>CM042161.1:33843142-33855642 GCA_023376005.1 Doryteuthis pealeii | reverse complement strand
GTATCAGGTTTGGTTTCTTTGTGGCTTATCTAATGCCAAAGACATCCTTGTAGAAGAACAGTAGTGGTACTATATAACTCATAGCTAGGGGATGAAGGAGTTCATACCTTTTCCAGCGATATTAGTCCAAAAGTGAAATAATAGCGTTATTGGAGTTCGAACTTGCTTATCACGATGTCGCAGTCCAACACGTTAGCCACGACACCACAGGTAATAGAGATAAATACGTGAAACTATATAATTGTATGTAAGAAAATGATTATTGTTATTAGATAGAAATAGTTTGTATTATTTGGATTATTCAGACTATTGTTCTCATCTTTATTGTTATCTATACAATATTTCGGCCGATGAGCCCTCCGGTCTTCTTCAGGTATTTCTTGTCAGACTCGGGAGCCTTCTCGAAATCGGGAACCTTCTTTTCGAACTCGGGGCCTTCTTGTCATAATCAGGAGCCATCACGGAACTTTGAACCTTACCCTTTATTCAATCCACGGGGGTATCCTGTTCTCATTCCGCCAATCATAGCTGGGTACAAATGTTAATGTGTTAATTATTATCCTATATAACTGTCGCCTTTGACCAGGATTGAACTTTCAGCCTAGAGATAACTGTCACTTTGAACTGTATTAACTCAACGCCTATATTCACTACGCTATGTGTCCAATTGGACAAAAGACATATATTTAAAACTCTTTGACAAGGTCAAATTTTTTTAAAATTGACGCTGTACTTTTTAATTTACAGTTTTTATTTTATTTTTAACTAGAAGCGACTACCTTACGTAGAAAGGTATAATAAAAAGTTAGTCTCGCAGATCCATTGATTGTTTTGATCTTACATAATTGATTTGTTTTAATCGAACGCAACCAATGACTTCCCTTCTCTCACTATTTAAATCTTAATTGTTAAATGTCTTTCCAGATATAAATAGAATATTCCTTATGTTTGCACAACAAGCACAATAAGCAAGCTCTGGTGATAGTGAATGTGTATATATATTTACATTGTCATTAATTGTTTAATTTTCGTAGTTTCCTCCGGGCATATATACACACAACTGCGCTTTATATATGTACTAGAAGTGGCTACCCTGAATCGCCTGGGTAGAGGGTGGATTTTTTAAAGTTAGTCTCGCAGATCAATTATTATTAAATCGTGAATTGGATCCCTGTAAGATGTCCCATTAAAATATCCACGTAAAAAAAATCTTGCTTTGATCCAGCCACTTTGAAAAGAAAAATTGATGTCTACTATTTTCAACATTAAATGCAAAATAATTCCATGCTGTTATCATTTAAATTATATTTTTCTAAATTATCTTTACGAATATAAATCAAATTTTCATTATTTTTGCTCAAAAAGCAAGATCTGGTTAAAGTGAATGTGTATATATATTTACTTTGTTGTTAATTGCTTAATTTTCACAGTTTCCTCCGGACACACAACTGCCCTTTATATATGTATAGATAGATTGTTAATTTTAATATAAAAAAATGATTTTTTAAATTTCTACTTTTAATTTAGCAGTTTTATGTTTTCTTCTTACTTCTTACTTCGATTCTTACTGTATTAAAAAAAAAACGTTTTCATTAAAATGTCCGGGCCAAGTTACCTTTAAGCACCCCAGGGGCGACCTGGATTCAGAAGGACATGTTTCGCTTTGCACCGTCAACATCCGGTTGTTTGTTAGGGTTAGGGTTAGAGGTTAGGGTTAGAGGTTAGGGTTAGCAGTTAGTTTTTTAGTTTTTTTTAAATACGTCTAAAAATCGTCTGGTAACAAATAACCGGATGTTGACGGTGCAAAGCGAAACATGTCCCTCTGAATCCAGGTTGCCCCTGGGGTGCTTAAAGGTAACTTGGCCCAAATTTCCCATGGTACCAAACCGCCCGGCGCCAAAATGGCCGAGCCCAATTGTTTTATGGTGTCAAAGTGGCTGAGCCCAAATGGACGCGCCCAATTGTTTTATGGCGCCAAAATGTCCGAGCCAAACCAGCCGAGCCCAAATGGATGCGCCCAATTGTTCCATACTGTTACTTTTACATGGCAGCGTTGGAAACTAGCTCAGAAACCATTAACTGTTCACCTTAGCCCCTTTTCAAAATACTCTCTTGGAACGTAACACACCTGTCCAGTGTAACATCCCCTTTTGAAAACAGTCTTCTCGTTCGGAATTTGTATCAGCTGCCTCATTGTATTCTCCATAATCTCGTCCACAAACAAATCAACTGTAATTCTAACTTTGGAGAAATTCAGAAGTCACAAAGAACAAAATCCGCACTATATGTAGGAAGCGCGTGGTGTAGTGGTCAAAGTCATGGGAAATGGACTCGTCGCCCCGAGTTCAAATCCTGTATGTGGTAATTGCATTTCACTTTGCGCTAATACCCTTGAGAAAGGCATGAATCCTACTCTCCCTCCAGCTATGGATAAATAGTAGGGCAGATTGAGCTCTTTAACCTTGGTTAGGCAACCGGTCTAGGAGAAGGAAAACTCTGAATTCAAACTTGTTGAACTCCGCTTAAGAAATTAACATTGTGTCACATCCTGCTCGTGTGGAGGGGTTTGGTAAATATATATATGTAGATCGGAGGGGGGTGCTATCATGTTACATAATTCGTGGGTAGCCTATGAATTATGTATGTAAGTGTAGTTAAAATTCAAATAACAGGATGGTAAATGGAAAGTTACCGTTAACCGTCATAGTTGGTTGACAAGGCAGTTCACTTTATACATAAACCTGTACACCGATTGCTGATTCGCTGAAGGAAAGGGGACTTGTCTAGTTCGTCAGATTCAGGCCGTTAGCTGAAGGGAGCAGACGTTAGGATCTTTCCTCCCAAAAGAGGCTAGCTTCTCACTACGCGAGTAAACCCATTTGGGCTGTGGGTTTTTAATAAAGAATAAGAAAAATATTAAGTCTTCCTTAATTATTAACCAAGAAATAAACACAGACGACCCAGCTAAAAAGGAAGAAGTCAGCCCAGAGGAAGATAGCTAGTGACGAAGTAAAAACAAGCAGAACAAGTACAAGTAAGAGCCCATTTCATCTCATCTCCTCTCCCCTCTACTCACTCCCAATTATATATATATATATATATATATATATAATATTGTGTATTTACTATAAGTCACTATAAGAGGAATATAAACTACTTCTAAACAAAACGAAAAATCTAGGAAAATCCGGTTGGTGTAGGGGTTACGGTCCTCGCCTGTCAGCTTGACAGTCAGGATTCGAATCACGCACAAGGCGGTCTTCTTATCTATAGCTCTGCTGATGAGGCCTAATAGGCCGAAATGTACATACAGAGATTGATTTTTCTCGATTTGTTTAGCCTTACATTTGAAAAGGTATGCCCGCCTAATTGATTAATTATTAATTAATTAACTTTCAAAATTAAGTACGACTTCAATTAAACACATATTCACTCAAAAATTGTCGGCTAACAAAGCCATATCAAAACACATCGTTTGTATATTTACTTCTCATATATATATATATATATATATATATATATATATATACCATTTAAGGGAAAATTTAACAGCCAGACAAGAATGATCCGATTTTTAATCCACATGACGTCATTGGAAATACGGCAATGACAGTATACACAAGCTCACCCATTGACATCTGACTGCTGACTGAGTATCTCCAGGAAATATTGTGTGTTCACAAATGCGCTGTACGGTCCCCTCTGGTTGGTTGCTATGTTACACCAAGACCGCGCAACCGGTTGTCAGGATAATCAATATATATATATATATATATATATATATATATATATATATATATATATATATATATATATATATATGCAAACAGCTATGTATGGCTGTGTATAGCTTTCTACGACTCTGTGAGTCTGTCTGTGTGTCTGTGTGTGTCTGTGTGTTGGGATATGCGTGTCATAATCGGCTAAATATTTTCGCTGCTTCAAAGTTCCTAATTAGCGCATGCGTGAGTGGCCATTATACTCAGTGCGCATGCGTGTACAGACGACCGTATAGAATTGAGAGCGTGTGTATACGTTCATGTTTGACCTCGGCATACGTCTACCTCGACCCATTTATTCTCTCTCTCTCTCTCTCTCTCTCTCTCTCTCTCTCTCTCTCTCTCTCTCTCTCTCTCTCTCTCTCTCTCTGTCTGTGTGTGTGTTTTTATTTCTTTTTTTTATTTCTTTATTTTTCTTCGCGTCGTTTCTTACCATCCAAAATTGCCGACTCTAATTAGCATCGAGTTTCGAAATTATTGGCAAAAAATATGCAAAAAATATTTTTCGTTTTGTTTTTGTATTTCTTTTTTTGTTTTTGTATTTTTCTTTTTGTTTCTTTGTTTCTTTGTTGTTTTTTTTTTGTTTTTTTTTTGTTGTTTTTAAGAGAATACTTAATTCTTAATTTTGCACGCAACTGCACACACTCATCATCCAATAGACACAATGAAATACGCATGGAAGCACATGAAACCGGTCGTAAGGAGATGCTAATTGATGTTACGCTTAGCTATTTCTAAAGTGGGACGGGCAGTCCGTGTTCAAATTCAAAACCGTTACTTTTACGTCATTGTACTTTAAAAAGGCATGAATCCAACTTTCCTCCAATCTGTAACACGCTCCATTATTTGAAGCATGGTCATTCTACTTCCACCATTGTCCTTTAAAAAGGCATGAATCCAACTTTCCTCCAATCTGTATCACGGTCCATTATTTGAAGCATGGCCATTCTACTTCCACCATTGTCTTTAAAAAGGCATGAATCCAACTTTCCTCCAATCTGTATCACGCTCCATTATTTGAACCAGGGTCATTCTACTTCCACCATTGTCCTTTAAAAAGGCATGAATCCAACTTTCCTCCAATCTGTATCACGGTCCATTATTTGAACCAGGGTTATTCTACTTCCACCATTGTCCTTTAAAAAGGCATGAATCCAACTTTCCTCCAATCTGTATCACGCTCCATTATTTGAACCAGGGTCATTCTACTTCCACCATTGTCCTTTAAAAAGGCATGAATCCAACTTTCCTCCAATCTGTATCACGCTCCATTATTTAAAGCATGGTCATTCTACTTCCACCATTGTCCTTTAAAAAGGCATGAATCCAACTTTCCTCCAATCTGTATCACGCTCCATTATTTGAAGCATGGTCATTCTACTTCCACCATTGTCCTTTAAAAAGGCATGAATCCAACGTTCCTCCAATCTGTATCACGCTCCATTATTTGAAGCATGGTCATTCTACTTCCACCATTGTCCTTTAAAATGGCATGAATCCAACTTTCCTCCAATCTGTATCACGCTCCATTATTTGAACCATGGTCATTCTACATCTACACCATTGTCCTTTAAAAGGCATGAATCCAACTTTCCACCAAACTGTATCACGCTCCATTATTTGAAGCATGGTCATTCTATTTCCACCATTGTCCTTTAAAAAGGCATGAATCCAACTTTCCTCCAATCTGTATCACGCTCCATTATTTAAAGCATGGTCATTCTACTTCCACCATTGTCCTTTAAAAAGGCATGAATCCAACTTTCCTCCAATCTTTATCACGCTCCATTATTTGAAGCATGATCATTCTACTTCCACCATTGTCCTTTAAAAAGGCATGAATCCAACTTTCCTCCAATCTGTATCACGCTCCATTATTTAAAGCATGGTCATTCTACTTCCACCATTGTCCTTTAAAAAGGCATGAATCCAACTTTCCTCCAATCTGTATCACGCTCCATTATTTAAAGCATGGTCATTCTACTTCCACCATTGTCCTTTAAAAGGCATGAATCCAACTTTCCTCCAATCTGTATCACGCTCCATTATTTGAAGCATGTCATTCTACTTCCACCATTGTCCTTTAAAAAGGCATGAATCCAACGTTCCTCCAATCTGTATCACGCTCCATTATTTGAAGCATGGTCATTCTACTTCCACCATTGTCCTTTAAATGGCATGAATCCAACTTTCCTCCAATCTGTATCACGCTCCATTATTTGAACCATGGTCATTCTACATCTACACCATTGTCCTTTAAAAGGCATGAATCCAACTTTCCACCAAACTGTATCACGCTCCATTATTTTGAAGCATGGTCATTCTATTTCCACCATTGTCCTTTAAAAAGGCATGAATCCAACTTTCCTCCAATCTGTATCACGCTCCATTATTTAAAGCATGGTCATTCTACTTCCACCATTGTCCTTTAAAAAGGCATGAATCCAACTTTCCTCCAATCTGTATCACGCTCCATTATTTGAAGCATGATCATTCTTACTTCCACCCATTGTCCTTTAAAAAGGCATGAATCCAACTTTCCTCCAATCTGTATCACGCTCCATTATTTAAAGCATGGTCATTCTACTTCCACCATTGTCCTTTAAAAAGGCATGAATCCAACTTTCCTCCAATCTGTATCACGCTCCATTATTTGAAGCATGGTCATTCTACTTCCAACATTGTCCTTTAAAAAGGCATGAATCCAACTTTCCTCCAATCTGTATCACGGTCCATTATTTGAACCAGGGTTATTCTACTTCCACCATTGTCCTTTAAAAATGCATGAATCCAACTTTCCTCCAATCTGTATCACGCTCCATTATTTAAAGCAGGGTCATTCTACTTCCACCATTGTCCTTTAAAAAGGCATGAATCCAACTTTCCTCCAATCTGTATCACGCTCCATTATTTGAAGCATGGTCATTCTACTTCCACCATTGTCCTTTAAAAAGGCATGAATCCAACTTTCCTCCAATCTGTATCACGCTCCATTATTTAAAGCATGGTCATTCTACTTCCACCATTGTCCTTTAAAAAGGCATGAATCCAACTTTCCTCCAATCTGTATCACGCTCCATTATTTGAAGCATGGTCATTCTACTTCCACCATTGTCCTTTAAAAAGGCATTAATCCAACGTTCCTCCAATCTGTATCACGCTCCATTATTTGAAGCATGGTCATTCTACTTCCACCATTGTCCTTTAAAAAGGCATGAATCCAACTTTTCCAATCTATATCACGCTCCATTATTTAAAGCATGGTCATTCTACTTCCACCATTGTCCTTTAAAAAGGCATGAATCCAACTCCTCCAATCTGTATCACGCTCCATTATTTAAAGCATGGTCATTCTACTTCCACCATTGTCCTTTAAAAAGGCATGAATCCAACTTTCCTCCAATCTGTATCACGCTCCATTATTTGAAGCATGGTCATTCTACTTCCACCATTGTCCTTTAAAAAGGCATGAATCCAACGTTCCTCCAATCTGTATCACGCTCCATTATTTGAAGCATGGTCATTCTACTTCCACCATTGTCCTTTAAAATGGCATGAATCCAACTTTCCTCCAATCTGTATCACGCTCCATTATTTGAACCATGGTCATTCTACATCTACACCATTGTCCTTTAAAAGGGCATGAATCCAACTTTCCACCAAACTGTATCCCACTCCATTATTTGAAGCACGGTCGTTCTACTTCCACCATTGTCCTTTAAAAAGGCATGAATCCAACGTTCCTCCAATCTGTATCACGCTCCATTATTTGAAGCATGGTCATTCTATTTCCACCATTGTCCTTTAAAAAGGCATGAATCCAAATCTGTATCACGCTCCATTGCATGGTCATTCTACTTCCACCATTGTCCTTTAAAAAGGCATGAATCCAACTTTCCTCCAATCTGTATCACGCTCCATTATTTGAACCAGGGTCATTCTACTTCCACCATTGTCCTTTAAAAAGGCATGAATCCAACTTTCCTCCAATCTGTATCACGCTCCATTATTTGAAGCATAGTCATTCTACTTTCACCATTGTCCTTTAAAAAGGCATGAATCCAACTTTCCTCCAATCTGTATCACGCTCCATTATTTAAAGCATGGTCATTCTACTTCCACCATTGTCCTTTAAAAAGGCATGAATCCAACTTTCCTCCAATCTGTATCACGCTCCATTATTTAAAGCATGGTCATTCTACTTCCACCATTGTCCTTTAAAAAGGCATGAATCCAACTTTCCTCCAATCTGGATCACGCTCCATTATTTGAAGCATGGTCATTCTACTTCCACCATTGTCCTTTAAAAAGGCATGAATCCAACTTCCTCCAATCTGTATCACGCTCCATTATTTGAACCATGGTCATTCTACATCTACACCCATTGCCCATATCAATATATGGGCATGGCCTGATGATCACATAGACCAGTGGTTCTCAAACGGGGTCCATATGAACCCCCGGGGACCATATAACATTTTTGGGGACACGAGCTAGTAAAATGTATTTAACTATAAAAATACACTGGGATGGCTATGGGGGTGGGGGTCCAACAGAGTAAAATAGGATTAAAAGGGGGTCAATAGGTAAAAAAAAGTTGAGAACCAGACGTCTCTTTTTCCATTTGTATATCCCATCCTGCCCTACGGCAAGAATACAACTTACGGAGATGAAGATACTTATATATATATATGAAGATACTTATATATATATATATATATATATATATATATATATATATATATGCTAGGCAAAATGTGACCCATTGGCTCAACCATTGAGCTCTGGGTAGATAATTGAGATTAGGGAAAAGGGTGTTAGCGAATATCTTTTTTAAAAATACAGCTGAACGAAACCTCAAAATCATTCTGTAGGCTAAGGGAATGTTTGATCTCATTTAAGCTACGTCTCTCTCTCTCCAGAGAAACTAACATTATATAATGATTGGAGGTAGTCAAGAGATACATAGACACAGTAAAGTAAGAGATTGGTCGGTTTTTGACTTAATTGCAAATGAGGACTAATTAGAACGAATTAAAACAGAATTTTATTCAAACATAATTCAATCCTAAAAGTAAAGAATAATTTTCATGTCATTAAACTAAACAGCAAAAAAGCCTTTAGGAAGCAAAAGTTGATTAACTCAGCTTTAGTATAATATATATAAAAAGTAAAGTCGACGGCGCGGCCTAAAGTCGGTATCAGCCCATATATATATATATATATATATATATATATATATATATGGGCTGATACCGACTTTAGGCCGCGCCGTCGACTTTACTTTTTATATATTTATACCAGAGCATATATATATATATATATATATATATATATATATATATATATATATGTGTGTGTGTGTGTGTGTCAAAAGAGTATAGAGATTTTTTTAACTTTTTGACACACTTTGTGTTCTGAATAAAATAACGTTCCATTCATTCTTCATTTCCAGCTTGGTAAATACGGCTTCAATCTCGATACTTTTATGACACACCTTGTATATATATATATATATCAGAAGACAATTTTTACTGGTGAATGCATACATATCTAAAGGCTGCCTACAAGTGCTCTATCCGTTACAAGGAGAAGGTTGCAATTTCAGTGTAATCAACTGCCGTTAGCGAATTTACCATCCAGAGAGCTCATATATTTATGTATATTTATATTCATTAATTATTAACTAATTAATTTTCAAAATTAGGTATAACTTCAATTAAGCACATATCCTCCAAAAATTGTCGGCTAAAAAGGCCATATCAAAAATAAACACATTGTTTGTTTACTTACTTTCACATATATATATATATATATATATATATATATAGAGAGAGAGAGAGAGAGAGAGAGAGACCTTAAATATATATAATATATATATATATATATATATATATATATATATATAATTACCGCTTTAACCATTACGTTGCAGTGGCATTTAATAAAATTAACCAAACGTGGTCAATGTATTAAAAATATCGAGCAATAATAACAATAATAATAATATTAGTTATAGTTATAGAGGAAAATAGTTAAGGGACTACAAGGAATTACATCGATTTAGTTAAGCGTAGGGTAGAGTCCAGAAGAAATCATTTGGATTGAAACCATGATAAACCCTTAAATATATATATATATATATATATATATATATTATATATATATATATATAAGATTTTTGGATGTTTGTTTTATTTAGAAACGTTGCTGATAAAGTATATATTAAATTTTTACTTGAAGGCACTTACATATATATGTAAGTAAAAATTTAATATATATATATATATATATATATAAACAAAGACACCACAAGAAAAAAAGTTAGGCCAAATCTGGAATGATAATCAGAGAATCAGATGGTCCTGTTAATAAACAAAATGTTTATGCTTGGAGGGTGAGCCATACCTGGAATGATAATCAGAAACTGTTGAACAGGCACACACACACATAAGCGCACACACACACACACACATAAGCACACACACAGACACACACACATAAGCACACACACACACACACACACATAAACAAATACCCACACACACATACACACACGCAGAGAGTTTGGAAGACATGACACAAACCAAAATGGACAGCCACTAGCAGCAACCTCAGTTTCGGAGATCTTCTGTAGATGAGATTTTTATCTCGAAATATTAAGAATCATTCTAAAAATAAAAAATTACAGGTTAACAAACAACACCATCGTTACCTTATTTTTCTTTACACTTGCATTGTGATAGCCTTCAAAATCAACCATCAAACCAATATAAAACACAATGCTTCAAGCAAATTATAAAACCCTTATATATATATATTATATATATATATATATATATATATATATATATATATAACAAGATTTGGTATTAAATAACCCACAAGGGATGATATGCCGTAAAACACCAGCCAACAGCAACAGACTGGGTTAATCTTTGTAAATATATGTTTGACTAACAACTTTATTTCACAGACTTTTGCTAATGTAATAATCTGGATTAGAAAGGATTAATTGTTTTAATAAAAATCGTAAGTCGCCGCTTTACTCTAGATTTAAAATTGGGACGCGTATGATTACGTCATTCACAAAAAGCGCGGGAAGAATAAGAATTCATATTGATACAAAAATTATCTAACTCATGATGCTTTGTAGGTTGGTTGGTTGGTTGGTTGGTTGGTTGGTTCGTTGGCTAGCTGGTTCGTTGGTTCGTTAGCTGGCTGGTTGTTTGGTTCGTTCGCTCGATGGCTGGTTGGCCGGTTGACTGGTTGGTTGGTTGGTTGATTTTACAGCATATTGGGTTATTTTATGCCGAAAAATTTTTATTCTATTCATTATTGTTAGGTATTTAATTTTTTTACAACATTTTCTCAAAATTGGACCTTAACACATATTACCACCTCGGGTCAAAGTGGACCTGGGAGTAATGGTGATGATAAGGTACTCCATATTCCCCAGAGCTACAGAACTGGAACTTCACCATAAGACTGACTTGAACGTCACACCCAAGACAATAAAACCCTCAGCCATCGCCTTTTAGCACATATATGATAAAAAGGGTTAGTGGCTTCCCATCAGGGCAATAGGGTTGAGACAATCGGGGACATTTGGTAGGCAAAAAGT
Source organism: Doryteuthis pealeii (assembly GCA_023376005.1). NCBI lineage: Eukaryota > Metazoa > Mollusca > Cephalopoda > Myopsida > Loliginidae > Doryteuthis > Doryteuthis pealeii. The sequence continues at coordinate 33,844,239 of CM042161.1, read as the reverse complement.
TAAATGTGGGGTTAATAAGTGCTTTACACTGTCTTTGTTTGAATTTCTGCTTTGTTGACTCTTTGTAATCATCAGCACGGATATACATGACAATCTCTCGCCGTTGCTTCGGGAGAAGTGGGTTCGATCCTCATCAGGTACATAAATATTATTGTGCTTGTTGGAATTCTTTTCTATATAGTTATTTACTAAGCTTCGCTTAGATATGGCACAAGGCCGAATGTAAGGGGCACCCAGTGAGGCTCGAACTCACTAGTCATGGTTTGCCAGTCTACCTTGCTAACCATTACACTACTAGAGGTATTCTTTTCTATATAAGGTGTGCTCCAATTCCTCACCTGAATTTATAGACTAGGCGAGGTCACGTGGTTTATTCCTTCACCAATCAACAGCCATAATTTTCGGCTGATTCACTACTTAAACACTGATCCTTTCATAAGTCCACTTGCGACCATTGACGAAGGAACTTATAATACTGAAGATTCTTTACCAGAGGATTACCAAGGATTTCTGCTGGACAAGCGCTCTTGTTTGAAGGTTAAAGGATGGCACATAAAAACTTAACAAGTGCTATGCCATACTAAGCTAAAAAGAAAAAGTAAAGAGCAGCCCTGAACTAACAACATTTAATTTTTTTGTATGGATAATGTTTAGCACCAATCTGCATCTGTTATTTAAGTTGCTATATTTTTTTAAAAACTTTTAAACTATTAATATTCCCCACTGAATTAAATGCATTGACAAGGAAAGAGACTATGTTGAAAAATAAGTATTTGTTCAGTAAAATAAATGTTTTTAAATAAAAAATGAATAAAAATGTAAATAAAAATGTTTTATATTATTAGACAACGGACTTATTGATGTCACTACAAAATATGTATACATGCATATATATATATATATATATATATATATATATTACACTTGTCAAGTTCATTTTCTATTTTAAAAAAAGTATCGAATTTTATGCGATACATGCATGGTAATTGCCTTCAAGCGAAAATATATATATATATATATATATATATATAATATATTATATATATATATATATATATATATATTATGTTCTTCTTTCTTATCTACAACAATATTAC
>CM042161.1:33789020-33843042 GCA_023376005.1 Doryteuthis pealeii | reverse complement strand
AGAGATCCACTTCCTCGCAATCTTATCACGCCTCCATTATTGAACCATGGTCTTCACTTCCACCATTGTCCTTAAAATGGCATGAAAATCCAACGTTCCTCCAATCTGTAATCACGCTCCAATTTATTTGAAGCATGGTCTTCTACTTCCACCATTGTCCTTTAAAAAGGCATGAATCCAACTTTCCTCCAATTGTATCACGCTTCCATTATTTGAACCAGGGTTATCTACTTCCACCCATTGCCCTTTAAAAAAGGCATGAATCCAACTTTCCTCCATCTGTATCACGCTCCATTATTTGGAACCAGGTTCATTCTACTTCCAACCATGTCCCTTTAAAAAGGCATGAATCCAACTTCCTCCAATCTGTATCACGCTCCATTATTTAAAGCATGGTCATTCTACTTCCACCATTTGTACTTTAAAGGCATGAAATCCAACTTTCCCCAATTTGTATCACGCTCCATTTATTTGAGCATGGTCATTCCTACTTCCACCAATTGTCCTTTAAAATGGCATGAATCCAACGTTCCTCCAATCTGTTCACGCTCCATTATTTAAAGCATGGTCCATTCTAACTTCCACCATTTGTCGCTTTAAATGGCATGAATCCAACTTTCCTCCAATCTGTATACGCTCCATTATTAAAGCAGTCATTCTACTTCCAAACCATTGTCCTTTAAAAGGCATGAATCCAATCCCTCCATCTTGTATCACGCTCCATTATTTGAACCAGGGTCATTCTACTTCCACCATTGTCCTTAAAAGGCATGAATCCAACTTTCCTCATCTGTATCACGCTCCATTATTTGAACCCAGGGTTATTCTACTTCACCATTGTCCTTTAAAAAGGCATGAATCCAACTTTCCTCCAATCTGTATCACGCTCCATTATTTAAAGCTGGTCATTCTACTTCCACCATTGTCCTTTAAAAAAGGCATGAATCCAACTTTTCCCAATCTGTATCACGCTCCATTATTTGAAGCATGGTCATTCTACTTCCACCCATTGTCCTTTAAAAAGGCATGAATCCAACTTTCCTCCAATCTGTTCACGCTCCATTATTTGAAGCATGGTCATTCTACTTCCACCATTGTCCTTTAAAAAGGCATGATCCAACTTTCCTCCAATCTGTATCACGCTCCATGGTATTCTACTTCCATTATTGTCCTTTAAAATGGCATGAATCCAACTTTCCTCATCTGTATCACGCTCCATTATTTAAAGCATGGTCATTCTACTTCCACCATTGTCCTTTAAAAAGGCATGAATCCCAACTTTCCTCCAATCTGTATCACGCTCTATTATTTGAACCAGGGTCATTCTACTTCCACCATTGTCCTTTAAAAAGCATGAATCCAACTTCTCCAATCTGTATCACGCTCCATTATTTGAAACCAGGGTCATTCTATTTCCACCATTGTCCTTTAAAAAGGCATGAATCCAACTTTCCTCCAATCTGTATCACGCTCCATTTATTTGAACCATGGTCATTCTACATCTACACCATTGCCCTATATCAATATATGGGCATGGCCTGATGATCACATAGACGGTGGTTCTCAAACGGGGTCCATAGAACCCCCGGGACCATAATAACATTTTGGGGCTAGTAAAATGTATTAACTATAAAAATACACTGGGATTTTTAAACAACGATGGCTATGGGGTGGGGGTCGCACCAGAGTAAAAATAGGATTAAAGGGGTCAATAGGTTAAAAAAAGGTTGAGAATCAGACGTCTCTTTTTCCATTTGTATATCCCATCCTGCCCTAAGGCAAGAATACAACTTACGGAGATGAAGATACTTATATATATATATATGAAGATACTTATATATATATATATATACTAGGCAAAATGTGACCCATTGGCTCAACCATTGAGGTCTGGGTAGATAATTGAGATTAGGGAAAAGGGTGTTAGCAAAGCGAATATTTTTTTTTCTAAATACGGCTGAACGAAACCTCAAAATCATTCTGTAGGCTAAGGGAATGTTTGATCTCATTTAAGCTACGTCTCTCTCTCTCTCCAGAGAAACTAACATTATATAATGAGGAGGTAGTCAAGAGATACATAGACACAGTAAAGTAAGAGATTGGTCGGTTTTTGACTTAATTGCAAATGAGGACTAATTAGAACGAATTAAAACAGAATTTTATTCAAACATAATTCAATCCTAAAAGTAAAGAATAATTTTCATGTCATTAAACTAAACAGCAAAAAAGCCTTTAGGAACCAAAAGTTGATTAACTCAGCTTTAGTATAATATATATAAAAAAGTAAAGTCGACGGCACGGCTCAAGTCGGTATCAGCCATATATATATATATATATATAATATATATATATATATATATATGGGCTGATACCGACTTTAGGCCGCGCCGTCGACTTTACTTTTATATATATTATACCAGAGCATATATATATATATATATATATATTATATATATATTATATATAATATATATATATATGTGTGTGTGTGTGTGTGTGTGTGTCAAAAGAGTATCGGGATTTTTTTTACTTTTTTGACACACTTTGTGTTCTGAATAAAATAACGTTCCATTCATTCTTCATTTCCAGTTTGGTAAATACGGCTTCAATCTCGATACTTTTATGACACACCTTGTATATATATATATATATATATATATATATAGCAGAAGACAATTTTTACTGGTGAATGCATACATATCTAAAGGCTGCCTACAAGTGCTCTATCCGTTACAAGGAGAAGGTTGCAATTTCAGTGTAATCAACAGCCGTTAGCGAATTTACCATCCAGAGAGCTCATATATTTATGTATATTTATATTCATTAATTATTAACTAATTAATTTTCAAAATTAGGTATAACTTCAATTAAGCACATATCCTCCAAAAATTGTCGGCTAAAAAGGCCATATCAAAAATAACACTCGTTTGTTTACTTACTTTCACATATATATATATATATATATATATATTTATAATAGAGAGAGAGAGAGAGAGAGAGAGAGAAAAGAGAGACCTTAAATATATATATATATAATATATATATATATATAATATATATATATATATATATATATAATTAACCGCTTTAACCATTACGTTGCAGTGGCATTAGTAAAATTAACCAAACGTGGTCAATGTATTAAAAATATCGAGCAATAATAACAATAATAATAATATTAGTTATAGTTATAGAGGAAAATAGTTAAGGGACTACAAGGAATTACATCGATTTAGTTAAGCGTAGGGTAGAGTCCAGAAGAAATCATTTGGATTGAAACCATTTAAAACCTTATATATATATATATAAATATATATATATATTATATATTATATATATATTATATATATAACAAAAGACACCACAAGAAAAAAGTTAGGCCAAATCTGGAATGATAATCAGAGAATCAGATGGTCCTGTTAATAAACAAAAGTTTATGCTTGGAGGGTGAGCCAGACCTGGAATGATAATCAGAAACTGTTGAACAGGCACACACACACATAAACGCACACACACACACACACATAAGCACACACACACACACACATAAGCACACACACACATAAACAAATACCCACACACACATACACACACGCAGAGAGTTTGGAAGACATTACACAAACCAAAATGGACAACCACTAGCAACAACCTCAGTTTCGGAGATCTTCTGTAGATGAGATTTTTATCTCGAAATATTAAGAATCATTCTAAAAATTAAAATTACAGGTTAACAAACAACACCATCGTTACCTTATTTTTCTTTACACTTGCATTGTGATAGCCTTCAAAACCCACCTCAAACCAATATAAACCAAGGCTTCAAGCAAATTATAAAACCCTTATATATATATATATATATATATATATATATATATATATATATATATATATATAAACAAGATTTGGTATTAAATAACCCACAAGGGATGATATGCCGTAAAACACCAGCCAATAGCAACAGACTGTGTTAATCTTTGTAAATATATGTTTGACTAACAACTTTATTTCACAGACTATTGCTAATGTAATAATCTGGATTAGAAAGGATTAATTGTTTTAATAAAAATCGTAAGTCGCCGCTTTACTCAAGATTTAAAATTGGGACGCGTATGATTACGTCATTCACAAAAAGCGCGGGAAGAATGAGAATTCGTATTGATACAAAAATTATCTAACTCATTATGCTTTGTAGGTTGGTTGGTTGGTTGGTTCGTTGGCTGGCTGGTTGGTTGATTGGTTGGTTGGCTGGTTGGTTCGTTGGTTCGTTAGCTGGCTGATTGGTTGGCTGGTTGTTTGGTTGGTTCGCTCGTTGGCTGGCTGGCTGGTTGGTTGGTTGGGTGGCTGGATGGCTGGTTGGCCGGTTGGCTGGTTGGTTGGTTCGTTGGTTGGTTCGTTGGTTGGTTGGTTAGTTGGTTTTACTGCATGTCAATCCATATTGGGTTATTTTATGCCGAAAAAGTTTTATTTTATTCATTATTGTTAGGTATTTAATTTTTTTACAACATTTTTTTCAAAATAGGACCTTAACATATATTACCACACCGGGTCAGACTGGACCTGGGAGTAATGGTGATGAAAAGGTACTCCATATTCTCCAGGGCTACAGAATTCGAACTACACCATAAGACAGACTTGAACGTCACACCCAAGACAATAAAACCCTCAGCTATCGCCTTCTAGCACACATCTGATAAAAAGGGTTAGTGGCTTCTCATCAGGGCAATAGGGTTGAGACAATCGGGGACATTTGGTAGGCAAAAAGTTAAATGTGGGGTTAATAAGTGCTTTAACCTGTCTTTGTTTGAATTTCTGCTTTGTTGATTCTGTAATCCTCAGCACGGATATACATGACAATCTCTCGCCAACCGTTACTTAGGGAGAAGTGGGTTCGATCCTCATCAGGTACCTAAATATTATTGTGCTTGTTGGAATTCTTTTCTATATAAGGTGTGCTCCAATTCCTCACCTGAATTTATAGACTAGGCGAGCTCACGTGGTTTATTAACACGCCAATCAGCAGCCATAATGTTCGGCTGATTAACTACTTAAACACTGATCCTTTCATAAGTCCACTTGCGACCATTGACGAAGGAACTTATAATACTGAGGATTCTTTACCAGAGGATTACCAAGGATTTCTGCTGGACAAGCGCTCTTGTTTGAAGGTTAAAGGATGGCACATAAAAACTTAACAGTGCTATGCCACACTAAGCTAAAAAGAAAAAGTAAAGAACAGACCTGAACTTCTTGTTCTGGGCACACATACACACACACACACATATTACACACACACATATTACACACACACACCCACACACCGCACAAGGGAATCGTTCGTCTGTTAAGTGTCTTGTTTATATTTTTCAAAAATCCATGGTACAGTTTTCAGCGTTCGTTTTACGTTTTAAACATCCAAGAACTCTCGCTTTTCATTCGACAGTTTTAAATAGACTGACCGACAAAGCAAAAAAAAATCTTGCTGATTTCTTATTTTCTGTGATACATTTATTTTTTCCTCAAACTAATGAAAGCCCTGAAGAAGATCTATTGAAACAGATCGAAATAAACATTACTCGTTTGTAAACTTGTGTTTTTTTTTCAATTTTTTATAATATAACACACACACACACACACACACACACACACATATATATTATATATATATGTGTGTGTGTGTGTGTGTATGTGTGTGTGTGTGTGAGAGAGAGAGAGAGAAAGAGAGAGAGAGAGTTCATCAGATCCTTTGATGATCACAACGTGGTTATATATATATATATATATATGAGAGAGAGAGAGAGAGAGAGAGAGAGAGAGAAGAGAGAGAGAGAGAGAGAGAGTGTGTGTGTGTGTGTGTGTGTGTGTGTGAAGAGAGATTGAATTGTTTTTATACTGCTACGTTAAATGATTTACAATACTATGGTATCTTTTTATACTGATTTTAAACCATTGTCTTCTTTCTCTCTGGTTGTAGTTTAGCATCATCGATGCAGCACTTCGGCTTAGTACCATCAAATCAAGCTGTCAATCATTAGTCGTTTTCTAAACATACTGACCAAATTTAAGTTTTCTTCTGTGTGCATCAGGGTAGATTATGATTTACTAAAACCCTTACCTGATCAGAAGGATCAGCCTTCTTTGAAAATCTGCATTCGAAATATTGTTATATACCCCTTTACTCGGGTATATAATCAGCGACAGACAGACAGAGACAGACAGACAGACAGAGACAGAGACAGAGTATGGGAAATACTCTTTCATTGCCATTTCCTTCAGGTCCACTCTGAACCAGAGTGGTAGTACCTGTTAGGGTTCTATCTATGGGTAAAATAGACAAAAATGAGTTTTTAAAAATTGAGATATTAAAAAATTGAATACCTATCAACGATGAATAAAACTGTTGGATTGTCTTCCCTTGGATCTGGACGAGTTATCTTTCCTCTATTTCTTATTCTTTCTTATTCTCACCACCAGGCGTTTTTCTGTATTTAAGCAGGAAGCGCCAGATTCAAGATCTCTCTTTTCTCCTTCTTCTTGGACTGGACAACATGGGTTAGACATTTGTGTCTACACCCCATCCTCGTGGGGGCCTCATCCCCCCACGTACGGACTAAGTCAGTAAGTGACTTTAACCTTATGGACTATCCATAACTCTATCTATATCTTTTATATGTACATGTAGGTAACTATTGTTTATGTTCGTATTGTACCTTGTGCCTTACACGTATTTCTTGTATATGTGATAAATGTCTCCATGTGCTTTTATTAAGGTCCATTATTTTATGTTCAACCCTCGTGTCGGAGTTGTTTGTTTCAACCAGTTATAATATATATATATATAACCTTGAACCTTACAAAACAAAACGTCTTCGGCATAAAATAACCCAACAAGGATTGACATGCCGTAAAACCCAAAAAGCCAATCATATTTATGCTTATAATTTTTGGTATAATTTTATTTCTCTCAAAAAGGACAAAAAGCCATCCATATCAACATGTTTGCATTGAAAAAAACGTTGTCTTTTTTCAACAAGCTAACAAAATAAATAATAATTTTATAAGTTCTTAAGTAAAACACTTCATGATTTAAAAACCTTGCCCTGAACAGAATTTATTTGTAAAAAAAAAGCTTTTTAAACATAAACATCAAATATACACATGTTTTTTTTCTGTTTGTAAAAGTTTAATAAGTAATATTAAGAATTTAATAAGAATAATATTAAGAATATTAATAACAGTAAATAATACCAGAATATGTCATCTGAAAAAGATACAGAAAAAAAAAGCTTTTTTTTTCTAGGGTGACAGTCTTTCCTGAATAATTCCCCCTGTCCTATAATATCCTAATGGGAAATGAAATTGCGACACTCAGAACATTTTTTACATCTCAAACGAGTTCAGTCGGTAGAGCACCCGCTTCTGAATTTCAAGCTTCTGGATTCGACACCAGTACCCGCCAACTCAGTGCATGAGTCGCACATATTGGGTAACCTGATCTGTGCAGTAAGGCAGGGAGCTGGCGATAGGTATGGCGCTCCACCTCAGCAACAACAAAAAAAGCTCCCTGGTCTAGCACTGGTGAAAAGGGAATAAACTCTCTCGCTGTTTGGCTGATACCGACAATAACTGACAGTGATCACATATACAGATGTGCACAGGTTCCAAAATAAGGGGTGTATCAGCAGTACTCAAGCTCCATATTAAATACACTGTATATCCTCATTGGGCAAAAAACGTTGTCTAATGAGGGGTTCTTACTTGCTAACTCTTCTGCTTATTCCTGCTGCTAACTTTTCAGTCGCCATATTCTTCAGGGCTGATTTCTCGGGTTGCTTTCTTCTTTTTTTATTCTACTTTTTGTTGTTGGGCTGGTCATCTCTTATTTTCATTAATCAACTACACAAGACTTTGTTGTTTTTCTTAAGTCTTTATTAAACAACCCCAGCCCATAAAACCGCAGTGGGGAAGAAACGACATCACGAGAGCCGACAACAACGTCCGCTCTCGGCTAGCAACTAGCCGCATCTAAAACTAAACTAATCTCATGCCTCAAATCGTGCACTCCCAGAGGGGTTAAGTCACGGTCATCACTAATCAATCATAACCCTAACGACTATGGAAATGTCCCGCTTAACTCCCTCCGATTTTGAATCTAATGAACTCTGATTCAAAATATATAACTACAGTACGTACATAATTCAAAAGCTGCCTATGAATTATGTAACAATATTGCCTTTTACTTAAGCTCGAACACTGACCATTGGGAAACAGAAAACTACCTCTGCACACAAAAAAAGCATTCTTTTTTATTAACTTTTTTAACACAGAGAAACTCATCATGGTACAATGATTAGCAAGCTAGTCCCAAATATCGATTACCCCTGAATAGAGTTTGATTCTCAGTCGGTGCTCCATATTTCTGGCCTTATACCCAATCTAAGCTATTAACACCTTACCGTGTGACCAATGGTTAGCAATCTAGTCTCACTGATTAATTACTAATGAGTAGTGAGGTCGATTCTTACTATATGCCTCATATTTCTAACCTTGTGCAAAATTTGAGCTATGAACACCTCACCGTTGAACAATGGTTAGCGAGCCAGTTTCACAGATCAATTACTACTGTGTTACATAATATGTGGGTAGCCTACGAATTATGTCTTTAAGTGTAGTTAGATTTCTGATTAAAATTCGTTGAAATTCAAAATCAGAGGGGGTTATATTATTGATAGGTAATGACCTTTAGTTGACCCGCAGGCTTCCACCAATGGGAGCGTGAGGGTGAAAGTTAAGTTTAGTTAGTTAGAGTTTGGCCGTAAGTTAAAGGGTCTAGTCTGTCCCAAGATGCCAACATCTCACCGCGTGGTTGAAATCCTTTTGAGCTTTGGGTTTTTTAAATAAAGAATAAAGAAAAACAATAAAGTTTTCCTTATTTATTAACAACGAAATGAGCAGACGACCCAGCCCAGCAGAGGAAGAAATAAGCCCAGAGGAAGATAGCCAGTGACAAAGTAAAAACAAGCAGAACAAGTATAACAAGTAAGAACCCATCTTCTCTCCTCTCCTCTTCTCTCTTCTCATCTCTCGCTTCTCTCGCCATTTATATACCCAGCAGATGAACGAGCATATAACATGAGTAGTGAGGTCGATTCTTACTAGGTGCCCCATATTTTGGCGCTGTTCAATATCTGAGCGATGAACACCTCGCCCTGGAGCAATGGTTAGCGAGACAGTCTCACAAATCAATTACTACTGGGTAGTGAGGTCGATTCTCACTAGGGTACCCCATATTTCTGGCTTTACACAAGATCTTAGCTATGAACACCTCACTAGAGTGCAATGGTTAACAAGCCAGTTTCACAGATCAATTACTACTGAATAGTGAGGTTGAACTTCATCGGGTGCGCCATATTTATGGCCTTACAAAAAAAAACGTGGAAACAGACGGATACTGAAAACGTAATGATAGAAAAATGAGTTAGAGCAGGCATGTCAAACTAAGTAACCCCTTAGAGTCGCACGGATTACATATGTCTGTCATGAGGGTCGCACATGAAAATCTAGTCTTTGAATCCTTCTTATACTTTAACAGAACAAAGTGATGATTGCTATGATTAGTTTCTTTATCAACTAAAAGTCAATGAATACATATCTATAAAAAAAACTTTGTTAAAAAGAAAAGAAAAGACTATTACTGACCAAGTTCAAATAATAAAACGTACTGTGACGTAGTGTCACTGTCACTTTCAATTATACCCATGTGTTGATTGAAAACAGGAGAAGGCAAGAGGAAAAACTCACTCCCTTTCATTGATTGAGTTAGCCTCCTCCTTCCGCAACTCAAAGGAAGGGGTGAGAGACAATACGTTGACAATGTGGAAGTCTGCGTGCGGGCCACACCTGTGCTTTTTGAGGGTCGCGTACGGCCCGCGGGCCACTTGATTGACATGCTTGTGCTAGAGCAATCTTCCAAAGAGCTACGAGGTGCCCATCTTGAAAGTAAGAATTCAGAGCGTGGGCTTTTATTTCAACTCGAACACTGGTGGTGTAAGAATTAAATACGACGACATTAGCTACTAAGCTGCTTATATGTACTTATCTCTGCTTTATTATTCATGCGTGTCTATGAATTTAACTGTCTGTTTATCTATGTGTGTGTTTGTCGTTGTTAAATGAATGTGTGCGTTTAAACGTCACTGTGTTTACTTTGTGTGATTATTAAAAATTTATTCCTGTTTTGAATGCGTCTATTTGTTCAGATTGACGAGGACAGTGTCAGTCAAAGTGGCATCCATTGAAGAGACGCTGGCGACATCAGAAAAGTCGAAATAATAACACAAAGAGAAGTCAGTACTTCACGCCGTTCAGTTCAGTCTTTTTCAAGGAGAAAAGGAGAGAGAAAGAAAGTAGGAATGATTAAAAAGAAGAGGGTGGAAAAAAAGAAAAAAAAGAAAACGAAAATAAAAAGAAGCAAGAGATAGATAAAGTAAAAAAAGAAGAAGAAAGAAAGAAGGAAGGAAGGAAGGAAGGAGGAAGGAAAGGGAATGAAAGAAAGAAAGAAGGAAAGAAAGAAAGAAAGAAGTACTTCACGTCGTTCAGTTCAGTCTTTTTAAACGAGAAAAAGAGAGAAGGAAAATAAAAATGATTAAAAAGAAGAGGGTGATAAAAAAAAGAAAAAAGAAAACGAAAATAAAAAGAAGCAAGAGATAAAGTAGAAAGAAAGAAAGAAAGAAAGAAAGAAAGAAGTACTTAATGTCGTTCAATTCAGTCTTTCTCAAGGAGAAAAAGAGAAAAAGGAAAAATAGAAATGATTAAAAAGAAGATGGTGAAAAAAGAGAAAAAAAGACAACGAAAATAAAAAGAAGCCAGAGATAGATAAAGTAGAAAAGAAAGAAAGAAAGAAAAAAGAAAAAGAAAGAAAGAAGTACTTCACGCCGTTCAATTCAGTCTTTTTGTTAAGAGAAAAAGAAAGGAGGGGAAAGTAGAAGTGTTTAAAAAGAAGAGGATGAAAAGAAAGAAGAAAAGAAAACGAAAATAAAAAGAAGCAAGAGATAAATAAAGTAGAAAAGAAGAAAGAAAGAAGAAAGAAAGAAAGAAAGAAAGAAAGAAAGAAAGAAGTACTTCTCGCCGTTCAATTCAGTCCTTTTTTCATGGCGAAAAAGACAGAAAGGTAAAGTAGGAATGATTTGAAAGAAGAAGGTGAAAAAAAAAGAATAGAAAGCGAAAAGAAAAAGAAGCATAAGATAAAGAATGTAAAAAAGAAAGAAAGAAAGAAAGAAAGAAAGAAAGAAAGAACGTATAAGATGATTATTCAATAAAAGAGAATCCGTATTACATAAAGAACTAAGTATGAGGAGAAACATACGCGCATTCATTAAAAATTAATCAGGTTTAATACCGAGTGTTTTAGAGGCGACGCCGACACTTTATCACGCGTGCGTTTGTGTATGTGTGACGACGCATGCGTGTGCGTATGAATATTTTCTGTCGGATGCGAAAAAAACAGCCGGCGGCCATGTTGTCGTTTTGTCGAATTGATTACGACGCGCATGCGCTGAGAAACATCCTTTCGTTCTTACTTTCCCTTCTCTTTACGCACGCGCGAAAGAAGCTGAACGCAGTGTACACTGTCACTTCGACAAATATACACAGAGCATTTAAGATTAATCAAGTTTTTGATCTTTCGTATCAACTTGAAGACTTGCGGCCCGACATTGAAGATTATATCTTAAAGCAAAAAAGAAAAGAAACGCTTCGACGGGATTTGCAGCGTCGACAGAAAATACATTCAAATATTCCGTATATGTTTTATATGTCAACATAAGTGATAGTTTAAATTGTCATTCATATCCTTATATGTCACAAATGTATCACAAATTTGACTAGTATCAAATTGCCCATTACATTGCCGTATCAATTATTCTATTACCTTATATATATATATATATTATTTATATTTTTGCTTGAAGGCAATTACAATGCGTATATCGTATAAAATTCGATAATTATAGAAAATAACCATGACAAGTGAATTTGGCAAACGATTATGCGATGCTAGAACATCGTACAGTCTGTTTCAACTTTATTAAGTCTCATCAGCGATATATACTAACGATTTCCCTCCGACAAAAATCGAACCCAGTAGTCCAGCAGGCAAAGTCTGTGACGTTACCGCTCGGCGAACGGTCCGCATCGTACAATCCCTGCGAAATTAACCTGTCAATGATAATAGCACGCCTCTACCATATGAGGTACGCAGACGTTGAGTGAATAACAACAAACTAGACCCATGCCCCGGTGAAGGAAATAAGATTTTTAGATGTTTGTTTTTAGAAGCATTGTTGAAAAAAGTATATATTATTATTTATATTTTTGCTTGAAGGCAATTACAATGCGTATATCGTATAAAATTCGATAATTATAGAAAATAACCATGACAAGGGAATTTCTGATGAGACTGAACTTCTAGGGGGTTTGGGAAATTTATCTAAATTTCTAAAAGCCTTTTTAGTTTTGGTCGGAAAAAATGTATTATAGAATGACGGTTTATCGAGTTTTTCCTTCCTTTCAAAGGTAAATATTGCCCTGTATTTAATCTAAATTATAGATTATTATACATTGAACTCTCTCTAGGGATTTATAAAAATCCTTGTATTTGCACCTACTAAAACATGCAATATATTATACAGTGAGATTTTGAAGATCCCATGTAGAATCATCCCTTACTACCAGTTTGGGATACCTTACATATATATATATATATATATATATATATATATATATATATATATATATAAACAATCCAAGTGATTTTAATCAGAAGATGGTTCTTAATAATCAAACGGACTTGTCACGTTTGACTGTACATTTTTCTGGAAATAATGTTTTGTTACTTGTCATTTTCTCTGCTGACGATGATCTAAGGTCGAAACTAGTTGAGAGTTCATCTTTATTGTTATCTACACAACGTTTCAGCCGATGTGTCTGTTAGTTATTCAATTTAACTGTCGTCCTTGGCCAGGATTGAACCTACAGCACAGAGATAACTATCACTTAGAACTGCATTAACTCAACCCCTCTATCCGTTGCGCTATGTGTCGATTTTTTTCTTCTTCGTGTGAGTAGCATTATTATGAAAATTAACAGTAAAATTTACCCAAATTTAAATTTTAAGAGTTGAAAATAAAGCAGTACTAGCGTTTCATAGTTAACAGCTATCCTTAATGATATTGATGCTTCTATTTAGGAAGGAGTTAACGTCATTATGAACCGGAATCAAAGGGGCAGTCAATGGAATGGCACCACTCACGAAAAATTTCAAGACGTAAAAGTCATCTGGAAAAATCATGGCGACTGTCTTTTGGGATGCTCAAGGTGTCATTCTGGTCGATTTCTTGCCAAAAGGAAAAACAATAAACTCTTAGACCTATATTGTGACCCTAACGAGGCCTAGGGCAAGAATCCGACGAGTAAGACCCAACTTGTCAATCGACAATGTCCTCCTTCTGCATGACAATGCTCGACCACATACAAGCATCAAAACAAGAGAGACAACCGTCTCATTTGGGTGGACAACTTTGTCGCATCCTCCATACTCACCAGACTTTAGCGCCTTTAGACTATCATCTCTTCGGCCCCATGAAAGGGGGTTTGAGAGGCAAACATTATTCCAGTGACGAGGTAGGGAAATCTGTAGTGAAGAAGTGGCTCAAAGAACAGTCAACAGAATTTTACGGGGCAGGGATACATGTCCTCATTCGAAGGTGGAACATTGCTATTGGGAGAAACGGTGGCTATGTGGAGAAGTAGGGGTGTGATCCACAGAGAACCAGCTTCATTTTGATATATGATACATGTTCCTGTGTTGGTAATTATACCTGTCCTAAACAAAATGGCATTACTTTTTGCAGGTGAAACATTGCTATTGAGAGAAACGGTGACTATGTGGGGAAGTAGGGGTGTGATCCACAGAGGACCAGCTTCATTTTGATATATGATACATGTTCCTGTGTTGGTAATTATACCTGTCCTAAACAAAATGGCATTACTTTTTGACTCACCCTCGTATTATTCATTTTCACTTGTATTTTCTTCATCTTGATTCTAGTTGGTTTTTACCGCAACTAACTTAGGTCGTTATCTCAGCAACAGTCATCCTGCCGTTGGGGCTTAGAATATGATGACTGTATCAACTACAGAGGTATAACCCCCTCCCGCCAAAAAAGGGGTGTTCTGGGTATGACACGAAACTGCATCGGATGGTAAGGCTCTAGTTCTGGAGATCTGGAGAGTATGGAGTACCCCTTCATTGTAATAACTCCCATGTCCACTCTAACATGGAGTGGACCTGTTAGGGTCCTATCTATGGGTCCAATAGATCTGTTAAAAAATATTCATATTCAATAGAAATACTTGATGTTATATAACTGTACATTATTTGTAAGTGCCGGTTTAGCTCAGTCGGTAAAGCGTCCGATTAGGAACCAAAAGGTTCCTGGTTCGATACCGACCTTCAACAACGCAACGTATGAGTAGCACAGGGATCTGTACGGTAAAGTAAAGAGCAAATGGTAGGCGTGGCGCTCCACCTCAGACGCAAAAACAATCTCCTTAGTCAGGTGTTAGTAAAAAGGGGATAGACTCCCTCCATGTCTGGCTGATACCGACTTTAGGCCACCCCGACGACTTACATTATTTATATTAAGAATAATTACTTGAAGTTATAATTGTTTATTAAGGATTATTATTAGTTAATTGAAACAATATAACTGTATGCAAACAAATGACTTATTAAATAAGAAAATTACTTGAAAACATATAATTATTAGTATTAGATTGGAATACTTAAAACTATATAACTCTATACATATTATTTGTATTAGATATAAAATGTAAATAAATGTACAATAAACGCGATTCCCTAACATCTCGGCATAAAATAACTCTAGACGGGTTGACATGTCGTTAAAATAAATCACTCAAACAACTATTTTCATTTAAATCTCAGACAATATATTATATTGACAAATTAAAGCGAAAATTTTTCCAAGTGTTATTGTACGGATGCAATACCTGGACTCTAACGAAACGCCTAGAGAATAAGCTAGATGGGACTTGCACGAAAATGCTGCGTGCAATATTAAACAAGACGTGGAAACAACACTCCACAAGAACACAACTGTATGGCCACCTGCCCCATATCACACAAACCATCCGTGTGAGGTGAACAAGACACGCTGGGCACTGCTGGAGAAGCAAAGATGAACTCATAAGTGACGTTCTTCTGTGGAAGCCATCACATGGGCACGCCAGAGTAGGTCGCTCAGCAAAGATGTACATAGATCAACTCTGCACGGATACTGGATGCTGCGCAGAGGATCTCCCAGGGGCAATGAATGATAGAGAGGGATAACGAGAGATTGTCATGGATATCCGTGCTGTCAGCACGACATGATGATGATGATGATGATGATGATGATGATGATGAAATCTCAGACAAAAATAAAGAATAAATTTTCCAATCAAGAACCTTTTTAAACTTTTAACAAATAAAATTATCAACAACCAAAAAGGAAGAAACAAACAACAAAAAAAAGGAATAGTAAGGAATAGTACGGAATGGTACGGAATGGTAAGGAATGGTACGGAATGGTAAGTAGGCGTAAAGAGAAGAAATAAGAAATTCCGGAGATAGCGTCCCATTGAAACAAATCGAAAGTGAAATTCTTGGGCTTTAATTATCATTTGTTCTAAATTCTGTATTTTCTTTTTTTTTTTTTTTTTTTTCGTTTCGTTTGATCTTTTGGTGGAATGAATGCTGAAGGGGAAAACAAGGCGTTCGTTTCTTGATTAAAGGAAAAAAGGAGTTGCAATCTTTGATCACATTTCAAAGTTCATTAATGCAGGGATTGTTATTTTGGTCATCAATTAAGGTCACACGGCCAGGATAGATAGATAGATAGATAGATAGATGTGAACAGAATGAGATAGATAGATAGATAGGTGTGAACAGAATGAGATAGATAGATAGATAGATAGATATAAGTGAACATAATGAGATAGATAGATAGATGGATGGATAGATGTAAACAGAATGAGATAGGTAGATAGATAGATGTGAACAGAATGAGATAGATAGATAGATAGATAGATAGATAGATAGATAGATAGATATTAGCGAACATAATGAGATAGATTGATAGATAGATAGATAGATATAAACAGAATGAGATAGGTAGATAGATAGATGTGAACAGAATGAAATAGATTGATAGATAGATAGATGTGAACAGAATGATATCGATAGATAGATAGATAGATAGATGTGAACAGAATAAAATAGATAGATAGATAGATAGATGTGAACAGAATGAAATAGATAGAAAGATGTGAACAGAATGAGATAGATAGATAGATAGATAGATAGATATTAGTGAACAGAATGAGATAGATTTACCACACCTCCGCATGAGCAGGATACGACACAAGGTCAATTTCTTAAGCGGGGTTTAACAAGTGTGAATTCAGAGTTTTCCTTCTCTCTTTTAGTAAACTTATTTTGACGTCCGCTTCCTGTTCGCTAGGTGAACGTGAGAATAGATAGGTAGTCTGCTGAAGGTCGTCCATATGTAAAGATGTACTTAGCCAGGTTCGTATCACGCATGGTCATTGGTTCTAGAACGTAAGAAGATTAATAAAATGTGATTCACAAAAATAGATGTCTTGTGTTATTCACCAAAAGCAAAAAACCACGCAGGGCATCGCCAACATCTTAAGACACCAGTTAAGGAAAAGAAGAAACCAGACAGATCCTGAATTAGAACGGATATATATTTACCAACCCCTCCGCACGAGCAAGATGTGACACAAGGTTAATTTCTTAAGCGGAGTTCAACAGGTTTGAATTCAGAGTTTTCCTTCTCCTAGACCGGTTGCCTAACCAAGGTTAAAGAGCCCAGTCTGCCCTACTATTTATCCATAGCTGGAGGGAGAATAGGATTCATACATTTCCCAAGGGTATTAGCGCTAAGTGAAATGCAATTACCACATCCAGGATTTGAACTCGGGGCAACGGTCCATTTTCAATGATTTTTAACCATTACACCACGCGCTTCTGAATTAGAACTTATTAAGAACTACTCCAAATCAAGCCATGGGGAAGTAAGACGAAATACAGAAGAAGCCACGAATTAACTAAGAAAGTGCTACTCAGAATTGTAAGAAGAAATATCAGCCCAATTACAGACGCAATATAAATTACAGACTACAAGAAAGATAAGATTAAAGTAAAGAAGATTTATATTATTTGGATTATTCAGACTATTGTCCTCATATTGTTATCTGTACAACGTTTCGGTCGATGTGCCTTCGGGCCTTCTTCAGGTATTTCATGTCGAAATCTGGAACCTTCTCTTCGGACTCGAGAACCTTCTTTTCGAACTCGGGAACTTTCTTGTGGTAATCGGGAGCCTTCACTGAACTCTGAACCCAACCCCTTATTCAATCAACGGGGGTATACTGTTCTCATTCCCCTAACCATGACTGGGTACAAGTGTTAAGCTGTGTTAATAATTATTCTTTGTAACTGTCGCCCTTGACCAGAATTCAACCTGCAGCCTAGAGATAACTGTCACTTAGAACGGTATTAACTCAACTCAATTATCAGGCCTCATCTTAAAAAAATCAGAGAAAAAGAAGATTTAGTATGGGAGACACAACCACGGGTGCCCATCTCATAATATACATATATATAACGTCTGCATAATAAGACAGCTATATAACAATAGAACAATTCTCTCTGGTCAAAATAACGACTTAAAATCAAAACCCACAACATAAGGGCCAGCTCTTAAGAAAACGATGAATAAACGGGATGATTAAAAATTCTATAATCTGTCTGAAAACTTCGATCGACGGCTTTTGGTTCCTGTTCAGTGACAACATCCTATCCCCACAATTCCATCTCGATATTTTTAGCTAAATACTTTCAAAATATTTCTCTGAATGTTTGAGATGAGGCTTGATGATTAGTATTATCTGTGTTATTCGGAGTATTGTGCTCATCTTCATTGTTATCTATACAACGTTTCGGCCGATATGCCCTCCGGCCTGCTTCAGGTATTTCTTGTTGGACTCGGGAACCTTCTCGGACTCGGGGACCTTCTTTTCGAACTCGGGAACCTTCTTGTCGTAATCGGGAGCCATCACGGAACTTTGAACCTAACATTACGACAAGAAGGTTCCCGAATCCGAAAAGAAGGTTCCAGAGTCCGAGAAGGTTCCCGAGTCCGATAAGAAATACCTGAAGAGAGTCGGAGGGCACATCGGCCGAAACGTTGTATAGATAACAATGTTGATGAGGACAATAATCCGAATAACGCAGATAATACTTTCAAAATATGACCTTGTATATATGTCCATTATTTAAACTAGCAACAAAAAACGCCTTCCGAGCGGCGTAAAAATCAATTTTTGAGGGATATTGACTGAAGGGGGAATTAAAAGTTTAATGTCAGAGGGTTTTTATCATAAGTAAGCAAAATCGTGAAATTTATTAAAGGAGCCAAAAATAAAAAAAATAAAACAATTTGAAATGGAAACTTAGTCCTGTTCCCCTCAAATAAAATGTTGCGTACATCTATAAATTAATAGTTAAATAACTATTTTGAATATTTTGCACATAAATTTTACACAAAATCCTAGGTATTTATTTATTTGTAAACTTTTTAGTTAACTTCTTATTACTGACAAAAAAGGGTGAGATTAAAAAAAACATTTTTTTAAATTGCTTACTCAAATTTTGAGTGTATATAACACAGGGTTCTTTTTATTCTATGTATTAACTATTTTGACTGTAAATCAAATACTCAAATACTTACCCAATCATTGAGAATATTGTGACGTAAGCTGAGACGTAGTTTTGGTTACAGACAGATATACACCCAATCTCCATTATTCAAATAAGTTACAAGTTCGCATGGAAACTCTAAGCTAAACAGGATGACATAAGCTAAAATGCTACTTTTAATCTAGATTATTGGCTAATTAGATTAATTAATTCTTCTTATTATTATTATTATTATTATTATTATTATTATTATTATTATTATTATTATTATTCGCGCAGGTTATAAACTAATTATTCTAACTTTCTAATTGATAATCGTAATTTCAGAATTGTGATTATCAATTGTGTTAATTGATATTTTATCTTGTGTTTGTTAATGGGAGCTAAATACAAGTTGTGTTTCTTTTTTTAAGTATTCAGACAAAAGCTATGCTCAAAAAGTACTGAGACTCAAGTTGTGTTCAAAAAGTTTTGAGACTCTCGCAGTATTCAAAAAATATTGCGACTCAAGCTGTGCTCAAAGGGTATTGAGATTCAAGCAGTATCCCCTGAGACAGAAATTAACAATAAATGAAAGAGTTCCTTTTGTATTTAACGCACGTATTCCAGTGTGATACTATATAAGCTCTGCTGTCCCTAGGTGCATATATTTACATGTAATAATGCATGTGTGTAGATGCGA
Organism: Doryteuthis pealeii; assembly: GCA_023376005.1. Lineage (NCBI taxonomy): Eukaryota > Metazoa > Mollusca > Cephalopoda > Myopsida > Loliginidae > Doryteuthis > Doryteuthis pealeii. Next base: position 33,823,516 of record CM042161.1, on the reverse strand, counting down.
GCAAGTCTATATGGCTATGAGGGAATAAACATAGAGAGCGATGTTAATACACGGATAGCAAAGGCATGGTCGGCCACAAATAGATTATCAGTCATATGGAGGTCCGATCTCCCTGACAAGCTGAAGCGACAGTTCTTCCAGGCTGTGGTTGTGTCGGTGCTGCTATATGGCTGCACCACCTGGACCCTAACGAAGCGCCTTGAGAATAAGCTAGATGGAAGCTGCACAAGAATGCTGCGTGCAGTCTTGAACAAGTCGTGGAAACAGCACCCCACAAGGAAACAGCTGTACGGTCACCTGCCCCCCATCTCACAAACTATCCGAGTGAGAGGGACAAGGCATGCAGAACACTGCTGGAGAAGCAAGGATGAACTCATAAGCGACGTTCTCCTGTGGAAGCCAACACATGGACATGCAAGTGTGATGCGCCCATCAAGGACCTACATTGACCAGCTATGCGAAGATGCTGGCTGCTCCGCAGAGGAACTCCCAGGTGCAATGAATGATAGGGAAGGTTGGCGAGAGATTGTCATGGATACCCGTGCTGCATGCGCGACATGATGATGATGATGATGATATATATATATATATATATATATATATATATAATATAATATAATTATTATTATTATTATTATTATTATTATTATTATTATTGGCATTTCAGTCTCGGAAGACTATAATAAAGATTTTGTGCCCCAGAAGTTACAGTGTCTCCTGTGACTGTGAATGAAGTCCGATGTTTGAAAAACATCTTAACCACAGATGTCGCATTTAAAGGCTGTCCCTGAAGATGTTGATGTGCCGGTGCTTTGTTGACGCTGCTTTCTTCTGGACTTCTTAGCTTCATGGTGTTGCGTCTAGGTGACTTCTGACATGAGCAATCTCTATGGAGATTCTGCCGCCACTGAGGGTGGTCCTGAGCCAAATTTTCCCAGCTGGAAGGGCAATGCCAAAGTATCTGAGATCATTTTGCCGACATCCTTGAATCGCAGCTGGGGGCGACCACTCTGTCTCTTACCAGACGAAAGTTCTCCATAGAGGCGTCTTTCGGGATTCGTCCATCATCCATCCGATGGCTGGGTCATATATATATAATATATATATATATAAATATATATATATATATATATATATACCGGTCTGTTAAAGAATTTGTATCCAACCGAATTAAACAACAAAAATTGAAGCGGGCTATTAGAAAGGGTAATTTTCAGCCCAGCAACATTCAAAGTGGAGAAGTTCCAACATGTAGTTTACGTGGAAGAGTATGTCTCTCCAGGGTTGGCCTGGTGTGTCATCAGAGAAAACACAAGGATGCAGTGTCAAATGCTACTGGCACCCAACTATGAGAAAAAAAACAGGAAATAGTCTTACTTGGCACCAACATATATATATATATATATAATATATATATATATATATATATATATATATATTATGAAAAAATTATTCCAACGGGGTTTATTGGCATCAATTCTCATATGGGGGTAAATTTCTTGTTGAATATATATGTAACAAAATCCAACAAAGAGGTATATATAACAAGAATACAGACTTTATTGTCTGAGCTCATTTAATATAATATATATATACAAAAACAATTAGGACGAACGTCCGGACCAAAGAAGAAAGAATTCTTGTTGAGTTAGTCCTGAGGCTACTAAAATGTAGAATAGAAGAATTATGAGAAAAAATTGATAACGGGGTATGGGGGTGGGTTATTGGCATTAATTCTCACATGGAGATAAATTTCTAGTTCCAATATACTGGCAAATTACCATTCTTAATATACTGGGGAAATAATTCAAAGTTCCAGAATATGAATAAAGTACCGAAATTTCTTGTATATTGGGAAATATTTAAAGGAGGATAAGTACCGTAATTTTCAAGTTCGGAATTTTGAATGAAAAGACAAGGCAGTAAGACACAAGTATAATTTAACAATTTTAATTACCAACAAAAATGAAAGGAAAGATACAAGAGGTAGAAGAAGAGTAAAGGAATGGAATGGTTGCAAATTTGTAGTTATCTGCGGGTAAACTTATCTGATAAGAGTCCGCAATTTTCAAGTTCGGAATTCTGAATGAAAAGACAAGGCAATAAGACACAAGTATAATTTAACAATTTTAATTACCAGCAAAAATTAAAGGAAAGATAAAAGAAGAGTAAAGGTGAAGTTGTAGAAGGAGTGGAGTTGAGTGGTTGCAAATTTGTAGTTATTTGCGAGTAAACTTGGCTTTAAGTATCCGGGTAAGAAGTTCATAATAGTGGTTTGAATTCTTGTAGTAGTTTTAAACGGTAATAGTGGCTTGAATTCTTGAAGATGCAAATAGTTGTCTTGAAAAGTATTCGCAGAGTCGTTTCAAGTGTTAATTTCTTTGTGGTTTATAGTTGAATTTCTCTTTGAATTGAAGGTAGTCTGTGAGTTGAGATGAATTGTCGATTTCTTTGTATTGTTAAAGTTGAATTTCAGGATTTCAGGAAAGTCTATTATTTTATTGGCAGAGACGGGTTGATGAATTTCTTTCGGTGCTGCTATCTTTTTACTGCTAGTTCCGTTCAGGTTTTGGTTATTTCATATAAGTCTGACATAAACAAAAGGGAACCACTCTTGACTGATAAATTATTCATTTATTTATTTATTGATCTACTAGGAAAAAAGAAGACGGGTTAGGGTTAGGGTTTAGGGTTAGGGTTAGAGTTTAAGGTAAGGGTTAGTTTAATGGGAAAATAAATAAATGATTTATCAGTCAAGAGTGGTTCCCCTTTGTTTATGTTAGATTTATAGGAAATAACCCAGGTTTTTCTTTGTAGTAGATTTCGTAATTAGCTCCTTACCAATTATTTCTTTTAGGCTTTTTTTTTTTCTAGGAGCAAGTGACGGTAATTTTGGTGGTTTCCAGTCTGAGGGAGAAAACTCTGAGTTCCACGTCGAAGTCGAACTGAACACTGCCTTGTATCCGCCCGGCTTCGGCCGGGGTCCAGTGAGCTTCTGCCACTGGACTTGCCAGAGGTTAAATTAATAGCGTTGATCCCAGGGGGCCATCCCCCCAGGCAACACCCGCCCCCTCGATTTAAAGGGACAGGGCTGGGTTTATTGTCCAGTGCCTGAGGCGCCCCCTTGAGGGGGAATGCCCACGGGATAAACGCAATTTTTCAACCTGCCACCCATGAGTCTCGGCTTGTGGGTGGTCCCACGTTAATAGGGCCTTGTGCCTGACCTTGTACAAGTGGGGTACGAGGATAATATCGAGTCCAAGGGAGGGCTCAATGACGTAACAAAAAAGGGTACTAACAGCTTGCGGTGCCTCACTGTCTCAGGGCGAAATGTCAAGAAATGGGACTAATATTTTAACTGTCACGTCATCTTCAGTCAACTTTTTGGTTTAATTTTTAAAGGAAATTTTAGACCATATGACCTTTTTGATCTCCATTAAGAAAGGACATGTTTTTCATTTACACCGTCAATATCCGGTTGTTTTAACAGACGATTTTTAGATTTTTTTTAAATTATAAAACTAACCCCTAATCCTAACCCCTAACCCTAACCCCTAACAAACAACCGGATATTGACGGTGTAAATGAAAAACATGTCCTTTCTTAATCGAGATCAAAATCGAGTGCCTAAAGGTAATATGGTTCGAAAAAAAAATTTTTTTTTCTTTCTTTGTGGCTGAGGGTCTTAATGTCCTCGGTATGGCGTTAAACTATCTGATAGGGAAGTTCCAATTCTGGAGCTCGTGGAATGTGGTGTACCCATTCATTCCCATTACTCCCATGTCCACTCTGACCTGAAGTGATATTACCTGTTAGTGTTCCATCTATGGGTTGAATAGAACAAAATGAGTTTTTTTTAAATAAAAACTCATCAAGAATGAAGAAAACAAACGTCCAATGGATGGCATGCCATAAAACCCAACCAACCAACCAACCAACCAACCAACCAACTAAACTGATGTTTGCTCTACACCCAGTGGAAAAAATGTATAAAATATTAAATTTGAACTGGTTAGTGCAGTCGGTAGAGCGTTCGGCTAGAAACCACAAGGTTCCTAGTTTGATACCGGCCCTCGCCAACTCAGCGTATGAGTAGCACAGTGATCTGTGCGGTAAAGTAACGAGCTGATGGTAGGTGTGGCGCCCCACCTAGACGCAAAAACAATCTCCTTGGTCTAGCATTAGTGAAAAGGGGATAGACTCCCTCGCTGATTTGTTGATACCAACTTTAGGCCACCCCAACGACTTTACTTTTTACTTACAGATTTTTTAACAAAGACGTTTGGTTTGGTTTGGTTTGGTTTGGTTTGTTTTACGGCATATCAACCTCAGTGGGTCATTTAATGCCAATAAAGTTTTGAAATAAATCAATTCTTAATGGATAATACAATTTTTTTATAAATACATTTTTCTATTTAACCCATAGATGGGACCCTAACAGGTACTACCACTCCGGGTCAGAGTGGACCAGGGAGTAATGGTGATGAAGGGGTGCTCCACATTCCCCAAACCTCCAGAACTGGAACCCCACCATCAGATAGAGTTTAACGTCATTCCCAGGACATGTAGACCCTCAATCACCGCCTTCTAGCACCCATATGATAAAAAGGGATTGGGGCTTGCCATAAGGGCAATAGGGTTGGGAAAATCATATAGGTGCTAGGGCTTGACGTGACCGGCCGATTGATCGGAGGGGGCCTCCCCGACCGCCCGTCTAGCCCAAGATAGGGCCAAAGTGGAGTATTGCATGTCATGAACTGCTCATCCACCTGGGCTCTATCCTTAAGCATCACGGGTCGCAACCCACGGCGAACAGGTGGCCCATTGGGGGAGTCTTACCCCTCTGCAGAGGTGCAGTCGGTGCATTCTAACGCCCCAGCCGACAGGGCGGAAATAAAGACGTGTCGTCGTGTTCATTTATGGAGAAAAAAAGAACTTTATCCTCTTTTTGTTTACTAAAAGAATTATATGGGTTAAATAGAAAAGTGTGTTTAAAACAAATTGAGTACCCATCAAAATGAATAAAACGAAACGTCTTCGACATAAAAGGGTTGAATTTGAAAAAATAAAAATAAATAAACATAACAAATTTTAATGAATTGATAATTTCAGTTCAGTTCACATCGTATGTGCGTGTTTTGTAATGGTTATCGTCGTAGAAAATATATGTTGTATAGCCGACTACTGGACTTCAATAAAACCACAGACTCGTGTATATAAAAATATAACCCGTCTTTATTTTCTTCGGTGTGTGGGGGTGAGGGGCACAGGCGTTCACAATGAAAATGTCCGGGTGAGTTGGTGAAGAGCACAGTGTTCACAATGAACTTCCGAGGGTGGTTGATGACGGGAGCGACGAGGTTACCTTCTCGGCTGCTGCTAGGGACTGAATGACACCCTTCATCTGCTAGCCTTTATATACAATAAATATGCCCACGCATTTTTATCTTTTGATCTGATAACAGACATATTTTATATATTTCTTTATCTTTCTCTCCGCCTTTTCACCGGAAGAGGAGTCTTCCGTTTTCCTTTTTTCTTTTTTCTATTTCTTCATCTTCTCCCTGCTTCTTGACCGGAAGACCTCTCTTCCTGTCTTCCTTTTTTTAATATATATTTTTATCTTTCTCTTTGTCTTTTTTCCGGAAGCTTCCTCTTCCGTTGCACGATATGTAAATATACACGTTGATCAAATCCTGGATGAGTTGTTTGCATTTCACATAGCACTATTACTCTTGAGAAAGATACGAATACAATTATTCTACCTCCAGCTATGGGTAAATAGTAAGACCGACTAGGGTCTTTAACGATATGGCAATCAGTCTAGGAATAGGACAAAATTCGAAACTGTAAAACTCCGCTTCAAAATTGACCTTGTGTCATATCCTAAAACCCAACCAAGTCGATCCCATCTATGTATTTGTTTTTTTTAGTTTCGAGAATTTATTCAAGTTTTGTATCTTTTCTCTCGATATGTTGTCGTGCCTTGCGGCCATTTTTATTGGTAATGTACTTAGGAGCCAACTGCTGCTGCTGCTGCTGCTGCTCCTGCAGCACTAATGTGTCAGACAGTTTTTCATTCCCGCATCTCCGAGCCACAAAATGCATTAATGTTAGCTGCTTTTTTATTCCTTTTTCTCTCTATTATTATAACGAGATGACAGAGATGAAAGCAAAAGTCGGGCGATTGTAATTCGTGTTTTTAATTGTGAAACAACATTATCACAAAGCTGAGACCATTACAAGGACAAAAAATTGTTTGAAAAATCCTTTTGGGTGAACAATATATATATATATATATATATATATATATATATATATATATATATATATATATATATATATAGAATAGATAAATAAATAGAGACACTGAGACCATTACAGGGAGAAAAACGGTTTAAAAATCTTTTGGGATCAAGATATATATATATATATATATATATATATATATATATATATATATATATATATATATATATATATATATATATATATATATATATATATATATATATATAAAAGAATAATATATATGTAAGAATAATTAATATATTCATATAAAATAAGTGAATAATAAATATATATATATATATATATATATATATACGCAAATGTGAACAACTTTAGCTATTTTCAGCCGACAGTGTATTTGGGAGAATATGTGCTTTTAATTTTAGTCAGACCTAATTTTTTTAAAGTTAATTCATTTATGGGTAATTAGGCGGGATTTAACTACTTAAATGTAAGGCTAAACAAATCGAGAAAAATCAATCTCTTAATATATATTTCGACCTATCAGGTCTCATCAGCAGAGCTATAGATACGAAGACTGCCCCGCGTGTGAATCGAACCCTTTGTGTCGAAACGGCACGCCGCCTTCTTACCATCACGCCAAACAGATGAGACCTGATAGGTCGAAATATATATTCAGAGATTGGTTTTTCTCGATTTGTTTAGCCTTACATTTAAGTAGTTAAATCCCGCCTAATTAACCATAAATGAATTAACTTTCAAAAAATTAGGTCTGACTAAAATTAAAAGCACATATTCTCCCATATATATATATATATATATATATATATATATATATATATATATTGCATGGAACTACTTCTGTGACCCTGGGTCTGTCTGATGAATATCTAAGAGGTATAAAACCCAGGGTCACAGAATTACTTCCATGCAATATATATATATATATATTATATATATATATATATATATATATATATAAGTAATCCACAGACACGTGTTTCGAGGTATCACCTCTCATCAATGTGGTTATACCGTTTAACTTTATATATATATATATATATATATTATATATATATATATATATATATATATGTATGTATGTATGTACGGGGTCATTCAATAAATGGGGAGGGAGGTTTAATGCAAAATAAATTTTTTCAGATTTTTTTTCTTTAAATATAGATTCTGTATTGTTTGGAATTGGTTTATACCAAAAAATATTTTAATCGCACAAAAATAGTTTTGACACTGTTCAAAATGGCGGAAAATCAACATAGTGCTCCAGACTTGAACAGAGGTCTTTCATCAAATTTTTGATAGCTGAGAAGAGCAAAACATGAGACATTTACATCTCATATTATTAAGTCTTATTTCTCTGAATGTTTGATAGGACACATGGCCTAGTGGATAAAGGAGTTAGGTTAAGACAGTTCTAGCTGACAGTTATCTCTAGACTGCAGGTTCAATCCTGATCAAGAGCAGCAGTAACATAGAATAATAATTAACACAGCTTAACGCCTCTACCCCGGCTATGGTTAGCGGAATGAGAACAAGATACCTCTGTAGACTCTGTGGATGAAAAAAATAAAATAAAATAAAAATAAAAAAGAAGAAATATTTACGAATGGGCTTAACATGGGTTTGCCACTGGGTTAGCCTGAGTTGACAATCTATATTGAGTGGAAACACGGAGTCTTCGATAAAGAAAAAGTTCCGGGAGCAGCTGTCAGTAAAGAATGTTATGTTGAGTATCTTCCGGGACAGGAAAGGACCCATCACCATTGGTTACCTTGAAAAAGTGCTAGGTTGAGACCTAACGAAATCTGCAGTTACTCCCCTTGATCAGTAGAGGGCTGATGGGAACCCGGAAGTGGGGTTTCCACCATGACACTTTTGGATTAGGGTTTGTGCTGGACGGACGCATGCACAATACTTGTGAGCTAGTTAAGTCACTTTTAGGGTAGAAGCATTCTCTACCCTGTGTTAAATAAAACCTTGTTAAGTTCCAACAACCTGGTCTTGCATTTTCATTCAGTGCTCCGTATTTTATCTGTACTAGCAAATATATGCACCCTCCGGGTGCAAGTATTTAAGTTTTGATATAATAAAATATCATATTAAATTAGAAAGGCTAATGAAACAGACTAAGAATGCAGATAAAAACATCTGCAACAGAGGGGGTATAATCGAAAATAGAACAACTTTGAAACTAACTATTCATTATTTCCATTACTCCCTCTTTCATTGGTAAATTTTCCTAATTTAACTATTTAGTTAAAATAGGAAGTAAAGGATAATATTACAGTTAGTTCTTCTTGTAAATAAATTTCTTTTAAGATTTATCCACGAGATTTTGTTTATATTTCTTAAGATAAAACCAAACAATTAGAAATCAATAATACCAAGCACATATTTATTAAAATAAAATTTTAAATATCAATATGCAAATTAGCCTTCTCGTTCAAACTGTAAACCGCTATTTTGTTGTATATATAAATACAATTGCATGTCATTAGTACGTAGATATGGTCAACAGTATTAATAATGTAAAACAATTTTTATTAATAACTGAAGGTTTAAAAGAATGAAATCATGGAGAATTTGACGTAAATAACAAAGGGAATTGTGACTTGAGTAGTAATATAGTTTCGGTTACAGACAGACAAACCCACAATCTCCATTATAATAAGATGTAAAAACTTAACAAAAAGGTGGAACTGTATCCAGTACTTAATATTGCCAACTTCTTAGATAAAATCCTCCTTATTTATTGAAAGATCCTCGTATAATACACTAAGGTTTATGCTAAGCAGAACCAAATTGTCCTCTAATCAGTAAAGAGTTACGATGATATGCCAATGAGATGCTGTACATAAATAGAAAGTGATGATGAGTGGGTATGTGTTGTATAGCAGCGGTCCCCAACCTTTTTTGCTCCATGGACCGGTTTCATCTAAGACAATATTTTCACGGACCGGCCTTCATATGCTCCGGCCTACATGTGCTCGATAATCGTTAAGGACGCAATCTAATAATAAATTATCCGCAGTGGTCTTATGTCAAATGCAAACATCAACAGACAATAAACAACCTTTTGTTCATAAATTAATAATCAACAACATCTCTGTAAACGAAAATATTTATTTTAGAACGAAAATCCTTTCTAATAAGAAATAATTATAATAAAAAAAACTCGTTCTGTGCGGCCGGTACCTAATGGCCTGTGGCCCGGTACCGGGTCGCGACCCGGTGGTTGGGGACCGCTGTTGTATAGGATTACCTACCTCCTCTCTAGACCATAAAAGAATGGTTGCGTTTGTCTTATAAATTAGTTGTTATACAGACAAAACGGGGAGTTAGTATGTAAATGAATTCCTGATAGAATAAATATATTATTACCAAGTATTTGACTTTGACCCTTAATCACTATTCATGACAATCACTCGCTAACTGTCTTTATCACTCATTGCTACGGGAGGTCCTCTGTGTAGCATCCAGTATCCGCGCAGAGTTGATCCATATACGTCTTTGCTGGACGACCCACACCGGCATGCCCATGTGTTGGGTTCTATATAGTGGACCCATTGGAGGGGGAGGGGATCTTACCCCTCTGCAGAGGTGCAGTCCGTGTATTCTAAAGCCCCGGTCGACAGGGCTAGCCAGTAAAGTTGAAAGCATTAAAATTTGTACTGAGCATTAAAGTTGATTTTACAAGCATCAAAATGTACCAACCTTTAAAATTGATTTCACAAGCATCAGAATGTACCAACCATTAAAATTGATTTTACAAGCATTAAAATGTACCGACCATCAAAGTTGATTTTACAAGCATTAAAATATACCGAGCATTAAAGTTAATTTTACAAGCATTGAAATTTGTACCGACCATCAAAGTTGATTTTACAAGCATCAAAATGTACCGACCGTCAAAGTTGATTTTACAAGCTGGACATTGCTTATTTAATAATTTAATTAACAAACACTTGTTTGTTTCTTGATCATGTTTTATTTCTTAGCACATCATTCTGCCGCGGGGAGACCGACCCGTCAGAGTCGACAATTGCGTCTACTCTCCTTAAAAGCAAGGTCTACTCTGCTAAATTAAACTAGAAACTATTGCCACGCGTCCAATCGCGCGCCTTTTAAGGGGTCAAATGCCATTAACCGTCACCGGTAATTTTCCATGGAGCCCCGTTATTTTTAATCTAACAGACTATATTCAATTTTCTAACTACAAGCACGTTCACAATTTATGACTGTTCATAAATTGTAACAAAAGATGATTTTACAAGCATTAAAAAGCACTGAGCATTAAAGTTGATTTTACAATCATTAAAATGTACCGACTATCAAAGTTGATTTTACGAGCATTAAAATGTACCGACCATCAAAGTTGATTTTATAAGCATTAAAATGTACCGACAATCAAAGTTGATTTTACAAGCATTAAAATGTACCGACCATCAAAGTTGATTTTACATGCATTAAAATTGTACCAACCATCAAAGTTGATTTTACAAGCATTAAAATGTACCGACCATCAAAGTTGATTTTACAAGCATTAAAATGTACCGACCATCAAGGTTGATTTTATAAACATTAAAATTTGTACCGAGCATCAAGGTTGATTTTACAAGCATTAAAATGTACCGACTATCAAAGTTGATTTTACAAGCATTAAAATGTACCGACCATCAAAGTTGATTTACAAGCATTAAAATTTGTACCAACCATCAAAGTTGATTTTACAAGCATTAAAATGTAGCGACTATCAAAGTTGATTTTACAAGCATTAAAATGTACCGACGATCAAGGTTGATTTTACAAGCATTATAATGTACTGAGCATTCTTGGTGCAGTCTTCGAAGGAATTTCACTTTTAACGAGACACTTGCTTTAATAAGTAATTTGAATGAAGAAATCGATATAAAAATCAAGTCCAATCGGCGCATTGTGTCAATTCCTTTTGTAGGTCAGTTTTACTTTGCTACAATCACCATAAAAATATGAAAAAACATCTTTAGAATTATCCACAAGGTTCCTGAGTTGCCATTGTTCCTTGCTGGCAAAACGTCTCGTGCTGCACTTAGAAAAGCGTCTGTGGGCGTCACCAATTGTGGCGTCGTATGTCTTCCTCATTTCCACGATTGATGACGTTTATATTAGGCTTCGGCTTTTTGAATGGTTTTAAAATTTAGTCAATCTTACAAATCTTTTGTTATTTTTTAATTTTTTTTTAGTCGTTAGTTTTGTATTTTTGAATTTCCTTTTCCACTTAGTATACTTTTTCGTTATTTATTTGTTTTTTTGTTTTTTTTTTCATTATTCTTCCCGCCTTTCGTCTCTGTTTCTCATTCTCCATTTTTCATTAACTTTCTTCCACCCTTTCTTTTTTCGTTCCTCACTTTCTTTCTTTCTTCCTTTCTTCGTTCCTCCTTTCTTTCTTTTTTTCTTTCTTTCTTTCTTTCTTTCTTCCACCCTTTCTTTCTTCCTTCCTTCCTTCCTTTCTTCCTTTCTTCGTTCCTCCCGTTCTTTCTTCCTTTCTTTCTTCCTCCCTTTCTTTCTTCCTCTCTTTCTTTCTTCCTTCCTCCTTCTTTGTTCTTTTCTTTGTTTTCTCTCTTTCTTCTTCTTTTCTTCTTCTCCCTTTCTTTCTTTCTTCCTTTCTTTCTTCCTCTCTTTCTTTCTTCCTTTCTTCCTTCCTCCTTTTCTATGTTCTTTTGTTCCTTTCTCCCTTTCTTTTTCCTTTCTTCTTTCTTTCTTTCTTCCTCCTTTCTTTCTTCTCTCTTATTTCTTCCTTCTCCCTTTCTTTCTTCTTTTCTTTGTTCTCCCTTTCTTTCTTCCTTTCTTTCTTCCTCTCTTTCTTTCTTCCTTTCTTTCTTCCTCTCTTTCTTTCTTTCTTCTTTCTTCCTTCCTCCTTTTCTTTGTTCCTTTGTTCCTTTCTCCCTTTCTTTCTTCCTTTCTTTCTTTCTTTCTTTCTTTCTTCTTTCTTCTTCTTTTCTTTCTGTCTTACACAATTTCGTCTCTTTTTCTCATTCTCCATTTTCTACTTTCTTTCTTCCACTCTTTCTTTCTTTCTTTCTTTCTTTCTTTCGTCCTCTTTTTTCTTCCTTGCTTACTTTCTTTCTTTTTTCCCTTTCTTTCTTCTTTTCTTTTTCTTTTCTTTCTGTATTTCCCAATTTCGCCTCGACTTCTCATTCTCCATTCTTTCTTTCTTACTCCTTTTCTTCTTCCCTTTCATTCTTTCTTCCTTTCTTACTTCCTTTCTTTCTGTATTTCCTAATTTTGTCTCTACTTCTCCTTCATTTTTTTCTTCTTTCTTTCTTTCTTTCTTTCTTCATTTTTTTCTTCTTTTCTTTCTTCAACAATGTCCGTCATGTCTTGTTCATCTAACTTGGATGGTTTATGTAATAGGGGCAAGTGGCCATATAGCTTCATTTTTGGGGTTGCTGCTTCCAGGATTTGTTCAAAACAGTACGTAGCTCAAGAGGTGCAGTCATATAGTAACACTGACACGGCTACAACTTGGAAGATTTCTCATTTTACCTTATCAGAGAGATTAGATTTTCCATACAAAAGTACTGAAACTGAAGCTGTATTTACTAAGATAAAAATGAATGAAATTTAAAATAATACCCGTCAACGCACCTATTCCGGCGAGTATTCCATTGGTCGAATCACTTCTGAAATTCTTCTTTTAACATGGTATCAAGTTGGACACTGTATTTCTTTTAATATCATCCGCGTCACTAAATTTTACCCTTAAGATGAATTTTCAGTTTAAGAAACAAGAAAAAAGTCGAACGGAGCTAGGCGTATCGACGGTGCTGCACTCGCACAATCTTGTGTTCTACCAAAAAACCGTTAATCATAGGCGTATCAAGACTGTTTATTAAAGAGTATCAGAAATTGGTACAGATTCGTCTAAATATCATGATGTAATCATGATGCTAATGTATCTGATGATGTATGTCATGATTAATGTCCTAAAATCCAGTCTAAATATCATGTAATTTAAATATTATGAAATGCTTAATATCACTATACATGTCATGTGTAATGGAAATGAATATTTGATGTAATGTCTAAATTATTGGTTAAATATATATTAATGAATGATGATGAATGTCTAAATATCATGATGTAATGTCTAAATATCATGATGTAAATGTAAATATATATGATGTAATGTAATGTCTAAATATCATGATGTCTAAATATTATGATGTAATGTCTGTCTGATGTATGTCTAATATTATGATGTAATGATGTAATATGTAATGTCATGATGTAATGTCTAAATATCATGATGTAATGTCTAAATATTATGATATAATGTCTAAATATCATGATGTAAATGTCTAATGTCTAATATTATGATGTAATGTCTAAATATCATGATGTAATGTCATGATGTAATGATCTCAATGTCTAAATATTATGATGTAATGTCTAAATATCATAATGTCATGATGCAATGTATGATGTAATGTCTAAATATCATGATGATGGATGTAATGTCTAAATATCATGATATGTCTAAATATTATGATGTAATGTCTATCATGATGCAATGTCTAAATATCATGATGTAATGTCTAAATATCATGATGCATGTCTAATATCATGATGTAATGTCTAAATATCTAAATATTATGATGTAATGTCTAATATCATGATGCAATGTCTAAATGATATGATGTAATGTCATGATGTAATGTATAAATATTATCACTTTATGTTATGACTGAGTTATCAAAATAACATTTTTACGATTTCTGTCACCATTGTTAGGCTGCAGGTGAGAGCACTTTACAGTGGAAATCCCTTGTGTTCCTTAGTGAAGAATCCTTGGTTGTTCCTTAGTGTTATGTAGAATCCTTTGGTTGAGCAGAGTCCTTGGTTGCAGATCCGTTCGTCCGTGTCGAATACGTGCAAACGAACGACTTTCTAGATCGCTGACTAAATAGTTAACGTAGTCGAGCGTGTTGATTGGCTGATGTCCACGCAGAGTCTATAAGTTTAAGTGGTAGACTTCAGCACACCTTACATACCGAAATAATCCAACAAACATTAAAATCTGGAATGGATAACAATAAAGTTATTACCCTTTGTACAGGAAAATATAACGAGAATAAGAATAGCAAGAAAAATGCACAGTTCTTAGCAGTAACAGCTAATCGGTTGTAAGCAAAGGCAAGTTACTAATCCTCTTGCCTAGTTAGTATCTTGTTATTTATGCCTTGTTCATTGGACGAGTCCAACTTCTTGTAGGGAAATTATTCTCCCTCACAATCAATTATTATACTAAAGCTGAGCGAACCAATCTATGCGACCAAAAGGCTTTTTTTACTGTTTAGATTAATGACACAAAAATAATACTAAATAATTCCTTAGTTCTAGGATTGAGTTATTGTTGTGGGGTTTTAAGGGGTCAAATAAGAACAAAACGACGGGTAACAAATGTAGGAAAATGTATTAACAAAAGAGCAGACAATTACAGTACAGAGAAGTGGGAATTACGCCCGACAATAGAGTTATGAGCTGACTCGCATTGGCTTACTCTACAAGCCATAATTGTCCCTGTTATTTATAGTAACCGTCGACGCATCCCATTAGTCTATAGGGTATATCACCTATAACAGTTATGTTTTTAAAAAATCTTTTTATTGTTTGTAATTAGTCGTTATTTGCAATTAAGTCAAAAACTGACCCGTCTTTTATTTCACATTCTGCCTATCACTTTCCCCATCTCTATGTATATCTTAATTACCTCCTCGTCATATATCTTAGTTTCTCTAGGATAGCAGAGAGAGAGAGAGAGAGAGAGAATTGAGAGTTAGAAACGGATTTGTATGTTAAGTTTTATAAGCTTCCAGCTCGGCCAACATCTTGGCTCTTAATAAATTCAAATTAGGTCAAACGTTCCCTTTCTTAGAAATCTTTAAAAATGATTTTATTGATTTTAATGTTTTGGGAGTTTTTTTTTTCATTCTCAGGCCGTACTTATTTTTCTCAAATTTAATTCGCTTTGCAAACTCAATTTTCCCTAATCCCAATTACCTACTCAGAGCTCAATGGGTGACCCAACGGGTCACGTTTTGTCTAGTACTATATTAATTGCTCAGTGGTGCCCAAAATTGTTCGGAGTGGCCTATTGTCAGTATCAACCGGACAACAAGGGAGTCTATTCCCCTTTTTGCTAGCGCTATACCAGTGAGTTTTTTTGCTGAGGTGGAGCGCCACACCTACCATCAGCTCCCCACTTTACTGCACAGATCAGATTACTCAATTTGTGCTACTCACGCAATGAGTTGGTGGGGACCGGTATCGAACTGGAAACCTTGCAATTCCTAGGTGGGTGCTCAGCCGTTCCGTGTGTGTGTGTGTGAGAGAGAGAGAGAGAGAGAGAGAGAGAGAGAGAGAGAGAGAGAAGAGCAGAAGCACCCAAGGTTAATCGTAAAGGTTTTTAATATCAAATTTAACAGTGGGTTCAGTCCAGGAAAGGATTTCTAAATTTCTTAATTGTAAGTTAAAGTTATTTTTCTATCTGTTGTACAGGGTGGACCGTAATGATGGGACACATTTTAAATGCTATTTTCTCAAATCACAAAAGCGACACAGAGTACTAAGTATATTTATTACATAACTGGTACACAGGATTTTATGTGATCAAAGATTTGAATATTATGTCCTTGAGATGGTCACCATCATGACGAAACATTCGAGAGCTCGATTTCTCATATCACGTAAAGTGTGGTTTAGCATATCAACGAATAGCTGTTGTCTCTCTAATATGCTTTCTTTCAGTTATGCTGCGTGTGGGCCTACCTGTGGGCTGCGATCTTTGGCTGGACTACATATGCAATTTCTTCTACGGCAGGTATATGTAGCTGAGAAAATGCATTTAAAATGTGTCTCATCATTATGGTTCAATATATATTATATATATATATATATATATATATATATATTCTCAGACACAGAGTACTAAGTATATTTATTACATAACTGGTACACAGGAGTTTTACATGTAATCTAAGATTTGAATATCATATTCTTAAGATGGTCACTATCATGACGAAAACATTCAAGAGCTCGATTTCTCATATCACGTAAAGTGTGGTTTAGCATATCAACTGGCATAGCCTGTCTCTCGGAAATTTGTAACAGCACGAAGGATCACCTTTCGGATGGTGCCTCTCGCTTTCCAAAATGATGTCAGAATTTTCTTTGGGTTGCAACAATGGATCTTTGACTGGCGAAGTATTCTTCAACTACATATGCAATTTCTTTTGGACTCCACGGCATTATGAGGAACACCAAAATCAATACATAATGTAATCTTCAAATTTTAGATGATATGTAAAATTCCTGTGTATCAGTTATTTAATAAATATATTCAGTACTCTCTGTCGTTTTCATAATCTGAGAAAATAGTATTTAAAATGTGTCTCATCATTATGATCCACCCTATATATAACGGGGTCAACCTATTATTGTGCTTGTAAAATCTTACTTTTCAAATGTACGAACATATATTAACTATTATTATTATTACTATTTATTATATTATTATTACTATAAATAACTATATATTATATTATATACTATATATATATATAATTATATAATATATTATTATTACTATTTTTTATTATTATTTCTTAATTGTGGGTTAAGTTATTTTTCTATCACTTGTATATAACGGGGTTAACCTATTAATATGCTTGTAAAATCTTACATTTCAAATGTACGAACAATCCTGCTTGACCCCAACGAACCCCGATGGAGATATCTGTGTTCGAACAACAAAGGCCAATCGACAAAGAAAAAAAAAGAGATAGAAAGAAGCAAACAAAAAATTCATTAGAAAAAAAATACAGCAAAAATAAATAATTCCAATCGAGAAAGATGAGTCATGACTTCATTAAATGCGTTCAGCATTTATAACTCATAAAACAAACATGAAGATTGGACAAGATGGCGTTTTTTTTTTTCTTTTTTCTTTCTGATTTTTTTTCTTTTTCTTTGTTTATTTCTTCTCCTTTCTTTTTTTTTTTTTTTTTTTTTTTTTTTTTTCAAAGGAGATACGCTGGATTCTTTGTGAAGATTCATCTCGACATTCTTTTCTAGATTTATCTCATCTTATACCATCATCTTTAGCATCTATTATGATTTTTCTTTCTTTTCTTTTTTTTTTCTTTTTCTTTTTCTTTCCTTCTTTTTTCCTTTTTTTTTTCTTTTCTTCTTTTTCTTTCCTTCTTTTTTCCTTTCTTTTCTTTTCTTTTTTTCTTTTTCTTTCTTCTTTTTTCCTTTTTCTTTTTCTTTTTCTTTTTCTTTTTCTTTCCTTCTTTTTTCCTTTTTCTTTTCTTTTCTTTTTTTTTTTCTTTCCTTCTTTTTTCCTTTTTCTTTTTATTTTCTTTCTTTTTTTTTTTCCCTTCTTTTTTTTCTTTTTCTTTTTCTTTTTTTCTTTTTTTTTCTTTCCTTCTTTTTTTCCTTTTTCTTTCTTTCTTTTTTTTTTCTTTTTCTTTTTCCTTTTTTTTATTTTCTTTCTTTTTCTTTTCTTCCTTCTTTTTTCCTTTTCTTTTCTTTTTCTTTTCTTTCTTTTTCTTTTTCTTTTTCTTTTTTCCTTTTTCTTTTCTTTTCTTTTTCTTTCTTTCCTTCTTTTTCCTTTTTCTTTCTTTATGTTTATTTTTCTTTCCTTCTTTTTCATTCATTCTTTTTTCTTTTCTTTGTCTTTTCTTTCTTTTTCTTTCTTTTTTCTTTATCTCTTTCTTCTTTCTAGATTTATCTCATCTTAAACCATCCTCTTTATATTCTATATTTATAATTACTTTTTTCCATCTTTTAGTTTCCTTCGTAGGATTTTCCTTTCTTCCTTCCTTTCTCTCTCCCTTTCTTTCTTTCTTCGTTCCTTCCTTTCTTCCTTCCTTCCTTCCTTTCTTTCTTTTTTCTTTCTTCCATACTTTCTTTCTTTCTTCCTTACTTCATTCCTTCCTTTCTTTCTTTCTTTTTTTCTTTCATCCATACTTCCTTCCTTCCTTCCTTCCTTCCTTCCTTCCTTTCTTTCTTTCTTTCTTTCTTTCTTTCTTTTTTCTTTCTCCCATACTTTCTTTCTTTCTTCCTCCCTTCTTTCCTTCCTTCTTTCTTTCTTTCTTTCTTTCTTTCTTTCAATACCATTTTTCCCAACCCAATCCAGTCTGATTCGTCCAAAAATATTGCCACTTAGTAAAGTTTTTGAAACTGGAGACAGTTGACTATAAATATGTGTGTGCGTCACTCCGAAAAAAAGAGGTAGGTAAATAGGTAATCAATGTCCAATTAACAGACGAATGTCGTTGATGATTTTGTCGATCGAATATCGATTAAGTAAACTATTTTCCAAGTTGTCTTTATTCTTCCAAGTGTGTGTATAGAGATGCAATAAATGATTATTTCCCCTAAAAGAATTAGCATGTTTGTTGGGGGGACCCCCCCCCCAACAGACATACTAATTCTGGGTGTCACATGACAGAAACCATTATTTACCTCTTTCGTCCCTGTTCTTTGACAGTAGATTTTATATACCATACTCTGATGGATATATATATATATATATATATATATATATATATATATATATATATATATATGTGTGTGTGTGTGTGTGTGTGTGTGTGTGTGTGTGTGTGTGTGAAAATGGAAAAGTAATTGAATCCGACAATATGAGAAAAAATGAGTAAAGAAAAGAAATGTAAATGGATAAAATGAATGTAATCGATATCACATTAATCGATATCACTTACACATGTGTTTCGGTCAGTTTATGTGTGTGAAAATATTTCGCACACATGGAAGAATCGACCTTCATCAGAGTGAACATTTATTTTAAATTTGTCTGGTTTCTGCTGGGATTTCTCGTTATCAGAAGCACTGTGTCATTGTTAGTTTTTAGGTAATAAACACAAGACTTCGATTTACGTTGATGTTACTTTATTTGTAAATCCCCAAACCAGACAATGCGCGCAGATCCTTACATCTTGCTAGCTCGGCTTCTAACTTCTAACTGACTTAAACTTACTATATCCTTAAACCGGAAGAGGGTCTTCTATCATCTTCTGGTTCTCACGATCCATCCCCGCAAAGCAAGTTGAGAGTGAGGTCAAGCATTGTCACTCATCTTTCAAGGCCGTGGGCTGCACTAATTGCCATATGATTTCTACAATACCTTATAAAAGCATTAGGGATCCAATAATTATGTAACAATATATTTTGGTAATTTTGGTAGAACTTATATGTAATGAAATTGCAAATCATCGTTTCTGGTTTAAATAGCTCCTCTTGACTTTTGCTTCGTTTCGTGGAAATTCTACAGGTCCCGCTAGTTATTATTATTATCATTATTTCTTCTTTTTGAGTTTTCAAGTGCACCAACTACAATTGGTATCACTTTGATTTTCATATTCTATAACTTTTTCAGTTCTCTGGCAAGGTCCAGATATTTGTCCATTTTTTCTTTTCCTTTAGCTTCACCCTGTGATCTGCTGGCACTGCAAAATCCACCATTGATAAGTTCTTTCTTTTTTGTTAATCAACACTAGGTCTGGTCTTCTTGCTGGGATAAGTGATCCGTTTTTATTTCAAAGTCACAGATAATTTTATGCGTTTCGTTCTCAAGAACAGATTCTGGTTTATACATATACCATTTTGTTGTATGGTCAAAATCTAATTTTTTGCATAATTTCCAGTGGATCACCTTCCAAACCCAGTCGTGTCTAGTTTTGTATTCTTGTTGTGCTAGTTTGCTATATTCACAGAGTATATGGTTTACGGTCTCATCTCTATTACCGCATAGTCTATATTTACTATTTTGTTGGGTCTTATCAATTTTCGCTTTGATATAATTTGTCCTTATGGCATTATTCTGTGCAGCAAATTATTAGTGATTTAGTTTCTCTTTTAAGGTTTCCTTTTTTTAACCACGTCGAGGTTTTTTCATGTATATTATTATTATTATTATTATTAATAATAATAATAATAATTAATAATAATAATAATAATAATATATGGATACTTCAAACGTCAAATTGGAGAGGTTGCATATGAAAAGACTTGGACATAGTTAAGAAGAGGAAACCTCAAGAGAGAAACTGAATTGCTAATAATTGCTGCACAAAACAATGCCATAAGAACAAATTATACAAAGCAAAAATTGATAAGACACAACAAAATAGTAAATGTAGACTAGCACAACGGGAGTACAAAGCTAGGCACGACTGGGTTGGGAAGGTGATCCACTGGGAATTATGCAAAAAGCTAAATTTTGACCATAGAACAAAATGGTATATGCATAAACAAGAATCTTTCTTGAGAATGAAACCCATAAAATTCTCTGGGACTTCGAGATAAAGACGGATCACATTATCCAAGCCAGAATACCAAACCTTGTATTGATTAACAAAAAAAAAGAGAACTTGTCAACTGGTAGACTTTACAGTACCAGCAAATCACAGGGGGAAGATGAAGGAAACCGAAAACATTGACAAATACCTGGACCTTGCCAGAGAATTGAAAAGGCTATGGAATATGAAGGTGAAAGTGATACCAATTGTAGTTGGTGCACTTTAAATGGGAAAAAGACTGGAGGAACTGGAAATCAGAAGAGGAATTGAGACCATCCAGACAACTGCATTGTTTCAATCGGCTAGAATCCTAGAGACTTGAGAAGACTTGTTTTCACTTAGATTCCAGTGAAAGACCATCAGCTAATACTGGTGTGAAAAACTACTACAAATACTACTAATACTACTACTACTACTAATAATAATAATAATAATAATAATAATAATAATAATAAGAGGTTGCACATAAAAAGACTTGGACATGGTTGAGAAAGGGAAACCTCAAAAGAGAAACTTGTCAACTGGTGGATTTTGCAGTGCCAGCAGATCACAGGGTGAAGCTAAAGGAAAATGAAAAAATAGACAAATATCTAGACCTTGCCAGAGAACTGAAAAAGTTATGGAATATGAAAGTGAAAGTGATACCAATTGTAGTTGGTGCACTTGGAACAGTCCCAAAAGGATTAGAAAAGGGCTTGGAAAGTTTGGATATCAGAGGAAGGATTGAAACCATTCAGAACACTGCACTGCTGCAATCTGCCAGAATACTCAGAAGAGTCCTGGAGACCTGAGGAGACTTGCTGTCACTCAGACTCCAGTGAAAGACCATCAGCTAATGCTGATGTGAAAACTCAAAAGGAGATAATAATAATAATAATAATAATAATAATAATAATAATAATAATAATAATAATAATAGTCCTTAGCTTCAAGTAACTATTCTTAATAAAAATAATTTGCACATAATATGGTATCAATTTTTTTATCTAATTCATATTTTCAAACAGATCTATTTAACTCATAGATGGCACTACCATAAGAACTACAAATCCAGGCCAGAGTGGACCTGAGAGTAATGGCAATGAATTGGTTATTCCATATTCCATAGAATTCCAGAATTGGAGCTCCACCATCAGATGCAGGTTATTGTCATTCACATGACACCCCATTTTTTTTGGGGGGGGGCGATCTTACCCCCTCAACGTAGTCTCAGCCCCACCGACAAGACGGAGAAAAGCCTGAATCTAACTTTACCTCCCCCCCTTTCAAAGAGTTTATCCCCTAAACCCCACCCACCCCAATATTTTCACATGCAAACGATTCTGATATAAAAACAAATTACGTTCACACCCGAACTGCCGACCGGAAACGCCTAGAAATGTTTAAGTCATACAAATAAGCCAATGTCCAATCACAAGCCAACAGCTTAGTAGATCTTTATTCTCAGATTAAGAATTATTAACTTTGATTAAAGGAATACATTCCACAGACTCTATCAGTAAATTGCACTCAAAGAGTCCGGGTCCGGTGTCTGGTGTCTTCGGCCATTGGACCGAGAATTCAAATCAACAGCGTGACCCCAGGAGGTCATGCCCCTAAGCAACACTTGCCTCCTTTATCTAAAGGGACAGGGCTAGGTTTTTTATTGCCCGGTACCTGAGGCGCCCCTCCCCTTTGTGCCTGCCATCCCATGAGCTTCGGTTTGTGCGTGGTCCCACATTAAATGGACCTTTGTGTCTGTTCGGCATAAGTGGGATGCACGGAAAATACCAGTAAACCCAGAGCTGTATATATTCTACTACTCGCAGGATGCCCCATCAAAATCCCTACGTAAAAAAGACTTTGCGTTTATCCGACCTGATGAGGTCTCAGGGAAAAAAGTGCACGGACACCTAGAAAAGAAAAATCATTGTTTCCTATTTAAAATATTAAATATATATATATATATATATATATATATATATAAGTCGTCGGGGCTGCCTAATGTCGGTACCAGCCAATCAGTGAGGGAGTCTATCCCCTGAGGTGGGGCGCCACACCTACCATGAGCTCCTTACTTCACCGCACAGATCCCTGTGCTACTCATACGCTGAGTTGGTGAGGGCCGGTATCGAACTAAGAACCTTGCGGTTTCTAGCCGAACGCTCTACCGACTGAGCTAACCCGATACTTAGTTGGGGTACCAAGTTTCTTGGTATAAGGTGATTCTAAGCTGGTCCTATTCTCTAACAGTAGTTTGTTGTAGAGTTTCGGTTCCGTATGAGAGCTCAATGTTTAATTTTTATAAGTAGAGCAAATTTATTTGTGAATAAAAAGGCCTTAAATACCATGTCCTATTCTCTAACAGTAGTTTGTTGTATCGCCCCTGGAGGCGGGGAGAAATGTATAAATGTAAACTGAATTTGGTCATTTGCCAGTCTTAATAAAATAAAAACGTGGTCTGACGAAGTTCGGTGGGCCCCAGATACCGACGAGTGGAAATGGTCCATAATCACGATACCCATGATATTTAAGGCCTTTTTATTCATATATATATATATATATATATATATATATATATATATATATATATATATATATATACTATCACCAGGGCTTGCTTCTTGTACAAAAATAATGATGATTTGATTTATATTCTAATATGTTTAAAAATTAAAATATACATAGAAATAGCGTTGAAATTTTACTTAAAAATGTCCAGCACCAGGTATCCCCCCTCTACCCACCAAAGCTTTTTGTGCAAAAATAATGAAGATTTTATTTCTATCTGGAAAGGTACCTAAAAATTAGGATTTAAATTGTAAGAGAAGGTAAAGTCATTGATGGTGTTCGTTATCATCATCATCGACATTGTTATTTGTTACCTGAAACCATATCAACATCAACATCATCATCATCATCAACATTCATCATCATCATCATCATCATCATTCATCATCATCATCATCAAGTCGTGCTTGATAATATAGTTATAATTCGAATCAAATGTTTTCCCTTGACTCTTTCTCGCCATCCGTCCCTATCGGCCATCATTATTGGTTAGTCCTCTAAACGACATCCAGTGTCCGTACAGAACTGATAAATGTATGTTTTGCTGCACGGTTAACCCTGATGTGTCCATGTATAGGAGTTCATAGAAGAACGTTGTTTGTGAGCCTGTCCTTACTTCTTAAGCAGTGCCCAGAATGTACAGTTCGTCTTGCTTGGATGGTTTGTGAGATAGGAGGTAAGTGGCTGTACAGCTCTCATTTTTGTAGAGTGCTGCTTCCAGGATTTGTCTAAAACTGTTACGATTTTATGGGCCATCCTTTAGGTTTCAAGCAAGAGCGCTTGTCCAGCGGAAATCATTGGTAAAGAATCCTTTGGTTGTTCCTTGGTGCTCCTCAGTATTGCAAGTCCTTCGTCAATCATTGCAAATGGACGTCTCTCAGTATCAGTGATTAAGTAGTCAACCAGCCACGCATTCGGGCTGTTGAATGACTGAGGTTTAAACCACGTGACCTCGCTTAGTCTATAAATTTAAGTGGTGTATTGTAGCACCCTTGTGTTTTTCTCATTTAGCTTTTTTTCTAAACGTTTTGTAAGAGTCTAAGTGGTGCAGTTATATAGTAGTATTGACATGGCTACAGTTTGGAAGAATTCCTGTTTTATTTTTGATTTAATGGTATGACCCATTTTCCCCGTGATTTAATGGTATGACCCATTTTCCCCGTACCTCGGCGGTGGTGGTAGTGCTAGCCACTATTTAAGTACACATAGATCACTCTGTATGGGAGACTTATGTGAAGGACTCTCCTCATAATATTCCCATGATCGACCACTCGGTATAACTGGTCATTTACGATATAACAAGTGGCGACGAGGACGAGATCATACCTCCCATTAACCAAAAAGTACTTGTGGATGTACCGCCTGCACCAACAACTTCTTATTCTCCACAAATTCCACGAGCATCACCATCATTAACCATCAGGAGGGAAAAAGTTTGAGAGAAAAGAAAGCTGTAAAACGGTTACGTCCAAATCCAAAAAAGAAGAAATATTAAAAGTTAAATTCCAACGAAAAAATTTAGCTCGGGGGGGGGTGATATAACGGAATGATCCATCTTCCCCGTACCTCAGCAGTGGTGGTAGTGCTAGCCACTATTTAAGTACCCACAGATCACTCTGTGTGGGACTTAAGTGGAGGACTCTCCTCATAATACTCCCGTGATCGACCACTCGGTATAACTGGTCATTACGATATAACATATGTTGCCTATGCGTATATTGACATCGCTTTCGGTATTAAATAACCCCTAAAGATTTTATATGCCATAAAACAAATAAACTAAATCAATCCTTTTTTTAATGAAGAACCAGTTGGTCGTTGTAATATATTCAAGTAGATAAGATGATTAATACCACGTGACTTGTTGCGTTAAGGCAAAAGTCATCTTTCTTAAAGAAACAAAATCATTTCTTAATAAATAATAAATCCTAGAGAAAAATAATCTTTCTTTGTGTTAATTATTAAAAGAAAACCGATTCTGTCTGAATGGCGACGGTAATCCAACAGTTCTGATGTTTTCGGATACTTATAAAACTTATGGAGTGCGTGGTGTAATGGTTAGAGTCGTGGGAAATGGACTCGTCGACCCGATTTCACATGCATCTAATACCCTTGGGAAAGGTATGAATCCAATTCTCCCTCCTGCTATGGGTAAATATCAGGACAGACTGGGCTCTTAAACCATGGCTATGTAATCAATCTAGGAGAAGGAAAACACTGAATTCAAACCAGTTAACCTCCGCTTAAGAAATTGACCTTGTGTCGCTTCCTGCTTGTGCGAAGGAGGTTGGTAAATATATATAAAACTTATGGAACCGGTTTAGCTCAGTCAGTAGAGCACCCGGTCCGGAATCGCAAGGTTCCTGGTTCGATACCGGTTCCCGCCAAGTCAGCGCATAAGTAGCACAGATTGGGTAATCAGAAGGGTGTCAGTATAACTAAATTAGGGATTGCTAATGTGATCGATATTGATCCCCAGGAGTCGATGGGACTCTCCAAAACGTTGATAAATGCCCTCGGGGGGTGCATAAAGAAGCTGATAAATATGGTGGAGGGGTCAAAAGCTGATTCTAAGAAATAAAAACTGACTGATTGTTTTAGCTATGCCAAATGAAACGAAACAGATACTCCACTTTGAGCATTTCCCTATATTTCGTGTGTCGGTTTAGCTTAGTCGGTTCGGCTAGGAATCACAAGATTCCTGGTTCGATACCGGCCCTCGCCAACTCAACGCATGAGTAGCACAGAGATCTGTGCAGTAAAGTGAGAAACTGATGTTAGGTGTGGCGCTCCATCTCAGAAGCTAAAATAATCTCCTTGGTCTAATGCTAGTGAGAAGGGGATAGACAACCTCGCTGTCTGGCTAGTACCGACATTAGCCCACCCCGACGACTTTACAGTCAGTAGAGCGTTCGGCTAGGAATCACAAGGTTCCTGGTTCGATACAGGCCCTCGCCAACTCAACGCATGAGTAGCACAGGGAACTGTGCGGTAAAGTGAGAAACTGATGTTAGGTATGGCGCTCCATCTCAGAAGCTAAAATAATCTCCTTGGTCTAATGCTAGTGAAAAGGGGATAGACTCCCTCACTGTCTGGCTGATACCGACATTAAGCCGCCCCGACGACTTTACTTTATTTATCTATCGGTTTGGCTCAGTGGGTAGAGCATTAACCTAGCAATCGCAAGGTTCCTGGTTCAATACCGGTCCCCGCCAACTCAGCGTATGAGTGGCACAGATTGGGTAATCTGATCTGGGCAGTAAAGTGGGAAGCTGGCGTTAGGTATAGTGCTCTACATCAGCAAAAACAATCTCCCTGGTCTAGCACTAGTGAAAGGGAGATAGACTCCTTCACTGTCCGCCTGATGCCAACAATAAGCCACGCTGCTAACTTTACTTTATAAACCTTACAAACGGCTGAGAGACGAATTTAATGGGATACACTGCTACCTTGGCTTATGAGTTTAATTCGTTCCGCTAGTAACTTAATTTCCTTGTATATCAAATCAATTTTCCCCACTGAAATAAGCTGAAATACCATTAATCCGTTCCAGCCATCACAGTGCTACATTCACTTACGAGCTTAATTGTTTCGGCTAGTAACAATTTACTCGTATATCAAACCAATTTTCCCCACTGAAATAAGCTGAAATGCCATTAATCCGTTCCAGCCTTCGCAGTACTACCTTGGCTTACGAGTTTAATTCGTTCCACTAGTAACGAAATTTGCTCGTATATCAAACCAATTTTCCCCACTGAAATAAGCTGAAATGCCATTAATCCGTTCCAGCCTTCGCAGTAATATATTGACTTACGAGTTTAATTCGTTCCGCTAGTAACTCAATTTCCTCGTATACCAAATCAATTTCCCTGATTGAAATAAGCTGAAAACGCCGCCCTATAAGGCGATGAGGAGAACTGATGCCGAAACCTTTTCAGGATTCCCCAGAAAAAATGTATATATAAAGCCCCATGAATTTCTGTTTACCATTTTCAATAAAGTTAGCGGTCTGACGAAACTCATAGGTATACACAGATACCTGTGGGTAGAAATAGATCGATAACCGCAAAATGGCCGATTTTATGCCCTTTTCTTTACCAATTATATTGTTCTATTCAATAATATTGAACATCGAGCTTTCAACTTGGACCTGAACATTCCGTTGTTAGAAAAAAGGTCCAACTTAGAATCCTCCTAATACCAACTAACCTGGTAACCCACTTACATATATATATATATATATATATATATCTGTAAGTGGGTTACCAGGTTAGTTGGTATTAGGAGATATATATATATATATATATATATATATATATATGATGCGGCATAAGTAACGCCCTTTACTTATGCCGCATCCTGTATATATATTGTATGTGTGATATATATATATATATATATATATATATATATATATATAGTCATCCACAGACACCGTGTTTCGACGTATCACGTCTCATAACGTCTATTACTTATGCCGCACCCTATATATATATATATATATATATTCATTCATTCACATACTGTACTGTTTCGCCGTTTCGCGGCTCATCGGTGTGACTAGACAAGTAACGCTGTTTCAGGCTAGGTTCGAAACCCGACCGAATTGTCATCAATCAGACATCTTACCATCGCGCCATCTACACATCAACTTTTTTAGAAATGGAATCTTAATGTTATAAACATAACAGGCCACTAGGGTGTGCTTATCCATATTAAGGAGAGCTATGCAATTTTTGCTTTGATAGATAGATAGATAGATAGATAGATATTGTTAAGCTCTTGTTAATCGATCTGGTGTCGCGTTCTGTATTATATGGGAATAGTGCCCTTTGACAAGATTAACAATGAGTGTAAAAGCTTTTTAATGTTACAACCTCTTGAAAGTCTGATATAATTTGAATAACCACTGACTTTTTTTTTTCGTTCTCTGACAACCATTAACATCTTTTATCAAAGTAACTGATGATGGAATCCAAACCTTTCCCAAGGGAGTCAGTATAACTAAATTAGGGATTGCTTAAAGTGATCGATATCGATCCCCAAGGAGTTGATTGTTGATGCATATTGGATCCTACAGTATTTAGTATACTAATACATTGAAA
This sequence comes from Doryteuthis pealeii, assembly GCA_023376005.1. Taxonomy (NCBI): domain Eukaryota; kingdom Metazoa; phylum Mollusca; class Cephalopoda; order Myopsida; family Loliginidae; genus Doryteuthis; species Doryteuthis pealeii. The sequence goes on along the minus strand of CM042161.1, from coordinate 33,795,225 downwards.
CTGGGGCCGGGTTAGCTCAGTCGGTAGAGCGTTCGGCTAGAAACCACAAGGTTCTTCGTTCGATACCGGTCCTCGCCGACTCAGCGTATGAGTAGCACAGGGATCTGTACGGTAAAGTAAGGAGCTGATGGTAGGTGTGGCGCTCCACCTCAGATGCTAAATACAATCTCCTTGGTCTGGCGCAATTGAAAAGGGGATAGACTCCATCGCTGACTGGCTGATACCGACTTTAGGCCGCCCCGACGACTTTACTTTTTTACATTGAAACTACATGTGCGCCAGACATATAGTAACTCGCATCAGAGTGCTAAAACCTCAAGGTAGACGGTTCGCGTAATGGTTCTGTAATCCTTGCAGTCTCAGGATATTTGCCTCTCATCCCACTTATGGGGGCGTGACACAAGGACACTTTTATATGGGCCCAACCACAAGCCGAAGCTCATGGGTGGTAGGCACAAAAAATGCGTTGATCCCGTCGGCATTCCCCCTCGAGGAGGGCGCTTCAAGCAATAAACTCAGCCCTGTCCCTTTAAATCAAGATGGCAGGTATTGCCTGGTGGGATAGTCCCCTGGGATCGACGCTGTTAATTTTAATACCTAGCCACTCCATAGGCCGAAGCACTCTGAAGCATGCTCAGGATATTTACCTCGTACCCCACTTGTACGGGTTAGGCACAAGGCCCTATTGTATATATATATATATATATATATATATATATATATATATATATATAAGCAATGATATATGATATATAATGAAGCAATGATCGTCTGTGGTTTACAGAATTTTATCTCTCTGGTGATCGTAAAATATATACACCGATGAATGTAATTATCAGTTAAAACACCGCTCCTTGATGGCAGCTGTCGACGGCCATGAGGTTAAAGAATCGGGCTGATGAAAAGTCAGTCGGGTTTCGCTCCTGGTCAGAAATAATTGCTATGTTTAGCCACACTGATGAGACGTGAAACGTGGAAACACTGTGTCTATTCACAGTTTCCACATATTTCAATAACGTTGATGTTGAATTCTAAAATTACTTTTATAAATATTTTACACATTTCTCGTGATTCTACACTTTTTTTTTATTTTATTTTTTGTGTGCTAATATTTCAAGTGAGATATTCACAGGAGGCGGTGGGGGGTCACAGAACAACAGTCTTGCACCGTTTGCAAGGCATGGAGAGGGGTGAGGCAGAGAGGAGAGTAGCCTCGACAGCAAAGAGAGCCAGAAAGAGGGATAAAAGACAGCAGCCCCAGAAAGCATCACAGTTTGTATGCATCATTGCACTAAAGACTGTCACTCAGGAATTGGCCTTCAGAGTCACTTGCGCAGATACAGATAATTTATTTATTTATTTTGTTTTATTTTATTTTATTTTTATTTTTATTTTTATTTTGGACCCAACGCCATCGTCCTTAGTGGACTGAAAGGTGCCAACAACGCTGTATAAATTATTCTATAGAGTAAAAGTATTGGTATATTGCACTATGCATTGTAAATATACCGCTATACGGTACAGTACGGTGTATATATTCTGATAGACTACTGTACAATGTAAATATTCTGGTAGACTGTTCTGTACAGAGTAGATATTCCGGTATACTTCCGTACAGTGCAAATATTCTCGTAGACTGTATTCTATACCTAATTGTATCCTATAGTAAAAGAAATCCTAACAGTCTGTACTGTACGATGTAAATATTCTGGTAGACTGTTCTGTACAGAGTAGATATTCCGGTATACTTCTGTACAGTGCAAATATTCTGGTAGACTGTATTCTATACCTAATTGTACCTATAGTAAAAAAAAATCCCAACAGTCTGTACTGTACGATGTAAATATTCTGGTAGACTGTTCTGTACAGAGTAGATATTCCGGTATACTTCTGTACAGTGCAAATATTCTCGTAGACTGTATTCTATACCTAATTATATCCTATAGTAAAAAAATCCTAACAATCTGTACTGTACGATGTAAATATTCTGGTAGATTGTTCTGTACAGAGTAGATATTCCGGTATACTTCTGTACAGTGCAAATATTCTGGTAGACTGTATTCTATACCTAATTGTATCCTATAGTAAAAAGAATTCCTAACAACCTGTACTGTATGATGTAAATATTCTGGTAGATTGTTCTGTACAGAGTAGATATTCCGGTATACTTCTGTACAGTGCAAATATTCTCGTAGACTGTATTCTATACCTAATTGTATCCTATAGTAAAAAAATCCTAACAGTCTGTACTGTACGATGTAAATATTCTGGTAGATTGTTCTGTACAGAGTAGATATTCCGGTATACTTCTGTACAGTGCAAATATTCTGGTAGACTGTATTCTATACCTAATTGTATCCTATAGTAAAAAAAATCCTAACAATCTGTACTGTACGATGTAAATATTCTGGTAGACTGTTCTGTACAGAGTAGATATTCCGGTATACTTCTGTACAGTGCAAATATTATGGTAGACTGTATTCTATACCTAATTATATCCTATAGTAAAAAAATCCTAACAATCTGTACTGTACGATGTAAATATTCTGGTAGATTGTTCTGTACAGAGTAGATATTCCGGTATACTTCTGTACAGTGCAAATATTCTGGTAGACTGTATTCTATACATAATTGTATTGTATCCTATAGTAAAAAAAAATTCCTAACAGTCTGTACTGTGCAGTAGGGTAGGTTGATTTTTCACTTTTTAAAAAATATCAAATTCTCAAGTACTGGTATATTGCAGTATGCATTGTAAATATACCGGTGGTTCCTCTCACTAATGCACATGGAAGCTGCATTTTAACCTATTTATTTAGTGAGCATAATTATGGGGGAGGGTCAATGAGGGATTAATGATTCTATTGGTTGGTTGGGTTTACGTCATTTCAACCCTTGTTGGGTTATTTGATATCAAAGTCAGTTTTTGACACATTTTTCTTAGGTAATCTGAACATTAGCTACATAAATGAGAGTTTGTTTCTTTCACTTTGAGGAAGCCTTATGTTTTGGTTTGCCATTTTCATTTAACCGTAAATCTACACTGAAAAAACGAATTTGTTCGAATCAATACAACTGCATGTTTTAACACAAAAATATCATAAAATGTGTTCTTAATTGTGCTTGCACATTATTTGAAATGAACTTAATTGTTATTAAGACTTCCTCAAAGTGAAAGAAACAAGGGGAGGTTACTCTCATTTATGTAGCTAATGTTCAGATTTTCTTTTTCTTTTATCTAAATATCAATATTCGTGTTCCTTAAACGACCGTTATTATCTAGCAACACCCTCTGGTTAAAAATGAGACCAGCCGATTGATCGAAGGGGACCACCTCCCACCGCCCGTCTAGCCTAAGTAAGGACCAAAGTGGGATGTTGCATTTCATGGACTGCTCAGCTACCAGGATTCCGTCCTTAAGCATCATGGGTCGCCACAAACGGACAACAGATGACCCCATTGTGGGGGGGTCTTACCCCACTGCAGAGGTACAATCAGTGTGTTCTAAAGCCTCAGTCGATAGGGCTAAATGAACATAGACTTCAAATTCCTTCAACCTTCTAACTGTTACGCAGGGGTCGGGCGGTTAGAGAGGCCCCCTCCGATCAATCGGCTGGTCACGTCAAGTCCTAGCACTTACATGATTGCCCTAATCCTATTACCCTTATGGCAACCCAATCCTTTTTTAATCATATATGCGCTAGAAAGCGGTGGCTGAGGGTCTTCGTTGCCTGGATATGACGTTAAACTCTATATGATGGTGAGGTTCCAGTTCTGGAAATTTGAAGATTGTGGAGTAACTCCTCATCATCATTGCTCTCAGGTCCACTCTGACCCGGAGTGGTAGTACCTGTTAGGGTCCCATATATGGGGTAAATAGAAAAAAATGAGTTTACAAAAGTTGAGTACCCATCAAAAATGAATAAAACAAATACGTCTTCGGTATAAAATGACCCAACAAGGGTTGACATGTCGTAAAAAAACCAACCAACCAACCAACCAACCGCAAACTGCCGACCGGAAGCGCTTGTTTAGTTGTCAAAATTCCCAGCAAATAAAACAATTAGAGTAATCACCCTTGACTTTCACTTTGAACCAAGCCGGTAGCCAATTTGAAAGTCTCCGTGCGAAATAAAGAAATCTTATAAACTTTTTCGAAAACAATACAACTGCATTCTTTAACACAAAAATATCATAAAATGTGTTTTTGATAACAATTAAGTTCATTTCAGATAATTTTATGCTAGGAATTTAGCCAACTCACTTTCACTTTGAAACAAGTCGGTTGTCCATTTTGAAAGTGTCCGTGCGAAATACACAAATCTTAGAAACTTTGCATGCTTTAACACAAAAATATCATAAAATGTGTTCTTAATATCAATTAAGTTCATTTCAGATAATGCACACGCACAATTTTATGCTAGGAATTTTGACAACTAAAGGAGAAAATTACCTGGAAATGTTTAAGAGATTTCAAATGAGCCAATGTCCAATCACAAGCCAACAGCTTAGTAGATCTTTATTCTCAGATTAAGAATTATTAACTTTGATTAAACCAGGAGTTCTCAAACTTTTAAGTCCGTAGACACATTCAAAAATTTGATTGGCCTATCATGGACCCCCTTCCTTATATAACCCCAGTCCACCTCGCAGTTGTTCTGTTGCAACCAATTATGTAATTAATTAACTCTGCGCAAATGTTGATGTAAAACTGTTAATTGTAAAATAACCGTAAAATAAACAGTAAAGTAAACATAACGTAAAAAAGAGCTGCAAATATTTAATACTAACTTAATAACTGACCAAGGAAGCACATTTCCTAATGTGGTAGCTGAAGCTGATGACTTTTGATAAGATCATTAATATGGGCTTAAACTTTAGAAAATATATCAACATGAGCATGTTCTCCAGGATTCTTGTGGAATTAATTTCTTCTAATCACTAAGAAGGCTTAGTAGTTTCCATATACCCCTTGTAGACCCCCGAATGCTTACAGACGCCCCTCCTGAGTTGTTGTATAGACCCCGGGGGGGTATGTAGACCACTTTGAGAAACCCTGGCTTAAACTTTTGAAAATATATCATGAATATATTCTCCAGGATTCTTGTGGAATTAATTTCTTCTAATTACTAAGAAGGCTTAGTAGTTTCCATAGACCTCTTGTAGACCCCCGAATACTTACAGACCCCCTGAGTTGTTGGATAAACCCAGGGGGTGAGGGTATGTAGACCACTTTGAGACTCTATTAGTACATTGCACTCAAAGAGAAAACTCAGAGCTTTATATCTTCTACTAGAAGCAGCAACCCGGCGTTCCTTGGGTATAAGGGGGGAGAGTTAGTCTCGCAGATCCATTATTGTTGAATCGTGAGTTAGAACCTCGCAGGATGCCCCATTAAAATCCCTACGTAAAAAGACCTTGCGTTGATCCGGCCTGGCGGAGCGACAGGAAAAAAGTGCACAGACACCTTGAAAAGAAAAATCAATGTCTCCTATCTAAATGCAAAAAAAAAAAAAAAACATGCTGTTACTATTTAAATTTTATAATTTAATAATCATCACGAATATAAATCAAATCTTCATTATTTTTGCTCAAAAAGCAAGATCTGGTGATAGTGAATGTGTACATATATATATTTACTTTGTTGTTAATTGTTTTATTTTCGTAGTTTCCTCCGGACATACATACACACAACTGCTCTTTATATGGGTACTAGAGGTGACAACTTGGCATTGCCTAGGTAGAGGCGGGGTTGGTAATAAAAAGTTAGTCTCGCAGATCCATTGAGCTTACATAATTGATTTATGTTTTAATCACAAACGCCACCAATGACTTCATTCTCTTGCTATTCAAATCCTAATTTTTAAATATCTTCCCAGATATAAATAAAATCTTCATTATTTTTTCACAAAAAAAGCAAGCTCTGGTAATAGTGAATGTGTATATTTATTTACTTTGTCATTAATTGTTTTCTTTTTGTAGTTTCCTCCGGACATACAGACACACAACTGCCCTTTATATATGTACTAGCAGCGGCTACCCGGCGTCACCTGGGTAGAGGAGGATTTTTTAAATTAATCCCGGTGATCATTATTACTTAATCGTGAGTTGAATCCTCGTGGGATGCCCCATTTAAATCCCTGTGTAAAAAAATAGACCTTACATTTATCCAGCTACTCTGAAAAGAAATGTTAATGTCTACTAT
>CM042161.1:33769020-33784020 GCA_023376005.1 Doryteuthis pealeii | reverse complement strand
TTATAAAAAAAACTAAAACTTTAAGAATATATACTTGATTTATGTAAGTAAAAAGTGTCATTACTTTAAAATATTCCCAGTTTTTTAACTTCAACCTAAATTCTGGTGGATTTTATAAGCATCTGATTGTGTTTTTTGCCTTTTTTTAATGAATCGTTGTTTATCAATGAATTTGGTTTATTTATTTATTTTAAATAAATAAACCAAATCCATTGACAAACAAACAAATGAAGAAGGCTGGATTTTATAGAGTATTTTTATATATTTATTTCGTAGTTTATTTTAATTTATGATTTTTATAAAGTATATTCTCAATATGAGTCATAGTAAAAAAAATATTTTAAAAAATAACAACGGATTTTTTAATTCGAAAGCAAAAATTAAGTTTCTTTTCTATTACTTTCGCTCTTCGTTGAAAAAAAACAAAACTTTTTTATTTTTTGGAGGTAGAAAAAAAGGGAAATAGAAAAAGTTACATTACAGATTTATCGTAAAAAATACTGTTGATAAGAAGACGGTAAACTCCCGGGGAATTTCTTTTCTTTTTTTTTACACTGGAGACAAGTTTATAACATCCTCTTTTATTCAAAAGGGCGGAAGGAGGTTCAGTCACGTGACTGTGTCGTAAGAGGATTTTTTTTCATTTCTTTTTTTAATAAATGTTAGCCTTTTTTATTTTTATTATTATTATTATTAAAAATCTTGTCTGATTTAATTTTCAAAAATATTCATACGGTTAAAAGTTTTTTTTTTTTTTCTTTTTTTAAAGAGACCATAAAATAACTTTTTATTTACCCCCCCCCCCCAAAAAAAATCAGTTCATGAGGGAGGGGAGAAAAAAAGTTGGTAGGGTTTCCCACTGTTTCGATTTTTAAAAAATTTAATTTGTTTATTAAACAAAAGTGCACTTTTTAAATAATAAAGCTGACTTGAATTTATTTCTGTTTATTTACGAAAAAATTGGATGGAAAGAAGAAAAAAGTAGAAATGTATGTGAAACTCAAAAAGAAAGACGAAAAAAAAAACTGGGTTGGTAGATCATCCATTTATTGGTTTTTGATTAAAACACAGCGGTCAGTTTGAAGGGAAGGTAAGAAGATCTCTTTTAATTCATCTAAATTGAAATTAAATTCTTTATTTATCACTTCATTAGGAAAATAAAAAGAAAGAAAATATCCATGGGGAATTGTTTTCACCCCCAGGAAAATCTATTATTTGAGATTCTCGAAATAGACTGTATTTTTAGATCTCAGCTGGGGAAGTTATTTTTAAAAATTGACCACAAAATCGGGGATCTGTTTATATATTGCAATCGTCAAACATTTTTTCTTTCTGTTTTTAGAAACCAATTCTGTCTTGTTTTGCATTTAATTTTTTTTATATATATATAATTTAACAGCATTTTCTTTAACATTTCTGCCTTGTTGGTTTATTTGTTGTTTATTTTTCACTCTTTATAACAACAGAAAGAAAGAAAAAAGGTTTTAATCGGTGTATTATATCCATTTTCTGCTGACGAAGAAGAATATGACTTCTTTTTTCTTTTTTTAAAGATTTCAAGTTTCTATTTTCTTCTTATCAAAAATTATTTTTATTCAATTGCAAAATGAATTGTTGATAAGTAAATTTCTCATATCAGATCTCTGTTTTTTTGTTTTGAATTGTCACTTATTAAATCTAGAAGTTAATTGTTAAGTTTTAAAATTTTAATTCTTTTTTCTCCTCGATACTTTGCCTTTTTTGAACACAGAAAAAATAAGTCAATTCGGTAAAGACAAAAAAAAAAGTTTTTTATTTTTTTTTTTATCTATCAAATATTTACTTTTTTGAATTTTTTTATGATGTGTAAAATAATGAGAAGTTGTAGAAAAATTTATAAATATTTTTTTGAATACCCTCATCTCATCCTGGGTGTTGGTGGCTTTAAAAAAATGGTATCTTTTTAAAAACTTAAAAAGTATATTCCTTCCTCTTCCCCACTTATTTAATTTTTTATTAAACTTTTATCTTTTTTTAAATTTAAAAAAAATCAAATCAGGTCAAATGACAAGTGTAAACAAAAAAAATCAACTTTTTTTTTTTTTTTTTTTTTTTTTTTTAGTAGATGATATCGCCATTAAAACCATTTTTTAATTATCCATATCAAAAAACGGTACTATTTTTTTGTGGGTATTTTGTTCATCTACCAGGGGTAAAGTTTCTCATTAGTTACCCCCTTGTCATCGAAAGGTTCTAAATTTAAGGATTTGTTTTTTATTAACATTAACAGGAATTAGTACCTTTTTTTTTTTCTTTTCTTTTTTTTAAAGTCGCCCAAAAATAAATTTAAAAAAAGATGTGACATTTGTGTAATTAGCAAAATTGATTTTATTTTTATCTTCAAAATTAAAAAAAATGTATATTACAATTAATTTCCTAAGTTTTGTTTGGGAAGTTGTTTTGGGGAAAATAAGCCTTGAACTATGTGTGGTTCGTACTGTTCCCTGTCTGGCCTTGGGACATCTTTTAAACAATAGATCACATATCTAGAGAGGAAAGGACCCTGACCTATTCGCTACCCCTGAAAAAAAGGGGAAGAAAAAAAGAAACGGTGGGGGTAGCTATTCTTTTTCAATCTGTTCATCTCTGTCTGTCTCTCTTCACTCACAACAAAAAAGTTTTTTTTTTTCTAATTTGAATTTTAAGAAAACTAGGAAATATTTGACCCCCTAAAAATGTCAATTTCTGTAACATGATTTTGTTTAATGGGTTTAATTTAATAAATTGAAATGAGTCTTTTAAATTTATTTTCTTCAGCAAAGACTGAATTCGTTTGCTTTAGTTTTTCATAAAAATTACTCTACTCAAAAAAGTTTTTTCTATCCTCTAAAAAACACTTTTATTTGACTTTATTTTTATTTGGTTTTAAAACTAAAAAGATAAACATTAAAACAAAATTTAACTAATTGGATTTTTTTTTTTAATATCAATAATTTGCATACTTTTTTTTAAAATACTAACAATCGCTCAGTTGTGGCACAAGGCTAGTAGAAGTATGGGGCACCCAGTGATGATCGAACTCACTGCATGGTCAGTTAATCTAGCTTGTTAACCATTTCACCACGTGTGATTCCCACAAACGTACATGGTCTGTCATCGACTTTTTAAAAAAATGACATTTTAAGAGAAAAGGAAAAAAATGATTTCAACAACTTCCTGTTATGAAAAGCTCACAAGGCAAAAAGAGTCATAAAACATAAAAATAATATATTATGCAAATTGCATTTTTAAGTGTGTGGTGTGTGTGTTGTAGTCAGGACCTGCTGCTGACTACACAACACTTGACTACTACACACACACACACATATACATATGTGTGTGTGTATGTACGCAACAACACGCACATATAATCATCATCATGATCATAGCACCTAAGTGAGACACAATAATGACTAGGTTTGTCTTGTGAGGGTGTCCTTAATTTTGGTAAAAAAATAACAGTTCACCCCTAACAAGAAGAAGACTCCTTTTTCTAACTTACTAGCCATTCGGTTACTAACAACCAAGACTTTTTTTTATTTTGGTAAGCAAAACTTTTTTCTTTTATTTATCTGTGATTTAGGAAGATGTTAACATGATATATTTAACTATCAACATCGTCCGAGTAATAAAAAAAAATGTCTCCTCACTCTGTGATCATAAGTTGTTTTTTTTGTTTGTTTTTTTTTTATTTTTTTATTAATGGTAATCAAAAGTTTTTTTTTTTTTCTTTAATTAAATTCGTACACATGCACTTTCGGTATAAACAAAATTTATTAATTGTGATTGTTATTATTTTGACAGTATTTTATTAAATGAACGATTTAGTTTTACGATTGTTTAAAAATCAGATTTGTGTACATTTCATTTGTTTTCGTCGATCACCGATTTATAAATTTAGACTTTCCTTTTTAAAATGCGACTTTAAAAATAGATTTTAGTTTGATACTAGTCGGTAAAATAAAAGTATTATTAATTTATATTTAAGCTCAAACTTGATGTTATTTTTTTATTTATTTTGCATTTTTTTAAATAGCTACTTTTTTTTTTTTTTTTTAGGAAAAAAAACAATATTCAATTTTGTAGGTAAACAATTACTTTTTTTGCATCAATTTGACATGTAATTTAAAAAAAGAAATAGACGAAACAGTTTAAAAGTTAAATCGAGATGTTGATAATAATTTTGTTGTATTTGTGAAAAGGAGTTGCCTATTTATCCGGTTCCGCCATCAGACAAAAAAAAAAGGAAAAAAGAAAAGAAGTACTTATTAACTAATAATGCCGGCTTCTTTTTCTTCTTGGCTGTGAGTCTATCATCAGATGTAACACTTAATCGACACAAAACTAAATCTACATTTTATCTATCCTTATTAAAAAGAAGAAAAAAATGTTTCTGGATTATTTACCTAGGAAAAGAAATTGTATGGTACCTAAAATCTCCCGGGAAAGGAATCTGATATAATGTTCGATTGGCTTTTTTCTTCTCTTTGGTGTGTGTATGTGTGTTGATTGTTATTTGAACACAGTCGTCCATTACGGATCGGCCGATGGAGGAGAGAGAGAGGAGGAAGAGGAGGAGGCAAGAATTAAATGGGAGTGGGAGGTAACCATGTGTTTTCACTCCACGCAATTCAATTGATATTCAAAGACATTACTTTCTTATATTTATATATTATATATTTATTAAATCTTTAGAGAAATTATTTTTATTTTAATTAGGATTTTAATCTTTATAGTCCATTAAAAAAAACACGTGGTTAAAAAAAAGTTTTTCATTTCCTACTTTTAAAAGTGTTTACGGCTTTTTCAGTCTTCATTTTTTTATCATCGTTACGAGGTTTTTTGCTACGTAAATCTTAGTTTTGTATTTTTTTTTTAATGTTTGGTTTTTACAATTACTTTATCTTTTTCTTTGTTTTATTTGATGCTTTATTTTTTAATTTTAAAAAGACAAACTATCACTGGATATTCCTCAAGAATTCCTTTCACATCGTAATGTCTTTTCTTTCGGTTGGGTGAGTAAAAATCGTTCATTTAGAATCGGGTGGGTGACCTTACTATTACAAGATTTCATGTTGTATGTGATTGTGACGACTAATCCTCACTTTGCTTAGGGTGGGGTATTATTAATAAAAATTGAATTAATATGAAGATTGTTGAAAATAAAGTCATGTTTTGTTGATGGGTTTAGTGTTGTTATGTTGTTAGGGTGAATCCACGTGTTCTCTCGACTCGGAAGAAACATTGAGAAAATCTTTTAGAAAAACTCGTCTATATCAAAGGAAATAGTCCTAAAAATTATCACACACACACACACACACACACACACACCAACTACACCTAATGAAAAATAAAACTAGTCTTTAAAAATATCTTTTTATTTATTTTAACAAAAAAAATTTTTATTTTTTTTTTTTTTTTTTTTTTTTTCATTTTATGTTGACAAAATCACAGATACAATGACACTGAAATGGGAGTTTTTTTTTGTTTTTTTTTTTCGGGTTTTTTTTTTTTTTTGTTTTGTTTTTTTTTCTTCTACTCTTGTATCAAGAATTTGAAAGATGAAGAAAGAAGAAAAGGACATTCAGCGTGACGCGGAGACTCCACAAAATTATTAGTCATTCGATTGCAAATTTGACTGGAAATTGCTTTATTCTCTAAAGAGCATTTTAAAGTATATTGCTCTAATAAGCATTTCGCTATGGTGTGCCGATTTTATTGGGCTACATATTACAATTTTTCTGTTTCACTTTACACTAATGCCCTTAGAAAAGTTATGAATCCATCTGTTCTCCCCTCAGCTATGGGTAAATAGTTAGGCAACCAATCTAGGAGAAGGAAAACTCTGAATTCAAACAAACTACTCTGCTTAAAAAAAAAAAAAATGGCCTTGTGTCACATCCTGCTTGTGGCCGAGTGGTTATCATATTACAAATTTCCATGGTTTATTGTTCCAATCAAATCTACTAAGATATTTTCATTTAAGGAAATTGTCAACAAAAGGATAGTCTTGTTCTCTAAATAAGGATTGCTTATTAGAAAAGAATCTTTGTTATAGGGAGAAAATTGCACTAGATGACCCTCATACTAGATATCTTGAGCCATAAAATCAAATAGTTTTATGTTGTAGATCCCACTAAATGAACGTTAATGACCCTAGTTTAAAAGGTTGACCACATTCCAAATCATGTCACCATTGGAGACTGTAATTAATAATTTTAAGGTGCAGAGGTGCTGTGTTGAGGAACAAGTTAAATTTAGTAAATCTTTTTTTCTTCTTTTTTTTTTTTTTTTACATTTAAGATTAAAACTGCTATCAATTGCAAAATTATCAATAACGATAATAATTCAATAAAACTTATTCTGAATTTAGATCACTTTTTTTTTTTCTTTTTTTTTTTTCCCTCTCCTTCTCCAATGGTCCACTTGACCCCATTTGTAGTTTCAGTTAATCAGCTTGAAGGTCCTTTTCTATCCCCCCCAACTCAGATGACTTGACGAGATGTTTGTATTTTTGCATTTAGAGCGTCGATAAAGTACTAGCTTTAAGGTCCGGTTTAGCTCTGTTGGTAGAGCATCCGGCTTGGAACCACAAGGTCTCGAGTTCAATACTGGCCCTCGCCAACTCTGCATTTATTTACCTCATACCCCACTTGTATGGGTTGGACACAAGGTCTTGTTTTTATGTGGGACCACCCGCAAGCTGAGACTCATGGGTGGCAGGTGGAAAAAATTGCGTCGATCCCGTCGGCATTCCCCCTCAAAGTGCTGGGCAATAAACCCAGCCCCTTTAAATCAAGGGGGCAGGTATTACCTGAGCAGATAGCCCCCTGGGATCAACGCTATTAACTTGTAACTCTGCATATGAGTAGCACAGGGATCTGTGCGGTAAAGTGAGGAGCTGATAGTATGTGTGTCGTTCTGCCTCAGGCACCAAAAATAATCTCCTTGGTCTAATGCTAGTGAAAAGGGGATAGATTCCCTCGCTGTCTGGTTGATGATGACTTTACTTTTACTTACTTACTAGGCTTTGCTCAGATGCGACACATAGGCTTTGAGTGGTTTAAGTGGTGAGCCATCTAAGTATTGAACAGGTTCATCACTGCTTAACTTAGATGAACTAGCAGGAAGCAGTGCTTTTAATGTCATTTGATGATAAGAAGAGTTGAATTGGCATAGGACAAAGTTGATGAATGTTTCAATAGAAAGTTTGTTCATTTTATTAAGATCAAAATATTTACAGTTATCTAGCCCACTTAATGGATGACAAATATCTTTAATGACTTAAATAAAAGAAATATCTTTCTAATTTACTATATATATATATATATATATATATATATATATATTCGATTAAAATCGAATTAAAATCTACCAACTCAGTTTCTTGCAGTAGCGCAAATCTTCAGGAAGATTCATGCTATTGCGAGAAACTTGATTCGGTATATTTTAAACCATTCGATTTTAATCGTCTATTTAGCTCTCTATATTGAGCACTTTTTAATCAATTTTAGTGAAAAAATCCCAAAGTAAATAAGATTGTATACTTATTTGCTTGGTGGATTTAATGGCAACTCCGGGGGGGTATATATATATAATATATATATATATATATATTTATTTGTTATAGGGTACAATATATTTATGGTGCGATTGTTACCATTGGTTTCAAAGCAATGTTAGCCACTTATCATCAAGACAACACGCCCGTGAAAGAAATGCAGCGAATATCAATTCATTTGTATATGTGTTAACTGTTCTTGTATCTCACTGTTGGAGTTTTGTTTTTAGTCCTTGTCATAGTAACCAAATAGTGCTTTTTCTCTCCCCTCAGGTTGTGGTGCTTATAGTTATAAAGTAGAGAGAGACCATTGATTCTTAAACGATGAACAATTTGTTAATCGTTTAAGAATGAAAGGTCTCTCTACTTTATTCAACTACTTTCAATCAAATAGTACAAATATTAGGTGTTAATTTTTAATTCTAATTGGATTTCAAATCTTTTTGCTATTTACATTACTGGGATATTTACACGTACCCCACATGTACAGGTTAGGCACAAGGCCCTATTAATGTGGGACCACTCACAAGCCATGACTCATGAGTGGCAGGTGCAAAAAAATGCATTGATCCCATCGGCATTCCCCTTCGAGGAGGCAGATATTGCCTGGGGGGATAGCCCCCTGGGATCAACGCTGTTAATTACAGCAAACCTCGCCTGGGGGCTGGATACTGTGTATCAAACTGAATTTTATTTATATCTCAGCAGCCATGTGTGTGTGTGTACACGTTGTGACATTATATAATAAAACACTATTACATATAATTATAATATGAGTATATGCATTTCCTTGCTTCATGTATTTATCAATAATTACGTCCATTATGTCAATAAATCTATCTTATATATCTAGTATATACTTTTTAGGGATATCATGATTTCTCATATCACCACATCTATCTATATATATATGTGTGTGTGTGTGTGTGTGTGTGAACTTCAAATTTATTTGATCAAATATTTAAATCTTGACTAGATTTCACTTGCAATTTCACCAGGATTATATTTCAGGTACTCTTCGCGGAGTTCTGTCCCGGCCTCCTGCCTCAAAAACCGCTAGACGGTGGCTGCTGGAAAAAAAACACCAGCTACGATTGAAGTCCGTAGCTGAAGTGGTGTCACTTGGAAAGAAAAGAAATAGAAAAAAACAACTTAGGGCATTTTTCCCCGAAACCTCAACTCTAACCCTAACCCTAAACTCCCCTAGTTAAAATTAACAGTTTTATTACAAAATTTGTGGGTTCTGTTTTTTCTGGAAAAAACAGAGCCCAAATTATTTATTTATTTTCCCATTAAACTAACCCTAACCCTAATTTTTTTTAAAGTGACACCACTTCGGCTACGGACTTCAATCATAGCTGGTGTTTTATTTCAGCAGCCATCGGCTTGCGATTTTTGAAGTAGGAGACCGGGATGGAACTCCGTGAATATACCAGTGTTTCATAGCAAAGTAAGGTTTATGTTTCCTGATATTGGGCAAAGACCTAGGAGTCTGTTTAATTAGGATACAAATTTAAGGAACCTTTTTTTTATATGTTGATCCCTTCCAAATCCTCCTCCTCCTCCTCATTCTCATCTTCATTACTGCAATGATGAGAAAAGGATTTGATAAAACTCGGGAGGGGTGGCAGGTAAAGAGGCCTTTTCTCGTGGTTCAGGGTGGTGATGGCTGATCAAATAAAGATTCAGTTGATAGATGATGAATGTCTGTCTCCATTTTGGGTGGAAATGACGCCTGGTTTGCTCAGTCGAGCGTTTGGCTAGAAATCTCAAGGTTCCTAGTTCGATACCGGCCCTCGCCAACTCAGTGTATGAGTACCACGGGGATCTGTGCAGTAAACTAAGGAGCTGATGGTAGGTGTTGCACCCACCTCAGACACAAAAACAATCTCCTTGGTCTGGCGCTAGTGAAAAGGGGAGAGACTCCCTCGCTGATTGGCTGATACCGACTATGCCCCCCCCCCCCAGACTTTACTTTATTGCATCAAATAAGATATATATAAAATTAACAAGGGACTCCACACAAATTCTAATATTCACTCTGGAGGTGAGCAAGTAAGTTACATATCCACTAGACCAATGTTCTACTGTTGCTTGAACAGCAAGGTGAAATACATCGGAAATACTAAATTGGACAGTGCACACAGATACTACATCCTGATCCTGTATATTTTTGATGGGTACTATGTATCCTATCCAATTGTTTTTTTACTCACAATCAGCTGCAGAAATCTGGCCTTCCTCAAGACATAGGAAGTAATGGACCTTACTCTGCTATGCTAGCCCATGACATATTTGTAATGAGTTTGATTTCAGAATTTTTCTTCTAGCCTTGGTTGCACTACCAAGGCTAGAGAACCCAATATGCTTTACTATATTACCTGTGGGTGGGGGATATGCTTTTCCCAAGGAAAATAGTGCAAAGTGCAACTCTTAAGTTGGTGGAGTAGCCTTTGTCGGTATCAACCTGACAGGCAGTCCCTTTTCGCTAGCACCAGTCGAGGGAGTTTTTTTTTTTTTTTTTGTTTTTTTTTGCTGAGGTGTAGCTCCACACCTACCGTCCGCTCCCTGCTTGACCGCACAGGTCAGATTACCAAATCTATGCTACTCATGCGCTGTGTCGGCAGGGGCTGATGTGTGTGTGTGTACCATGTTATTTTGGGTTTACAGTTACAGTGGTGTTGAGTTTGGCAATAAAAAATACATATTAATAATGATGATCTTTTTAATGTATAATATTCTACTAGAATGAATAAAATACTGAGATCTTTGGCTTCAAAGAAAATTAACATTTTTTTTTTTTTTTTTAAGTAAAGAAAGAAACTGATAGATGTGTAGGTGTGTACTTACTTATTTATGATCAATACTAATGTGTGTGTGTTTAACCTTTTGTATCTTTTTATTATTATTCTGCATTTAAATTCTTTTAACATCAAAGTAAATGTCATAAGTGTTGTCAGAAAGTGTACACTTGTTTCAGTTACAAATAGTTCTTCTTCTTTCCATTTATAACTTGGCTATTTTCTCACTCTTCATTGTTAGAAAGATGGAACTATAAACAGACAAGTGCCAATTTTTTCTCGTCCCTCTCCTCTTCCTCCTCCTTTTCCTCTAACTACTGCTGCCTAAATAATTAAAAATTGCATTTGCTAATCAAGCACTGTGTGTCTTTGTATGTGTGTGTGTGTCCTTAGGGAAATTATAAATTACAAGATGTATTTTATTGATTTGTCAATTATAATCTTATGCAATCCACTCTCCCTCTCATTATTTTTTCCCAAGCTCTTCATCTCTCTCTCTCTCTCTCTCTCTCTCTCTCTCTCTCTCTCTCTCTCTCTCTCTCTCTCTCATAAAATACTATTTTTTAAAAATTAGATTTTTTTTCTAAATGTTTGGTATTGTATGACCCACGTGTGTCAGTGTGCCAGATCATGTTCATATTTCTTTCTCTGTACCTTCACCCTCTTTCTCTTATAGTTAGAAAACTTGAAGATAAGGACATTGTGGTTTTTAGTATTCATAGAATTATTATCAGTGATGATGATGATCTCATTGTGTGTGTGTGTGTACTTTAGTCTTAAAACATTGATGGTTATTTGAAGAGGAAGTTATTTAAGCCTCATCTTGAATATTTCAAGTTAGAATCTTCATTAGAGATGGATTTATTCTTGTAAAATAAAATTAGATTTTATTTCAACTGGTTGGTTGGTTGGTTGGTGTTCTAAGCAATTCATTCTCAAGTTTTTCATAGATTCATATAATAACTCAAATAACAATTTATTTATTTTTTCTATTTCTCTGAATTTTTTTAGATGAGGCTTGATAATTTGTATCATTTGGATTATTCAAACTATTGTCTTCATCTTTATTGTTATCTGTACAACATTTCGGCCGATGTACCCTCCGGAATGAGAACAGTATACCCCTGTGGATTGAATAACAGGTTGGGTGCAGAGTTCTGTGGAGGCTCCCAATTACAAAAAGAAGGTTCTCAAAGTTCAAGAAGTACTTGAAAAAGGCCGGCGGGCACAGATAAAAATAAAATGAGGACAATAGTCTGAATAATCCAAATGATACAAATTATTTTTCTTTGTCTGTATTGAAAAATCTTGCCTTTTTGTGTATGATAATTCTGTTTTGTTTTGTTTTTATTAAAAGGAATGAGGTTAAATTGAACTTAATGGACCTAAATTCCATCATCATTAACTTTGAACCATATATCTTTGAGGCATAACACAGATTTTCAAAGATACAGGGTTCAAAATTAACTGACCTGAAGAAATGTAAAAGTTTTCAAATAAAATAACTGATGCATTATATCTTTTATTCATTAATATATCAACACTGAAAATTTCATTAAATTCGATTAATTCCCTGATTTTTTTTTTTTTTTTTTTTTTTTTTTTTTTCGGCGGGTGACATACAATGGTGGAATTTAGGTCTGTTAAGTTGATTTAACCAGGATAGAAATTATATTTGCTAAAGTCTTAACTATTTTTAAATGGTTATTTTAGGCTGAATCTTCTCTTCTTTTCTTTTTTGGCCGGGGGGGGGGGGAGCAGGTGCACTATTTTTGAGTACACATTGCTGTGATATATTTGTGTATTTGTAAAATCCCTATTGGCCAACATTTTGTCAAAACAATTTTCAACAGGTGAGACATTTATTGGAAATAGCATCGCATTTGTCAAGTTCTTCGGGTATTTGATGGAAGTAAAGATTTTTATTTTTGTTTTCTAGATTAAAAATCAAGGTAAATTTTGATAAAAGTTTATTTTTTACAGAAAGAAAAGAAACCTCTTTTACTTTGCCTCTAAAACTTATCTGAAACTTTTATTTGATTCTGAATAGTTGAACCCTTTTTTTTTTTTTTTTTTTCTTTTTTTTTGTGAACCTTTTTGATCCCAGAATTGGACATTACATAGAAATTAGATGAACAAAATTAGTAATATACTTTTTATCCACAATATGAATATTAACTTTTTTTAAATGAGAATCATCATTATTATACACATCAAACAAAAACACATTTACAGTTGATTTTTTATTTTTTTATTTTATTTTTATTTTATTTTTTTATTTTTTTGCCTGGGGTTTGGAGGAGTAAATTTAATAGCCTGAACACTTTCCTAGCCCCCCCCCTCTCCGCTCCATCAATGCTTTGACTTGTCTTGGTTTATATGTCAGTCTTTGAGCTGTTCACATGGTACTATCAGTAGCACTAGTTATGGCTGCCAGTGTCAGCTTAACCTGATTGCTGCAGTAGCAGCTTTACTCTTCATCTCTTTCTTTCTTTCTCTTTTTTTTCTTTTTTTTTTTTTTTTTTTTTTTTTAATACTAGAACCACTATTACTACCACTGCTACTTTTACTCCTATTATTTCTATTCATTGCAGTGGAAATCAAATTCTCTCTCTCTCTCTCTCTCTCTCTCTCTCCTCTCTCTCTCTCTCTCTCTCTCTCTCTCTCTCTCAATATTTAGCCTGAAGAAGGTGGAATTCATTGGTGATGGCGGGGGGGGGGGGGTAAAAATTACTTGCAGAATCCATTTACTCTTCTTCTTCTGTAGCAGACACCTGACAGACAGACAGACAGGCAGACATCCGAGTGGGCACTGTGCTCTTTGCTCCAGTTTATATAGGTCACCTGACACCATTCTATCTGCCACTTGATCAAAATTAATTTTTTTTTCTTTCAAGTTTGCTCTTCATTAGAATTTGATAGTTATCAACTAATATCAGATTACTCTCCTTTTTCTATTGCAATGTTCATTGTCTTCATGTTGGGATTTCTGGAGATAATCTTAGGATAATCAGTGTGTGTGTGTGTGTGTGTGTGTGTGTATATATATATATATATATATATATATATATATATAAAACCAAACACTGATGGTTTGTAGTGGGGTTAGGCATGAAATTTGATATATATATATAATATATACACACACACACACACTGGGTTGTTTGTAGTTGGGTTAGGCATGAAATTTGAATATATATATATATATATATATATATATATACACACTGGGTGTTTTGTATTTGGGTTAGGCATGGTTGTGGCTAGTTTCATAAAGAGATTGGTTATTTAATCATCCATCTTGCTTGGGTAATAAAGATAGTTTTCTCAACAAAATCCAAATATCATGGCTCAAAGCTATTCTTTCCCACTTCTTCAAATGCTTATAAAATCTGTATCATTTACTGATTTAGGTATTGATAGGAATTAAGTAATCCACACTTAGTTAAACTGAGTTGTTATTTTCAATCCGAACTGTCGTCACCACAGGAATTTGTTTAAAAAAATCTATATTCAACTCTAAAGTAGATCCGCATTTTCTTTTAAATAACAAAGAAAATGATAAATTTTCCTGAATCTCCTGAATTATTATACACATTTTAGTTGAAGATAAAAGGGATTAACAAAATGATATTTAGTTTATTTGTAAAGTTTCTACTTAAGATTTATTAGAAAAGGTAATTTTCAAAAAGTTAATATTCACATTTTTTTTCCCCCTTTTAGTTCTTTTTCTGTTTCAATTGGAAATCTTAATTCATTGGTGTTAATAACAAAAAAGATGTTGAGTAATTCTTGGAGAATGAAAACTTGTTTAATCCTCGTTTTTGAATAATCCATAAAAAATTTTTTTTTTTTTTTTTTTTTTTTTTTCCCCTTTCTCAATAATGATTAACCTGAAGAGTTAAAAAAAAAAAAAAAAAAACCCTTTTTCAAATTCTCCCAACTTGTCTGTTTGATATGAAAAGTCAAGATGACTTTAATTGTTAGTCTTCTTCCTTTTCTTCTTTTTCTGTGGCTGTCAGTTCACTCTGTAACAATTTCTTTCTTAATACACCCAGATTGGTGGTGCCTACCCCAAACCCACACCTACTATTCTCCTCTCCTCGTTCGTTGGCCTGTTCGATCTGTCTTGTCTGCTCTGCATATTACATCATGAAGCTGCTCACTTAGTTGCATGCTTATGTGCACATGCACGCACACGTACACACACACACGTACACACACACACACACACACACACACCCTTCCTAAACAAATGCGGGTGATGGCTTTGTGCATCAGTCAGTTAACCTTATCATAAAGAAAGACATGCAACTGTTCAATGATACCCCCCACTCCCCATGCATTTCCTTTCTCTCCCCATCTCTCTCTCTATCTCTCCCCATCTCTCTCTCTCCCCATCTCTCTCTCTCTCTCCCCATCTCTCTCTCTCTCTCTTCCCCATCTCTCTCTCTCTCTCTCTCTCTCCCCATCTCTCTCTCTCTCTCTCTCCCCATCTCTCTCTCTCTCTCCCCATCTCTCTCTCTCTCTCCCCATCTCTCTCTCTCCCATCTCTCTCTCTCTCTCTCCCCATCTCTCTATCTCTCTCTCTCTCTCTCTATCTCTCTCTCCTCTCCCCAT
>CM042161.1:33721520-33764020 GCA_023376005.1 Doryteuthis pealeii | reverse complement strand
TGTCAAAAAAAAAAAATTATCACATTTTTTTAATACTTTTTTTGCTAATCCATTGTTGTTTGAATATTAAAGCTGTGAAAATTCCTGCATTTTAATGTCTAAAGAATAAATCAACCCTAAAACTGTTTTTAAAAAATGAAAAATCATTGTGCTTTATTTCCAATTCATAAAACAAACTGAAAATAATTTGCTTAGTGGAATTGTTCCATTCAGAAAAATCAGGTTTGACACCAACACCAACTCAAACATTGTCCTGGGTATGATGTTAAACTATCTGATGGTGAAATTCCAATTCTAGAGCTCTGGGGAATGTGGAGTACCCCTTCATCACCATTAACTCCCAGATCCACTCTGACCTGGAGTGGTAGTACCTGTTAAGGTCCCATCTATGGGTTAAATAGAAACAAATGAATTCAAAAAAACATTGAGTTTTTTTTATTTGAGTACCCATCAATAATGAATAAAACAAAAACATCTTTGGCATAAAATAACCCAACAAGGGTTGACATGCTGTAAAATCCAACCAACCAACTCACACATTTGATATTTTTTATTTGAATTGAGTTTGATCAACAATTTTTTAGTTTGTTTTTTGGGGGGAGGGGGGTATAATGATGATATTATCATTTTAATCTGTATAGACTTTATTTATTCAGGTGTTTTATTTATTTATTTATTTATTTATTCACACAATAATGAGTTCTCCTCTCTCATTGATCAGAAAAGAAAATGGTCATTTAGGTTAGATAAGTGAAGATAAGAATCTTAGCAAATAATATCTCTCTCTCTCTCTCTCTCTCTTCTCTCTCTCTCTCTCTCTCTCTCTCTCTCTCTCTCTCTCTCTCAAGACCCCCCCCTCTCAAGGGGGTGTCCTGAATATGGCACTAAACTGCATCTTGAGAGTGTGGAATACTCCTTCATTACCATTATTACCAAGTTCACTCTGGCCCAGTGTGGTAATACCAGTTAGGATCAAATATATCTGTTTAAAAATTGCTTGTATTGGACCATATTACCTTTAGGCATCCCTTTTTGATCTCAATTAAGAAAGGACATTCTTTTCATTTACACTGTCAATATCCAGTTGTTTGTTAGGGTTAGTTTTATAAAAAAAAATTTAAATCTAAAAAATTGTTAAAACAACTTAATATTGTTGGTGTAAATGAAAAACATGTCCTTTCTTAATCGAGATCAAAAAGGGGTGCCTAAAGGTCATATGGTCCCTTGTATTTGATATGAATGTCATATAACTGTGTGCAAATTATTTGTATTAAGAATTGTTACTTGAAGCTATAATTGTTTACTAAGGATTATTGTTATTAGTTACTTGAAACCATATAACTGAAAATTATTTATATTAGATAAGAATACATGATATCACATAACCATGTGCCCCCCCCCCAAAAAAAACAAACTCTTAAGAAACAATGACACAAAAATGTAATATGAATGTGATTCCCTAAACTCTAGGCATAAGATAACCCTAGACAGGTTGACATGATATTAATCAGTCTCTCATCAAATGAGGTCCATTGTTGGTCATCACTCCAGATCCAAATCCATTCCCTTACTTTGTGTATGTGTGTGTGTGTGTGATAAACCCTAGACAGGTTGACATGATATTAATCAGTCTCTCATCAAATGAGGTCCATTGTTGGTCATCACTCCAGATCCAAATCCATTCCCTTACTTTGTGTATGTGTGTGTGTGTGTGTGTGATAACCCTAGACAGGTTGACATGATATTAATCAGTCTCTCATCAAATGAGGTCCATTGTTGGTCATCACTCCAGATCCAATCCATTCCCTTACTTTGTGTATGTGTGTGTGTGTGATAACCCTAGACAGGTTGACATGATATTAATCAGTCTCTCATCAAATGAGGTCCATTGTTGGTCATCACTCCAGATCCAAATCCATTCCCTTACTTTGTGTATGTGTGTGTGTGTATATATATATAGGTTTTACATATCTATTTATTTGGTGACAAAGGAACATTCATGACCATATTGGTTTCATGCGAGGCAATCGTCAGGTGAAGATGTAACTGCTCTATCTTATATTGAGCACTCTACCAATAATGCCTTTGGTACACTGTTCCAGCAAAAGCTGAAACAGTGACCCTCCACACTATGTGTGTATATATATATATATATATATATATATATATATATATATATATAATATGAGAAAAAAGAAAAGCAAGGGAACATTTGTACATCATGGTATTATTAGTGGTCAAGGCTTTTACAACACGAATGCCACTCTCTAAATTTTCATGATTATTATCCAGTGACAAATCGAAGCAAGATAACTGGTAATCATGTCAATCACAGGTGTTAAATCAGAGTTGTCCTTCTCCTATGGATAACCTAACAAGGAATAAGGAGTCCAACACTCCCAGAAATAATGTTCTAGATGGCCGTTGAGCTAATAGCTTCCTCCACCCTTTGAACTTTGAATATATATATATATATATATATATATATATATATTGTTTTTTACTCTATAAATTAAAGGCGGTAATTAGTTGGACAATTCCTTCTTTTTCTTCCAAATGACATTTTCAACTGGTAGATTCTTCAATTTTTCTTCAGCTGTAACGTCCATAACAAGAGACTCTTTTTCTTCTGTTTGTTCAAAGTTTAAAACCAAAAGCAAAGTTGCATATTTAAAGAAAATCAAGGAAACTTTGAATTGTCTGGAAAATTCTTTAGGTGTTATTGGTCCTTCTCAAAACTCTAGACAGAACTTAACAAAAAAAACAAAAAAACATTGCTGCTGCTGCTGTCATCAACTTTGCTATAAAAATCAAATAGAACTTTGTAAGTGATGGTTACCCTATGTCAATTATGATTATATAGATTCTTTTGTCATTTTAGATTGACCTGAAAACCTCTTGGCCTTAAGCCCAATGCTCTAATCACTGAAGTGTCACCTCCTCCTCCTCCTCTTTCCAAATGCCTCAAGGCTGTTGCATGACATCATTATGGATAAAAGAACTGGTTCATCCAGACAAAGTCCACTCATCCATGTTTGACATTTTGCCAGTAGTCTTTTTCAAGTAGACATTTGCCAATTATTATTATTATTACTATTACTATTACTACTATATGTTGATTGTCACTAATCCTGTCTTGTTGAGACTTGGATTGGTGATTTTTATAAGGGTTGGATTTAAACTTCTCATTGTTTTTTGTTGTTTTGTTCCCCCCCCCCTCCCCGTCTGTTCTTTTCTTTTGCTCTCACCAAACAGTTGAACCTTTCTGTTTTGAAATGTCAAGACCTGGTGTTAAATAACTCGCATCAACTTCTCATATCACCATCAAGTGTTCTTGATTTTTGCTTTTTCATAATGCACACTGTTTGCATTTTCTACTACACACACACACACACAAAAAAAGAAAAATGCTGCTTTCTTCTTTGGAACTGTGATTTTGGACTAAGGTTTGGGTGGGGGTAAACAATGCAGGTTATAATATACAGGAGGAAAAAAAATTGTTTTCCTGCTGCTGCTGCTACCAGTCCCACCCAAACAACAACAGCAGCAGCAGCAATTCTGTAAGGAAATAAGTCAGCTGAAATAGCTATGGTCAAGCTTTTGATTTTTAACAGATTTTCTTGGTGGATTTCACTTGACAATTGTTCATTTCACTGTTGGAAAAGAAGTAGAATAAAAGTTTTATTTACTCCATTTTAACACCATTAGTTTCAAAACTATATCTATCTCAGTCTGATCATTACCTATCTGTCTGGGTCTGATCATTACCTATCTGTCTGTCTGGGTCTGATCATTACCTATCTGTCTGTCTGGTCTGGGGTCTGTCTGTCTGTCTGGGTCTGATCATTACCTATCTGTCTGTCTGTCTGGGTCTGATCATTACCTATCTGTCTGTCTGTCTGTCTGTCTGTCTGTCTGGGTCTGATTACCTGTCTGTCTGTCTGTCTGGGTCTGATCATTACCTGTCTGTCTGTCTGTCTGGGTCTGTACCTGTCTGTCTGTCTGTCTGGGTCTGATCATTACCTGTCTGTCTGGGTCTGATCATTACCTGTCTGTCTGCCTGGGTCTGATCATTACCTGTCTGTCTGCCTCTGCCTGATCTATAGACAAAAACAGCAGAATCTCATCCATTTTAGTATCTTTCCACAGACTAACTAGATTTCTCTGGGTTTTTTCCTCTCATAACCTTTCACATATGATCTATCAATGCACTTTTTGGATCATAGCCCTGATACCTCAAATTCCTCACTCATTCCATCCTGTTGTTCACTCTGATGACCAAATGGTCTGCTGAGCACAGTATGTGTGCAGATTCATTCAAACTCTTATTTTGTTGCTCCTTGTCTATTATTTTGACTTCATCCCCTAAAAGTTTCTTTGCTCCCTCTCTCTCTCCCTCTCTACGTGCTCTCTCTGCTCTCACACATGGTCAGTCATACCTGATTTTAAAGTCTCTTAAATGATTGCACCTCATAGCTGCATGAAATGTTGTACATTCAGTTCTTATTCATATTTTCTTTCAGTGGGAAATTACTTTTGAATATTGTCCTGAAACTGCAGGTCCTCAAGATATTCTTCTTTGCCTGATGTATGCCAGTTTGTTGTTGCTTTCTAAGACCCTCGGTTTTTATTGGTATTATCTTTGTAGTAGGGCAGTTTGTTGTTTTGATTTACAGTATATCAACCCTTTTCAGGTCATTTAAAACCGAATCAGATCATTTTAATATTCAGTTGGTAGGTTGATTTGATTTACAGCATATCAAGCCTTTTTGGGTCATTTAATGCTGAATCAAGTAATTTTGATATTCAGTGGGTTGGTAGTTTTGTTTTACGGCATATCAACCCTTTTCGGGTTATTTAATGCTGAATCAAGTCATTTTGATATTCAGTTGGTTGGTTGTTTTGTTTTATGGCATATCAACCCTTTTCGGGTCATTTAATGCCGAATCAAGTCATTTTAATATTCAGTTGGTTGGTTATTTTGTTTTACGGCATACCAACCGTTTTCGGGTTATTTAATACTGAATCAAGTCATTTTGATATTCAGTTGGTTGGTTATTTTGTTTTACGGCATACCAACCCTTTTGAGGTCATTTAAAACCAAATCAAATCATTTTGATATTCAAGTTTCTTACAGTACCTGCCATAATTCTGGGGATGGGTGGGGAGAATGGTTTGGGTCAAAGTTTAAAATCCATTTTCTTTTTCTTTTTTTTCTAGATGAGTCATCAGTTTTTCACTGTTCCTCTAACCACTGCTTACTATTGACTTATATTGGACTAGCATCCTCATCCTTATTGTTTTGATCATTACTTTCCAACTTGTATCAGATATGTATTAGATCAGAGCAGAAAGCAATATTTCATTTTTTTTTTTTTTTTTTTTTTTTTTTTTCCCCTCTATTCTTACTCTGGTATGTCAAACACACAGCATGTACCAAGCTTGTGTGCAACCTGCACGCAGACTGCACTCGCATAAGGTGCTTTTACAATATCCCAGATTTTAAAACGTTTTTTCAAAAAATAACTGGGTGAAAACAGTTGTTTATTTTCGTTAGAGCAGTGTGTTGTCAAGAAGCACTCTTTGTAACAAAAATGTTCTTTTAGATATGTGTTCATTGGCTTTTAGTTGATATTAAAGAAATGAATGATAGCAATCATCACTTTGTTCTGTTAATGTAGAAGAAGGATTTAGAGACTTAGTTGTCATGTGTGGCCCTCATGACATACATATGTAATCCATGTTTGACATGCCTCTCCTAACTGATGGCATTTTAAAAGTTGATAGTCAAGCGCAACATAATAACATTCATCTATTGTCTGCTCTCTCTCTCTCTCTCTCTCTCTCTCTCTCCTCTCTCTCTCTCTCTCGCTCCGCTAAGTCTAGTAATCTTTCTTCTCTCTCTCTCTCTCTCTCTCTCTCTCTCTCTCTCTCTCTCTCTCTCTCTAAGTCTAGTAATTTCTCTCTCTCTAAGTCTAGAATTTTCTCTCTTCTCTCTCTCTTCTCTCTCTCTCTCTCTCTCTCTAAGTCTAGTAATTTTCCTCTCTCTCTCTCTCTCTCGCTAAGTCTAGTAATTTTCTCTCTCTCTCTCTCTCTCCTCTCTCTCTCTCTCTCTCTCTCTCTCTCGTTAAGTCTAGTAATTTTTCTTCTTTTGCTCTATACTTTATGAAATATATTGAGCACTTTTGGGATTAACTACTAATGCTGCTATAGTGAAAACGACGAGGGTGCAAAATGTGAAGATTATATATATATATATATATATATATATATATATATATATAACTACTATCTTCATGTACAATCTAAAGAAAGCTGTACAATTAACCAGCTAAAACAATTGTGATTGTTAAAATATAATGGGGAGAGGGGTTGGCTTTCAATTTATAATTCTATTTTTAACATTTTTGACCATTGGTATTTTTTGGTGTTGAAGCTCTTTGTTGTTGTTGTTGTTGTTGTTTCTAACTGTGACTTTCTTCTTCTTCTTCCCCAACCAGATGCCATTTTCCTGGTTCCTGATGTTGTAACCTGTGATTCCTTAAATGACTGTGACCCTTAACCCAGCATGTCAACACTTAGATCCTGCTTACAATGCAGTCAGATTGCACTGGGATGAGTATTGCACAAGGTGGAGTATTTTATTACTGTTAAACACACACACACACACACAACACTTCTTGCCATTTCCTATGAAAAAGAATATCAACGTGGGGGTGGGTGATCGGTAATTGTAGATACTTGAAATAATGATGATGATGATGATTCTTTAACACTCAATATGAATTTTAAAGTCTTATTCTAATTTCTAATTTGGTTAATATGAAATGATTCAGTATATCCTCAAGATTATCGTGTTTGTGACATAAGACACATCAACTAATTGGTATCCTAAAGGGGTTTTTTTTAGGGTGGGGGTGTATTCTCAGAAGCTAGATAATATTGCCGGTTTAGCTCAGTCGGTAGAGCCTCTGCTTCGATACCGGCCTTCGCCAACTCATTGGATGCATAGCACAGGGATCTGTGTGGTAAAGTGAGGAGCTGATGGTAGGTGTGACACTCCACCTCAGACACAAAAACAACCTCCTTGGTCTAGTGCTAGTGAAAAGGGGATAGACTCCTTTGCTGTCTGGCTGATACTGACTTTTAAATAAAAAAAAACAATAAGTTCTGAAAATAGGCGGTGGGGGTGGTATTTTGTGGAATTTTATTTGATTTTTACTTTTAACATTTTCTAAGATTTAAACAAACATCATCATCACTACAATATCTCAAAAAAAATTATCTTAATGATTCTGTAATAATGAACCTACCCATTAAAATATTTTGAATATTAATGTTTAAAAGAGTTTCTTCAACTTTAATCTTTATTGTTTTTTTTTCTTATTTGGAAATGCTTTTTCAGAAGTGACAATTTTTGGAACCTTAAACTTTTCATTTTCCTCAAAATTATGGCGATCTTAAATTTTTTGCTTTTATTTTTATTTTTTTATTTTTTATTTTTTATTTTTTTTTTTTTATAATTCAAACTGCCTTTTTCTGTTTATTTATACCTGGCTCTTATCTTATTCTTGTTTTTCTTGTTAACTCTTAACCTTCTATACCACCTCATTCTACCCGGCCAGAAATCACATTCATTTTTCTAATCTACTCCAAATGATAGCCTTTGTTAAAATGTAATATTGAACATTAAGAAGTCTTTGATTTAAGGAAAATAACAGGTAACTTTAAATGAAAAGGCCATTTTTTAGCCATTTATTGATAAATCCTTATAGGAATGGGGCTTAGAAAATTCTCAACAGGATGTTAAGAGTTAAACTGTTTTCTTTAAGGAAAAAAAAAAAAAATCAATCTTGCTAAGTCAATCACTGTTAACTACTTCACTTGCTTTTTTATTCTATTGCAACTTTTTGGGGTTATTTGGGCTGTTGTCCTCATCTTTGTTATATACACAATGTTTCAGTCAATGTGCCCTCCGGCCTTCTTCTTTTTCTTGTCAAACTCAGGAACCTTCTTGGAACTTCGAACTGAACCTTTTATTCTACCAGGGTAGATTGCTCTCATTCCGTTAACAATGACCAGATACAAGTGTTAAGCTATTAAATATTCTATATTATTATCGTCTGCAGTCAGGATTGAACCTGCAACCTACAGATGATTGTTACTTAGAACTGTATTAACACAAGCTTTATATCTGTTGCGCCATCTGGTGGATTGAATTAAATGTTTGATTCAAAGTCCCGTGAAGGCTCCCAATTACGACAAGAAACACCTGAAGAAGGCTAGAGAGCACATCAGCCAAAACTTGTATATAGAAAAAAAGATGAGGATAACAGTAAAAAAAACACCCGAAGAAGGCTAGAGAGCACATCAGCCAAAACTTGTATATAGAAAATAAAGATGAGGATAACAGTAAAAAAACACCTGAAGAAGGCTAGAGAGCACATCAGCCAAAACTTGTATATAGAAAATAAAGATGAGGATAACAGTAAAAAAAAAAAATACAAATTATGAAGCTTAATCTAAAAAAAAATTCAAACAAATTGCCACTTTTTCATTGTCTTTTGTGAGGAGTCAGACTTGAGTAATGTTCCTTTGTACCAATGGTTAAGTGTTCAATCCCATGCAAAAACAAAAACATCAATTGCTTAATTTTAAACTAGACATCTCCTTTCCATGCACTTGCCATCACCTTTTGACCTTGTACTTAGTATGTATTTACCCAACCCCTCCACCACAAACAGGATGTGACATAAGGTCAATTTGTTAAACAGAGCACAGCTGGTTTGAAATTCGTTTTTTGTCATCAAGACTGGTTGCCTTAACAGGGCTAAAGAACCCAGTGTGGCCCTACTATTTACCCATAGCTAGGGAGATAAGAGATGGATTCATGTCTCTTCCAAGAGTATGGGTGAAAAGTGAATGCTGTATCATCCTGGATTTGAACTCTGGTTACCAGAATTTTTTTTTTTTTTTTCTCCCAATCATCTGTGGGAAAATATTAGGCTAATTTATTTTGTTTAATGACCTAATGAACAAGCTTTTTTTTTTTTTTCTTTATATTTTTTTTTTTTTTTTAAGTTCCACTTACATAGCAGCCACAAAGTACTTCTTGGTGTACCTACCACTTCTACTCTCCCTCTTCCTCCTCCCCCCCTCTTGAATTAGTCAACAGCTGGTGACTCAAGACAAAAGCATTTGAAATGTACAATTCCTCTACACCTAACTTAACTACTCCATCTCTTCTTGTTTTCAATATTATAATTACTAGTTGTATATACTCTAATGAGTAAGCTTCAGTGCACTTCTATAGGTAGATAGAATCATTTTTTTCTTCTTTCTTTCTAAAGTAGTCACCTATAAGATCTAAAAGAAGTGTATATAGATATAGTTTGACTGTTGAAAAAAAAAAAAAAAGATCCTCTGGAAAGTTTGTCTGAAGTTTCCTTTGAGACTCTCCTTATTTGGAAAACCCCAACCTTTTTTTTTTCTCTCTTTAAGCAATCAAGTAATATATTTAACAAGAAGTAAAATCTCTATAAAACTATCTATTGTTATTCTTGTGTCTTGGCATCAACAAAAAAATGTTTTGGTAATTTATTTTCAAGACCAGGAATTACCTACCTTCATATAGAGAGAAATAGTCACATGTTAGCTCTGCTTTCAACTGGGTTTGAAACCATTATCTGTCTAGCTGTGGGTGTATTTTGTATGGGTGTACAAACCTTATAATAACTAATAGTCTATATTACATATTGTCAAAGTATATATAATCCCAAAGAAATTACAAAAGCAATTTCCCATGCTCTGACCTAGCTTTTTAGTAAAGCCAATAACTCTCTAAATTTCAGGTTCATTGCAATCTGGGGTGGTAGTACCTGTTAGGGTCCCATCTATAGGTTAAATAGAAAAATGTGTTCATAAAAAAAATTGAGTATCCTTTAAGAATGAATTTATTTCAAAACTTTATCGGCATTAAATAACCCACTGAGGTTGATATGCTGTAGAACAAACCAAACCAATCATTGCAAGCTGACTTTCTTTTCTTTCTTTCGCTATAAAAGAACATGAGATTTTTCTAGGAAGCTCTCAACCAAATTTTTTTTTTTTTTTTTTAATAGGGACAATAATGGTTACTATTTACAAAAATTGTCTCAATAATTAGTTTTCTTAGTTCTACCATTCATATATGACTTAATAATCCAATTTCACTTGTGTATTCATTACTACTAGAATGTGTTTTTAATTTCACCCATGAAGGTCATCGTCTGAAACTACTGACTGGAATTACTGATAACTTTTCTTTTTTTCTTTTTTTTTTTTTTTTTTTTTTTCTTTTTTTTTTTTTTTTTTTTTTTTTTTTTTCTTTTTTAAGTGTTTGTTTGTGTTTTTTTTTCTAGCGATTAACTAATTGTCTAGTTTACAGGCAATTAACAGATTTCAAATTAGAAACATTGCTCTCTTCCAGACCCTTTTATAACATCTGATATAGAATTTATAGTATAATTTTATTTTAAGCCCCACACACACACACCACACTTTTTTTTTTTTTTTTTCCTAGAATTAAAAAGAGTAAACAAATAAAGATAACCTGGCTCCTTTAATTTGCAGTCAGTGTCCATTGCATTTTCTGACCCATTGGAGAAAAAAAGAAAATTGTAAGCTTTGCAAGTTTACTTTTTTAGGAATGATGACAAAGAAGAAAAAAAGTTATTTCTTAATTCTCTTTAAAATACTCGACTTTACTATTTTTAAAAAAAAAAAAAAAAATTTTTTTAAACTTATATCATTTGAGTTAATCCGATGATTTAGTCAAGAAATTCTCCTTTAAAAAAGTTAAATGACAATCGGTCATGTTTAAAGGGTTTCAAATTCTGTGTGTGGTCTGTGTCTATCATTTTAATGCCACGTTTGCCCACTAACATAAACTTTCTCAACTTGATATTGGTGAACTTTATCCAGATATTTATATTTCTTTCAAATGTATTAACTATGATCAGGTAAGAATTTTTCTGATTCTGATCACTCTCCCATGATTAAATCTGTTTGGTCTGCTGCTATTGTTATGCAAAGAATTTTTTTTTTTTTTTTTTTTTTAACTAAAATTGTTTTTAAAAGATTTTACTCTTTGAATAGACAGTTAACTTCTGGCCACAGTTGAATAAATCTTTGTTTTCAGTTAGGATCAATGTTTTATTTGGAAGTATTCAATAAGAAAGCCTGGATGTGTGTGTGCATGCGCTTCAACTGAGTTTCATATTTCCAGTCTGTTTCATATTGTTGTTTTTTTTGATAACATAAAAGTTCTGTTTTAATCTAAAGATTTAGTCAAGAAATTCTCCTTAAAAATGATAACTCTTAATGTCCTATACCGCCTCATTCCACACAGCCAGAAGTCACATTCGTTTTCTTAATCAGCCCCAAACGATAGTCTTTGTTTAGACATTAAGAAGTCTTTGATTTAACAGAAATAACTCGGGTAACTTTAAATGAAAAGGCCATTTTTAGCTATTTATTGATAAATCCTTATAGGAATGGGGTTCTGGACTTGGAAAATTCTGAACAGGATGTTAAAAGTTAAGTTAAATGACAATCTGACCAGTTCATCTATAAAATCCAAGTTGTGTTTTTTCTTTCAACTTCTGTTTTGTACAATTGTCATTTCAATAAGCGATCTACTTCTTCTATCATCTCACAAATATGCAAAACACTACTTCTTTCTTCATTGACTTGTGTTCAATTTGAATTCTGTTATTTGTATGCTTTTCAGGGCATGGGATATAAAATATGCTACCCCCAATTTTGTTAAAAATGTTTTGCCACCCCCCCTCACCCTGTATCCCTTTCATTGAAAAAAAAAAAATGGGTGCATTTTTAAAATTCATTCCACTTGAGTGATTGACTTTACTTCAAAAAGAAAATATCTCTAATATGTAAAGTCAATTTAATCTGGACTTTTGAATAACAACAATAACCAGTACTTTCTCTTTCCCCCTTTCTTCTCTTTCCACTCCCCCTTTCTCTTTTCCCCCTCTCTCTCTCTCTTTTCCCCCTCCCTCTCTTTCTCATCTCTTTTCCCCCTCCCCTCTCTTTCTCATCTCTTTCCCCTCTCCTCTCTCTTCTCATCTCTTTTCCCCTCTCTCTCTCTTTTTCTCATCTCTTTTCCCCTCCTCTCTCTTTCTCATCTATCTCATCTTTTTCTCCCCTCCCTCTCTCTTTCTCATCTCTTTTCCCCCTCCCTCTCTCTTTTCATCTCTTTCCCCTCCCTTTCTCATTCTTTTCCCCTCCTCTATCTTTTCTCATCTCTTTTCCCCTCCTCTTCTTTCTCATTCTTTTCCCCCCCCTCTATCTTTCCATCCTCTTTCCCCCTCTCTATCTTTCTCATCTCTTTCCCCCTCCCTCTCTCTTTCTCATCTCTTTTCCCCTCCCTCTCTTTTTCATCTCCCCCTCTCTCTCTCTTTCTCATCTCTTTTCCCCTCCTCTCTCTTTCTCATCTCTTTTCCCCCCTCCTCTCTCTTCTCATCCTCTCTCTTTCTCTCCTGCCCCACCGGGGGGGGGGTCCAGTGTGCTTTGGCACTGGACCGGTAAAGTACAAATAATAGCGTCAATCCCAGGGGGCTATCCCCACAGGCATTACCTGCCCCCCTTGGGGGCAGGGCTGGGTTTATTGCCCAGTGCCTGAGGCATCCCCTTGAGGGGGAATGCCGACGGGGTCGACGCAACTTTTGTTCTTTCCCACCCATGAGCTTTGGCTTATGGGTGGACCCATATTAAAACGAGGCCTTGTGCCCAGTCCATACAAGTGGGGTATGAGACAAATATTCTCTCTCTCTCTCCTAACCCCCTCTCTCTCTCTCTCTCTCTCTCTTCTCCCCTCTCTCTCTCTCCTACCCCTCTCTCTCCCCCCCTCTCTCTCTCTCTCCTAGCCCCTCTCTCTCTCTCTCTCAGCTGCCCCTCTCTCTCTCTCTCTCTCTCGCTGCCCTCTCTCTCTCTCTCTCTCTCTCTCTCTCTCTCAGCTACCTCTTCTCTCTCTCTCTCTCTCTCTGCTACCCTCTCTCTTCTCTCTCTCTCTCTCTCTCTCTACCTCTCTCTCTCTCTCTCCTTCTCTCTCTCTCTCTCTCTCTCTCTTTCTCTCTCTTCTCTCTCTCTCTCTCTCTCTACTTCTCTTCTACCACTCTACTTCTCTCTTTCTCTCTCTCTCTCTCATCTACCCCCCCTATCTTTCATCTACCACCCTCTCCCTCTCTCTCTCTCTCTCTCTCTCTCTCTCTCTCTTCTCTCTCTCTCCCTCCCTCTCTCTCTCTCTCTCATCTACCCCTCCCTCTCTCTTTCAGGTTTAACCTTTTTGATCCTTATTTGTATAGGTAAACTATTACTGACAACTTTTGACTTTCTCTTCTAATGTTAGTAAAGATTATTTTAAAAAAATGCTAAATCATCTGAAAGTTACTTTTGGATCCAATAAAACAAAAGGGACATTCATTGTAAATAAGATTAGAATCTTTACATTCCCATATTTTTCCCTTTTCTACTTGTTTCAGATTTTTTAAAGACTTTTAAATTTTTATTGAATGAAGATTAGGCAAGTTATTTTTTTTTTTTTTTTTTTTTTCAATAAGAATTGAACCTGCAACTCATCCTGTCCACAGAGCTTTGAATACACTGAAGGTATCCCCCTGCAGAGGAGTAAAAAAAAAACATTAAAAAAAAAAAAAGTTTGTGTCCTGTGTATTACTGAGTTTTGGAGATGGCTGGGGCGATATTCCTTCATTGACATTACTCCCAGGTCCACTCTGACCCGTAGGGTCCCATCTACAGGTCAAATAGATGTTTAAAGATTATTTGTAATCAAAAGGAACATGTGCAAGAAAAATACTTAAGAATACAACAAAAAAATGTAACAATGAACAAGATTTCCTAACTTCTAGGCATAAAATAACCCTAGACTGGTTGATATGCCGTTAAAATCAATCCATCAATCAATCTGTTATCAAATGAATCATTTTTGAATCCAAAAATGAAATGCACTTCTTACTGGCTAGAAAGTTCATATATCTTTATTAGAATGCAGTCTTATAATTGCGTAATGGTTAGTCATAAGAAATGGACTCATCGATCCGAGTTCAAATCCTGGACGAAGCTGTTTGTTTCACATGGCACTAATACCTGTGGGAAAGGGATACATCTAACTACTCTCCCTCCATCTATGAGTAAATAGTAAGGCAGACTGGCCTCTTTAGCCTTGGTTAGGTAACCAGTCTAGGAGAAGGAAAACTCTGAATTCCAACCTGTTAAACTCCACTTAAGAAATTGACCTTGTGTCACATCCTGCTCGTGCAGAGGGGGTTGGTAAATATATATAATTCTGTTTCTGCTCGCTTGATGAGCCCAAATATCATTTCATTTTTATGCTAAGCCGAGGTTAGTTGCTATAATTTAATTTTTCTTCAAAAATTCCAAATGACTCTGATAATTTAATGCATTATTTTCAACTTCTTCTCTAACAATCCTTTTTTGCATAGACTTCTTTTTTCTTTTCTTTTTTTAATTCCCTAAAGTTCTTTAAGATAAAAAAATGAATAGAATTGTTAACATTGTCTATTTTGTTGTGTGGTTGATTTTAATTTGATAGCAGCTCTAAAATAAAAGGAAGACTTTGAATTACTATTTGATGATGAACAACTTGAACAACACTGACAAATGCATTGTTCCAAATAAGGAAGAAGAGTCTCTCTCTCTCTCTCTCTCTCTCTCTCTCTCTCTCTCTCTCCTCTCTCTCTCTCTCTCTCTTCTTTTCTTTCTTTTCTTTTTCTTTCTTTCTTTCTTCTTTCTCTTTCTTTCTTTTTTTTTTTTTTTTTCTTTTCATTTTCTTTTCTTTTCTTTTCTTTTTCCTTTTTTAATGCTTTGAAGAAGACTTGAATGTTAGGCTGCAAAAAAGAAAAAAAATGTGCTGATTGCAGTGAGTGTTAGTTATAAGTTTCAAGTCAGCTAAAACATTTTTTTTTTTTTTTTTTTTTTTTTTTTTTTTGTCACCCCTTCTGCATTTCATTGAATTTCATTTACTTTTATCAGCAGTTTTGTTTTTGTTTGTTTGTACTTATTTTTGGTTTTTATCTTGTCTACATTTTTGAAAAGTTTCTGCCTTGTTTCTCTGACACCCTAACCAACCCCCCTATACCCGGCCACCACAGATTTATGGGTGTCCTCTTGTCTTATTTCAAGCTGATACTTGTTACTCAGCTCCCAATACTTAGGGTCACAACAAGAGAATTGTTTTTTTTCCTCTTGCACACTCTGTTACCATCATCAAAGTTTCCAAGGGATCTCTCTCTCTCTCTCTCTTCTCTCTCTCTCTCTCTCTCTCTCTCTCTCTCTCTCTCTCTCTCTCTCTCTCTCTCTCTCGTCCAAATAAAATTTCTCTTTAACAACTTGTTCATCTATTTATAAACTCCCTATTCAAGGGACTTAGGAATGTTGTCTGAATTGTTCAATACATCTCCCACCTACACAAGAATTACACAACCTTTTATTCTGCAATTGTTCAATCATAATCATTCTCTTCTAGTTCATTGTCTTTTTCTTTTTTCTTTTCTTCAATTCTTTATTAACAAAGTCATTGTGAAGAACTGGCTCAAGAAATCCCTTTTTTTCTTTTCTTTCTTTTCTTTCTTCATATTTCATTTCATTTTTTTTTTTTCATATTTTTTTCAA
Organism: Doryteuthis pealeii; assembly: GCA_023376005.1. Lineage (NCBI taxonomy): Eukaryota > Metazoa > Mollusca > Cephalopoda > Myopsida > Loliginidae > Doryteuthis > Doryteuthis pealeii. The sequence continues at coordinate 33,748,309 of CM042161.1, read as the reverse complement.
TATTTCCATTATAATTTTGAAAAGATCAATTAATTTATCAACTTTACGGTTTGTTTGCCCCCTCCCCCATATTTTTATGGAATTTATCAGGAATGAAAATTTAAAACTTTTCTCAACATTTTTTTGGCCAAATATTCCAGTCTTCCAACAATCCCAAAGATTCAGTTAGGTGTTCATTTCTATCACAACATTTTCTTTACATCTTGAAAATACTTCTGGGCCTCCTCTCCCCCTCCCTCCTCTCTCTCCCTCTCCTCTCCCCTCTCTCCCCATTTGGCTGGGCTGAGAATACACTGTATCCTATGCACCCCATTGACCACCGAGGATCCTGGATATGATACTAAACTGCATCCATTAGTGAGGTTCCAATCCTGGATTACCAGGTCCATTCTGATCCAGAGTGGTAGTACCTGTTAGGGTCCCATCTATTGGTTCAAATAGGCTTAAAAATGATTCGTATTTGATGGAAATACCTAGGTGCCATATGTTTTTATGCAACCCCTCTCTACATGAGCAGGATGCGACACAAGGTCAAATTTTTTAAGCAGAGTTTAATAGGTTTTGAATTCAGTTTTCCTTCTCCTTGACTGGTGTTGTATAGATCTTAACTTTTTATCATATTGTACTTATCTTATTTTGTCTTCTTGGCCAGCTTATCTACCACACCTAAAAAATGCACAATGTTTCCTTTTGATACACACACATACACCATCCCATACCCACGCTGTAAAATAGAATATTTGACTTCATATTTCAAAACCATCTTTTTTTTTTTTTTTTTTTTTTTCAAACCTCAAAATTTTTAAACTGAATAACAATAACTACCACTCGCTTTTCTCGTTATTCTGTGATAAATAATTTCTTATCACCTTCATATACCAACAAATGCCCTGAAGATGATCTAATTAATAGATCAAAACACTGCAGCGTCGGCCAATAAACTCACCACTTAACCCATTTAAACCTGTTTTTTCATTTTTCCTAATATACTACTCTACTATGCGGCCTCTTCTATGCTGGTTGGATCATCTATCTGCACTGGTTATCTCTGTTCTTCTGGTTTACTTGCTTGTGGCTTCTTCATCTCTGTGATCGTTGTTGTTTTTAGTAACAAACATAAAAATTTAGATTTTTTTCTTAGTCTTTATTCAGCCCAAGTTAACCATCATGCACAGAAGAAATAGCCATCTTGGAGATACGCCTGCCTCCTCCAAAAACCAGCTAAAACTCTCTAAATTCCACCTCTTGGTCACATGACCCGAACTGACCAATCAGAGAACAGCCATAAGGTCAGCAAAAGGACAAAGCCCTATAAATTCAGATGACTATTATTAAAAAGAAAAGATTACTTGAAAATATATAATTATTAGTATTAGGAAATAATTGAAACCATACAACTGTGTGCAAATTATTTGCATTAGATAGGAATACTAGATATATGCCTGTATTGCAAAAAAAAAAAAAAGGCTCTTAAATAATCTAAATATGATGGAGATTCGGTATTTTTTCTGTCTGTAACCAAAACTACCTCACTGCTTACATCACAGTCACTTCAGGAATTAAGCAGGTTTATTAATGAGTATGTAATTTAAAGTCAATATAATCTATCTATATCTATACATATATAAAGGGCAGTTGTGTGTATGTGTATGTCCGGAGGAAACTTTAAAAAATAATACAATTAATGACAAAGTAAATATTAAACATTAAATATCACCAGTTCTTGGTTTTTGAGCAAAGGGGGGATCCAACTCGTGATTCAATAATAATGGATTTGTGAGACTAATTTTATTTTTTTTATTTTTTACTCTCTCCCCCCCCCCCACTACACAGACAATGCTGGGTAGCCGCTTCTAGTTACTACATAAAATGAACTTTGATTTATAAATATACTCAGAAGTAAGTATGTAGCAAACGATGGTCTACCATGATTTTTAAAATAAGTTTTAATAAATATATGTAAAATATAAATATACATTGAGTGCAAGTCTCTAAACTCTAAGCCTAGTTTAAAAGAAAAGGGACAAAATTGTTGATGAGGCAAGTAATTGCCATTCTAATCCGAAATCCATGAGATTTATCCGAGAGAGATATAAAGATCCAGAATGTCGATGCACAGCCGATCCAAAAAAGAACAAGAGCAAAAGGATCTGTTCTCCCCCTAAAAATCTTTGTCTTGGAGATTTTGTCAAGTCTTTTGAAAAGGACTTTTGATATCAGATTAGCACTCTCATTGTTACTCTTCTCTTCTTGGAAATTTCAGTCTCTCGTGATTTTTACTTTGGTTTTCTCCCTTTTTTTTTATTTTTAGCATGCAAATTATTTTCTTTTCCATACCTCAGTATAAGAGATGTGTTAAATAGTGATATATACTCAAGGTGTGGGCACTTCAGTGGTTACTGGTTAGTAATGGTTAGCAAGCTAGATTTGCAGACCATTATTAGTGAGTTTGATTCTCACTGGGGGCCCCATATTTCTTCTGGCCACCTGCCCCATCTAAGCTAAGCTTAGTTAATAACTATATACTCAAGGTGTCAGTCTCTCTGTAAAGTATTATTTAATGACTAGCAGGACCTGTGGATATACCACAGTATGATAATTTAATTATTGCAATGTTTGATATGTTTACTGAAGAGCTATTGCAATTGTTCAATATGTAAAAAGTAAAATAATATCTCTCTCTCTCTCTCTCTCTCTCTCTCTCTCTCTCTCTTCTCTCTCTCTCTCTCTTCTCTCTTCTTTCCTTCTTTTCTTTCCTTTTTTTCATTATGTTAGATTGAAACAGATTAGCATTGTCGCTTCCACGTGTTCACTCCCTCTCTATCTTTTCCCCTACTCTCTTTCTTTCTTATTACTTTTTTCTGCATAGCATGTCATTTTTCTTCAATTTCTTTCTTGATAATAAAAATGGAATGGTCCATTATTTCGCTGAGGTGACAACACTCATAATAAATCTAAAAAAAATTGGCGGATAAACAACACCAGATAATCATGATTTACATTTTTGTATTTCATCTTGGGCAATTTGGACAGTCTCATTTTTAACCAAAGGGTTTTACAAGATGATAACAGTTGGAAGATTAAGGAACAAGAGTATTAATATATAGATGTTTTGTTTCAAGAATCCAAATTGAGGAGGGGGCTAAGAGATGTTGAAATCATTTCCCAAAAATGTTTTTCTATGTTTCAACTAATGTTAGATTTATATTTACTTCAAATTTTGTCTCATTTTCACTTGGGGGGAGGGGGACCTACTCCCACACCCCCTCTCTCTTTTCTTTCATTGTTTTCTGTTGATCAAATTATCCCTGCATTGTGTCTTTTGTAAAATGTAAATTTGTTTAATGAATGGGGGTGGATATATTGTAAGATTTAAAACCGCTTTGTTGAGGTTATTGTTTGTGTGCATCTTGAACGAAGTCTAAAACAAACCAACAAGAATTCCATTTTGGTTGCTTTGAGGGGAAACATTCAATCCAAAATGTCTAGGATGCACTTACCTACTTCACCGCTAAAATGTTTCTCCCCCTCCCTCTCCCCCCTTCTCTCCCCTCTCTTCCCTTCTCTCTCTCTCTTTTTATACAACACCAGCTGCTAGATTTTACACATACAATTATTATTTTGATAGGTTTCTTAATAATGTTATGATTAATAGTAGTAGCATCTACTTGGATTCAGATACACACACATGTGAGAGAGGAGGGGGAGAAGAGAGAGAGAGAGAGAGAATTGATATTTTATTTACCTGATGGTCACTCCTTTTAAATGTCAAAATAGTTCTCATCATGAATTTAAAAAAAACAAAAAAACACATATTTCTGAAACAGTTGCATAATAGTGGGAGAAAAGTTTTCATCTTGTGAAGGGGGTGGGGGAATTGATGTATATTTTTTTTTTTTTTTTTGAAGACTAGAATTTCTTTATTAAAAAACAAAACACCAGAATATCTTGTAGCTTAGATTGTGACTGCCATAACCAAAACGGTTGCAACTTTTTAAACCTTCTCCCTCCATCTACCTCCCCTCTCTCTCCCTCTCTCTTTTAAAGCTCAACAATAGGGGCCATTAAAACCAATAGGGACCACAAGGTTCCAGGTTCGATACCGGTCCTCGCCAACACAGGGATCTGTGCGGTAAAGTGAGGAGCTGATGGTAGGTGTGGTGCTCCACCTCAGACCCCAAAACAATCTCTTTGGTCCAGCACTAGTGAAAAGGGGGTAGACTCCCTTGCTGTCTGGCTGATACCGACTTTATTTGCATTTATAGAATTTATATTATAATTAATGGCAAATGAGTAAGGGAAACTACTCTATAGATGACAATTGATATACCTAGAGTTATCTCCCCTGAAATTGTCATAGATTATCAGGATGAGTGCGAACTGGAAATTGCTTTATTCTTAAAGATAATGGTTTTGCACTTGCCATGTTTATCATTATTATTATTATTATTAATATAGTAACAAGTCCTTAATATTTTGATATGTCACAAAGATTATTACTTTTCAACTTGAATAATAATTTTGTTGACAAAATAAAACTAAATGCATAACACACACACACACATTTCTATCTCCGTCACCAAAATTTGTAGAATTAAGAGGTAGGAGGGAAAAAGCTTCTTTTTTTTTTTTTTGCTTTTTTCTTTTTGCTTTTTTTATAGGAGTTTATCAAAATCCAATGCCCAACAATTTGTTTTTGAGCCAAATTGTCACCAGTAGTTATGGTTGATTTCCAAATTTGGAATTCTCTCTCTCTCTCTCTCTCCCTCTCTCTCTCTCTCTCTCTCTATATATATATATATATATATATATATATATATATATATATAATCTTCATAATTTTGGACAAGGCTTAACCAATTAATTATTCAATTGTAGTAAATTTATACACCTTTGTGGATTTAGAATTTGCTATATTGGAACATTAAACCTCAGCAGGTGTTGCATGACGGAATGTGTGTCCAGTAGAAATGCTGATGGCTGCAATTGAAACTTTCACTGCACTATATTTATCCCAGACAGGTTAAGATGCCATTAAAATCAATCCATCTATTTCTTGAGTCTTAGAATACATTTGTTTTGATATCTGAAGCACTTTCTTAGTTGGTTCACATAGATTATTGAAACAAAGAGTTTTGCAATATATCTCCAATATTTGATGAATCGGCACTTCTTGCAGTCAGATAATTTGGTATGAAAGGAATCACAGTAAGATTCTGGTGAAGAAACATTTTCTCTTTTGGACTGACAGTCAAGTCACACTGAAAACCTTGCTTCCTATCAGATCAGCAAAGTTAAGCAGCGATGAATCGGTTTACTTCTAAAGTGGGTGACGTCTCAGGAACTCTAAGCGGCCTGAAGTCTGTATGTTGGACTAAGCAAACAACTTCTCTCTCTTTGCGTCTTTGGTTGACCTAAAGGTAGGATCAATCAGATCTTTTAATCCCCTGGGGAGACACACACACACACACACACGCACTCTCTCACTCTCTCTCTCAGCTTAATAAGGTCTGGATTCCAATTCTAAATGCCCAAATTACCTGTAGAATCAGTTCTATTTTAATTCCATCTTTTATTAAGTTTGTTAGTATTTTTCTTATTCTTTATAAAGCTAGACAACCAATTTAAAGGTAAGAAGCCTTGTTTAAGGACATTAGTAAATGGGTGACCATTTGAAAATTGATGATAGGTTGCATGTAAATTGGAATCCTTACATATGAATTTATATCACCTGAAATTGGTAGCTTTCAAAATTATCATTAAACAGATTTTTTTTTTCTCTAAAATATCTGGATTTCATTGAATTACAGATATTTTAGAAGCATTGACAACAATTTATTAACTATATATATATATATATATATATATATATATATATATTATGTGTGTTCTTATATTTTTCTTAATTGTTTTTTGAACTGAAACTAGTGTTTGAGAAAAGGATGTTGTGACAAGATTTGAAGAGAAGTGCATTGGAGGGAAAATAGACACACAAATGATATTAATATCTAATCACTGTCAATAGTTGCTTCCAATAGGAAAATAGCATTATAAATATGTAAAGCTGTTCAATTATTGATCGACACTTACATGTCTAGCATGAAAGACCAAGCAACTACTACTTCTTCTTTCTTGCATTTTCTTTTCTTTTTTCTTTTTTCTTTTTTTTTCCTCTCACTCTCTCTCCATTTCTTTTTTTGTCTTTAGTTTCTTTTTATATATTCTCTCTCTCTCTCTCTCTCTTTCTCTCTCAGCATACATCTTTTTTGTCTTTGTATTTCTTTTTTTTTAACCCCCCTCTTACTCAGTAAGCATACATTTCTTTTTTTTTTTTTTCTTTTTCTTACGTTTCTTTTTTTTTAAACTCTCTCTCTCTTTCTCTCTCTCTCTCTTTGATAATGGCAAACAAGGTGCCACTACCAAAGCTTCTTGTTGTTTGCTTGGCTGAGTTTGGTCTCTCTCTCTTCTCTCTCTCTCTCTCTCTCTCTCTCTCTCTCTCTCTCTCTCTCTCTCTCTCTCTCTCTCTCAAAAGCCAGATTGGTTTTCTGTGAGGTGACTTGGTCAGCTAGTTGTTTCTAATTGGCTGATTGCTGTCATTAAACCCAGCAATGGGGGCCGTGGGGTGGGTTGGGTAGGGGAGTTCCAGTGTAAAGAGAGAAAGAGAGAGAGGCGACAGTGGCTGAGGGAGGGTGGTGATGACTGGAGGGAGAGAAGCAAGAATGGCTCATAGTATTACAGCTTGTGACTAGGTTTTTATAAGGAAGCAGTGGCGGAGAAGTAGGCGGCCGGTAGCATCTTTATCCAACTTTGTTGCTCTAAGGGGGTGGGTGGGTGTGTGGTTGTTTGCAGCACCCTTTCTTTCTTCTGCATCTATATCTCTCACCCTCCCTTACCTACCAACTTCTGGAAGAAACTCATCAGCACTACTACCCCCCCCCTCTTTCTTCTCTTGTTTGTCTTTTTTTTCCCCTTCATTTCTTTCTCTCTTCTTCTGATTTTACCTTTTCTTCCTTTCCATTCCACTACTTTCTCTCTTTTTATCTCCCTTCTAATATTCCTACCTTTCTCTTCATTGCCTCCACCCCTCTCTCTCTTCCGACCTCTCCCTCTCTTTCCCCCTCTCTCTCCTCTCTTTCCCTCTCTCTCCGCTTCCCTCCGCTCTCTCTCTTTCGTTTCCTCTCCAATCTCTCTCTCTCTTCGTTTTCTCTCAATCTCTCTCTCTCTTCGTTTCCTCTCCTCTCTCTCTCTTCGTTTCCCCTCCACTCTCTCTCTCTCTTCGTTTCCCCTCCAATCTCTCTCTCTCTCTCTTCGTTTCCCCTCCACTCTCTCTCTCTCTTCGTTTCCCCTCACTCTCTCTCTCTCTCTTCGTTTCCCCTCCACTCTCTCTCTCTCTCTCTCTTCGTTTCCCCTCCACTCTCTCTCTCTCTTCGTTTCCCCTCCACTCTCTCTCTCTTCGTTTCCCCTCCACTCTCTCTCTCTCTCTCTCTTTCGTTTCCCCTCCACTCTCTCTCTCTCTTCGTTTCCCTCCACTCTCTCTCTCTCTCCTCTTCGTTTCCCCTCCACTCTCTCTCTCTCTCTCTTCGTTTCCCCTCCACTCTCTCACATACTTCATCCCCCACAGCTCTCTCCCCCCCTCTTTCTTTTCCCTTTCTTTTTTCTATCCTCTCTTCTCCCCCTCTCCTCTCTTCTCCTCCTCCTCCTCTCTTCTCCCCTCCTTTCTCTCCACTTACTCTCTCTCTCTCTTCCTTTTTTCTTTTTCGCTCCTCTCTTTCTCTTGTTTTTCTCTATTCCTATTTTGTCACTCACCTCTCTTACCTTCTCTTTCGTTCCTACTCTCTCTCTCTCCCTTTCGTCCTACCTCTCTCTCCCTTTCGTTCTCCTCTTTCTCTCCTCCCTTTCGTTCCTCCTCTTCCCCCTTTCGTTCCTCCTCTTTCCCCTCCTCTCTCCCTTTCGTTCCTCCTCTTTCTCCCTTCCTTTCGCTTTCGTTCCTCCTCCTTTCCCTTTCGTTTCCTCTCTTTTCTCCTCCTCCTTTTCCTTCCGCTCCTCCTCTTTCCCCCTCTTTCCTTTTCCTTCCGCTCCTCCTTTTTCCCCCTCTTTCCTTTTCCTTCCGCTCCTCCTCTTTCCCTCTTTCCTTTTCTTCCTCTCTCTTTCCCCTCTTTCCTTTTCCTTCCGCTCCTCCTCTTTCACCCTCTTTTCTTTTCCTTCCGCTCCTCCTCTTTCACCCTCTTTTCTTCTCTCTCTCTCTCTCTCTCTCTCACACCGACGAGAATTAAAAGCCAAAGGGCAGAAACATAACATGCTTATTGCAGAAGGCATTTTATTCCAACCAGGTCACATGCTGCTATAAATGGACGTGGAGGAAGGGAGGGGGGCTTTGGAGGAGTCCGAAAGTGAGGAGTGAAGAAAAAAAAACAGAGTGGAGGCAAAATTCCCTCCCCTTCTTTTCTCGCGTCTTTTTTTCTCCTCCTCCTTCCCTCCTACTTACCCATTCCCTTTGTCTCTTACTCCCTTCCCATCCGCTGTTTATGTCCTCCCCTTTCTCATTTCCCTCTCCCTTCGCTCACTCTCTCACATTATTTACCTCTTTCTTCCCCCACCCCGGGCGCTCCTCCTCCTTCCTTCACTGACCCACTAAACATAGAAACTGCTAACTCTCTTTGTGAACCTGGAGAGAGAAAGAGAAAAATTGTCAGATTAAAGCCAATATGGCAGGTTGGCACGTTGATCTTCAACATTCCGCTGCTTCGTCTTGACGTTTGCCAAAAAAGAAAGGATATTTTATTTATTTTTTTAAATATTTATATGCATAGTAGATCCAGATTTACTATCAATCATCTTTACCTACCGTGGACCTTACATTATCCCTCTCAACTACATTGAGAGCATAAAAAGGACCGGTGATCAAATCCTACCATGGGGGGAGAAGGTTGAAGGTTATCTGACTACAGGTAATATCGTCATATATACATGCATCTATATATAATATAATATGATATTATATATGATATATATATAATATTTTCTTTGTTTTTTTAATCTCTTTTTCTTTGTTTCTTTTATTTTAAGCTGTAAAATTTCACTTTCATTATTTTGGGTTTGTTTTGATTTCGTATTATTACTTGTTCAAGAAGCGTGTGTGTATTTTTAAAAAAGAAAAATCTTCACCCTCTTATAGATTTTGCCATAAGCGTTTGACCAAGTTTTTCGTTTATATTATTATTTTTATTGTCTCCCTCCCTTGTTGGGCTCTTTTTTTTTTTTTTAGTCTTTTTTCTTAAGGGGTCTCTTCTTCTACCCCCCCCACTTTTTTTTTATCTCCCAAATGCCGGTCTTTTTTCTCTTTTTTGTCTACACCTACCCCCAACTCATTGACTTCCATTTTTTTTATTGCTTCTTGCTTTTTAGAAAAGGGAAACTTTCTTTTTTTTTCTGTAAAAGTTTTTCTTTATTTTATTGCTTATCGATCTTTATTTGTTTGTGTGTGATACGGGTTATTATTATTATTATTATTATTATTATTATTGAAAAGTTAGATCGTCGCCTTATTCTAAACAAGTCGTTTTATAGTCTTTAAATTTTATCTACTTAAATTTCTTCTTTGAAATCCGTTATTATTAGTTCATGTTTTTGACTCGATTCGTTAAAAAAAAAATTTAATACTGCTACTGCTGCCACCCGAGAGTTTTTTCTTTTTCTTTCTGTGTGTGTATATATATATATATATGTGTGTGTGCTTGTTAACCCCCTGCTGACTATTTCGGTTTTTCTTTTCAAAATCTAAAACTGTGTCACTGTTTTTTGTTCAATTAATCTTTAAACAAAAGAACACTATCACTCTACTCGGATTTAAAATCATCAACAAAAATCCATTCGCACACACACACACCACATATATATATATATATATATATATATATATATATATATATATATATATATATATATATATATAACCCCTCTTTAGCTTGTGGGTATTTAAAAAAAAACAAAAACTGCTGATTTTATTCCCTAAGCCTTATAACCCCAGCAATCCATTTCTTTTCTTAGCACCTTATTTTCCACTCGTCTAGACATTATGATCTCTCTTTTCTACTTCATGTTTATTTCTTCGCCTCTCAAAACTTTTCATTTTTCTTTTTCTTCACATGTTTTTATTAAATGTTTCACTTTTTTTCTCTTACAATTTCTTCTCTAGGTCACCAAGACCTGACTAAAAAAAATATAAGTAAATGACCACTTCTTATAGTCAATGATTTTTCGTTGTTTATATGAGATGGGGGGGGGGTAGTTATTTTTTATATTTTATTTTTTATAAGGATTTTCCCCCACATGCTTAGAAAATTGCGGTCTTTTCTATGGCTTTAAGATGTTTTGTTAGATTTTTTTAAAATCATTTTTAGTTACTTCCTCTCCCCCTCTCCTTTTCTGTGCGTGTGTGTTGGCATAGATACTAAGATAGTCGTCATACACTTAAAACCTGGATCCAGTGTTGTCTCTCCATTGATTATTATTACACAATACATGCACACACCAAAAAAAAAATCACTGATTTATGAAAAAGGAAAGGTTTGTTTGTGATATTTTAGATGGTTGTTTATTAAAATTTTTATTGTATCCCATAACAACAACAAATTCTAAAATATGGATGGATCGGCATGGTGCCGATTTTGATGTCATCAGTTCATAATTTGTTCATGTTCGTTTTTCCCCCTCAAGTCTGAAGTGCAAGCCTGAAGAAAGGTAGACGTTTTAAAATGGATGCTGGTGTTCTATTTATATCGTGTGTGTGTGTGTGTGTATGTATGTATGTGTTAGTGTGTGTGGTTGACTGTAGGGTGTTGAGTTAATCACTGTTACCCCCTCCGATGATAGCCTCTGCACAATTTCTTGCCTTTTTTTTTCTTTTTCTTTTTCTTTTTCTTTTTTTCCTCCTTTCTTTTTCTCCTTCCTTTTCCTTTTTACTTGTGTTGTCATCTACGGAACTATTGATGCTCCTACTACAGTTACTTTGGGTACTATTGTCACTACAATTACAAGATATAATCATCTTTTATTGTATTAAAAGCTTGTTGAGGTAGAAAGAAAGATGTGGAGAAAACGTTTTGTTATTATTTCCCCCTTTCCTGGATGATGACCAAATACCTTCTTCTTTTTTTTCCTTTTTTTAGTGATTTTCTTTTCTTTTTTTTCTTTTTTTTTTTTTTTTCTTTTTTTTTTTTTTTTTTTTTTGTGAGGTTGGTGATTTTCTTTCTACCATTTCTATGAATCTTCCTTTTACTTGTTTATTCAGGTGCGAATGCCGGCAAGAGAACAACATTGTCTTCATATGGGGGGGGGGTCTAAAGAACAGTCTTCTTTTTTCTTTTTCTTTTTAATTCTTACAAGGTTAATAATATTAATACTTTAGGTTTTATAGATAGATAGATAGCCACCCACCCCTCAATCTTTTAAAGGAACAAAAGGCTACTGTGCCTTTCAGACCACAGCATTTTTCTTCCAGAGATGAACTTTAATATCTTGAGGAGGATCCAGTTCACTTTTGAATCTCAGTTTAAGAGCCAATAAACAACTATTGCCAGACCAGTATTACCTACCCTAGTGTGTGTGTGTGTGTGTTTTTTTTTTTTTTATTTAGGGTGGGGGATCTACCATTCTCCTTTCTCGGCATAAAAAGCCTTGGGGTTAGGCGTGCTACTCCAGGGAGTTAAATTAAAACTTATATGTATGTAGTAGGTGTTAGTTGATATTTGAAGAAAATTTAAAGTGGTGGTGGTGGTAGTAGATGTAAACCAAATAGAAGCATGTGCCCTTCCCTTCTGTCTTGTATAGCAGGAGAGAGAGAGGGGTGGGGGGATAATTTCTTAGTGTAATTCAGACCCCACTATGTCTTGTCTCCCCTTTCCTCTAACTTGTTTTAGTTTTTCTCCCCCACTAACCCTAACTTCATCTCTGTTTCTGTCAGATCCTCCTTCACAATTCTACCTCCCTTCCCCCCTCCCTCCTCCCTCTCTCTCTCTCTCTCTCTCTCTCTCTCTCTCTCTCTCTCTCTGTGTGTTTTATTCCCTTCCTGTTTTCTACACCCACACCCACACACCTTGTGGACCTCTTTTCTGAATATAACCATTATTCAACTGAATGACCTGATTGTCAGTCATTTAGGCTGCTGCACTAGAAATGTATGAGTCACCACTAACACACACACACACACACACACACACACACGTCTGGGAATTTCAAATTAAAAACACAAAACTTTGCTCCTCTCAATTCTTCACTTTCCCTCTAAATTGTCTTAGACTCTTTATGTGCTGTGTAGCCTGTTTCTTCATTGACATGCATAGAAACTCACACACACACACACACTTCTTACCAATTTCTAAAGGTGTTTCAATCAATTCTAAAAATTCATTGATTTTTCTATGGAGATGCATTTCAATTGTCTTATAAATATGTGCAATAAAAGAACAAGCTTGTTTCCTCTTCATTTATCACCATTAGATAAGTAAATGCAATTGTCTTACCTGTCTGTCCCATTACACACGTTTCACAATACACCTGGCAACATTTTCACTTAACAAGTCAGGTTTTGGACTAACTACATTTTCTTAAGAAAACGGGGGGGGGGGGGCAAAGTTTACAAGTTTTTATTTGGTACTTTGTAATCTTAAGGTACCCCCCCCCTTGAAGATTATCCCTGATGATTCTCACTAATGCCAGTTGAAACCTCAAGTTTTGGGTGAATGTACAATCCAGTGGTTATTTCCGATAAGTCTAACATAAACAAAGGGAAACCACTTTTGACTGATAAATTATTTATTTATTAATTTTCCCATTAAACTAACACTAACCCCGTCCTCTTTTCTCCTAGTAGATCAATAAATAAATAATTTATCAATCAAGAGTGGTTCCCCTTTGTTTATGTTAGACTTATAGGAAATAACCCAATCCAGTTCTATTTTCATTATGTTGGTATCCACTTATTGATATAAATTTAGTGATAAACACATGATCACAAAGATTTTACTTACCTAATGGGACGGGTGGGGGGCACTTAAATCAAAACAAACTTTTCTCTCTCGCTCTCACTGACAATCTTTCCTTTTATTTGTTGCATGGTGTTTGTTCTCCATAAATAAATAAAAAGATTTTACAAAACATAAAAGTAGACACCACGTTTACTCTTAACATACATGTGTGTTTTTCAAATCTTGACTTCAATGAGGAGGAGAAAAGAGCCAGTAAAATGCATTATGATGATCTTCATTGACTGACTGGAACAAGCTTGTTGATACTCACCATTGCCATTCACCATCACCACCACCCTCCACCATTAGCATTGGTACTATTATTGCTACTACTACACTGCATCCACCTTCCCCACACCCATCATTCATGTTGCTATCCACCCTCTTTCCTTGCATACCATGACTAAGCCCAAGATTTTTTTTCTTTTTCCCCCACCCCCCTCAAGACTGTCTGGCTGCATTTCTCTGTGTTTCCCTATTTTGACCTCTTTATCTATTTTTTTTTTTTTATTTAATTTTTTTAATAAAAAAAACTCCTAAATCTCAAGATAGCTATTATTTTTCTTCCTCATATTGTAATTACAAAGAAAAATATCTAAACAAAAGAGTGGTAGTACCTGTTAGGATCCCGTCTATAGGTTAAATAGAAAAACATGAGTTTATAAAAAAAATTGAGTATCCATTAAGAATGAATTTATTTCAAGATTTAGTCAGCATTAAATAACCCACTGAGGTTGATATGCTACAAACCAAACCTAAACAAAAAAAGACACCTGTTTATTATTTTTAACAATACAGGGCAAAGATTTTTTTTTTTTTTTTTTTTTTTTTTTTTTTTTTTCCTGATTTTTCCAGTTTCCCATTCAATCAAAATCTGATTTATCTTTGAATCAAAGTGAACAATTTCTACATATTTTCATCTCAGCTCATCTTAAAATGCTAGATAAAAAATAGAGGGAAATGTTTAGAATTTCTATTCACACACACACACACACACACTTTCATTTGTGTATTTAAAGTAAAAGAAATCTTCCTCTTGTGTGTCAGTTTTATAATAATCCTATAATGCCTCCAGCCATTATCATTACCCTTTTCTATTTTTTATTAGTTGGTGGGGGGTTACAGCTCTTGACAAAGAATCCAAATCCACTCACCTCTTTTGTAAAGGTGTTAGATAATAAACCTCTATCCCCATTAAGTACATCAACCTTACTTCCAGCTCATCTCTATTTCCCCCCCACAACTGTTTTTCTTCTTTAGAAAATGCAAACCAATTAAAAGAATAACTTGTCAGGAATTGTCTTTTCAAATGATTTACAAAAAGTTGCTGATTCAATAATAATCTTTTCTTTTTTCTTTTTTTTTTTCTAATGGTAATTACTTTTGGTTTTCTGAATCCAATTGAATCAATAAATTATGTAACTCAAAGTCTTTGGGGATTTTTTTTTCTCTCTCAATAATCATAAATTCAATATGTGTTTATACACGCAAGTATTAAATTTATTTTTTGGTTTTGTCTGTCTTGAAATTTATTAAGGTTAGCTTAGTTTTGGCACAAAACCAGATGTATAGGGCACTTCTTGGATATGTGTGTGTGTGTGTGTATATATATATATATATATATATATTGAGGTAAAATAAGGAATGAAAGAACAAAACTCAGACAAAAATGTGTAGTATATTTCGCTGGAGGGTTGACCTCAGGTTCTTCTGCTTTATTGAATTATTAGGGTCAAGAAGCTGAGGTCAATCCTCCAGCGAAATATACTACAAATTTTTGTCTGAGTTTTGTTCTTTCATTCCTTATTTTACCTCATTCTGTCGGATTCATTCCACTGGACCTGAGCTACGCTAACATTCTGCCATGGGAAAAAAGGACCAGCTTAGAATCATCCTAATACCAACTTACCTGGTAACCCATCTATGGATATGTGTGTGTGTGTGTACTTTACATTGGGTACTAGTATTTATCACCATTTTTTTTAGTCTTAAATTCATTTTGAATTAAAACTCTCCTCACTGAAGTTGTTTATGTGACCCAGTGCTCAATATTGATGTCAAATAGACCTGACCTCTGTCATATTGGTTAGAGACACATGACAACAAAAATTGTAGATGGCTGCATTTTGTGCTTGACATCATTTTCCTTCTTTTTAAAATCCAAGAATAAAATTTTATCTTTTTTTGTTGATTGAACTAAGTTCTGATTGTTTTATATGAAAACTCTTATTACAACATTTTAGTGCATCAATGGCCTTTCTAAAACTCAGTTTATCCCTACAAATAAACATCTCACTTTCTATATATTATTGATGTTGAATAACAAACGTGATATTTAGCTGAAGAATCTCATTTTGCTGAGTACCTCTACCTAATAAAGGGGATTAGCAGGGAATTTTTGCAGTTAGTGAAGGATTTGTTTTTTCTTTGAATGAAATAATTTTGGTAGCGTGTAAAACCTTAGATCACCTAAATGTGTCTTATTCATTTGTTGTTTTGTTTTATTTTGTTATTGCATTCTCTGAACTTTTTCATCTCTACTTTCAAATGAAACTTTTTTTAATTCTATTACATCACAAATAAATCTTGTTTAGATCTTCTCATCTTCTTTGAATTGTCTGTGATTTCTTATGGATTCTATGGAGTACATAATTATTACAACTGGATACCCTCACTGATATCACTAATAAATATTGTGATTGTTAGTAGTATGGCTCTTCTTGTATTGATATTTCATTAACCAGAATACTAGGGTTTTTAAATTACCTCAAAATTTAATAGTTTTAATGTTTATTATATAAATACCAAATATTTCTTTAAATAGAAAATCTGTGAAACTTTTTATATTGACTTACATTGTTGCCAAATTGTTTAAGGTTTAAATTTCCCTATGCAGTCATGTGATCTTATACTTTTTTTTTCTTTTTTAGAATAAATCTTAGTATAATATTTTTATCATCTGTTAAACTTTATCACTTTAAGAATGATGAGATTTCTTTAATGAAATTCTTGGAGACCGTGGTGTAATGGTTAGTCGTAGGGAATGGACTTGTCAACTAAGTTCAAATCCTATACGAAGCTACAGTTCACGTAGCGCTAATGCCCTTGGGAAAGGTATGAATCCAACTAATCTCCTTTCAGCTATGGGTAAATAGACTGGGCTCTTTAACCTTAGTTAAGCAACCAGTCTATGAGAAGGAAAACTCTAAATTCAAACCTGTTAAAACTCCACTTGGGGTGTCATTACGAGAATAGTAATGACACCCATTACTAAAAACTAAAAAATTAGTGAAATAGATCACTAATTAGGACTGAGCCCGTCTTAATTAGTGATCTATTTCACTAATTTTTTCAAAAAATACTTAAATGCTGGAAATAGATTTTTTTTTTTTTTTCAAATCCTCTTCATTTCAATGCTGATTCTGATCCCAAATTTCCCTTTTTCAAATTATTTTCCAATTTCCCAAAATGAATTTTTCTACATTGAAAAAACTTTTCTTTTTAGATAGCAAAAAAAGAAAATTGTTTCATTAACAAAATCTTGGCTCATTTTAAATGTTGATTAAATGAACAACACTACATATAGGAAACTATGAACAAATGTAAAATTTCAAACTTTTTTAATTTATTAATTATTGACCTAATTTCCTTTCTTTTTAATCCATTTTTGCATTGAACCTTACAAATGCCTGTTGTAATATTGTAATAATCATTTGTTACCTCTTTCTGTCTCATCTCAGTTTTATACAATTGTCTTTTTCTAAATTCACTTACTCTTCTTCATATAATAGATGATGCTCCCTCAGTTTTTAATTCTTTTATTTACAATTCTTCACTAAAGATTTCTGACAACTTGGACTTATTAAAATCTTCACAACTCTTAAAGTTTTCCTCTTGTTAAGGGGGAGGGGAGTGCCTATATACATGTGAGGAAATATCCGTGCACAAGGGGAACCACTCCTTATTAAACCATGGAAAGGGGAAATAAATCCTAAAGTGATCATTTTTCTCAATTCACTTGAGATAAGCTACTTAACTTGGGGATGCTTTCTTAAACACAAAGAATCTCATATATATATATATATATATATATATATATATATATATATAATATATATATATATATATATATATTCAAACTGTAAATGTTTTCTGTCATCATTTAGAAATACTTATAGTATAACAATGTCTACTTCCATGTTGATATATTAGTTGTGCCATAACAACTCAAACATTTTTCATTCTCAGCTTTTCTCTAAATTTATATTTCAACAGTTTGCCTATATTGATGAGTAAAGTACAACAATTTAATTTGATCTTGTCTTAGTTTAATTAGGCTTTAAGTTTCTATCTTAGACCCTCAATTCATATCCCCTTTATTTTCAAAGGTGAGGGTATATGTTTAAATGGTATCCAAAGATGTTTACTCTCTCACTCACTTGCATATACACACAGAAAGACTACAAATAATCCTAACTTTTCAAGCTTTCTTCAGTGTAGATGAATTTAGTTGACATAGTTTCTTTCATAACATTGATTTGAAGTAATATATAAACTTTTTTTTTTCTCCCCATCATTATTACTTAATACCTGTAGGTCTTCTTCTACCATAGAAATCTTAACATTTTATGTTGGATATTACATTCTTTGCAAATGATTTTCACTCTTCATGCCAATAATTGTCACTTTTTTTTTATACATTAACTCTCTCTCTCTCTCTCTCTTCTCTCTCCTCTCTCTCTCTCTCTCTCTCTCTCTCTCTCTCTCTTTTGTCATTTTATTTGAAATCCTCAAATTTAATATTTTCCAATTTTCCAATTCCCTCCCAACCCTAGTTTCCCCCTTCCCAATGAATAAAATCTTTTTGTGGGATTTGTAGCACAGCTTCTGTGCGTTAAAATGGGTAGGTGTGGTGCTCTACCTCAGACACATAAAATAATTTCCCTGGTCTATCGCCAGCAAAAAGGGGGATAGACTCCCTCACTGTCTGGCTGATACTGACAATAGGCCACTCTGCCTACTTTTATAGTCAAAACTAGTAAGTTACTGTAACTTTATTTACATCTATAATTATCGACTACAAAAACAAAACTATCTGCTCTTTTTTCCTGAAATGTAATAATTATTTTTGATTATCCTACAATCTGACTATTCATAAACAAAAATACACCCAGAGACTAAGTATAGTTGTTACAGTAAATAGTTTATAAAATTTCTCTATTTCCATATCAGTAAATAGTACAGAACCTCATTAAACAGGGGTGTCACACACACACAACCCTGTTTAGATTCTGTTTTTTTTTACATGGTAACACATCCAATTATGTTTTTATCCTTAAAGAAAAGTCCAAAATATTTCTTAAAACAATTATTGAAATAAATGACCCTATTGTTTTTTTTTGGGTTTTTTTTGCATGTTGATCAGGAAAAAGTTTTGTTTACTTTAATTTAGATAAAGTTATAATTTAGTTGTTATCAATCACTCTGTTTTCTCCCTCAGACAACTGAAAATTGTTTTGTAATCAAAGTTACAGAATTTAAGTGTTTTGCTTTAATAAAAATCCAGCTATTTTTGCTGGATTACACACACACACACACACACACACACACACACACACACAGAGGATTTTAATAATATATAATATCTATCAATTGGAGCTTAAACAACTCAAATCTTGTTGCTGAGTTAGTGAAGCTTGTTAAATCATTTAAGAAAAAACTGAAAATATTTCCAGAAATCAGATCCTTAAATCAGTAACTTAAGAATCCAATATTTGAGATTGTGTGTGTGTGTGTTTTGTGTTTTTTTTTCTTTTAGTTGAATGTGGTTAAATAATTAAATATTTCAACAGTCTTAAGGAGACAGGATAAATTTCCAATTTTTAATTGAGGCATTGGCTTCTACTTTGTTTAGATCTATATTCAATAAATGTTCAGAATTTCTTTACCCTTCCTATCTCTCTCTCTCTCACATTAGTTTCAAGTGAATCTTAAAATATTTCTTTACATTTAACAGTAAAACTATACAATCCTCAGCCATGTTTACATCCAATACTTTTGCCACCTATTTATGTTGTCAATATTTTTGACTCCTGGTGATTAAAGACTTTTACTCTTCTAAACTCTTAATGCTACTCAGACTTTATCATCCTATGCTCTAACAATTAATCTGTGCCTCTTGTGTAAAGTGTATTTGTATTGTTCTAAAATCTGCGCGTTCAGGTGTCAAGAAAAAGTGATCTCTAATAATTTTAGTTATTTCAAAAAAAATTTTTTTTTGTAAATGGATTTAAATATCAATCAGGATGAACACAGTTAGGATTTCCTCTCAACTAATGCACAAAAAAAAATTTCTTCTTCCTTTTAAGAATTTTTTTTTTTTTTTTTTTTTTCCAAAATGATTTGAATTTAATCCAAGTAAATTCTTGTTGCTCTGGGCCTAAAATTGAATATTCATGAATATTCTCAACAAAAGCTGAGTGAGCTGCTGTTTTTCAAATCAATTGGTTACATGACAAGGCAGCTGTTATTTTGCATGCATAATTATTACTTTTTTTCTTTTCTTTTTTCTCTCCCTCTTTCTCTCTCTCTCTCTCTCTCTCTCCCTCACAAGCTAAACATGTAATGAGCAATAACACAGCTTCAATCTCACTTGAGTTGCCATTTTCTTTTGAGTGACCAGCAATGAATTTAATCCACCCTGTCATAAGATCCGTCCTTGATGTGCATCTTTTGCCTCTTCAAAATTAATCTATACACACACTGTGCACTCTAATCAGAAATAGACATTTTTTTTCCTTTGCTTTTTTTTTTAATACTTAGTTTATTATTACAATTTCATTGTTATGGTTGATTGAATTGAAACTGGTTTTTAACATTTACTTTCTTTGTATTTCATAAATATCGACTAGCTAATTTATCAAAACATTAGTTGGTAATAAATAAAAAAAACAAATTTAAAACTTTTAAATGTGGCTCAAATAAAAACATCAAAAAATTTTAAGTAAAAAGTCTATGAACATTATATATATATATATATATATATATATATATATGAACTACACACCTTGTGAATTTATAATTGTTAAATGAAAACCTTTGAATTGCTGATAATATTTGAAGCAGAGATTATTTGAAATGATTTCAAAGTAATAAAAAAAATTATCAAACAAATATATAAAACAAGTATATAATTTGCTATAACTGCATATTACATAGTAGATTTGTAGCAGGTGAGTTAAATGCCTATAGGAAATAACTAAATTTTTTAAATACCAATATCAAGGTGTACTTTTATTATAACAACTTTTGGTTCAGATTTTTTTTCTTTAAAAAAAAAAAAAAAAAGAACTGCAATTCTTATGACAAATAGTTAATGTATTATTAACTATTTGGTAAGATAAGGTGGCTTGTCTCAGCTACCTCCTCCTCCTCCTCCTCCCCCTGTCTTGTTATTTACAATATATTAAGCTGATAGTTTTATCAATATTGATAGCCATGGAAAGGGAAGATGCATATATGTATCTTTGTTCAGCATCTTTTGTAGTAGATGCTCTGCTACTGCAGCAGTAGTAGTAGCAATGTCATAATAGTGGTAATGGCTGTAATAAACACACTTCACTTCCACCCTCCTCTATAACCAAACCCCCTCCCCACCTTTATCTCCAGCCCTCCTTTGGCTTTGCATCCTTTTTCTCCTGCTATCTCCCCCCCCCTCTCCTCCTCTCCCTCTCTCCTCTCTCCACATGAGAATGTGTTGTTGAATTATTAGCTTAATATTTAGAAAATAGAGCTGGGTTCATTGCTCCTGGGTAATCTCTCCTCTCTCTCTCTCTCTCTTCTCTTTCTTTCTCTCTCTCTCTCTCTCTCTCTCTCTCTCTCTCTCTCTCTTTCTCTCTCTCTCTCTCTCTCTCTCTCTCTCTCTCTCTCTCTCTCTCTCTCTCTCTCTCTCTCTCTCTCTCTCTCTCTCTTTCTTTCTCTCTCTCTCTCTCTTTCTTTTCTCTCTCTCTCCCTCTCTTTCTCTCTCTCTTCTCTCTCTTTTTCTCTCTACTCTCTCTTTTTCTCTCTACCTCTCTCTCTACCTACATTACTTCAGATGTTGCATAGCTCAGTTTTGTCAACTAATACCCATCATGAGACAATAAGTTTTTCTCTCTCTCTCTCTCTCTCTCTCTCTCTCTCTCTCTCTCTCTCTCTCTCCTCACATCCAAATTTACCTTCATATCATCTTTTCTTTAAAGTCCAAGATTTTCATTTTGCCAATAACAACTATCATCTTCATCTTACCTGGTTAAAACTGAGCAACAACTTCTTCCGTCTTTAACTCTTTGAACCCTGAGCTCAAATTTACCCTCTGCCATTTGATCTTGATCTCTGCATCAGTAAACCAAAGTTGGGGATGGGGGGTTCTACCACCGGCATACCAGGCTGAAAGGGTTAGTTTAAGGAATTCCCAATATGCATTTTTTTTTTTTTTTTTTTTTTTTTTTTTTTACCCTTTTTCTAAAGTTTATTTGGTCCATTTCTCTTGATCATCCAAGTCTTTCTTTCTTCCCCCAATTCAATTCCATCCTTATTGGTTTAGAATAGACATGAAAACATTTTCTATTGATTTCAAGTAATTATTTTTATATTTCTGAATTGTCACTAAACGATAAATATCTATTAAAGTAGTGTAGACAACATCTTCACAATGATACGGAACTATTTTTCTTTGAACAATGAAACTTTATTTTAATAAGACTTTATAATATGGGAGTAAAATACTTTATAATATATAATTTTATTTTAATAAGAATTTTGAGGATAGGGTAAATCTTTGACATATTTAGAATGACTTAATATTATTAATGATAGATTCATTATTAAAGTTCAATAGGAGGAACTAGGAAGCCAGAAAGCAGAACTTCTTAAACACTGTGCCATTTTCCTATCTGCTTCTGTGTGTTGATAGGATTTCTTTCTATTTTGTTGAGTCAACTATTTCTCTCTTATCTAAAAGAACCGAGATTGTTAAATTGTTTCACCCCTGAAAATGTTCTTAGAATTTCAGTGGGTCAACATCACAAAAGAAATGTCATAAGAATATATCTAGGCATGTGAAAAACTGTTCAGTGAAAAACTGGTTTGCAACTTTATTTATTCTCTAGTTTTCAAAAATAAGAAAAAGTGTACAAAAGTTTCTGATATATAATATATGGATTAAAAAAAAGAAAGCAAAGTCTAGCCCACTTTCAGCACCACTACTCCTCACAACCTGGAAGGGTGTTTTTCTGTGTCTGTTTCTCGCTTGAAAAGTTGTTTGTTTTTTTAACTTTAACCCTTTCTTTAAATTTTCATATTCGATCCCATTTTTCTTATTTAAAAAGAGAGAATTATTTTCTAAATCTTTTTTTTTTTTTGTTTTTCTAATTTTCTTAATTTGAAGTGGAATTTGTTAATAATAAAAGAAAGTGTCTCAGTCATCTGTTTTATAAAAGTAATTCTAACTTAAATTTGTGATAATGATTATAAAGGTGAGGACTTTAGGGATTTATTATCTGTAAATACCAGGGAATCAGAAGAAATCAATCTTTTCTAGAGTACATTTATTTTCACTTTTTTGTCTTCCTCTATCTAATAAACCATTCTTTTCTTTTTTTTTCCCCAGAGAAACGTAATTGTTTGTATATATTTTATTATTTTACTTACTTATTTTAATAATTTTAATAAAAAAAAATTTTATTTTTTATTTTTTTTTAATGATGCATTTATCAAACCTTCTTGTCTAAGTTTCATATACACAAACATTTATGAATAGTTTTTCAGTGATAAGACAAATATTTACTAATAGTGTTATGTAACAAATGACTGGTATTATTAACATATTTTCTTAGAACTTAAAAGTCCCAAACTAAAAGATAATTTTAAACCATCTTTATTTCTATCAGCTCATCCAATAATTAATATATCATATTGAAGTTTTCATCTTAAATAAAAAAAAATTATTTGAAGGAGAAATAAAGTAAGCCAATTAGTTTGTCAATGTTAATTATTCAAAGGTTTTAGATTTAAATGTTCATTCAGTTGGATCTCATTCACCTCCTTTTTGGAATGGTTGAGGGGGGAGAGGAGTCATTTTGGCTGCTGCTGTTTTATAGTTTAAATATTTCACTCCTCCACTCCCCCCACACCCTCCTGGATTTACTCTTGTATATCTGACTCAGAATAAATGTTGATACATTTCAACTCCAGACAGAAAAAAAAAAAAAAAAAAACTTTTCCTTCAAGAGGGTGGGGGGTGCCAAATGACAGCCAATTTTCTCTTAATTGGCATCAAAATTGATTTTTGTTCTAATTAATTTGCTTTAAATGTTTGTAATGTTTTAACAGATTTTTGTTGTTTTCTTATTTTGTAGTTTCCAAATCTGAAAAATACTGGATTAAGCAAAGTTCCAGTCTTGTTGTTAAGTTTTATTGGTAAGTAGAATTTTATTCCTATTTATACACATGACACCAATAAATACAAAACACACACACACACACACACACACACACACACACACACAAAGAACTTTTAATCTTTCTCATTTACACATTAAAAACTGTCTTTATTCTTCTTAAATTGCGAGGAAATTGTAACTTTGTGTCAGTTTTGTTTAGGGGTATCCAAATGTGCAGATATGATTTTAACATTCACATGCCACATATACACACATACCCCGACCCACTGACCTTTAACAAAAAGAAGGGATCAAACTTAAAATGTCATTAGTTTTATGGCTTGTCTCTAGAGTAAACAGAACTGGGACTCAAGTTTGGGTATCCTGGATTACAGGAAGTTGTGTCAGTGGGATTTTACAGATTTTAGTATAAAGTTCAATGTTATGGATTCCCTCACCACCAGGGCAGGATATGACACAAGGTCAATTTTTAAGCAGAGTAAAGCTAGTTTGAATTCAAAGTTTTTCTTCTCTCCCTATTTCGGTTGCCTTACCAAGCTTAAAGAACCTAGTCTACCCTACTATTTTCTCATAGCTGGGGAGAAGAACAGATGGGTTTATGCCTTTCCCAAAGGCAAATCTGTATAAGGATGCATTTTTAACACTCGCTCACTTTTGAGTACATTATCTAAAACATCAGTGCATCATTTCTCTCTATCTCTCCTTATATATATATATATATATATATATATAAACCTCATTGATTACATGAAGAAGCAAAGCTCTATACCTTTGGCCTCTTTGGTGACTTCTACTCAAGGTTCATTTGATTTTGCTTATTTGAATTATAGCACTTCATCTCCATGCAATGACCTTGTCTAATATTGGCACATTAAATGCCTCCTTCCTCTTCCTCCTTCCCCTCAATTAATGAAGGGGAGGATAGATTAAATGTCAATAGCTTAAATTTTAATTGGACCATCTGTACATAGAGATAAAGTAATACATACATAATCTTATCACATTGGGGTAACAGAGATTTTACAAGAGGAATGGATTTTCCCCCCTCCCTTGACATCGGGGGTGGAATGTTACACTTGTGTTTTTCCTACCAAAAATTCTCAGTAATGATTTCACGTCTCTGCTTCCCTATAAGAAAATTTTCTGTAATTTCTTATTGCACATATCCAGAATACTATGTACAATAGGATAGGTCAATTTTTCACTTTTTAAAAATATCTAATTAAATGAAACACCGAAAGTTGTATATTGGTCTATCAAGTACTGATACCAAAAATTAGATCTTGAACTTGTACAAATTTTTGAGGAAATCACATCAAAGATTGTAGACAAAAATGCACTGAAAAATCCTCAGTTTTACAAAATTTGGCCAAAGAATTGGTCAGAAAATCTAACAATTTCAGTATTTAAACCAGGGAATGTTGTCATATTTTATCAAAATTAAATTAAATGATGAAATTATAACTAAAGTTCATATTAAAAAATATGCCCCTCCCTGATTATTGCAAAATGGAGGATTTTTCAGTGTATTTCTATCTACAAACTTTGATGCCATTTCCTCAAAAATTGGTATCAGCATTTTAAAAAAGTGAAAAATTGACCTACCCTATTGTACAAGTTGACACCAATGATTTTTCTTGAATTTGCAAATGAGACAATTCAACCAGTAATCCAAAAGGATCAGGAATTATCCTGATTTTTGGCATTCAGAATCCCTAACAATTGCACATTTTCCATTAGCAGTTTGACATGTTGGTTTCTTAGAAAATTCAAAAGGTTGCCTAAGTGGGTAGGGGACAATTTGATGAGGAAGAATAGAAAGGGAATATAATGAGTCACTTTAAATTGAACAAACACTTGTATTTTGCTAAATGATTTGTTTTATTTAATATTCACTGTTGGCATCAAAACAAAAATTGTCAAATTCCTAGAAACAGGCATGGCCATTGCTTCACTTATTTGGTAATTTTACCAGCTGAAAAAAAATCTTTCCTTTCTTTTGATAAACTTCCTTTTAATTCCATAGAAATGCAAAACTCTTTCCTCCATCTTTGAAATGAGAATGATCTCTTTAAACCCACATTCTGTATTCACTTTGTTTTTTGACCTACGTCTATAAAGCAGATATTTTACTCCACCCTCTGCTATGGATAAGATATGTGACACGGTCAATTTTAAACAGATTAAAGCTGATTTGAATTCAGTTTTCCTTCTCCTAGACTGGTTGTCTTACCAAAGCTAAAGAACTCAGTCTTATTATTTACTCCTAGTGGGTGGGGGATGGGGCAGATGTATATATGCTTTTCCCAAGGGTATTAATGTGAAGTGAAACACAAACAGCCTCATCCAGGATTTGAAGTTGGATTGCCAATTCTATTTCCTATACTGATAACCATTATGCTAAGTATGCCTCCTGGCATATAACGCATACGTACGTGTGTGTATGTATGAATGTATATATATATACACACACACACACAGGTGAATTAAGGATTGTGCCGTGCTTTTTAGCATTTTGATATTTATTTCACAATGACTAAATTTGTTGATACTTGCCTCCTCTTCTCTTGTTTCTAATTTATTTAGTACAAACTTATTAATTAATCTCTCTCCCTCTCTCTCTCTTATCTTCAAATCAAATAGCGTTTTTTTTTGTTTGTTTTTTTTGTCACAAGCTTTGAAAGTTTGGGTCAGATCTTCATTTTTTTTCCTTATTTTGGTTCAAATTCTCCAGAGTTAAAGACTTCTTCACCCATCCCCACTCACCTCAGAGTAAAAATAGAAAATGTGATTACACACAATGAACAATTAAAATTGTTTGTTTCTAATTAAATTATTTCACACTGTTTTTTAAAGGTGTGGTGTGGTTTTTAGGCGAGAGGAATTGTTTGCTTGCTTTTCAATTATATTTGGAGTTAAGCAGACACTTGCTTTGAAGCAACAAAATGTTTTTATTAAAAGTTAAATTCTCTACATAAGTTTCATTATTTAAAATAATTGTGAACATAAAATTTTTAAACTAGAAACTTATTTCACCAACCTTTTTATTTAACCCAAACCAAGGATTCCAAAAATTGTTCTTTTTAAAAAAAAAAAATCATTTTTTTATGCTGTCAGTGTTTGTGTTTAATCCCAACCAACAAAAATACACTGAATTATTTTTATTTAAAAAAAAATGTAATTTTTATTGACAAGTAAAAGGTTAAATGGATTATCCATTTAAGCCACTCCTTCTCATTCACCTGGATTAGCAATTATCTTTTTTTTTTCTTTCCAAGAATAAGTATGGTTAGACTAATTGTGAGATTTTCTCTGTCTCAGT
>CM042161.1:33684020-33716520 GCA_023376005.1 Doryteuthis pealeii | reverse complement strand
CTTTTTTTTTTTTTTTTTTTTTTTTTTTCCCCCCCCTATAAAATAGAACTACTCAGATTTCAACCTTTACTAGTCCGACTTTCATTTGTTTATTGGGATATAAAACTACAAAATTGTATATTACAACTCAACATTAGTACGGGTTTACCTAACCCTTTTGCCATAAGCAGGATGGGACACAAGTTGAATTTTTTTTTTTTTAAGAGGGAGTAAAGCTGGTTTGAATGCAGTTGTCTTTCTCCTAGACTGTCCAAAGAACCCAGTCTGCCTTACTACCCACAGCTGGGTCAAAAACAAATGGGTTCCTACCTTTAACAAAAACATTAGTGCAAAGTGAAATGCAAACAGTCTAGGGTTTAAATTCTGGTCATGATTCCATTTCCTATAACAATAACCATTACACGAAGTGCACCTCCCAAGTCAACATGAGTATCATCTTCATAATAGTGCTCTGAAGGCATGTACCTAAAAACTCATACCCTAAGTAGATAAAATACAATATTCAAAATTGAGCGAGTTGAGTTGGTGTAAATTAACTTTCACCCTTCTAAAATTTTCTTCTGACCCACAGTGTTACTTTTGGAAGTTAATGTGACACAACTCACAACCTTTCTCGTGATATGATTTTATACTGAGTATTGATTTTTTATTTATTTTTTTTTTTTATTATTGTGTACAAGTCATTCCTATCAATACCTTGTAGCTTATTGATTATTTCTTTAGATATGCATAGTGTTTATACATAATGAGGTTTATTCTTTATATAATTGGCCATCATGCATGACAGGCCTTCATAGTTGCTTATTATCATCACCACAACACAGACTACTACATCAAATTAGTGTGTGTTGCTCAGGAAATATATAAAAGTATATAAATCTTAATATTTGTACTAGAAATGCTTTCATTGCTTACTAGCAGCGGCTACCCGGCATCGCCTGGATAGAGCGGAATTTTTTAAAGTTAGTTCTGCATATCCATTATTACTGAATCTTGAGTTGAATCCTCGTGGGGTGCCCCATTTAAATCCCTATGTGTAAAAAAAAAAAATAGACCTTGCATTGATCCAGCTACTCTCAAAAGAAATGTTAATATCTACTATCTTAAATATTAAATGAAAAATAAAAATCCATGCTGATATAATTTAAATTTCATTTTTTTAATTATCTTCACAAATATAAATCAGATCTCTATTATTTTTGCTCAAAAACCAAGCCCTGGTGATATTTAATGTGTATATATGTTTACTTTGTTAATTGTTTTATTTTCAAAATTTCCTCTGGACATACATATACACACAACTGCCCTTTATATATGTATAGATGTAAGTGAAATATATAGCATCTCATGATGCTTATAAATAAGCATTTTCACAAATCTAATCTAATCACGTCAAGCCCTAGCACTTATATTATTGCCTCAACCCTTTTTATCATGTACGTACTAGAACACCCTATTTTGTAGATATGTATACAGTTATGCTGATAGCTTTTTGATTTTGATTTAGTGTGTCCTGGGACGCGCATATTTGCTTTGTAGGAGTCCCTGGGAAAATTTATGAGTCCCAACTAAAGCCGTCTAACTCCTACCTTGTAATTTATAATTTGTTTCTAAAAAAAACTATTGAAATGAATTTACAGTTAGCTTGAAATGGTGGGGGAAGAAAAAAGAAAAACACTGGGATGGATATGATTTTACTGCGTCCTTTTAAATTTTTGTGTGTCAGAGATGCAGGACGTGTACCTATCAGCATCTGGTATAAGTATTAGTCTGAAAAAGTTTTGTCTGAGTTTGGATAAAGCAACATCAAGGACAGTGTTTGTTTTTATCCATAGAATATTTTTTATTTTTTTAAACCTACTGCAATTGCTTTTTTTTTTTTTTTTCTTCTTCTTCTTTCCCCATGTTTAACACTTGTATACTTTGTATATATTTATTGGTGGGCCAGTTTAGTTCAGTCGGTAGAGCACCTGGCCAGGAATCACAAGCCTCTTGGTTCAGTGCTAGTCCCTGCCAACTCAGCGTATGAGTAGCATGGATTAGGTAATTTGATTTGTGCAGTAAAGTGGGAAGTTGACAGTAGGTTTGGCATTCCACCTCGGCAAAAACAATCTCTCCGGTCTACCGCTAGGGAAAAGGGGATAGATTCCCTCGCTGTCCATCTGATACCAACAATAGGCCACTCTGCCAACTTTACTTTTATATTTATGAGGAAATAACAGATTGTGTAAAATTCAACAAAATGTGATTAAAAGTCGAGGAATAAAAGCGGATAAAACACAAACAACTTCATTCAGTTAATATTTTGCCTTGGTAAATATTAATTGAATGAAGTTGTTTGTGTTTTATCCACTTTTATTCCTTTTAACTTTTATATTTATGTTTTGTTTTTGTTTTGCTTTTCTTTTTTTTATGGTCATTTAAAGTTAGTTAAATTCTGTTTGTGTTTTATCCACTTTTATTCCTTTTAACTTTTATATGTTGTTTTGTTTTGGGGGTGGGTATGGTTAGTTAAATTCTGTTGATCATAAACATATTTTAGTTGCTTTTGCCTCTTCTCTGATAAAACATGCAAATTTCTTTTTTAACAATGGTTTTCTCATCTTTTTCTCTTCAGATTGCAAAATGGAAAAAAGCCCAGCTGAAGAAGGCAATGGGCTGTGTGATGGGGAGAATTCCTCCAAATCTCTGCCCCCTACCACCCCAAGACCAGATACCCCAACAAGTACCACAAAAGACTCAGATGAGGCAGACCTCAAATCTTCTTCCAATCTTGCTGCTGATGATGCCAGCAGTCCTTCAACTACCACCACCACCACTACCACCAACACTGTTGCTGCTGCTGCTGTTGCCCCAAATTCTATCACACCTCCCCCTCCTACTGCTGCCTCCTCTTCTCCCATTACTACAAGTACTACCAACAATGGTACACCACCTTCAACACCCCCATTAAGTACCACTCCAACTGTGACAGAAAACCCAGATTCTGCATCTTTGGTGACCCCAATGGATGCTACTACAACCACACCTGAGAAAACGTCTACAGAACCAAGGTAAGTCAGTGATGCTGATAGCTTTTTAATTTAGTGCATCCTGGGACGCATGTATTTGATTTGGATGGGTCCTCGAGAAATTTGATGGGTCCCAACTAAAGTTTCTCAATAAATTATAGTTTTTATTTATGAACAGCTAAAGCTGTCTAACCCCTACCTTGTACCCCATACAGTGTAATTCGTTTCCAAGAAAATATTGAAATGTATTTATTGTTAGCTGGAAATGGTGGAGAAAGAAAAGAAAAAACACTGAGATGCATGTATACGATTTTTATGCATCAGTGACGCTGGACACGTACTTATTAGCATCTCTATTAGTAGATAGTTAATTTTAATTTTCTTTAAATAATTGGGGTGGGGAGTCAAATTTCATCTGTGTGTGAAATTAATATAAAGTTTGGTTTATCAAGTTGAAATTTTAAATAAGACAAGCAAAAAAAAGAAAAGTTCCCAAGGGTTTTGTTTGTTTGTTTTTTTTCTCTTTACCTTTAACCCTTTAACTTTATTGGACAACATTTTTACCATTTTGTTCTGTTATCTTTCAAGCAGCTTTGTAATTCCATTTCTCATATTTTCTCCCAGCACTCAGTAATTCCATTTCTTCTTTCTCCCAGAATTTAGAGTTCTCTTGTCTTTTGCAATCTTTCATGGAATTTAAATATTTTGCATTGATAGAATTCTGTGAAAATCAAAATGAATGGAAATCTTAACCTTTGTGCAATATTTGCTGAATATGTGGTGGAGTGAAAAACATCCCAAGGTGTAACAATTTTCGCCTGGTCATCACAAAGAAATATGTAGGGTCATGAATTATCTTGATGGATTATTATCATTATTATTATCAGCCCTTTCTCTTAATTAATGTCAAACTCTTTTTATCCTTCAATTGTTCTAATTGAGAACAGTACTTGTTCAAATCAATCATCTCACCATATACTGTAAATAAAGATTGACTTTTTCGTACAGTTAATGGTGGTTTATTTTGTTCATTCCATTAACTCTTTCAGTTGACATTATTATAGTTATTGTATATATGTTATTACATTAGTTGGACACATGGTGTAATGGTTACAGTCGTAGGAAATAGGCTCGTCAACCCAAGTTCAAATCCTGAACTAAGCTACAGTTCACATAGTGCTAATACCCTTAGGAAAGGTATGAATCCATCTATTCTCCCTCCAGCTATAGGTAGATAGTAGGGCAGACTGGGCTCTTTAATCTTCGTTAGGCAACCAGTCTAGGAGATGGAAAACTCTGAATTCAAACCTGTTAAACTCCACTTGAGATGGTCACTACTAGAATAGGCTCAGTCCTAATTAGTGATCTATTTCACTAATATTATAAAATGGCCACTTTTCCTCATCCATCACTTTTTTTTTTCTTCTCCTCCTCCTATGTAGGGGAGGGGTTGGCCACTTGCAAATGATTTTCAACATTTCATTTTTATATTTTGACTCTGTCTTCCCATCTAATTGGTCAATGAGAAATTTCTAGCCTGAAATTTTATAAACTACTTTTTGACACCTTTGATCATTCGTGCAATTTTCTTGAATGTCTCAACAAATAGTTTGCTCTTTCACTTGCATTTTTACATTTCTCAAAAGGAAAATAAGTCGAATACACCAAAAATATTTCTGTGTATTTACTAACTTCAATGTTAAAATCAGCAAACAAAAAGGAGTTTTTGCTTTTATTTTTCCCTCTGTATAATTAGCAGTGATCTTTTTGAATAAAATTAAATTGAAACACTCCTTGTGCCAGCTAATGGTAAACTCATCCTGTCAGCAGAATTTAGAATATGCAACTGCATTCTTTGCAGCGGGGTAACACACACACACACACACACATCCGGGGGGGGGGGTAGATATCCTGGAGATGACACTAAACTGTATCTAGTGATGAGCACCAGTTCTGGAACGGGAGTGGGGTGTAGAGTACCTCTTCCTGACCATGGGTGTGAGATCCACTCTTTCCCAGAGTGGCAGTACATGTTAGGTTCCCATCTGTGTATCAAATTTTGGCATTAAATAACCCCTAAGGTGTTGATATATCATTAAGCAAATAAAGAAAACTAAATGTAATGGCAAGCTTTATTACCAATCCAACAAATTTTTAAATGGTGGGAATAAATACTGAAATATTGTCAAATATTTTTACCAAGTACTTTGGTCTTTGCGTGGGTATATTATATACATTTACACACTTAAATCTCTTCATCCTATCTTAAAACCTATAACCAGGCTAAACTTTTCAATTTTTATGCTTCAACAGCCTTTTTGAAATTACAATTTTAAATTTAAAAAAAAAAAAAAAGGTTTAAGTGTAACTATCATATTTCTCGGAAATATAAAAGTAAAGTTTTTTTTTCCTCGCCTTATATTCTTGGTTGTCAGAACAATATTACAAATAGGGAACTGAAATTTTAAAATGATTTTTTGTCAAAAATCAAAATTTTCTAAAATGTTAAAAGATCTTTTCTTATTTTGTTTTAGTTTTTCAAATTCTCTGCAAAAAATTTCTTTTCTCAACTACGAGAGTGAGTCAAAAAGTAATGCCATTTTGTTTAGGACAGGTATAATTACCAACACAGGAACATCAAAATGAAGCCTGGTCCTCTGGATCACATCCTTATTTCTACACATAGTCACCAATTTCTCTCAATAGCAATGTTCCACCTTCGAATGAGAGTATGTATCCCTGTCCTGTAAAATTCTGTTGACTGTTCATTGAGCCATTTCTTCACTACAGATTTCACTTTTTGTCACTGGAATAATATTTGCGTCTCGAACCCTCTTTCCTGGGGTCAAAGAGATGATAGTCTGAAGGCGTTAAATGTGGTGAATATGGAGGATGCGGTAAAGGTGTCCACCTGAATGAGGCGATTTTCTCCCTTATCCTGATGCTTTTGTGTGGTCGAATATTGTCATGCAGAAGGAGGACATTGTCGATTGGCAAGTTGGGTCTTACTCGTCGGATTCTTGCTCTGATCCTTGTTAGGGTCTCAATGTAGGCCTTAGTTTTTTTTTTTTTTTTAACTTCACAGGAATTTTTTTAAAATTGCATTACTTTTTGAAATTATAAAAGATTAAAATTTATGATTCTTGCAATGGTTTCATAGTCTTGATAGAATTCTATTCACAATTGAATATTGATTTGAGATGAATATTGTGAAACATTTATTATTAATCAATATTGAGATACAATAACAACAGCTTTATAAAGACAAAGTTATGTCCACATTGCATTCAGAATAAGAAATGCAACTATTATGTTGATTGTTAACAAAGTTTATTAATGTCTAAAAGCCATTTTAGAAGTTTCTGTCGTTTGATTATTTGGTTAAATTTTAAGGCATGTCAACCCTTGTTCGGTTATTTTATGCTTATTCATTCTTGATGGGTATTCAAAATACTCAAAATATTCAAACTCATTTTTTTTTTTTTTAACCCATTTTCTATTTATCCCATAGATGGGACTCTATCAGGTACTACAACTCCAGGTCAGAGTGGATCTGAGAGTAATGGTGATGAAGGAGTACTCTACATTCCTGAGCTCCAGAATTGGAACTTCACCATCAGATAGTTTAACGTCATACCCAGGACACCATGTTGTTAAAATACAGTCTATGTGAATGACATAAAATTAACTAAGCCCTATTAAGATTACAATTATTTTAATTGATTTCTATATAAAATTATACATAGGATTGCTTTATGTGTGTAAATATTTAAAAAATATATTAATATAGGGCAAAGCAAAAAAAAAGTTAATGAAAAAAAAAATAGCATTTACTATTATTTAGAATTAGATAATTGCATTAAACTTATTTGAAATTAAGGGGTATAATCAAAGAATAGAGCAGCTTGGACACTAACTCTTCCCATCACTCTTGGCTTTCATTGCTAAAAATTTCTTATTTTAACTAAATTAGACAGTAATGAATAAATTGGTTATTTCTTTTAAGATTTTTGCTCATATTTATTAAAATAAAACCAAACAATAAAAAACATAATACCAAGCAAATATTTATTAAAATCAATTTTTTAGGATCAATATGTGAATTAGCCCTCTTGTTCACACTGTAAATTGCTATTTGTTTTTATATATAAATATAATTGCATGTTATTGGTATGTAGATAAGGCCAACAGTATTACTAATATAAAACCATTTTCTTAATTGAGATTTAAATAAAAATAAAATCCTGGAGAATATGACATAAATAACTAAGGCAATCGGTGATGACGTAGTGTCACTTACAGACACATGTAATCTCCATTATGATAAGATTAGATAAGAATATTTGAAACCATATAACTGCCAATTATTTGTATTAGATAAGAATACTTGATACCATATAAATAACTACAAACAAATGAGGATTATTATTAAATAAAAATTGTTTCTTGAAACTGTTGAATTGTGGATAAATTATTAGTTTTTTCATAGGAATACTTGAAACCATATAACTGCAAATTATTTGTATTAAATGTTGGCTGTAGATAACCCATAGGGGGGGGTGATATGTTAAACAAATAGACCCAACAAGAAAATTGGTGTTTTTTTTTTTGTTTTTTTTTTTTTTTACCAATTAAGTTATTTACATGTTTAAATGGCCACATTACAAAAACTCTCATGGATTTTTTTTCCAAACAAAAACATACAAAACTTTGAATTTAAATAATGTATAAGCACAAAGTTGGCTCTTTCTTTCAAATTTCTTAAATTTTTCCTCTTCTGATAAAAATGCTACCTTATTAACCAATGGTACAGCACAATTCCAAATCTCCCCACCCCTCTTCACAATACATTCCATTGTATAATAATCTTGTAAAACAATGCAATAAAACTGCCAATAATAAACTGAACCCAGATTTTGACTCTTCATCTCTTTTTTTCCAAAAACTGACTAACTAGCAAGAGAACCCGTATTGCCTCGAATATAAAAAAAAAAGTAATGTAGTAAAGCAGATTTTGTTCTGTTTACTTTCTGTATGAATAAAATGTCTGATTAATTTTCTTCAAAAGGGGAGGAGGTCCTAGTTTTCCTCCCTAACTTTCAGAGGAAGCCATAGGTAACAAGCAAACAAAGAATTTTATATTCTCTAGTGTGTGTGTGTGTGTGTGTGTGTGTGTGATAAAAATACTGGGGGGGGGTAGCAGGAATGGATGGCGATGTAAGTGTTCAAAGACTAATATTCTAAAAAAAATTTTAAAAAATAAAAAAATACTGCAAAGTATATTCAAACCATTACAACTCAAAAGATATATATATATATATATATATATATATATATATATATATGAAAGAAACTATGATTTTTACCACAAACTGTCTAAAGTGTTATGGATTTTTCCCAAAATCTGAATATCTTGTTAAAAAGTAATTTTCAAATGAGCAATGAAACCAAATTTTTTACCAATCCTATTTTGTAATTTTTTTCTTTCTTTTTATAGTTCCAAATTGAGTGAGAAGAAAAGTAGTGATGATTATGTATCAGAGAAAATATCTTCCTCATCGTCTTCACCACCAGCAGTGGCAGCAGCACCATCAACACGAGCACCCCCACCAGTTCTACCACCAGTAGAAAAGCAGCCTCCTTTCCCTTTGGCTAACAAAGCAGACAGTACAAAGATACCAGTGACCTTACCCAAATCTTCATCATCATTGTCGTCATCATCATTGTCATCATCATGTGATCCTCCTCCAGAAAAAAGGTAAATTTTTCTACTTTTTAGTGACACATTCCAACATTGCAATTAGTTATTTACATTCATCAATTATTCTCTTGAACATTTTTTTTATCTCCTAAAATACAATTTGTGTTAATAATTAATTGCTGATATTGCAAGAAAGTTTTTTTTTTTTCTAAACCACAAAACTCAAGATGTTTGATTGATTAGTTTGAACGGCATATCAACTTATTGAGGGTTATTTAATACCAAAATTTCATTTGTTTCTAAATGTTTGACTTTTAAAAAAGTAAAGTCGTCAGGGTTGCCTAAAGTAGGTATCAGCCAGACAGCTATGGCATCTATACCCTTTTCACTCGCCCTAGACCAAGGATTTTTTTTTTTTTTTTTTTTTTTCATCTGAGGTGGAGCACCACGCCTACCATCAGCTCTTTATTTTACTGCACAGCTACAGATCCCTATGCTACTCATACACTGAGTTGTCGAGGGCCAGTGTCAAACAAGGAACCTTGTGGTTCCTTGGTTGGCACTCTACCGACTGAGCTAAGCTGGCTCTATTTGACTACAATCATAAATATATTTTCCACATTCCATTGCCTCTTTATTTGACTATAATCCTTTTGTTTGCACAGTTATATAGTATTAAGTATTCCTGTCCATTATAAATAATTTTCAAATGGATCTATTTGACTCATAGATGGGATCCTAACAGGTACTACCACTCTGGGTTAGAGTGGACCTGGGCGTAAACTCAATGTAGGAGTAATAATCATTTTCAAACAGATCTATATGATGAGGCTCCAGTTTTGGAAAATGTAAAGTACTCTTTTGTTGTTATTATTCCCGGGCCCATTCTGACCAAGAATGGTAGTACCTGGTGGGGTCATATTTATGTTGCAAATAGATCCATTTGAAAATTATTTATATTAGATAGGAATACTTGATACCACTGTGCAAACAGATGATTATTATAGTCAAATAAGTGTGTGTGTGTTTTGTTTTTTTTTAATGATGGCAATGATACATTTAAAGTATGATTATGATTGTAATCAAACATTTAGAAATGAATCAAATTTTGGCATTAAATAACCCATAAGGGGTTGATATTCTGTTAAATAAACCAAATTAAACTAATTTTCAAAACAACATATTGAAACTTTTTTAATCTAATTATTTATTTGTATAATATAAGATTTTGCAACAATGAGATTTTTTTTTTTTTCAAATCACCTCTTTTGCCATTTTGTTCTGAAAAAGTGTTGATCAAATGTTATGGTTAACAAGTTATAAAACCAAATGATGAAAACCAGGATCGGTCAATTGGGATTTCATCAACTGGGTTGATTTTTTGGAATCTAGATGCTGAGAAGGAAACTGATTATTTCATTTTAAGAAATTTCTCCCTCACATCTCTTCTGGCTAATTTTGCGCTTCATTTTGAATCACTTGTCAATCTACTATTATATTCCTTCCAATTCAAAATGGACAATATCAGAAAAGGAATTGGAAAAAAAAAAATTGGCACCATTTAGTGTATATCTTTTTTTTTTTTTTTTTTTTTTTTTTTTTTTTTTCTTTTTTTTCTTTTTTCTTTTTCTTTTCTCTTTTTTTTCTTTTTTTTTTTTTTCTTTTTCTCTCACTTTTTTTTTTCTTTTTCTCTTTTCTTTTTTTTTTTTCTCTTATTTTTAGGAGGTGGTAGGTATTATGTGAAGATAAATTCCATGCCTCAATTATTTTGAGCATTGTTTATTAATTTTATTTTCTTTCTTTGTCTTTTTTTTTTCCTCTCCCCTCTTTTTTTTCTGACAGAATGAAATTAGAAGCTGGGTTGGTTGACGCCAAAGTGGCTCACATTGGCTACAGTCCCAAGAAAGAACGCAACACCAGCCTGTCAGCCTCCCAAGATGGTGTCCAAAACTTGTCTATGAAATCGAGGCTAAGATGCGTCAGAGAGAACCCATCTCTTCTAAACTGAAGGATGGTGAAAGAGAGGCTTCGTCCATAAAACGTGAGGACGATGCTTCTCCTGTCAAATCAGAAGACAGCGAGAAAGAAAATCTCGGCATGGATATGCCAGTTGATTTGAGCACAAAGCCTGCATCTTCATCACCCGACATCATCACTTTGTCAGATGATTCGGACGACGAGAAGAAAACCCTGAACGGAGCAAAAGAACTCACTGCTGACGAAAAGCGTATGCGCAAAAAACTAGTCAAGACTCTGCAAGCCGAATTGCGCAACGAAGAGGCAAAGCTTGTTCTCCTGAAGAAACTGCGCCAGAGTCAGTTGTCGCACCAATTGCAGGAGCAAAGCAATGTTGTGGCCAACAACAAGCAGTTGTCCAGTAGACAGCAGCAGCAGCAACAGCAGCCGTCTGCCCCTCCCCCACTTGTGCGTGGAAACAACCAACCACTACAGTCTTCCAAATCTAATTCTTCGTCATCTCATTCTCAGTTTATGAGAGGGTCGCAGCAGATGGCAGCAGCCCAGATGAGGGCCCAGCAGATGCATCAGCAGCAGCAACATCATCAGCAACAACAACAATACCAACAGCAACAGCAACAGCAGCAACAAGGCCCTCCACCCTTGGTCATGGCCCCACGTGGGATGTCCCATGGCATGCAAAACATGCGCAGCAACCACAACCAAATGTCCAATTCAAATAACAGTTTAATGTCAGGCTTTCGTCCAATCCACACCCCGCCAACACAGACCCAGCCCCAGCCTGCACCCCCACCGGCCCAGCCTGTGGAGACGGCAGCCCAGAGACAAGCAGCAGCGAAACTGGCTCTGCGCAAACAGCTGGAGAAAACCCTGCTCCAGATTCCTCCCCCTAAACCGCCTCCCCCAGAAATGAACTTCATCCCAAGTCTGGCCAGCAACGAGTTCATCATGCTCCTCGGCCTCGAAGAGGTGGTCAACTACATTGTTGACTCTGATCTAATAGCCAGAGGTGAGAAGAACTTGGACCACAAAATGATCTGCAACCCTTTCAGCTGCGTCCAGTGCAACACGGACTTCACACCTGTATGGAAACGGGAAAAACCCGGCTCAAAGAATGTGATTTGCGAACAGTGCGTGACGTCAAATCAGAAGAAGGCCCTGAAGCAGGAACACACAAACCGCTTGAAGAGTGCTTTTGTCAAAGCCCTGCAACAGGAACAAGAGATTGAACGCATGCAATCGCAAGGCATGAATATGCCAACCACAGTGGCAAACAACATGAATGTGGGGACCACTGCTCCCATGAATCACCAATTCATATAACAAGCCCAATACTGACCACTTCCGACATCACCAGACATTGATGCACGCCCACCAGCTACAACGGCCTAATCAACCTCTAGGTCTGCAGCCATTTACCCGAGGACCATTCCATTATCAGTTACCGTTCACAAAACCTGACCTTCATCGGCAATATTTGCTAGACTTGATCCCACCCAGGCCCAGAGGTGCTATGCCATGGAAATCTTAAAAACATTGAATTGAAAAACATTTTTAAAATTTAAAAAAAAATTAAAATATAACAAAGCTTAAAAAGAAGTTTAAAAAAATTAAAAACAGGACTAAGCATATTTGGGGGGTTTGGGGTGGGAAGAGAGAAGAGAAAATAATTAAAAGATTTTAAATACAAATATAAAAAAATGATAAATTGGCTTACAGAAATTGCAGGCAGTCAAGAAAGCCAGAAGAGAAACCCCTGGTGAAATAAAATATAAAAGATTTTAAGAAAGAAAAAAACTTTAAAAGTAAAAAAATAAAATTCTCACATAAAAGTAAAACAGAATTTAAGACAATCAAACTTTGAAAGCCTCAAGAAAAAAATATCAAACTTGTGCCAATTAATCTAATAACAAAATAAAGTTTTAAGAGCAAAATAAATACAAAAAGAATGAAAATGTGGAAGAAGAAAATATTAGCCAAAACCTTTCTGTCCAATCCCTTTCCTAACTCTCTAAACCCCCTACCAATTATCCCTGTTGGGGACAAGTATCTTTTTTTCCCCTTTCTCTTCCTCCTCCCCACAATCCTGTTTGTTGTCTCTCTCTCTCTCTCTCTCTCTCTCTCTCTCTCTCTCTCTCTCTCTCTCTCATTGTTATCACTTCCCCACACCATTTTTAACTCGGACTACAATGGGAAAAGAAAAAAAAACAATTTCTTATTCCTGTAGATCTCTTGTTCTATTATAGTCTCCGCAAGCAAAATAAACTTAGTCTATTTTCAAATGCAAACAAAACAAAACAAAATTTAAGATCCTAAATAAACAAGAAAATTAAAGATTTAATAGATTTTTGTTATCTTCAACTTTTTCTCACTCTATCAATCTCTCTCACTAACATCACTTGTTTATTTTTAATTTCACATTTCAATTTTCTCCAAATTATAATTTGTCCTTTGACATTAAACTTTTATTACTGAATTTCTAAGATTCATTTTCTATCTTCATAAAATTTCTAAGATTCATTTTGGATCTTCATAAGATTTCACTAAAGCAGACAGAAAAAAGCGCTCAAAAAATGAATAAAATAGATTCTGGAGTAAAAACTACATTTCAGCTAATGTATTTTTTGTGGTTATCTTCCGGTGTCATCTCTCTTTCCTCAAAAAAGAAAATGACACTTTGAGAATATGACAAAAGCTGTTCTGGTCTAAAGAATAAGCCTCCTCCTCCTCTTTCTTCCTCCTCTTTTCTCCTCCTCTCTTCTTTGTAGAATTACAGACTCCTAAACTTTATTTCAAGCCCTTTAAAAGTTCAAAATTAATTTTGGAAATGTAGTGCTCTTAAGATCTAAACCAAATGAGGAGAAAGATAGGAAAGTAGGTGCTCTCTTAAAATGGACAAAATTCTTTTTAAAGTTTTTTTTGTTTCAAAATCTTCTACCATTTTATTTCTCAAAGTTA
This sequence comes from Doryteuthis pealeii, assembly GCA_023376005.1. Lineage (NCBI taxonomy): Eukaryota > Metazoa > Mollusca > Cephalopoda > Myopsida > Loliginidae > Doryteuthis > Doryteuthis pealeii. The sequence continues at coordinate 33,702,873 of CM042161.1, read as the reverse complement.
TGTTTCCTTTATTTGTATCAAATTCCTCTCCAAGCGGAAATCCTTTTAATGTCTTCCCCCACCCCTATTGCATCCCTATTCGTTGCAACACAAAAAAACAACATTAAAATGGATTACTTTTCAAATAAGCTTGGTTATTTTTGTGAGGCTACACTACAAATCAAGTTGACTGTGAGATTCTTTAATATTATCATCATCATCATTATAATCATTATCATCATCATTATGAGGAGGGGGGTAGTAATAAAATGGATAATAGAGTGGAGAGATTACTTATATACTCATTCACACTTACCAATCTATTCTATCTGATTGAGAAATTACCTATTTAGACTTTTGGGCAAACAAAAAAATCTTCAGACTTTTTTCTTTTGTTCAAATATCAAACGTTATCATTTATCCGTACAATTAACGTTCAAACCTATTTATATGTGCCAGCCAAACACAACTTCATTGAATGAATATTATACATGAGGATTTTTTTTTTTTTTTTTTCTTCTTTTTTTTTTGTGCGCATGTGTGTGCATGCCTGTGTGCAAATGGTCTCTGAGCTGGATCTAAGTTTTATAAATTAAAAAGAAAATCGTTATTACAACTAACAAAAAAAATTGAAAATAGGTCTTGCAATTTGTCCAAAGTCGGATTATTTCTCAAATGAAGGGGAAGAAAAAAAAATTCTCAAAGTCCGAATGCTGAAACAAGTTTCCTCTTACTCATTCCTTCTTCCTCCTCAGTGATCCTGCTGTTCTTTAAAACACACCACACCCCCACACCCAACTACCCCGCCCCCCCTGATTTCCCTAAAATGGCACCTCTTCTCCCATTTTTCTCTCAGCGTCATTGTTCTAGCTTAATGTTACTATGAAGTACAGGTCTTTGACTTCATGACTGGAAAAGTCGGGAGATGTTGGAAGTGGTTTCTTTTTTTTTTTTTTTTTTTTTAAATAAAAAAGGAATAATAATAAATAAAAAAAAAGAATAAAAAAACAAACATTTTTCATCAAATTACTTTGGGAGATATTGACACAATTGACAAGAGCCACAAACATTTGTTTTGTTTTTATATTTATATATATATGTAAAATATATATATATATATATATATAATATATATAATGTATATATATGTTTTCTTGTTAGCTTAGAAAAAAAAGATGATTACGAAAATAAAATAAAAAATGACTCTTGTAAAGAACTGAAGAAAATAATTTTGATTTTTGTTTCTGCTAAACTTTCATCAAAAAGGTTCCATCACAGTATTTGATTTTTAAACAAAATCAGAAGAAAAAAAACTATACTATCTGATTTGTTGTGGCAGAAATCTAAAATAGAGAAAAATATTTAAAAAGATAAAATAAATGGAAACTGGTCTATTACAAACATTAAAAGAATGAATGAAAGATTTCAACAAAGAAGAAATAAAAAAAAAAAAAGCTGGGTTTTCTCAGAACTTTTCTTCATTTCCTGTTACATCTTCTGTTGCCTGAACAGAGACAGGCCGTAATAGAAGGACTCCTCTAGATTTATTTTCATGTTGGTAGACTTAGACCCTTGCTGCTATGACATCCTAATACAAGAAAGACTATTTAATCACAGATATTTAAGCTGCTCCCCATCTATCTTATTAAAAAAAAAGAAAGGTTAGGGAGACTTTCTTGTTATGGGGGTGCAGGAAGAAGTAGCCTTGAATAATATAAAGGGCCACAGTCCATTGTTCTAATGAATCATTATCAACCCTCTTTCAAAATTTTTTTTTTTTTTTTATATCCTAATGGTGATGTAGGTTTTTTTTTAATTACCTTAAGAATAAGCCATGTTGAATTTTGTACAATCTTTCACCAATGCCCACCGTTGTGATGACTATTTGTGTTTTGAAGAAACTCTTTCTACATTTAACACATTGCAGCATTAGATTCAGGCTGGGTTTTTGGTTTTTTCCTTTCCATTTCTCTTTCCATTTTTTAAAAGTCATCTTCACTTGAGGCAGTCACTAAAGTTGATCCTAAATAAACAAAAGACATTAACATCCAGAATTGAAATTTACCAATAGTTAAATATCATTTGGAGCCTTTCTCAGCCATCATCTTGAACAAAACAATTGGCTTAAATTTGTCCTAAAATTACTGGAATTCTTGAATCAACTGTTTCAATTGAAGCCTGAATCAAGCACCAAAACTCTTGGAGATTAGGCTTTTCATATTATTGTTACATAATTATAAAATGTTCAGTTTCTCTAAGGAATTGGTACTTTAACCAATGATAGAAAGTTTTTCAACACTTGATTGTAGTAGCTTTTTATAAATTCAATTCTGAGAAAGTCTTTTACATATCATCATAATAAAGCTTGTCTTAAAATATCTGATACCCATTATATATATATAAACTCCTATTTTTCTTTGCTACTTTTGAGTAAATTTCTTTTTAAAGAACATTTAAGAAAGTAGATAATGAGTGTAATGTTTATTTTGATAAAATGTCAGCCATTTTTAAACTTATTTCCAATCTTTAAAAGAAAATACTTTGATCTTTTGGATCTTGATCAAAATAAAGAAATTAGAATTTATTTATTCTTTGAAAGGAAAATGGCTTGGTAATTTAATTTTTAGTACAAGACTAGGCTTCTACTTTCCCTACCCTAACCCCTTGTTTCATTTTAATTTGTTTAAAGAATTAGATTCACTATTTTTTAGTGGTTACAACACTTCCCTTTTTCAAAGAATTTTTTTTTTATATATATATATTTGTCCTCAAAAGCTGCCAGAAATAATGGGTGGGTGGGGGCAATGCTAAGAAACTTTTTTTTAAAAATCTATTCATTCCCTCTCTGTCACTTAAAATTTTCTTTGGCCAGTTACAGAAACTGTGAATTAAATGGCCAATACAGCACCATCCTCCACTTGAGATCTCGTAAATTAAAAGGTGGTGGAGAGAATTCTTTGGATTTGTTTTCCTTCCTGAACTGCATTCAGGTAGATGTTTAAAAACAATTCATAGGAGAAGACAAGCTAATAATAAAAAACAAAAAAAAACAAAATGAATGATTTGTTAAAATTGTCCACTTGGATCCAAGACTAGGAACGTTAACGGATCAATTTAGTAAAGTTCTCTCTAATAAGAATATTTACAAAAATTGTTTGGATCGCAACCAATACATAGAAGGTCCTGTTCAACTGCACTAGCTGATGGGGTTGCAGATTGCATCTCTTCATAGGAAGAGGGCGAAGGAGGAGGAGGGAGGAGGAGGCAGGGGTTTTGACAAAACCCTTTTTGTTGATGTCCTTTTTAAAAAAAAAAAAGAAATTAAAAAATCTTGGGCATCTACATGACAGGGAATCTCAAAAAGCATGTTGCTCATTTGAATAAATGCCCCAAAACACGACAAAGTCCTGAATATCTTTGTGGCTCTTAAAAAGAAAAGAAAATCTGTACAATCTTGTACTTGTAAAATCTACTGTATTCTTGAGTTATTTCAATTAAATGTTTTTGGTTTTCTTTTCTTTTTTTTTCTTGTCCTAACCAAATTTTTTTTTTCTTGTTTTCTTCCCCCCTGTCACATTCAGCCGATAGTTGTTGATTCTCTCTAAGGTTTTGTATGTATTTATTTTTTTCTTCACTTTTCAAAATGATGGTGATTACCCAGGTTCATGCCTTCATACAAGTATTTAAACAAGTCCTGTTCAAAAATTATGGCCAGTGTATTTGCATACTTGCAAAATCTGTAAAAAGTTTAATGGGTTAGTAATGATTGTGTATTCATTGATAAGTGGGTTTATTTTTTTTAGTGATTTCAATAGTTTCTTCAAAGGCAAAACATTTCTCTAAATTGTATAAAGAAAAGAAAAAAAAGAACTATTTCATCCACTAAACACAATCTAAGAGAAATGTTTTGGCCTTTGAAGAAACTATGAAATCACTAAAATAAAACCCAACTTATCAATGATACACAATCATTACTAACACCATTAAACCTTTTTACAGATTTTGCAAGTATGCAAATAACACTGGCCATATTTTTGGAACAGGACTTGTTTAATATACTTGTATGAAGGCATGAAAACCTGGTAATCACCCATTTTTGAAAAGTGAAAGAAAATAAATACATACAAAACCTTAGAGAATCAACAACTATCGTGCTGAATGTGACAGGGGGGAAGAAAACAAGAAAAAAAAAGTTTGGTAGGACAAGAAAAAAAAGAAAAGAAAACCAAAAACATTTAATTGAAATAACTCAAGAATACAGTAGATTTTACAAGTACAAGATTGTACAGATTTTTTTCTTTTCTTTTTTAAGAGCACAAAGATATTCAGGACTTTGGTCGTGTGTTGGGGCATTTATCAATGAGCAACATGCTTTTGAGATTCCTGTCATGTAGATGCCCAAGTTTTTTTAATTTCTTTTTTTTTTTTAAAAGGACATCAACAAAAAGGGTTTTTGTCAAAACCCCTGCCTCCTCCTCCTCCTCCTCTTCGCCTCTTCCCTATGAAGAAGATGCAATCTGCAACCCCATCAGCTAGTGCAGTTGAACAGGGACTTCTATGTATTGGTTGCGATCCAAACCAATTTTTGTAAATATTCTTTATTAGAAGAACTTTACTAAATGATCCGTTAAACGTTCTAGTCTTGGATCCAGTGGACAATTTTAAACAAATCATTCATTTTGTTTTTTTTTGTTTTTTTTATTAATTAAGCTTTGTTTCTTCCTATGAATTGTTTTTAAAACATCTACCTGAATGCAGTTCAGGAAGGAAACAATCAAAGAATTCTCTCCACCACCTTTTAAATTACGAGATCTCAAGTGGAGGTGGTGCTGTATTTGGCCATTTTTAATTCACAGTTTCTGTAACTGGCCAAAGAAAATTTTAAGTGACAGAGAGGGAATGAATAGATTTTTAAAAAAAAGTTTCTTAGCATTGCCCCCCACCCCACCCATTATTTCTGGCAGCTTTGAGGACAAATTATATATATATAAAAAAAAATTCTTTTGAAAAAGGGAAGTGTTGTAACACTAAAAATAGTGGAAATCTAATTCTTAAACAAATTAAATGGAAACAAGGGGGTAGGGTAGGGAAAGTAGAAGCCTAGTCCTTGTACTAAAAATTAAATTACCAGCCATTTTCCCTTTCAAAGATAAATAAATTCTAATTTCTTTATTTTGATCAAGATCCAAAAGATCAAAGTATTTTTCTTTTAAAGATTGGAAATATAGTTTAAAATGGCTGACATTTTTTATCAAAATAAAACATTTTACACTCATTATCTACTTTCTTAAATGTTCTTTAAAAGAAATTTACTCAAAGTAGCAAGAAAAATAGGAGTTATATATATATAATGGGTATCAGATATTTTAAGACAAGCTTTATTATGTATGATATGTAAAAGACTTTCTCAGAATTGAATTATAAAAAAGCTACTACAATCAAGTGTTGAAAACTTTCTATCATTTGGTTAAAGTACCAATTCCTTAGAGAAACTGAACATTTTATAATAATGTAACAATAATATGAAAAGCCTAATCTCCAAGAGTTTTGGTGCTTGATTCAAGGCTTCAATTGAAACCAGTTGATTCAAGAATTCCAGTAATTTTAGACAAATTTATAGCCAATTGTTTTTGTTCAAGATGATGGCTGAGAAAGGCTCAAATGATATTTAACTATTGGTAAATTTCAATTCTGGATGTTAATGTTTTGTTTATTTAGGATCAACTTTAGGTACTGCCTCAAGTGAAGATGACTTTAAAAATTGAAAGAGAAATGGAAGGAAAAAGCCAAAATACCCCAGCCTGAATCTAATGCGCAATGTGTGTAAATGTAGAAAGAGTTCTTCAAACACAAATAGTCATCACAACGGTGGGCATTGGTGAAAGACTTGTAAAAATTCAACATGGCTTATTCTTAGGTAATTAAAAAAAAACCTACATCACCATTTTTTTTTAGGATATAAAAAAAAAAAAATTTTGAAAGAGGGTTGATAATGATTCATTAGAACAATGGACTGTGGCCCTTTATATTATTCAAGGCTACTTCTTCCTGCACCCCCATAACAAGAAAGTCTCCCTAACCTTTTCTTTTTTTTAATAAGATAGATGGGGGAGCAGCTTAAAAATCTGTGATTAAATAGTCTTTCTTGTATTAGATGTCATAGCAGCAAGGGTCTAAGTCTACCAACATGAAAATAAATCTAGAGGAGTCCCTTCTATTACGGCCTGTCTCTGTTCAGGCAACAGAAGATGTAACAGGAAATGAAGAAAAAGTTCTGAGAAAACCAGCTTTTTTTTTTTTACTTTCTTTCTTTGTTGAAATCTTTCATTCATTCTTTTTAATGTTTTGTTAATAGACCAGTTTCCATTTATTTTTATCTTTTTTAAATATTTTTCTCTATTTTAGATTTTCTGCCACAACAAATCAGATAGTATAAGTTTTTTTTCTTCTGATTTTGTTAAAAATCAAATACTGTGATGGAACCTTTTTGATGAAAGTTTAGCAGAAACAAAAATCAAAATTATTTTCTTCAGTTCTTTACAAGAGTCATTTTTTATTTATTTTTCGTAATCATCTTTTTTTTCTGAAGCTAACAAGAAACATATATATACATATATATATATATATATATATATATATATATTATTTAAATATATATATAAATATAAAACAAACAAATGTTTGTGGCTCTTGTCAATTGTGTCAATATCTCCCAAAGTATTTGATGAAAAATGTTTGTTTTTTTATATTCTTTTTTTTTTTTTATTATTATTCTTTTTTTTATTTAAAAAAAAAAAAAAAAAAAAAGAAACCACTTCCAACATCTCCCGACTTTTCCAGTCATGAAGTCAAGACCTGTACTTCATAGTAACATTAAGCTAGAACAATGACGCTGAGAGAAAAATGGGAGAAGAGGTGCCATTTTAGGGAATCAGGGGGGGCGGGGTAGTTGGGTGTGGGTGGGTGTGGTGTGTTTTAAAGAACAGCAGGATCACTGAGGAGGAAGAAGGAATGAGTAAGAGGAAACTTGTTTCAGCATTCGGACTTTGAGAATTTTTTTTTCTTCCCCTCTTCATTTGAGAAATAATCCGACTTGGACAAATTGCAAAGACCTATTTTCAATTTTTTTTTGTTAGTTGTAATAACGATTTTCTTTTTAATTTATAAACTTAGATCCAGCTCAGAGACCATTTGCACACAGGCATGCACACATGCGCACAAAAAAAAAAAGAAAAAAAAAAAAAAAAATCCTCATGTATAATATTCATTCAATGAAGTTGTGTTTGGCTGGCACATATAAATAGGTTTGAACGTTAATTGTACGGATAAATGATAACGTTTGATATTTGAACAAAAGAAAAAAGTCTGAAGATTTTTTTTTGTTTGCCCAAAAGTCTAAATAGGTAATTTCTCAATCAGATAGAATAGATTGGGTAAGTGTGAATGAGTATTAAGTAATCTCTCCACTCTATTATCCATTTTATTACTACCCCCCTCCTCATAATGATGATGATAATGATAATAATGATGATGATGATAATATTAAAGAATCTCACAGTCAACTTGATTTGTAGTGTAGCCTCACAAAATAACCAAGCTTATTTGAAAAGTAATCCATTTTAATGTTGTTTTTTTTGTGTTGCAACGAATAGGGATGCAATAGGGGTGGGGGGAAGACATTAAAAAGGATTTCCGCTTGGAGAGGAATTTGATAACAAATAAAGGAAACATAACTTTGAGAAATAAAATGGTAGAAGATTTTGAAACAAAAAAACTTTAAAAGAATTTTGTCCATTTTAAGAGAGCACCTACTTTCCTATCTTTCTCCTCATTTGGTTTAGATCTTAAGAGCACTACATTTCCAAAATTAATTTTGAACTTTTAAAGGGCTTGAAAATAAAAGTTTAGGAGTCTGTAATTCTACAAAGAAGAGGAGGAGGAAGAAAGAGGAGGAAGAAAGAGGAGGAGGAGGCTTATTCTTTAGACCAGAACAGCTTTTGTCATATTCTCAAAGTGTCATTTTCTTTTTTGAGGAAAGAGAGATGACACCGGAAGATAACCACAAAAATACATTAGCTGAAATGTAGTTTTACTCCAGAATCTATTTTATTCATTTTTTGAGCGCTTTTTTCTGTCTGCTTTAGTGAAATCTTATGAAGATCCAAAATGAATCTTAGAAATTTTATGAAGATAGAAAATGAATCTTAGAAATTCAGTAATAAAAGTTTAATGTCAAAGGACAAATTATAATTTGGAGAAAATTGAAATGTGAAATTAAAAATAAACAAGTGATGTTAGTGTGAGAGATTTGATAGAGTGAGAAAAGTTGAAGATAACAAAAATCTATTAAATCTTTAATTTTCTTGTTTATTTAGGAATCTTAAATTTTGTTTTTGTTTTGTTTGCATTTGAAAATAGACTAAGTTTATTTTGCTTGCGGAGACTATAATAGAACAAGAGATCTACAGGAATAAGAAATTGTTTTTTTTTCTTTTCCCATTGTAGTCCGAGTTAAAAATGGTGTGGGGAAGTGATAACAATGAGAGAGAGAGAGAGAGAGAGAGAGAGAGAGAGAGAGAGAGAGAGAGAGAGAGAGAGAGAGCAACAAACAGGATTTGTGGGGAGGAAGAAGAGAAAGGGGAAAAAAAAGATACTTGTCCCCACAGGGATAATTGGTAGGGGGGTTTAGAGAGTTAGGAAAGGGATTGGACAGAAAGGTTTGGCTAATATTTTCTTCTTCCACATTTTCATTCTTTTTGTATTTATTTTGCTCTTAAAACTTTATTTTGTTATTAGATTAATTGGCACAAGTTTGATATTTTTTTCTTTGAGGCTTTCAAAGTTTGATTGTCTTAAATTCTGTTTTACTTTATGTGAGAATTTTATTTTTTTACTTTTAAAGTTTTTTCTTTCTTTAAAATCTTTTATATTTTATTTCACCAGGGGTTTCTCTTCTGGCTTTCTTGACTGCCTGCAATTTCTGTAAGCCAATTTATCATTTTTTTTATATTTGTTATTTAAAATCTTTAATTATTTTCTCTTCTCTCTTCCCACCCCAACCCCCCAAATATGCTTAGTCCTGTTTTTAATTTTTTTAAACTTCTTTTTAAGCTTTGTTTATTTTAATTTTTTTAAAAATTTTAAAATGTTTTTCAATTCAATGTTTTTAAGATTTCCATGGCATAGCACCTCTGGGCCTGGGTGGGATCAAGTCTAGCAAATATTGCCGATGAAGGTCAGGTTTTGTGAACGGTAACTGATAATGGAATGGTCCTCGGGTAAATGGCTGCAGACCTAGAGGTTGATTAGGCCGTTGTAGCTGGTGGGCGTGCATCAATGTCTGGTGATGTCGGAAGTGGTCAGTATTGGGCTTGTTATATGAATTGGTGAGATTCATGGGAGCAGTGGTCCCCACATTCATGTTGTTTGCCACTGTGGTTGGCATATTCATGCCTTGCGATTGCATGCGTTCAATCTCTTGTTCCTGTTGCAGGGCTTTGACAAAAGCACTCTTCAAGCGGTTTGTGTGTTCCTGCTTCAGGGCCTTCTTCTGATTTGACGTCACGCACTGTTCGCAAATCACATTCTTTGAGCCGGGTTTTTCCCGTTTCCATACAGGTGTGAAGTCCGTGTTGCACTGGACGCAGCTGAAAGGGTTGCAGATCATTTTGTGGTCCAAGTTCTTCTCACCTCTGGCTATTAGATCAGAGTCAACAATGTAGTTGACCACCTCTTCGAGGCCGAGGAGCATGATGAACTCGTTGCTGGCCAGACTTGGGATGAAGTTCATTTCTGGGGGAGGCGGTTTAGGGGGAGGAATCTGGAGCAGGGTTTTCTCCAGCTGTTTGCGCAGAGCCAGTTTCGCTGCTGCTTGTCTCTGGGCTGCCGTCTCCACAGGCTGGGCCGGTGGGGGTGCAGGCTGGGGCTGGGTCTGTGTTGGCGGGGTGTGGATTGGACGAAAGCCTGACATTAAACTGTTATTTGAATTGGACATTTGGGTTGTGGTTGCTGCGCATGTTTTGCATGCCATGGGACATCCCACGGGGGCCATGACCAAGGGTGGAGGGCCTTGTTGCTGCTGTTGCTGTTGCTGCTGGTATTGTTGTTGTTGCTGATGATGTTGCTGCTGCTGATGCATCTGCTGGGCCCTCATCTGGGCTGCTGCCATCTGCTGCGACCCTCTCATAAACTGAGAATGAGATGACGAAGAATTAGATTTGGAAGACTGTAGTGGTTGGTTGTTTCCACGCACAAGTGGGGGAGGGGCAGACGGCTGCTGTTGCTGCTGCTGCTGTCTACTGGACAACTGCTTGTTGTTGGCCACAACATTGCTTTGCTCCTGCAATTGGTGCGACAACTGACTCTGGCGCAGTTTCTTCAGGAGAACAAGCTTTGCCTCTTCGTTGCGCAATTCGGCTTGCAGAGTCTTGACTAGTTTTTTGCGCATACGCTTTTCGTCAGCAGTGAGTTCTTTTGCTCCGTTCAGGGTTTTTCTTTCTCGTCGTCCGAATCATCTGACAAAGTGATGATATCGGGTGATGAAGATGCAGGCTTTGTGCTCAAATCAACTGGCATATCCATGCCGAGATTTTCTTTCTCGCTGTCTTCTGATTTGACAGGAGAAGCATCGTCCTCACGTTTTATGGACGAAGCCTCTCTTTCACCATCCTTCAGTTTAGAAGAGATGGGTTCTCTCTGACGCATCTTAGCCTCGATTTTCATAGACAAGTTTTGGACACCATCTTGGGAGGCTGACAGGCTGGTGTTGCGTTCTTTCTTGGGACTGTAGCCAATGTGAGCCACTTTGGCGTCAACCAACCCAGCTTCTAATTTCATTCTGTCAGAAAAAAAAGAGGGGAGGGAAAAAAAAAGACAAAGAAAGAAAAAATAAAATTAATAAACAATGCTCAAAATAATTGAGGCATGGAATTTTATCTTCACATAAATACCTACCACCTCCTAAAATAAGAGAAAAAAAAAAAAAGAAAAGAGAAAAAAAGAAAAAAAAAAGTGAGAGAAAAAAGAAAAAAAAAAAAGAAAAAAAAAGAAAGAAGAAAAAAAGAAAAAAAAGAAAAAAAGAAAAAAGAAAAAAAAAAAAAAAAAAAAAAGATATACACTAAATGGTGCCAATTTTTTTTTTTTTCCAATTCCTTTTCTGATATTGTCCATTTTGAATTGGAAGGAATATAATAGTAGATTGACAAGTGATTCAAAATGAAGCGCAAAATTAGCCAGAAGAGACGTGAGGGAGAAATTTCTTAAAATGAAATAATCAGTTTCCTTCTCAGCATCTAGATTCCAAAAATCAACCCAGTTGATGAAATCCCAATTGACCGATCCTGGTTTTCATCATTTGGTTTTATAACTTGTTAACCATAACATTTGATTAACACTTTTTCAGAACAAAATGGCAAAAGAGGTGATTTGAAAAAAAAAAAAAAATCTCATTGTTGCAAAATCTTATATTATACAAATAAATAATTAGATTAAAAAAGTTTCAATATGTTGTTTTGAAAATTAGTTTAATTTGGTTTATTTAACAGAATATCAACCCCTTATGGGTTATTTAATGCCAAAATTTGATTCATTTCTAAATGTTTGATTACAATCATAATCATACTTTAAATGTACCATTGCCATCATTAAAAAAAAAAACAAAACACACTTATTTGACTATAATAATCATCTGTTTGCACAGTGGTATCAAGTATTCCTATCTAATATAAATAATTTTCAAATGGATCTATTTGCAACATAAATATGACCCCACCAGGTACTACCACTCTTGGTCAGAATGGGCCCGGGAATAATAACAACAAAAGAGTACTTTACATTTTCCAAAACTGGAGCCTCATCATATAGATCTGTTTGAAAATGATTATTACTCCTACATTGAGATTACGCCCAGGTCCACTCTAACCCAGAGTGGTAGTACCTGTTAGGATCCCATCTATGAGTCAAATAGATCCATTTGAAAATTATTTATAATGGACAGGAATACTTAATACTATATAACTGTTCAAACAAAAGGATTATAGTCAAATAAAGAGGCGATTGGAAAAAAATACAATGGAATGTGGAAAATATATTTATGATTGTAGTCAAATAGGGCCGGCTTAGCTCAGTCGGTAGAGTGCCAACCAAGGAACCACAAGGTTCCTTGTTTGACACTGGCCCTCGACAACTCAGTGTATGAGTAGCATAGGGATCTGTATCTGTGCAGTAAAATAAAAAGCTGATGGTAGGTGTGGTGCTCCACCTCAGATGAAAAAAAAATAAAATAAAAAAAATCCTTGGTCTAGGGCGAGTGAAAAGGGGGATAGATGCCATAGCTGATACCGACTTTAGGCAACCCTGACGACTTTACTTTTTTAAAAGTCAAACATTTAGAAACAAATGAAATTTTGGTATTAAATATATATTTACCAACCCCTCCGCACGGGCAGGATGTTACACAAGGTCAATTTCTTAAGCGGAGTTCAACAGGTTTGAATTCAGAGTTTTCCTTCTCCTAGACCAGTTGCCTAACCAAGGATAAAGAGCCCGGTCTGCCCTACTATTTACCCATAGCTGGAAGGAGAGTAGGATTCATACCTTTCCCAAGGGTATTAGCGCTAAGTGAAATGCAATTACCGCGTCCAGGATTTGAATTTTGGTATTAAATAACCCTCAATAAGTTGATATGCCATTCAAACTAATCAATCAAACATCTTGAGTTTTGTGGTTTAGAAAAAAACAAACTTTCTTGCAATATCAGCAATTAATTATTAACACAAATTGTATTTTAGGAGATAAAAAAAAAATGTTCAAGAGAATAATTGATGAATGTAAATAACTAATTGCAATGTTGGAATGTGTCACTAAAAAGTAGAAAAATTTACCTTTTTTCTGGAGGAGGATCACATGATGATGACAATGATGATGACGACAATGATATGAAGATTTGGTAGGTCACTGGTATCCTTTGTACTGTCTGCTTTGTTAGCAAAGGGAAAGGAGGCTGCTTTTCTACTGGTGGTAGAACTGGTGGGGTGCTCGTGTTGATGGGTGCTGCTGCACTGCTGGTGGTGAAGACGATGAGGAAGATATTTTCTCTGATACATAATCATCACTACTTTTCTTCTCACTCAATTTGGAACTATAAAAGAAAGAAAAATTACAAAATATAGGATTGGGTAAAAAATTTGGTTTCATTGCCTCATTTGAAAATTACTTTTTAACAAGATATTCAGATTTTGGGAAAAATCCATAACACTTAGACAGTTTGTGGTAAAAATCAATAGTTTCTTTCATATATATATATATATAATATATATATATATATATAATATATATATATTATATATATATATATTCTTTTGAGTTGTAATGGTTTTTGAATATACTTTGCAGTATTTTTTAAATTTAAAAAAATTTTTTTAGAATATTAGTCTTTGAACACTTACATCGCCATCCATTCCTGCTACCCCCCCCCAGTATTTTTTATCACACACACACACACACACGAGAAATATAAAATTCTTTGTTTGCTTGTTACCTATGGCTTCCTCTGAAAGTTAGGGAGGAAAACTAGGATCTCCTCCCCTTTTGAAGAAATTAATCAGACAATTTTATTCATACAGAAAGCAAACAGAACAAATCTGCTTTACTACATTACTTTTTTTTATATATTCGAGCAATACTGGGTTCTCTTGCTAGTTAGTCAGTTTTTGGAAAAAAGAGATGAAGAGTCAAAATCTGGGTTCAGTTTATTATTGGCAGTTTTATTGCATTGTTTTACAAGATTATTATACAATGGAATGTATTGTGAAGAGGGGTGGGGAGATTTGAATTGTGCCTGTACCATTGGTTAATAAGGTAGCATTTTTATCAGAAGAGGAAAAATTTAAGAAATTTGGAAGAAAGAGCCAACTTTGTGCTTATACATTATTTAAATTCAAAGTTTTGTATGTTTTTGTTTGGAAAAAAAATCCATGAGAGTTTTGTAATGTGGCATTTAAACATGTAAAAACTTAATTGGTAAAAAAAACAAAAAACAAAAAAACAAACACCAATTTTCTTGTTGGGTCTATTTGTTTAACATATCACCCCCCCCATGGGTTATCTACAGCCAACATTTAATACAAATAATTTGCAGTTATATGGTTTCAAGTATTCCTATGAAAAAACTAATAATTTATCCACAATTCAACAGTTTCAAGAAACAATTTTTATTTAATAATAATCCCCATTTGTTTGTAGTTATTTATATGGTATCAAGTATTCTTATCTAATACAAATAATTGGCAGTTATATGGTTTCAAATATTCTTATCTAATCTTATCATAATGGAGATTACATGTGTCTGTAACTGACACTACGTCATCACCGATTGATGCCTTAGTTATTTATGTCATATTCTCCAGGATTTTATTTTTATTTAAATCTCAATTAAGAAAATGGTTTTATATTAGTAATACTGTTGGCCTTATCTACATACCAATAACATGCAATTATATTTATATATAAAAACAAATAGCAGTTTACAGTGTGAACAAGAAGGCTAATTCGCATATTGATCCTAAAAAATTGATTTTAATAAATATTTGCTTGGTATTATGTTTTTTATTGTTTGGTTTTATTTTAATAAATATGAGCAAAAATCTTAAAAGAAATAACCAATTTTATTCGTTACTGTCTAATTTAGTTAAATAAGAAAATTTTAGCAATGAAAGCCAAGAGTGATGGGAAGAGTTAGTGTCCAAGCTGCTCTATCCTTTGATTATACCCCTTAATTTCAAATAAGTTTAATGCAATTATCTAATTCTAAATAATAGTAAATGCTATTTTTTTTTTCATTAACTTTTTTTTTTGCTTTGCCCTATATTAATATTTAAAAAAAATATTTACACACATAAAGCAATCCTATGTATAATTTTATATATAAATCAATTAAGATAAAATAAAAATAATTGTAATCTTAATAGGGCTTAGTTAATTTTATGTCATTCACATAGACTGTATTTTAACAACATGGTGTCCTGGGTATGACATTAAACTATCTGATGGTGAAGTTCCAATTCTGGAGCTCAGAGAATGTAGAGTACTCCTTCATCACCATTACTCTCAGATCCACTCTGACCTGGAGTGGTAGTACCTGATAGAGTCCCATCTATGGGATAAATAGAAAATGGGTTAAAAAAAAATTGAGTTTGAATATTTTGAGTATTTTGAATACCCATCAAGAATGAATAAGCATAAAATAACCGAACAAGGGTTGACATGCCTTAAAATTTAACCAAATAATCAAACGACAGAAACTTCTAAAATGGCTTTTAGACATTAATAAACTCTTGTTAACAATCAACATAATAGTTGCATTTCTTATTCTGAATGCAATGTGGACATAACTTTGTCTTTATAAAGCTGTTGTTATTGTATCTCAAAATTTGATTAATAATAAATGTTCACAATATTCATCTCAAATCAATATTCAATTGTGAATAGAATTCTATCAAGACTATGAAACCATTGCAAGAATCATAAATTTTAATCTTTTATAATTTCAAAAAGTAATGCAATTTTTAAAAATTTCCTGTGAAGTTAAAAAAAAATAATACAAAACTAAGGCCTACATTGAGACCCTAACTAGGTTCAGAGCAAGAATCCGACGAGTAAGACCCAACTTGCCAATCGACAATGTCCTCCTTCTGCATGACAATACTCGACCACACAAAAGCATCAGGATAAGGGAGAAAATCGCCTCATTCAGGAGGACACCTTTACCGCATCCTCCATATTCACCATATTTAACGCCTTCAGACTATCATCTCTTTGACCCCAGGAAAGAGGGTTCGAGACGCAAATATTATTCCAGTGACAAAAAGTGAAATCTGTAGTGAAGAAATGGCTCATGAACAGTCAACAGAATTTTACAGGACAGGGATACATACTCTCATTCGAAGGTGGAACATTGCTATTGAGAGAAATGGTGACTATGTGTAGAAATAAGGATGTGATCCACAGAGGACCAGGCTTCATTTTGATGTTCCTGTGTTTGGTAATTATACCTGTCCTAAACAAAATGGCATTACTTTTTGACTCACTCTCGTAGTTGAGAAAATAAATTTTTTGCAGAGAATTTGAAAAACTAAAACAAAATAAGAAAAGATCTTTTAACATTTTAGAAAATTTTGATTTTTGACAAAAAATCATTTAAAAATTTCAGTTCCCTATTTGTAATATTGTTCTGACAACCAAGAATATAAGGCGAGGAAAAAAAAACTTTACTTTTATATTTCCGAGAAATATGATAGTTACACTTAACCCCCACCCCCTTTTAAATTTAAAATTGTAATTTCAAAAAGGTTGTTGAAGCATAAAAATTGAAAAGTTTAGCCTGGTTATAGGTTTTAAGATAGGATGAAGAGATTTAAGTGTGTGAATGTATATAATATACCCACGCAAAGACCAAAGTACTTGGTAAAAATATTTGACAGTATTTCAGTATTTATTCCCACCATTTAAAAATTTGTTGGATTGGTAATAAAGCTTGCCATTACATTTAGTTTTCTTTATTTGCTTAATGATATATCAACACCTTAGGGGTTATTTAATGCCAAAATTTGATACATAGATGGGAACCTAACATGTACTGCCACTCTGGAAAGAGTGGATCTCACACCAATGGTCAGGAAGAGGTACTCTACACCCCCCCTTCCCGTTCCAGAACTAGTGCTCATCACTAGATACAGTTTAGTGTCATCTCCAGGATATCTACCCCCCCCCCCACCGATGTGTGTGTGTGTGTGTGTGTGTGTGTGTGTGTGTGTGTGACCCGCTGCAGAGAATGCAGTTGGTATAATCTAAATTCTGCTGACAGGATGAGTTTACCATTATATGGCACAAGGAGTGTTTAATTTTATTCAAAAATATCACTGCTAATTATAGAGGGAAAAATAAAAGCAAAAAACTCCTTTTTGTTTGCTGATTTTAACATTGAAGTTAGTAAATACACAGAAATATTTTTGGTGTATTTGACTTATTTTCCTTTTGAGAAATGTAAAAATGCAAGTGAAAGAGCAAACTCTTTGTTGAGACATTCAAGAAAATTGCACGAATGATCAAAGGTGTCAAAAAGTAGTTTATAAAATTTCAGGCTAGAAATTTCTCATTGACCAATTAGATGGGAAGACAGAGTCAAAATATAAAAATGAAATAGGAGGACGAGGAAGAGAAGAAAAAAGTGATGGATGAGGATTTTATTAATATTAGTGAAATAGATCACTAATTAAGACTGAGCCTATTCTAGTAGTGACCATCTCAAGTGGAGTTTAACAGGTTTGAATTCAGAGTTTTCCATCTCCTAGACTGGTTGCCTAACGAAGATTAAAGAGCCCAGTCTGCCCTACTATTTACCTATAGCTGGAGGGAGAATAGATGGATTCATACCTTTCCTAAGGGTATTAGCGCTATGTGAACTGTAGCTTAGTTCAGGATTTGAACTTGGGTTGACGAGCCTATTTCCTACGACTATAACCATCACACCATGTGTCCAACTAATGTAATAACATATATACTATAACTATAATAATGTCAACTGAAAGAGTTAATGGAACAAACAAAATAAACCACCATTAACTGTACGAAAAAGTCAATCTTTATTTACAGAAGGTGAGTCTGTATATGGTGAGATGATTGATTTGAACAAGTACTGTTCTCAATTAGAACAATTGAAGGATAAAAAGAGTTTGACATTAATTAAAAGAAAGGGCTGATAATAATAATGATAATAATCCATAAAGATAATTCATGACCCTACATATTTCTTTGTGATGACCAGGTAAAAATTGTTACACCTTGGGATGTTTTTCACTCCACCATATTCAGCAAATATTGCACAAAGGTTAAGATTTCCATTCATTTTGATTTTCACAGAATTCTATCAATGCAAATATTTAATTCCATGAAAGATTGCAAAGACAAGAGAACTTAATTCTGGAGAAAATGGAATTACTGAGTGCTGGGAGAAATGGAATTACAAAGCTGCTTGAAAGATACAGAACAAAATGGTAAATGTTGTCAAAAGGTTAAGGTAAGAGAAAAAAACAAACAAACAAAAACCCTTGGGAACTTTTCTTTTTTTTTTGCTTGTCTTATTTAAAATTTCAACTTTATAAACCAAACTTTATATTAATTTCACACACAGATGAAATTTGACTCCCCATCCCAATCATTTAAAAAAAATTAAAATTAACTATCTACTTATAGAGATGCTGATAGGTACGTGTCCAGCTTCACTGACGCATAAAAATCGTATACATGCACCCCAGTGTTTTTTTCTTTCTCCACCATTTCCAGCTAACAATAAATACATTTCAATATTTTCTTGGAAACGAATTATACTGTATGGGGTACAAGGTAGGGGTTAGACAGCTTTAGTCGTTCTAAATAAAATAATAATTTTATTGAGAAACTTTAGTTGGGACCCATCAAATTTCTCGAGACCCATTCAAATCAAATACATGCGTCCCAGGATGCACTAAATTAAAGCTATCAGCATCACTGACTTACCTTGGTTCTGTAGACGTTTCTCAGGTGTGGTTGTGTAGCATCCATTGGGTCACCAAAGATTGCAGAATCTGGGTTTTCTGTCACAGTTGGAGTGGTACTTAAATGGGGTGTTGAAGGTGGTGTACCATTGTTGGTAGTACTTGTAGTAATGGAAAGAGGGAGGCAGCAGTAGGAGGGGAGGTGTGATAGAATTTGGGGCAACAGCAGCAGCAGCAACAGTGTTGGTGTGTGGTGGTGGTGGTAGTTGAAAAGGACTGCTGGCATCATCAGCAGCAAGATTGGAAGAATTTGAGGTCTGCCTCATCTGAGTCTTGTGGTACTT
>CM042161.1:33647711-33683920 GCA_023376005.1 Doryteuthis pealeii | reverse complement strand
GAGAGGAGATAGGGATCCATTTGAAAATTATTTATAGGTTAGATAGGAATACTTGAATACAGCCACTGTGCCAAACAGATGATTATTATAGGTCATAAGTGTGGTGTGTTTTGTTTTTTTTTATGATGGCAATCGTACCATTTAAAGTGAGTGATTATGATTGGTAATCACAACGCACATTTAGAGAAGAATCAAATTTTGCCATTAAATAACCCCATAAGTGATATCTGGTTAAATACCCGAAAATTAAAGCGCTTAATTTTCAAAACAGACAGTGGATTGAACTTTTTAAATCTCACGATTTTATTTGTATGGAATACTACAGATTTTGCAACAAATGGGAGATTTTTTTTTGTTCGCAAAAATCACCATCCTTTTGCCGATTTTGGTTCTGCAAAGGTGTTGCATGGGCAAATGTTATGGGGTTAACAAGTTATGAAAAACCGAGATATGGAAAACGCAGGATCGGTCAATTGGGATTTCATCAGCTGGGGGTTGGTTTTTTGGATCTAGATGCTAGAGAAAGGAAAACCGGTGGATTAAATATGTCATTTTACAGGAAGATTTCTCCCTCGACATCTCTTCGTGTGGCTAATTTCGCGCGGCTGCAGTTTTTGAATCACTTGTACAATGCTACGTAATTATATTGTCCTTCCAATTCAAAATGGACAATATGCAGGGAAACAGAAAATTGAAAAAAAAAGAAATTGAGCACCGTGCTAGCGATCATTGTTATGTATTACAGTGCTTGTTTTTTTTTTTTTTTTTTTTTGTTTTTTTTTTTTTTTATTGCTTTTTTTCTTTTTTTTCTGTTTTTTTTTTTTTGTTATTTTCTTTTTTCTTTCTTCTCTTTTATTTTTTTTTTTTCTTGATTTTTTTCTTTTTGTTCATTTTTTCTCGGTGGATCACTTTTTTTTTTTTGGTTCTTTTGATTCCACGCGCCCCAGACGCCTGACCAGACTTGTCGCCCCCCCAACGTCAACCGGGCGTACCCCGCCCCCCCCCGCGCGCGCCACGCCCACCTGACCCACACTCCCGCCCCCCCCCCCCCCCCCCGCACCCCCCTCACCCCCCCCTCCTTTCGTGTTCTTTTCTTTTTTTTTTTCTCTTATTTTAGGAGGTGGTAGGTATTTATGTGAAGATAAAATTCCATGCCTCAATTATTTTGAGCCATTGTTTATTATTTTATTTTTTCTTTCTTTGTCTTTTTTTTTTTCCTCTCCCCTCTTTTTTTTCTGACAGAATGAAAATAGAAGCTGGGTTGGTTGACGCCAAAGTGGCTCACATTGGCTACAGTCCCAAAGAAAGAACGCAACACCAGCCTGTCAGCCTCCCCAGATGGTGTCCAAAACTTGTCTATGAAAATCTGGAGGCTAAGATGCGTCAGAGAGAACCCATCTCTTCTAAACTGAAGGGATGGTGAAAGAGAGGCTTCGTCCATAAAACGCTGAGGACGATGCTTCTCCTGTCAAATCAGAAGACAGCGAGAAAGAAATCTCGGCATGGATTATGCCAGTTGATTTGAGCACAAAGCCTGCATCTTCATCACCCGATATCATCACTTTGTCAGATGATTCGGACGACGAGAAGAAAACCACTGAACGGAGCAAAAGAACTCACTGCTGACGAAAAGCGTATGCGCAAAAAACTAGTCAAGACTCTGCAAGCCGAATTGCGCAACGAAGAGGCAAAGCTTGTTCTCCTGAAGAAACTGCGCCAGAGTCAGTTGTCGCACCAATTGCAGGAGCAAAGCAATGTTGTGGCCAACAACAAGCAGTTGTCCAGTAGACAGCAGCAGCAGCAACAGCAGCCGTCTGCCCCTCCCCCACTTGTGCGTGGAAACAACCAACCCACTACAGTCTTCCCAAATCTAATTCTTCGTCATCTCAATTCTCAGTTTATGAGAGGCGTCGCAGCAGCCGCAGCAGATGCATCAGCAGCAGCAAGCACAGCAATCATCAAGCAACAACCAATACCAAGCAACAGCAACAGCAGCAACAAGGCCCTCCACCCTTGGTCATGGCCCCACGTGGGATGTCCCATGGCATGCAAAACATGCGCAGGCAACCACAACCAAATGTCCAATTCAAATAACAGTTTAATGTCAGGCTTTCGTCCAATCCACACCCCGCCAACACAGACCCAGCCCCCAGCCTGCACCCCCACCGCCCAGCCTGTGGAGACGGCAGCCCAGAGACAAGCAGCAGCGAAACTGGCTCTGCGCAAACAGCTGGAGAAAACCCTGCTCCAGATTCCTCCCCCTAAACCGCCTCCCCCAGAAATGAACTTCATCCCAAGTCTGGCCAGACACGAGTTCATCATGCTCCTCGGCCTCGAAGAGTGGGTCACTACATTGTTGACTCTGATCTAATAGCCAGAGGGTGAGAAGAACTTGGACCAACATGATCTGCAACCCTTTCAGCTGCGTCCAGTGCAACACGGACTTCACACCTGTATGGAAACGGGAAAAAACCGCGCTCAAAGAATGTGATTTGCGAACAGTGCGTGACGTCAAATCAGAAGAAGGCCCTGAAGCAGGAACACACAAACCGCTTGAAGAGTGCTTTTGTCAAAGCCCTGCAACAGAACAAGAGATTGAACGCATGCAATCGCAAGGCATGAATATGCCAACCACAGTGGCAAACCAACATGAATGTGGGGACCACTGCTCCCATGAATCCACACCAATTCATATAACAAGCCCAATACTGACCACTTCGACATCACCAGACATTGATGCACGCCCACCAGCTACAACGGCCTAATCAACCTCTAGGTCTGCAGCCATTTACCCGAGGACATTCCATTATCAGTTACCGTTCACAAAACCTGACCTTCATCGGCAATATTTGCTAGACTTGATCCACCCAGGCCCAGAGGTGCTATGCCATGGAAATCTTAAAAACATTGAATTGGAAAAACATTTTAAAATTTAAAAAAATTAAAATAAACAAAGCTTAAAAAGAAGTTTAAAAAAATTAAAAACAGGACTAAGCATATTTTGGGGGGTTGGGGTGGAAGAGAGAAGAGAAAATAATTAAAGATTTTAAATAACAAATATAAAAAAAATGATAAATTGGCTTACAGAAATTGCAGGCAGTCAAAAAAGCCAAGAGAGAACCCCTGGTGAAATAAAATATAAAAGATTTTAAAGAAAGAAAAAACTTTTAAAAGTAAAAAAATAAAATTCTCACATAAAGTAAAACAGAATTTAAGACAATCAAACTTGAAAGCCTCAAAGAAAAAAATATCAAACTTGTGCCAATTAATCTAATAACAAAATAAAGTTTTAAGAGCAAAATAAATACAAAAAGAATGAAAATGTGGAAGAAGAAAATATTAGCCAAACCTTTCTGTCCAATCCCTTTCCTAACTCTCTAAACCCCCCCTACCAATTATCCCTGTGGGGACAAGTATCTTTTTTTTCCCTTTCTCTTCTCCTCCCCACAAATCCTGTTTGTTGCTTCTCTCTCTCTCTTCTCTCTCTCCTCTCTCCTCTCTCTCTCTCTCATTGTTATCACTTCCCCACACCATTTTTAACTCGACTACAATGGGAAAAAGAAAAAAAAACAATTTCTTATTCCTGTAGATCTCTTGTTCTATTATAGTCTCCGCAAGCAAAATAAACTTAGTCTATTTTCAAATGCAAACAAAACAAAAACAAAATTTAAGATTCCTAAATAAACAAGAAAATTAAAGATTTAATAGATTTTTGTTATCTTCAACTTTTCTCACTCTATCAAATCTCTCACACTAACATCACTTGTTTTTTTTAATTTCACATTTCAATTTTCTCCAAATTATAATTTGTCCTTTGACATTAAACTTTTATTACTGAATTTCTAAGATTCATTTTCTATCTTCATAAAATTTCTAAGATTCATTTTGGATCTTCATAAGATTTCACTAAAGCAGACAGAAAAAAGCGCTCAAAAAATGAATAAATAGATTCTGGAGTAAAACTACATTTCAGCTAATGTATTTTTGTGGTTATCTTCCGGTGTCATCTCTTTCCTCAAAAAAGAAAAATGACACTTTGAGAATATGACAAAAGCTGTTCTGGTCTAAAGAATAAGCTCCTCCTCCTCTTTCTCCTCCTCTTTCTTCCTCCTCCTCTTCTTTGTAGAATTACAGACTCCTAAACTTTTTATTTTCAAGCCCTTTAAAAGTTCAAAATTAATTTTGGAAATGTAGTGCTCTTAAGATCTAAACCAAATGAGGAGAAAGATAGGAAAGTAGGTGCTCTCTTAAAATGGACAAAATTCTTTTAAAGTTTTTTTGTTTCAAAATCTTCTACCATTTTATTTCTCAAAGTTATGTTTCCTTTATTTGTTATCAAATTCCTCTCCAAGCGGAAATCCTTTTTAATGTCTTCCCCCCACCCCTATTGCATCCCTATTCGTTGCAACACAAAAAAAACAACATTAAAATGGATTACTTTTCAAATAAGCTTGGTTATTTTGTGAGGCTACACTACAAATCAAGTTGACTGTGAGATTCTTTAATATTATCATCATCATCATTATTATCATTATCATCATCATTATGAGGAGGGGGGTAGTAATAAAATGGATAATAGAGTGGAGAGATTACTTAATACTCATTCACACTTACCCAATCTATTCTATCTGATTGAGAAATTACCTATTTAGACTTTTGGGCAAACAAAAAAATCTTCAGACTTTTTTCTTTTGTTCAAATATCAAACGTTATCATTTATCCGTACAATTAACGTTCAAACCTATTTATATGTGCCAGCCAAACACAACTTCATTGAATGAATATTATACATGAGGATTTTTTTTTTTTTTTCTTCTTTTTTTTTTGTGCGCATGTGTGCATGCCTGTGTGCAAATGGTCTCTGAGCTGGATCTAAGTTTATAAATTAAAAAGAAAATCGTTATTACAACTAACAAAAAAAAAATTGAAAATAGGTCTTTGCAATTTGTCCAAAGTCGGATTATTTCTCAAATGAAGAGGGGAAGAAAAAAAAATTCTCAAAGTCCGAATGCTGAAACAAGTTTCCTCTTACTACTCATTCCTTCTTCCTCCTCAGTGATCCTGCTGTTCTTTAAAACACACCACACCCACCCACACCCAACTACCCGCCCCCCCTGATTTCCCTAAAATGGCACCTCTTCTCCCATTTTTCTCTCAGCGTCATTGTTCTAGCTTAATGTTACTATGAAGTACAGGTCTTTGACTTCATGACTGGAAAAAGTCGGGAGATGTTGGAAGTGGTTTCTTTTTTTTTTTTTTTTTTTTTAAATAAAAAAAAAGAATAATAATAAAAAAAAAAAAAAAGAATAAAAAAAACAAACATTTTTCATCAAATACTTTGGGAGATATTGACACAATTGACAAGAGCCACAAACATTTGTTTGTTTTATATTTATATATATATGTAAAATATATATATATATATATATATATATATATATAATATATATATATGTATATATGTTTTCTTGTTAGCTTCAGAAAAAAAAAGATGATTACGAAAATAAAATAAAAAATGACTCTTGTAAAGAACTGAAGAAAATAATTTTGATTTTTG
The DNA here is from genome assembly GCA_023376005.1 of Doryteuthis pealeii. NCBI lineage: Eukaryota > Metazoa > Mollusca > Cephalopoda > Myopsida > Loliginidae > Doryteuthis > Doryteuthis pealeii. The sequence goes on along the minus strand of CM042161.1, from coordinate 33,678,363 downwards.
TTTCTGCTAAACTTTCATCAAAAAGGTTCCATCACAGTATTTGATTTTTAACAAAATCAGAAGAAAAAAAACTATACTATCTGATTTGTTGTGGCAGAAAATCTAAAATAGAGAAAAATATTTAAAAAAAGATAAAATAAATGGAAACTGGTCTATTAACAAAACATTAAAAAGAATGAATGAAAGATTTCAACAAAGAAAGAAAGTAAAAAAAAAAAAGCTGGTTTTCTCAGAACTTTTTCTTCATTTCCTGTTACATCTTCTGTTGCCTGAACAGAGACAGGCCGTAATAGAAGGGACTCCTCTAGATTTATTTTCATGTTGGTAGACTTAGACCCTTGCTGCTATGACATCTAATACAAGAAAGACTATTTAATCACAGATATTTTAAGCTGCTCCCCCATCTATCTTATTAAAAAAAAGAAAAGGTTAGGGAGACTTTCTTGTTATGGGGGTGCAGGAAGAAGTAGCCTTGAATAATATAAAGGGCCACAGTCCATTGTTCTAATGAATCATTATCAACCCTCTTTCAAAATTTTTTTTTTTTTTTATATCCTAAAAAAAATGGTGATGTAGGTTTTTTTTTAATTACCTAAGAATAAGCCATGTTGAATTTTGTACAAGTCTTTCACCAATGCCCACCGTTGTGATGACTATTTGTGTTTTGAAGAACTCTTTCTACATTTACACACATTGCAGCATTAGATTCAGGCTGGGGTATTTTGGCTTTTTCCTTTCCATTTTCTCTTTCAATTTTTTAAAGTCATCTTCACTTGAGGCAGTCACCTAAAGTTGATCCTAAATAAACAAAAGACATTAACATCCAGAATTGAAATTTACCAATAGTTAAATATCATTTGAGCCTTTCTCAGCCATCATCTTGAACAAAACAATTGGCTATAAATTTGTCCTAAAATTACTGGAATTCTTGAATCAACTGGTTTCAATTGAAGCCTTGAATCAAGCACCAAAACTCTTGGAGATTAGGCTTTTCATATTATTGTTACATAATTATAAAATGTTCAGTTTCTCTAAGGAATTGGTACTTTAACCAAATGATAGAAAGTTTTCAACACTTGATTGTAGTAGCTTTTTTATAAATTCAATTCTGAGAAAGTCTTTTACATATCATACATAATAAAGCTTGTCTTAAAATATCTGATACCCATTATATATATATAACTCCTATTTTTCTTTGCTACTTTGAGTAAATTTCTTTTTAAAGAACATTTAAGAAAGTAGATAATGAGTGTAAATGTTTTATTTTGATAAAATGTCAGCCATTTTAAAACTATATTTCCAAATCTTTAAAAGAAAAATACTTTGATCTTTTGGATCTTGATCAAAATAAAGAAATTAGAATTTATTTATTCTTTGAAAGGGAAAATGGCTTGGTAATTTAATTTTTAGTACAAGACTAGGCTTCTACTTTCCCTACCCTACCCCCTTGTTTCCATTTAATTTGTTTAAGAATTAGATTTCACTATTTTTAGTGGTTACAACACTTCCCTTTTTCAAAAGAATTTTTTTTTTTTATATATATATATTTTGTCCTCAAAAGCTGCCAGAAATAATGGGTGGGTGGGGGGCAATGCTAAGAAACTTTTTTTAAAAATCTATTCATTCCCTCTCTGTCACTTAAAATTTTCTTTGGCCAGTTACAGAAACTGTGAATTAAAATGGCCAAATACAGCACCATCCTCCACTTGAGATCTCGTAAATTAAAAGGTGGTGGAGAGAATTCTTTGGATTTGTTTCCTTCCTGAACTGCATTCAGGTAGATGTTTAAAAACAATTCATAGGAAGAAGACAAGCTTAATAATAAAAAAAACAAAAAAAAACAAAATGAATGATTTGTTTAAAATTGTCCACTGGATCCAAGACTAGGAACGTTTAACGGATCATTTAGTAAAGTTCTTCTAATAAGAATATTTACAAAAATTGGTTTGGATCGCAACCAATACATAGAAGTCCCTGTTCAACTGCACTAGCTGATGGGGTTGCAGATTGCATCTCTTCATAGGGAAGAGGCGAAGAGGAGGAGGAGGAGGAGGAGGCAGGGGTTTTGACAAAACCCTTTTTGTTGATGTCCTTTTTAAAAAAAAAAAAGAAATTAAAAAAATCTTGGGCATCTACATGACAGGAATCTCAAAAGCATGTTGCTCATTTGATAAATGCCCCAACACACGACAAAGTCCTGAATATCTTTGTGCTCTTAAAAAAGAAAAGAAAATCTGTACAATCTTGTACTTGTAAAATCTACTGTATTCTTGAGTTATTTCAATTAAATGTTTTTGGTTTTCTTTTCTTTTTTTTTCTTGTCCTACCAAACTTTTTTTTTTCTTGTTTTCTTCCCCCCTGTCACATTCAGCACGATAGTTGTTGATTCTCTAAGGTTTTGTATGTATTTATTTTTCTTTCACTTTTCAAAATGATGGTGATTACCCAGGTTCATGCCTTCATACAAGTATATTAAACAAGTCCTGTTCAAAAATATGGCCAGTGTATTTGCATACTTGCAAAATCTGTAAAAAGTTTAATGGGTTAGTAATGATTGTGTATTCATTGATAAGTTGGGTTTTATTTTTTTAGTGATTTCATAGTTTCTTCAAAGGCAAAACATTCTCTAAATTGTAAAAAAAAAAAAAAAAAAAAGAACTATTTTCATCCACTAAACACAATCTTAAAACCTTTTAGAATTCTACAGTTCTTTGTTCACTTGGGCAGTTTGTTGTATTCTATTCATATTTTAAATCCATTACTTTAGATCAGGAAACTTAATTTGCCTAATTTAATAGTTGACAAGTGCTGAAATATCAAATTTTCTGGACCGGTCACTTAAGATAGCAAAATAATGTCGATACTGCATTACCTAAGCAATAACGTAACTCAAATTTATTGGGGAAAGGGGGAATTGGGTTTTTCTTTTTAACAAAAAAAAACAATTTCTTTGAAATCTGTAATAGTTGTAAAAAAAAAAAATTTTTTTTTTTTTTATTTTAATTGTTCTAAAAATAAGTAATGAAAATTGTTAAAATCCAAAAATTGATTTTCGGTAGTTTTTTTTTTTTTTTTTTTTTTTTTTTTCACCCTATAACTCTTCATAAGTATCTCCAGTTCTATTAATTTTTATATCACAATTTTTTTCTATCTTTCTGGCTAATAGCTAAGATTTTGATGGTAAAAAAATTTACCTTCATAGATTTTTCTTATCTTGTTTTTTCTTTGGGTTCTCAACACCTAAGAAAGAAAAAAACATAAACATGAAGAAGCATGAAAACTTTAGGATGACTCAATTTCAGTTTGTATATTTGGCTTGGAGACATTTTACCAAACAATTTCTAGTGTAGGCAGTACCCTACTAATGTATCATAAAAAAAATAAGCTCTGTTAAATAAATATATCAATATAAAAATGATTTTAGTGTTTCTCTAAATTATACTATGTTTATACTTTCTGCTTTCCCTGGCCAAAAGTTTTTTTTGTTTGTTTTTTTTTTTTTTTTTTAATATTTTTTTCTTTTTTCTTAATAGATCTAAGGGCTCCGTCGTAAATGACATCAAAAATATACTCCAGACATCCTTTTCTTCCACATATCAAGTGTTTGTTTATCTACAAAATCTTAAGTTCAAAGATAACTAAAAAATTTGTCTCTTTGGTAATATTCATGTACATTTTGGTTCCAATTCCATCACTTGCCACTCACGGTTGCTCTAAAAAATAAACCTCTTAAGATAATTTTAGAGAAAAGGAAATGACTTTGATTCATAATTGATTAAAGACTTTGCTTGGCATAAGGTTAGATTTCATTGGACAGTTATAGGTTGTGCCGGTTCGATGAGCTTCATTAATATACAATCTGATGATAAACTTGGCTAAACTTAATTGTTAACTGGTGGCCTAATAGTTTTTTTGTTTTTTTTTAATACCAGTAAGAGAATTTGAAATTGTTCTCAACAAGTCCAAATTTGTTTAGATATTTGAATGAAGCCAATAATGGCACAAGGTCATTTATGAAGCACTTTGTAAGGAACAAATTTGCTTATAAGGTAAGCACACTTAACTACAGCACATGTTGAGAAGCTGATAATCCAGTTTCAGGGATTTTTTTTTTTTTTCTTTCTTTTCTTCACCTCCTCCAAAGCCATAAAATTTGTGCTGAATTTGAAATTGTTGATAGACTCGCTGGATGTGTTGCATAGTTTTGTACCAAGGTTAGGCCTAATAGACATCTATCACTAATTTTATATAGAGATCAATGGAAGTTTTTTTTTTTTTTTCCTTCTCATGAGAGAAATATTTGATTATTTGTTTAAAAAAAAGATATACATTTAAAATCCTCTCTTAGCTTATTGTGGAGTTTTGTGTCGGTTTTTTTTTTTTTTTTTTTTTTTTTCCTCCAACAGAGATGATTGACACAACACTATCTCCCACCTGGCTTTATGCCAGACAAAAACTAAGCTAACTAAATCTAGAGATATATTATTCAAAAATTATTTGGTACTCATTAAGAAAAAGAAAAACAATTTCTTTCCTTCTCTTTCCTCCAAAAATGCCTTCTAGCAAAAAGAAAAAAAAATCGCAGGGTATAAACTGCTTAGAGATTGAAGATTTCTTTTAGGAATTTTGGTTGGAGTTTTATAAAACATAACAAAATCTTTTAACGAATCATCTATAAACTCACTGACCTTCACCTTTTGACTTGGTGTTGGGGGGGGGGATATTTTATATTCATCGGGACAAATTTATCAATTTAAACAATTGAGAAAAGTGTTAATATTGATTTAACATTTTGAAGGCCAAAATCCTTCCTTTAATGACAAGGACGACCACACCCTCTTTTTTTTTTTTTTTTTCTTTCTTTTGTCTACATCTAAGAGTTCAAGTGATAAAAGAAAAACTTTTTCTTTTCTTTTTCTTTTTCTTTTTTTTTTTTTTTTTTTTTTTTTCTCTCTCTCCTCTCTACCCCCCCCCCCTTTTCCAGTTACTGGTCTGGTGAGACTCCTTACCCACAACAAAAGATTTCTATAAAATTCACAACCAACAGTCATTAACCCCATCCTGCCAGATCAATGAATTAAGCAACAGTGATCCTGTTCAGTATTTAGATGGGTAACCTTTTTGATAACAGCAAGTACTGAAACCAGCCAGACTAAGCTTTGCTTAGTAAATAACAAGTTAAGCAACAATAGGCTCACTCAACACTTAGATGGGTGACCACTTAGTCACAACAGGTACTGTAAGCAGCCTGACTAACCAATGCTTAGTAAATAGCAAGCCCCTCCCCCCCTCCCAATTCAGGGTCAATTTGGTTGAAAATTCTAGAATATTCCTTGGCTTATGACTTCCCCTTATCACTTTTTTATTTATTTATCAACATCACCATTTTTAAATACCCCTACCACTTCGTTTGTTTTGTTTTTATAAATATTTTGCAGGTTCGATTTTTTTTTTTTTTTTTTTTTTATCTTAAGAAATGACTGATATTTTTGTTCCCCTCCTTTTCTTTTCTTTCTCTATTTTCCTTTCTTCAAATCGGAACTTGTGAATGTCACGTGACTGTTTTATCCTCCAAATCGATCTGTGCTTTTTTGGTTTTTCTCTCTGTAGTTGTCTTTTTGCAAATTCTCAAACAAAAATAAAAAAATTGTGAATGTCAACCAGCAGACAATTTAGTTGCGTCGTGTTTTTTTTCTCTCTCTCTCTTTCTTTCTTTCTTCTTACTCTTGCTTCTCTCTCTCTTCTAACCCCTGCTTTCTTTTTGTATGTGCCTTTCCTCTCTCATCTCCCCATTTCATACCCCATATCTTGTATTTTAATTCTTGCTGCCTTTTCTGCACTCTCCCTTTTTTTTCCCTCTCTCTCTCTCCTTCTTCCTTACCTTTTTTCAGACTTACCTGGTAACAATTCAAGCGTGCACACATTTTTCTTTCCCTTCCCAAATTCTTTTGTGAGAATCAACGTCTTTTTTTTTCTTTTTTTTTTTTTCAAAAAAATCTTTTCAACTGATTTTCTAAAGAACCACCATATCGTGACTGGGCGAATTGAACAACTTGCTAATTCCTCATCAAACCTTTTTTATTTTCTTCAACTCTCTCTCTCTCTCTCTCTCTCTCTCAATAAAACGATTGTTTTTTTTTTTTTTTTTTTTTTTCCATCCTTCCTTCAATTAGAAAAAAAAAATTCCAATCTTAATTTTTGCCATTGATACTTTCTTATTCGATCTCTTCTGATTTCTTTGAAATTAAAAATCCAAATTTCCAATGTTGATTCCAATTAGTTCAGAAATCTTCCACATCCACCCATTAAATTATACAAGAACAAAAAAACTCAGTTTATATCATGAGTATTTAATTCCCATAACAAGGATTGAAACAAAAATTTTCAAGTGACCTCCAGACTGATGAAGGACTGATGACATTTTGGCACGAAAAGGATTTTTTTTAAAGATTAATGGAGTGCTCTGAATTGTAAATTAAAAATCATCGGCTTATTGAAAATCCAAGAGAAAATTATTTGATTTGTCTAAATAAATTTCCTATTCCAAGAATTCAGCTTTGGTCTCTTCAGACAATTTTCTACCATCAGCCAAAATGGTATTTTGTAAAATTGGAAGAAGACAAATTATTTTATTTTTGAAAACCTGATAAAGTGTAAAAGAAATGAATTTGAGTCTAGCAAAAGATTTCACTTGGTTTATGGGCTAAAAAAAGATGGATAAAGTAAAACGAAGAAGTTTTATTTTTATTTTCAATCATTTCATTGTGAAGAGTTGTACTTAGCTTTTTCTTCTTTTTTTTTTTTTCTTCGTCTAATGGTTTTGTTGATAGGTTTTATAATTCTCGGCTTTCACAGTGTTGTCATCAACCTTTGACCTCTAGAACCAGGAATGTTACCTTTCAGCAAGAAAAATTTGACTAGATTTTTTTTTTTTTTTTCTCACAAACAAGATAAATATATTTAGCTTCTTCACAAACCTTTATTGTTATTTTTATTTTTTTTTTTTTATTGTAAGGTTAAATTGATTTTTAGAAACCAGCAATGATATATCTTACCCTGCAATTATTTATTATACATTTATTATGTGGAATTTCCACAGGTACTTCAGCTAGTTTATACTTAATTTCATTTTTTTTTTTTTTTTTTTTTTTTTTTTTTTTTATTCATGTTTGTTGTATATATGATGTAACTGTAGATATTTGTGTAGAGTGGCCAGTATTTGGCTGTGTTACAAGAATCTGCTTCTGAGAATCAAGACTTGGTAGGTGGTTTAAAAAGTTTATCATATTGAGCACTGTTTACTTATAAATATAGCACACAAGATATATATCAAGTGTTACTTTGATAGAATTCAACCAAAATTGAGAATTCAAACGTACATATGTTGCATATATATTTTTTACTTATATGAAGTATTATAAATAAATCGAAACCACATCAGTGAGACCAAGTGTGAAGTCTTAATAACAAGGCCTGAAGAGATATGTTAAAATAAATTCATATCCTAAGCAAAGTATATATGTGTGTGTGTGTGTATATATATATATATATATATACATACACACACACACACAGTATCCAATTGCCACTTTAACTTTTCAGTAAATAATCTAAAAGTGCTCAATATGTTAAAAACCTAGAGCAGCAATAATAATATTATTAGAGGAAAAATAAAGGGTCTACCATGGTTTCAATCAAATTGAAATGATTTCATCAGGACCCTACCCTACATTTAATTAAGTCAATAAAAACCTTTTAAATAATAGATTTGAATCAATCTGTAATTGTAAACATAGGTTGGGTTAGTCACTAAAATATTGTTAGAACTACAATATTAAATTTAACGAAATAAATGAATTTTTTTTTTGGTTTTTTTCCTAAATAGTTATTCATTTTAAATAGGATGAATACAAAAAAGAACAATGAAAAACTATAAATTAGTAATATTCAACCCCTAAAATATGATTAAATTTTACTAGCTATTATTTAGAATTAAATTGGTAATACAGAAATGAGAACTAAGGAATGAATACACATGTGGAACAATACATTATTTTTCTCTCAATTTTTACATGTGGCCTGCATGCGAAAATTGAGAAAAATAAGGTAGTGTTCAACCATTATCTGAAAAATATCTTTAATTTAACTAAGGTATTACATCGACTTAGTTAAACATAGGGTAGGGTCCTAATGAAATCATTTCAATTTGATTGAAACTATGGTAGACTTAATTTTTCCTAATAGTATTATTTTATGTATGTGTGTATATATATATATATATATATATATATATATATATATATAAAAAAACTAGAAGTGGCTACCTGGTGTTGACTAGTTAGAAGGGGAGGGTAAAAAAAGGTAGTCTCAGATCCATTATTATTAAATCACGAGTTGGACCCTTGCAGGATGCCCCATTAAAATCCTTATGTAAAAAAGACCTTGCATTGATCCAGACACTTAGAAAAGAAAAGTTAATGTCCCCTATTTAAAATACTAAATGAAAAACAAATTCCATCTGTTATCATTTAAATTTTATTTTTTAATTATCTTCACAAATATAAATCAAATCTTCATTATTTTTGTTCAAAAACCAAGATCTGGTGATAGTGATTGTGTATGTATGTATGTGTGTATTATGTATATATATATATATATACACACACACACACTATCATTAATTGTTTTATTTTCATAGTTTCTTCCAGACATACATACACACACCAACTGCCCTTTATACAGATGTTTACTGTCTCTGAAGAAAACTCAAATTAGCTTGTAATCATTTGTGTTACACTATTTATTGTCCTTGGCAACTAATATCATTGATTGCTTTTTAACAATATGACAATCCGTCTGCAATTATTTTATGCCTAGGTCAGCATTTGTCAACCTTTTTACCCTTGCATAACCCTTAAATAAATTAAATGTCTCGATGAACCCCTGTGCAAAAACAAAATCATATACCATATTTTTCTCATTTTATTTCCATCGTAGTTCATGTGGTAAATATCATAGTAGGTATTTACTGCACATCCCACGTAGTGGGTGTGACACATGGTCTTTTTAATGTGAGGCTCATGATGATGGTAGATGCAAAAAATGTGTTTGATCCCGTTGGTATTCCCCTTCAAGGGGCTGCATCAGGCACTGGGCAATAAACCAACTCTGCCCTTTTAAAATCAAGGAGGCAGGTGTTGCCTGGGGGATAATCCTCTGGGATCAACGCTGTTAACATTACTTAATCGGTCCCGGTCCAAAGCCACTAGACCCCTGGAAATATCATAGTATATATTTTTAAATATCTGGTTTAAGGAAAAAATTAATACTTCTTTGTCAAATTTTTCTGTAATGCTAAATTATATTCATATTGTTCGTTTATAATAATTCATCAGTTTTCATTCACACATAAAAAAATTCTAAACTCAACCATAAAAAATAGACATAAGTAATTAATATCATATACCTATCAATATAAATATAAACAAAACTAAAACAGATAATTGTTGCATCAGTTTAATATTTATTTATCCTTTACTGGAAATTGTTGAAAAGACATAAGACGTAAATCAAGGCAAAATATCTGTGAACCATAAATGGTCTAGAAATGTTATTTTCAGAGACATTTGATAACGTTAATAAGTCAGATAGGATGATGTCTATATTACAATAACCAAGAATATATTGTGCGTGTTTAGTAATATTACAAGGGTGAGTCAAAAAGTAAAGACATTTTGTTTAGGACAGGTATAATTACCAAAACAGGAACATGTATCATACATCAAAATGAAGCTGGTCCTCTGTGGTCCTGCCCTGTAAAATTCTGTTGACTATTCTTTGAGCCATTTCTTCACTACATATTTCACTTCTTCATCACTGGAATAATGTTTGCCTCTCAAACCCTCTTTCATGGGGCCAAAGAGATGATAGTCTGAAGCAAACATTATTCCAGTGACGAGGAAGTGAAATATGTAGTGAAGAAGTAGCTCCGAGAACAGTCAACAGAATTTTAGAGGGCAGGGATATGTGTTCTCATTCGAAGGTGGAACATTGCTATTGAGAGAAACCGTCACTGTGGAGAAGTAGGGATGTGAGCAACAGAGGACCAGCTTCATTTCGATGTATGATACGTGTTCTAAGCCAAATGGCATTACTTTCTGACTCATACGTATACGAAATTAAGTCAAAAATTCATTAGCTTATCTCCCTTGCTTAGGGTACCGGGGAACCCCGGTTGAGAAATACCGGCCCTCACCAACTCTGCGTATGAGTAGCACAGGGATCTGTGCGGTAAAGTAAGTAGGTGTGGCACTCCACTTCAGATGCCAAAATAATCTCTTTAGTCTAGCGCTAGTGAAAAGGGGATAGACTCCCTCGCTGTCTGGCTGATACCGACTTTAAGTAACTAATGATAGTCTTTAGTAAACAATTACAGCTACAAGTAACTTAAATAATAACATCCATTTGAATTAACAAGTACTACCACTCCTGATCGGTTTCATAGGCCTTGAAATATGGTAATAAAATGATCAAAACCCCATTCTGTGTAAATGTAGATATTAATACTCGTGTTCCTTAATCTTCCGACCGTTGTCATCTTGCAACACCCTCTGGTTAAAAATGAGACCGTCCAAATCATCCAACATGAAATGTAAATCAGGATTGCCTGGTGTTGCTTATCTGCCGATTTCTTATGAGTGTCGTCACCTCAGCTAAATAATGGACCGTTCCGTTTTTATTTGAAAAAAAAAAAGGGACATGCGATACAGAAAAAAATAAGAAGATAGAGAGATATGATGAGTGTGCGAAAGCGATAACACTAATCTGTTTCAATCGAACACAATGAAAAGAAAGAAGAAAAAAAGAGTGAGAGTTTAATCAAGATTATTATACTTTTTACATATTGAACTATTTAGCAATAACTCTTAGGTAAACATATCAAACGTAATGATTAAATTATCATACTGTGGTATATGCACAGGGCCTGCTTGCATTTAATAATCTTAGCCTCATCTACACAAAGTGCTAACAGTAAATGACCCAACTAGGATCGATCCCGTTACTCTTGCAGTGACCTCCAATACCATTTCACAACAATTGGTCAAATTTGTGTTACGGAAGACTTGGCTAATGTTAAAAGCTAAAACATTTGGAAATGAGTGTCACTAACCAAGCACTTGGAATGGAACTTTAGTTATCCCGGCCAACATGCCCATTCTTTGACTATTGTGTGGTCACTGCACATGTTCTACAAGTTTGTTCTCTGGGTACCACCAATTTACCCCCACCATAATATTTAACAATGAAACTTGCATAAAGGTTAATATTATCTTGAAATTTTTTTTTTTAGCTTACGGAAATAATGAAAATTATAAACGAAAAACAATGTTTACATTTTTGCACCGTTAAATCAATTGAAATTTAACGTAGCCAAAAACAAGTAATGACTAGAGGCTTTTTTTTTTTTTTTTTTTTTTTTAATTCTATGAAAATCAATTAATGTCAGATTTTCACGAAAATATATTAGGGAAAATCTTTTCTTTTTTTTACGAGGTCTACCCCCCCCTATTTAATGAAATATGAAAAAAATGAACCGACAAAACCGATTTTTTATTTTTTTTCTATAAAGATAAGAGTCTGAATAATTATATCAGAAGATTTTTATAAGTTTCTAGGCGAGAGCTTTTTAGTAAAAGAACCATGAATACAGAATTCTGCTTAAAACTATCAATAAAGAAACTGACCCAGTTGTAAAAAAAAAAAACAGGCTGTTTTACTTATTTTTCAAGATAACGATGAGTAATTTTTCCCCAATCGGATAATTTGATCTTTGAATTAACTGTTTTTCTTTATTACAACTCTGTATGATCGTTACTTTTTTTGAGAGAGATTTTTTTTTAAATATTTACTTTCGTTTATTCAATATGCCCTAAACTGATCACGTGACCCGATTTTGGTCATCCCTAGTGCACTCATACTTGTCGACTGAGAATTGTGTGTGGCGATTCTCCTGATGAAATGTGTCAGGGACAACGACGGGAGGACTGTCATCATTAGGTACCACCAAATTTACCCCCCCCCCTATATTTAACAATAAAACTTGCAGAAAAATTAATATTTTCTTGAAAAAAAATTTTCTATTCGAAAGAAAAAATATTAAACAAACTCATGATTTTTTTTTAAATTTTCAGCTTACGAAAATAATGAAAATTGTGATTGAAAAACAATGTTTTCATTTTTGTACTGTTAAATCAACTGAAATTTAACGCATCTAAAAACAAGTTACGATAAGAGGTTTTTTTTTTTTTAAATTCTATGAAAAATCAATTGATGGTCCGATTTTCACGAAAATTTCCATAAATGTTTACCATTGGATGTAAATACATCTGAAATAGTTTTTTTCTAAAATATATTAGGGAAATATTTTTTTTACGAGGTCTATCACTCCCCCACCCCACCTATTTTATTTTATGAGATAAAAAAATGACGCGCTAGAAAAATGTTGTTTTTTTTTTCTATAAAGGTAAGAGTCTGAATAACTATATCAATGAAATTGAAATATTCAAATTTTCATTTCATTTCATTTTCGATTTAAAAAATTAATACCAAAACCGAAGACATTTTTTTAACGTCAATTTCACGGTGACATTTTAATAGTAAATTTTGGCTAAATTTGAAAATCGTTCGGAAAATTAAAACATATTAAAGGGTAGCCCAGAAAAAAACAATCCAAATTATTTATTTATTTTCCCATTAAACTAACCCTAAACCCCCAAGTTAAAATTAACAGTTTTATTACAAAATTTGTGGGTTCTGTTTTTTCTGGGTCATCCTAATATTTCGACAGATTTGCACCTTTAGCCTAAATTTTAATAAAGTTTTTCAAGTTTGTTTTTTTTCCTAAGCTGAAATTTTTTTTTTAAATCATCAGGATTTTAAAAATGTTTCTTTCGAATGCACAAAAAAAATTTTCAAGATAAAAAAAAAAGAATATTTTAAAAATCGTTAAAAACAAATATTGAATATGCACAAGAAAAAAAATGTCAATTAGAGCTAGCCATACTTTTAGTGGTATAATCGTAAAAGGGAAATAAAATGTAACTTTTCTGTCTAAATTGCGGCCTGAAAATTACCCTTTCGTATGTTATACGGATAGGTTTATTTATTTTTTAAGATAACTATGTAATTTTTCGCAATCGGATAATTTGATCTTTGAATTAACTGTTTTTCTTTGTAACAGCCCTGTACGATCTTTAATTGTTTTTTACGAGATTTTTGATAAACAAAGTACGGAAATATTTATTTCCGTTTTATTCAAGATTGCCTAAACTGATCGCGTGACCCAATTGGAGGTACCTAGTCATCATTCATCAGTTACTGCCTTGTAAATAATACCTACCCTTCTTTTTTTTTTATATATATTAAATAAATGTTGACAATGTTACAATACGCCTTTTTTTGTGACCAGAAAGTAAACATGTCTGGTTGAAATCCAGCTCAAACCTGACAAAGAAGGGGGTGAGAGCTAAAAAACCCACCCGCCCCCTGAAATTGCTTGCTGCCGAAAAGCAGATATGCATCACAGACCACCAAGGATGTCCAATCTGACGTAAAGACCCCCACTCCTATATTTAACACAATGAAGATTTCTTTGAAAAAAATTTTTTTTTCTCATGGCAATTCAATTAAAAAAACAGAAGTTTGAAAAAGAATATTATGACATTTTTTAGCAGAATTCATAATTCATGTTTTTTTTTTTTTTTTTTTTTTTTTACTAAAAAATAAATCCTGTATAGAAACTTATAAAATCTTCTGATATAATTATTCAGACTCTTATCTTTATAGAAAAAATAAAAATCGTTTTTTATCGTTTTTTTTTTTTTTTTTTTTTTTTTTTCAGATTTCCTAAAAATGAGGGGGGGGGGCTCGTAAAAAAATTATTCCCCTAATATATTTTAGGAAAAACCTATTTTAAACATAATTTCATCAACAGGTGAATAAAAGTACCGACATTTTCGTGAAAATTTGTCAATTGATTTTTTCATAGAATTTTTTTTAAGCCTCTAGTCGTAACCTGTTTTTGACTACGTTAAATTTCAATTGATTTAATGTTGAGAAAATGTATTCATAATTTTCCTTATTTCCGTAAGCTGGATTTTTTTTTAAATCATCAGTTTTTTGTTTTTTTTAATGTTTCTTCTTTTGAATGGTCCAAAATTTTGAAGATAATATTAACCTTTATTCAAGTTCTATTGTGTTAAATATAGGGGGGGGGGTTACATTTTATACATCAGATTTACAGACTTGTGAAACTAGTTTAATCTAAACTCACATTCGTTTGACCTTGTGTCAGACTTGAGAAAAAAATTAATGAATATCAACAATAGTATAATCTGATCAATCTATATAACAATACTCGTATTCCTTAATTGTACGACCGTTATCATTTTGCAACACCCTCTGGTTAAAAATGAGATCGTCCAAATCATCCAAGAGGAAATGCAATAAGGTAAATCCTGATTATCTGGTGTTGCTTATCTGCCTAATTCTTATTTTTTTTATAGGTGTCGTCACTTCAGCTAAATAATGGACTATTCTGTTTTTCTTATAAAGAAACGGAAGAAAAGGGACTGCCGCAAAGAAAAAACTTAAGAGTAAGGGAAAGATAGAGGGAGGGGGTGAGCAGGTGATAACGCTAATCTGTTTCAATCAAACAATGAAAAGAAGAAAAAGAGAGAGTTAAATCAAGATTGTTATACGTTTTACATATTGAACTATTTCGCAATAACTCTTAAGTAAACATATCAAACATTGTAATAATTAAATTATCATACTGTGGTATAGCCACAGGTTCTGCTAATCTATATATTAATACTTGTATACCTTAATTATACGACCGTTATCTTGCAACACCTGGTTAAAATGAGATCGTCTTTTTTTCCCGTTTTTATTAGAAAGAAAGTGTGGGGAGGGACATGCTTCACAGAAATGGGTTATTTCCTATAACTCCAACATAAACAAAGGGAACCACTCTTGACTGATTTTTTAAAAATTTATTTTCCCATTACCCTAAACCCTAACCCCGTCTTCTTTTTTTCCTAGAAGATCAATAAATAATTTACCAGTCAAGAGTGGTTCCCCTTTGTTTATGTTGGAGTTATAGGAAATAACCCAGAAATGTATAATAAAGTTGGGGAAACAGAGAAAGGTGAGCGAATAGTAATTTTCAGTTTATTTTAGTATAGGTCTTGATAAGTTTATAATCTCAATTCCCTTAAAAATAACATTGAATCATTTTCATTTTTATTAAAAGTATTAAATCCCAGTTGAGAAATTAAAAATATATACATTGGACTTTATTTCATATGCCATTAACATTTGTCCGCTAGACTATGGTAAAAAAAATTACGGTCCTGAATTCACGGTTACCCCATGGAGCCCCCAACCAACATGTTAAACTGACTGTCACATCCGATTACCCCCACCGTTGGGGGGAGGGGGTGATAAATACAACCGAGAAATGAAATCAATTAGAAAATCAATGAATCATGCCCCCCTTCGACTGAAATGGTTGGGTCAGATGTTATTGTTTGATGACTGACTTCGCTTCGTAGATTCAGAATGCCAATGGGGCTAGATAATTCCAACCTTGTTAAACTGCGGGCCAAAAGTATTCTGAGCTAAAAGACAAATTCCAATTGGCACCACTTCAGAAGAAATAGATTCCATTCATTTTCAAATAATTAGTTTGTTTCATTTTATTTTATATATATATATATATATATATGTGTGTGTGTGTGTAAGTTGAAAATGGAAGCGAATCCGACGGTATGTTGAAATGAAAAATAAAGGAGAGAAAATGTTGAATGGATAAAATAGAATTTATTTTATTATACTTACACTTGTTTCGGCCAGGAGTTTATACCTGTATTCTATCTATTATTATTTTAAATACAAAATAAAATAATAATTTCAGTATTTCAACCGATTTGATTTAAAACACCAAGGATTTACTCTGACGAAGGCCGTTATTTCTTTGTATACTAAAAAGGAAAAAAAAATGTTTTTCTATTATTTTATTTTATTTTGTATTTAAAATAATAATAGATAGTATACATGGATAAACACCTGGCCGAAACACGTGTCAGTATAGTAAAATAAAATTAATCCTATTTTATCTATTCAACATTTTCTTTCCTTTATTTTTCATTTCAACATATATGTGTATATGTATGTATGTATATGTATATATATATATATATGGTTTGTATGTTGAAAATTATTTAGAAAATAATTTAATTCATACACAATCGCTAGGTCAACAGTATTTCTTAAATATTAGTTTATTTGAACAATTTCATTCACCATCCATTCATGATTTAAAAAAAAACTTATGCCAAAACCATTTATATATATATATATATTTATATATATATATATATATATATATATATATATATATATAATCCAAAAGTCCAGGGAAAAAATCTTCCTTACGACATAGGAGTTTTTTAAACAACCTGTCGCAGTTTGAGAGCTCAATGTGTGCTCTTATTGTTAGTCACAGAGCAAATTTATAAGTAAAGAAATAACAAAAGATTTAGAGATTTTGCATTATAGTCTATTTCGGGGAGCTTAGACAAAGTGTCTAATTCTCCCAGCTAATGCAAAATCTCTAAGTCTTTTGTTATTTCTTTACTTATAAATATAAATATATATATATATATATATATATATATATATATATATATATATATAAATGATTTCCATTTTGCCAATGTTTTCCGTATTCTTTGGACTTTTTCATGCCGTCGAAGTTCTTTTTACGGACATAAGTTTCTGCAATTCTTTTTTCTTTTTTCATTTCAATTGTTTGTTTTCTACTTTCTCAGGACTTTTTTTTTTGATCTAATAGGAATTTTACTAAATAATTATCCGGTTTGTATCGACTTAAACTAAGAATTTATATAGTTTATATAAGGGTTTAAAACACAAAATTCACACATTGGAATACCTATTTTTGTTTTGTTTTGTTTCTTTGTTGCATTTTCTTTTCTTTTTTCTTTTCTTTTTTCACTGTTCAAGTCATAAAAATGAGAATTAGACAAAACGTGACCCGTTGGTTCACCCATTGAGCTCTGGGTAGATTATTGGGATTAGGGAAAAGTGAGTTTACAAAGCAAATTAAAATTTTTTTAAATAAATACGACCGGATAATTTTTTTAAAAAGACATTAAAATCATTTTGTAAGATTTCTAAGAAATGGAATGTTTGACCTAATTTAAGCTACGGGTTAGCTACTTGTGAAACTTGGCGTACAAATATATTTCATTCTCTCTAAATCACCCTCTTTACACTCATAAACTAACATATATAATGAGGAGGTAATCAAGATATACATAGAGAGGGGAAAAGTGACAGGCAAACTGTGAAGTAAGAGACGGCTCAGTTTTTAACTTAATTGCAAATTACGACTAATTAGAACCAATTAAAATGGATTTTTCTTTCAAACATAACTCAATCCTAAAACTAAGGAATGATTTAGTATAACTTTGGTGTCGTTAAAATTTCCTTCCTCATTTTTAGTCCTATCATTCTTAATCCCACCAACAACAACACGTGTAGAAAACAGAGATTCACACACACACACACACACATATATATATATATATATATATATATATATATATATAATTTTATGACTTGAACGGTGAAAAAACAGGTAGTCCAATGTGTGAATTTTGTGTTTCAAAACATTATATAAGTAAAAAAAAATTTTCTAAAGTCGTCATGGAGGCCCAGAGTCGGTATCACCATACAGCGAGGGAGTCTATACCCTTTTCACTAGCGCTAGACTAAGGAGATTGTTTTTAGCTTCTGAGACGAAGCGCCATACCTACCGTCAGCTCCTCACTTTACCGCATAGATCCCTGTGCTACTAATACCCTGAGTTGGCGAGGGCCAGCATCGAACCAGGAACCTTGACGTTTCCAGCCGAACCCTCTACCAACCGAGCTAAACAAATTCTTAGTTTTAGTCGATACAAACCGGATAAAATAGTTGAATAAATAATTATCTTAGAAAAATTGGGTTTCGTCTTTCGGTTTTTCTTTTTGTTTGTATTTTGTTTCAGGATTGAACTCATTGAAGATCAAGAGACGTAATGGTAAGTTCTTTTCAACCATTATAACACGTGTGTGTATGTACATATAATGAAAATGGTTAAACTTGCAAATCGTCATCAAAATTAAAACGGAAACTTATTTGGTGGTGATCCATGACAGTTTAACTACAGTGTATAAATTGTGTTACGGTTTAGGGGTTTGGTTGGGGATTAAGTTTGTTTTTAATTACGTATGGCTTTTTTTTTAAATAACAAAAAAATTACTATCTATTAATCTATTAATAATGGAGATTCGCTTCCGGTTTTTGTCTGTAACAAAAATACGTCCCATTACCCAAAATCGTCATAACATAGAATAAATACACTCAAAATTTGAACATGCAACAGTCCTCATTGTTTTTTAAAACAAGTTTAATAAATACATGACTGGTATTATATATCTATATATAGTTTGTTTTATTTTAATACATATTTAAAGTTTACATTTCAAATTGTTTTATTTTTTAATCCTGTAATGAATTTGATGATTTTACTTACTTAGGGTACAAACTCGCTGACATTGAATTTTTTACTCCCACTCCACAGGCAATATGTTTCAAAAAATCTATTTTTACATCGCCCGGAGGGTGTTTTTTATTTTGTACTAGTACTTTTAATTAACCATTGAAATTGATTATTGAATCCAACGGTAGACACATTAGTCTTAGTTGTTTGTGTTAGTATTGCAATGTATAATTTCAATTAAACTTGGTTTAAAAGAAATATTTTTCAACATTAAATGTATATGGATCACCACCAAATAAGTTTCTGTTTTAATTTTGATGACGATTTGCATGAACCATGAACAGGATTTCATAAACTTTAGTAAATAAAATTTTAAAAATTAAAAAAGATTCATAATTTATATATACTAGCAAAAAAAAAAAAAAAAACACTCTCCGGTGTAAAAATACATTTTTGAAAGATGGGGGTGGGAAAATGATATGAATAAAATAAAACGTTTAATATTTTTTGGAAAATTTCATTTCGCTCCGCTGAGATATTTGTTTTGTTTTACGCCAGTAGGAACCTCCAAAATGTTTCTAAAAATGTCTGATTTAATTATTCAGACTTATCGTTAGAGAAAATTTTTAAAATTGTATGAGTAAAATATATTTTGATCGGATTTCATAAAATTTCATAAAAATATTTCCCCTAATTTATTTTAGGAAAAACTATTTTAAACATAAATTCATCTAAAGGTGAATAAGTATCGAAATTTTCGTGAAAATTTGACAATTGATTTTTTATAGAATTTTAACATTTTTATGTAGTAATGATATTGACTATAGATTAAATACTCATTGATAAACTTACTTAATTCCTGAAATTACTGTGACGTAATCAGCGACGTAGTTTCTTTTACAGATATATAGACCTAATCTCTTATTACTACTAGCAAAACAAAAAAAAAACACCCTCCAGGCGGTGTAAAAAAATGTTTTTGGAAGATATTGCTTGACAGGGGTGGAGTTAAAAATTCAATGTCAGATGGTTTGTATCATAAGTAAAATCATCGAATTTGTTAAAAGAGTAAAAAAAAAAAAAAAAAGTAAAACAATTTAAAATTAAACTTAGTTCTGTCCCCCTCAATAAAATGCTGCGTACATCTATTAATTATTTTGAATATTTTACACAAAATCGTAAGTATTTATTTATTTGTAAACTTTTAGTTAACTTCTTGTTACTAAAAAAAGTGGGGGGGGGGCGAGATTAACAAAACAATTTTTGAAATTGCTTTCTCAAATTTTGAGTATATATAACACAGTGTTGTTTTTATTCTATGTATTAACGATTTTGACTATAAATTAAATACTTATTAATAGACTTACGCAATCATGGAGAATGTTGTGACGTAGTTTTGGTTACAGAGAAAAATACACCCAATCTCCATTATTAAAACTAGCAAATATATGCACCCTTTGGATGCAAGTATTTAAGTTTTATTGTAACAAAATATTGTATTAAATTAGAAAGACTAATGAAACTAAATAAGAATGCAGATAAAAAGATTTGAAACAGAGGTGGGTATAATCGAAAAATAGAACAACTGAAACTTACTCTTACATCACTCTCGTCTTTCATTGTTAAATTTTCCGAATTTAACTATTTAGTTAAAATAGGAAGTAAAGAATAAAATTATAGTTATTTTTTTGTTTTTTGTTAATGGATTTCTTTTAAGATTTATTGAAGAGATTTTTGCTCATATTTATTAAGATAAAACCAAACATTTGGAAATCAATAATACTAAGAACATATTTATTAAATTCGATTTTTTAATATCAATATGCAAATTAGCCTTCCCGTTTACACTGTAAACTGCTATTTTGTTGTATATATAAATACAATTGCATGTTATTAGTATGTAGATATAGTCAACAGTATTAATAATATAAAACAATTTTATTAATAATAGAGGTTGAAATAGAATCAAATCATGGAGAATATGACGTAAATAACTAAGGGAATTGTAATTTGAGTAGTAATATAGTTTCGGTTATAGACAGACACTCAATCTCCATTATAATAAGAAGATATATAGAGATAAAGAGGCGGGAGAGAAGACAAGGAAAATCAGTTTTTTGACATCCTTACTGTTTAAGTATAATGGTCGTCATCGTATATCAATGATCATCGTATTTCCAAGTGGGGAAAAACCTTTGAGGAGGTGGGGGTGATCTAGTACTGAAAACGAGGCTATTGCTTTTCGTATTAAAACGTGACGAAAGAAGTGAAAGCAAAAGTAGCTAATTTCCTTAAGTGAGGTTTGTGTCGTTGGTCGATTTTAATCTGAACACGTCGTTGGCTGCTTCTGACACGAAAGGGTCACGCAGATCGTGTCATGACATTAAAGACAACGAAATGGACATTAGTCTTCGTCTCCTCGAAAATATCTTATAAAAAAAAGTATTCTTATATATGTGTATGTGAGAGAGACCGAAAGAAAAGTTAATAAAAAATCTTAATATACGTGTATGAGAGAGAGGGGGGAGTTAATCAAAATTCCTTTATATATTATTATTATTATTATTATTATTATTATTATTATCACTCCTTTTGAGTTTTTTCACATCAGCGTTAGCTGATGGTATTTCACTGGTGTCTGAATGACAACAAATTATTATTATTATTATTATTATTATTATTATTATTATTATTATTATTATTATTATTATTATCTAAAGCTGAACGAATCAATTTTTGTCTCCTAAAGGCTTTTTTACTGTTTAGTTTAATTACACGAAAGTTATACTAAAATATTCCGGTTATTTCCTAGTTGAGTAACATGAGTAAACCAGAAAAAAACAAAACCCAAATTATTTATTTATTTTCCCATTAAACTAACTCTAAACCCTATATATGTATTTAAAAAATCATCTAAAAGTTTCATTCACAAAAAATATGTAAAAAAAAAACCTTTAGAAAATTAAACATTATCACCAATTCATTTCAAAAACGTAGTCGGCATTAAATGACTCATTGAGGTTGATATGCCGTAAAACAAGATCAAAATCAAACCTAAACCCTAACCCTAACCCTTGTTGGACTTAAACTTCAAAAAAAATTTTTTAATTAACAGTTTTATTACAAAATTTGTGGGTTCTGTTTTTTCTTAGTCACCCTGTAATATCATGTTACTCAACTAGGAAATAACCAATATTCCTTAGTTTTAGGATTGAGTTATGTTTGAAAAATACTCCATTTTAATTGTTTCTAATTAGTCGTAATTTGCAATTAAGTCAAAACCTGACCCGTCTCTCACTTGACATTCTGCCTGTAATGTTCACCCTCTCTATGTATATCATGATTACCCCCTCGTTATATGTGTTAGTTTCTCAGTGAGCGTGGAGTGAGAGATATTGGAGAGTTATGAAACATATTTGTATGTTACGTTTCATAAAAAAAACTATCTTGGCTCTTAATAGATTTAAATTTGGTCAAACGTTTTTAGAAATCTTACAAAATGATTTTAATGTTTTTGCGTATTTATTTTATTTTATTCCCTTTGCAAATTCCCTTTTCCTTAATCCCAATTATCTACCCAGAACTCAATGGGTGCTAGAAGGCGGTGGCTGAGGGTCTTCATGTCCTGGGATGGCGGGGTTACAGTTCTGAAGGCCTGGAGAATGTGAAGCACCCCTTCATCACCATTGCTGCCAGGTCCACTCTGACCTGAAGTGATAGGGTCCCATCTATGGGTTAAATAGAAAATTCTTTTACAAAAAAGTTGAGTTCCAAATTGTTGCCTTTATATAGTTTGTTCTTATGTCATTGTCTTGTGCTGCGATTTTAGCGATTCGGTTTCTCTCTTGGGTTTTTCTTTTCTTTGCCGGCATTAAATGACCCAAACAAACAAACATGTTGTTTCTATCTCCTTCATTTTCGCTATACGTCGTTTATTTGTCAAGACTAACAAACGAAAAAATTCCATTAGACGCATTCTAGCTGAATATTTTTTCTGTATCAACTTGTTTGGCAAAAAAAGAATCTAATAGAAAGGCGGCGTCTCTTGTGTGATTGTCACTTGTTTTTGAATTGTTCTCATTCAGTCGATCGGCCATTTTGAATCATTTGATAAATCGAAAAGAAAAAAGTCTTAATAATAATAATAATAATTAATAATAATAATACGCTTCAAACGACAAATAGATGAGGTTGCACATGGAAAGACTTGGACATGGTTAAGAAAGGGAAACCTCAAAAGAGAAACAGAATCACTTATAATTGCTGCACAAAAT
Organism: Doryteuthis pealeii; assembly: GCA_023376005.1. Classification (NCBI taxonomy): domain Eukaryota; kingdom Metazoa; phylum Mollusca; class Cephalopoda; order Myopsida; family Loliginidae; genus Doryteuthis; species Doryteuthis pealeii. The sequence goes on along the minus strand of CM042161.1, from coordinate 33,655,461 downwards.
AATGCCATAAGGACAAACTACATCAAAGCGAAAATTGATAAGACCCAACAGAATAGTAAATGTAGACTTTGCGGTAATAGAGATGAGACTGTTAACCATATACTCTGCGAATGTAGCAAACTAGCACAACGAGAATACAAAACTAGACACGACTGGGTTGGGAAGGTGATCCACTGGGAATTATGCAAGAAATTAAATTTTGACCACACAACAAAATGGTATATGCATAAACCAGAATCTGTTCTTGAGAACGAAACGCAAACAAAATTCTCTGGGACTTTGAAATTAAAACGGATCACCTTATCCCAGCAAGAAGACCAGACCTAGTGTTGATTAACAAAAAGAAGAACTTGTCAACTGGTGGATTTTGCAGTGCCAGCGGATCACCGGGTGAAGTTTAAGGAAATGAACAAATTGACAAAATATCTGGACCTTGCCAGAGAACTGAAAAAGTTATGGAATATGAAAGTGAAAGTTATACCAATTGTAGTTTGGTGCACTTGAACAGTCCCAAAGGATTAGAAAAGGGTTTGGAAAGTTTGGATATCAGAGGAAGGATTGAAACCATTCAGAAACACTGCACTGCTGCAATCTGCCAGAATACTCAGAAGAGTCCTGGAGACCTGAGGAGACTTGTTGTCACTCAGACTCCAGTGAAAGACCATCAGCTAACACTGATGTGAAAACTCAAAAGGAGTAAATAATAATAATACGCAACAAAACAGTAAATGTAGACTGTGCGGTGACAGAGATTATGTATTAAGTGAATGTAGCAAACTAGCACAACGGGAATACAAAGCTAGGCACGACTGGGTTGGGAAGGTGATCCACTGGAAATTATGCAAAAAATTAAACTTTGACCATACAACAAAATGGTATATGCATAAACCAGAATCTGTTCTTGAGAATGAAACGCATAACAGTCTCTGTTATAGAGATAAAGACGGATCACCCTATCCCAGCCAGGAGACCAGACCTAGTGTTAACAAAAAAGAAAACGTCTTAACTGGTGGACTTTGCGGTACCAGCAGATCACGGTGAAGCTGAAGGAAAATGAAAAGATGGATAAATACCTGGACCTTGCCAGAGAATTGAAAAAGCTGTGCAACATGAGAGGGAAAGTGACATCAATTGTAGTTGGGGCACTTGGAACGTTCCCAATAAACTTGGAAAAAAACTGGAGGATCTAGAAATCAGAGGAAAAATTGAGACCATCCAGACTACTGCACTGCTGCAATCGGCTAGAGTACTCAGAAGAGTCCTGGAGACCTGAGAAGACTTGTTGTCACTCAGACTCCAGTGAAATACCATCAACTAACGCTGATGTGAAAAACTCAAAAGGAGTGAACAATAATAATAATATCTTTTCAGCTAGTATATTAGGTCTGAGACCTGTCAGCTGTTCCTTATAAACATTCATCTTAATTCCCCAGAATATTTATAATCTTTCCACAGATTATCTAACATTGCCTTAAAGGAGTTTAGAGATGGGGCATTCACTATTGATTATGGTAGTTTATTCCATGTATTCACCACTCTGTTACTAAAATAATTTTGTCTTGCATTTGCTTTAGAAATTTTTTTTAAGAGTTTTAATTTATGACCCCTGGTATTGATATTTTGTGCAATGTTTAGTAGATCAAAGTTCGTTGAATAAAATCCATGGGTATTTTTGTAGACTTCAATCTTACGACGGAGGAAGAATTTTACAGTTTTCAAATTGGACAAGAATCGACAGCTTACCAATATATCAGTACAGATGGTTGTCGTCTGCTTCAGGAGAAGAAAGATTATTTTATTATTATTATTATTATTATTATTATTATTATTATTATTATTATTATTATTATTATTATTGTTGTTGTTGTTGTTGTTGTTGTTACATAATCTATGTGGTGGCATAGATTATTAGCAACACCCTGTATTTCTGCAGGGATGGTCCTTTTTCATATCGCGGGCGGCCCTTTCCGTGGAATATTACAAGTGAACACCGGAAGTCCTGCACGTCACGTGATTTTGAATTAGTTAGTCAGTTCCAACGAGGTTCTTAAGCGAGAAGAGACGTTTCTTGCTTAGTTAGTTGAACTCACCTGCACGCGCGCTGTAGTTAGTTTTAGTTAAGAATAAAACGATGTAAAAAAGAACAGATGTCGTTATTGGTTGATGCTTTTGTGGCGTTAGTTTCGTATTTGCCTGGGAGAGTTGTCTGCTCGTTTAGTTTGCTGGTGCCTGCTAGGGGCCGGTTATATTTAAGCGGCTGTTTTGAACGCTTCTTTCTCTTTTTCTGTTCCTGATACTACGAGACACATGGGTTAGTCAAGGTCTACCCCGTCTCGTTGGGGCTTCGTCCTCCCCTTACATTACTGTAAGTTATTAACACAGCATAGACTATCCCTAGTCTCATGTCTGTGGCTCTTATGTATATCTTGTACCATTCATGAATGTGTCTTTATCTTTCTACATGTAACTTTGTTTCACCTATGTATTATGTATCATGTTATATCCATGTGCTGTATACCATATTAAATGTTTTGTCCATTAACCTTTGTCGGAGTCTGGTATTCAAGTATATATAACTTTGAACCATTTCTTACACTTTAGTTAGAAGACTGACCAAGAAGAAGAAAATAAATTAAAGACGAACAACCAACGAAATAAAAAGAAACTAGACATCACACGAACTACCTGTCTATCTCTCTCCCTTCTCTCTCCAGTGAAAGAACTTCTATTGTGTATATACCCCACCATGGGTATATGAGTATGTAACATTATGAGGTTTTTACACCTGCCGTAGCCGGTGGTTCGTTGAAGGCTGAGTGACAGCAAATCTCCTCCGGTCTCCAGGACTCTTCTGGGAATTCTAGCCGATTTTAACAATGTTGTAGTTTGATGGTCTCGATTCTTCTTCCGATTTCCAATTCACCCAAATTCTTTTCCAGACTTTGGGGACCGTTCCAAGGGAATCAATTACAATTGGTACGGTCTTTATCTTCATGTTCCACAGTTTCCTCAGTTCTCTGGCAAGGTCCAAGTATTTATCTATCTTTTCACTTTCTTTCATTTTCACACGGTGGTCGGCCGGGACGGCAAAATCCACGATATGACAGGTTCTCTTCTTCTTGTCAATCAATACTAGGTCCGTTCTGATGGCCGAGATTAGGTGATCCATCTATACCTCGAAGTCCTAGAGAATTTTATGTCTCATACTCCAGGACAGGTTCAGGCTTGTGCATATGCCATTTGGTTGTTTGATGAAAATTGAATTTCTTACACAATTCCCAGTGGATTACCTTTCTCACAGAGTCGTGTCTAGTCTTGTACTATCTTTGTGCTAGTTTGCTGCATTCGCTTATTATATGATTAACCTTTTCGTCTCTGTCTCCACACATTCTGCACTTGCTATTCAGCCCCGTCTTATCTATTTTTGCCTTTATATACTTTGTTCTTATGTCATTGTCTTGTGCTGCAATTATAAGCGATTCGGTTTTTCTCTTGAGGTTTCCTTATTTTAGACATGTTCATGTCTTCTGATGTGATATCTCTTGAGTTTGACGCTTAAAGTACCCATGTAGTTGTTTTTCTTCCCATTTCTGTTTTTTAGGTTTTTATGTATTTCTGTTTGTCAATATATTGCAATTGCTTTTTGACTGCTGCAATTAGTCTTTCCTTACTTTTATTAGTGTATTCGTCAAGTGCTCGGGTTGTCGTATCTACACTATCCTCAATGTTGGCGAGACCCCTTCCCCCTTCTTTCCTTAGCATATATAGTTTGTCTATGTCGTCTCTCGGGTGAAATGCTTTGTGTGTGGTCATGAGTTTCTTTGTCCTCTGGTCCATCTGCCGGAGCTTATTATTATTATTTCACTCGTGAGTTTTTCACACCAGCTTATGCTGGTGGTCTTTCACTGGAGTCTGAGGGGCAACAAGTCTCCATCGGTCTCCAGGACTCTCCTGAGTATTCTAGCCGATTTCAACAATGCTGTTTTCTGGATGGTCTCAATTCGTCCTCTGATTTTCAGTTTCTCTAGTCTCCTTTCAGAGCTTTTGGGAAATGTTCCATGTGTACAAATTCGAATTGGTATTACTTTCATCCTCATATTCCACAGTTTTTTCAATTCTCTAGCAAGGTCTAGGTATTTGTCGTTTTCTTTCATTTTCACCCTGTGGTCTGCTGGAACTGCAAAATCTACCAGTTGGCAAGTTCTCTCTCTCTCTCTCTCTCTCTCTCTCTCTCTCTCTCTCTCTCTCTCTCTCTCTCTCACACACACACACACACACACACACACACACACACACACACACTTTAAAAAAAACAAACAATTAAGCTTTCCTTGCTTTTTTGTGAGTATTCTTCGAGCCCTTGGATTGAGGCATCTACACACTCCTCTATGTTGGCAAGACCTCTTCCACCTTCCTTTCTTGGTACATATAGCTCGTCTCTATCATTTCTATGGTGTAATGCCTTGTGCATAGTTATTAATTTTCTTTGTCTTTTGGTCAGAGTTATTATCTTGTCCATTTTAAGAATAGTTCAGAGTATCTTATAATGGGGACAGACCAGGTATTCATTCTGTTGATGAGATTTTTATCAGCAATTATCAACATCATCCTAATCTATATATCAATACTCTTGTTCCTTAATCTTCCGACCGTTATCATCTTGAAACACCCTCTGATCAAAAATGAAACGTTCCAAATGGTCCAAGATGAAATGCAAAAATGTAAATCCTGATTATCTGGTGTCGCTTATCCGCCGAATTCTTATTTCTTATGAGTATCTAAATAATGGACCATTCCGTTTTTTATTATAAAGAAATAAAGGGAACAAAAAGGACATGCTACACAGAAAAAATATATTACGAAAGAAAGAAAGAGAGTAGGGAAAAAATAGAGAGAGGCGATGAGCGCCCGGAAGCGATAACGCTAATCTGTTTCAATCGAACATAATTAATAAATGACAAGAAGGAAAGAAAGAAAAAAAGGAGTAAGAGAGAGTTAAATCAAGATCATTATACTTTTTACTTATTGAACTATTTGCAATAGCTCTTCAGTAAGCATATCAAACATTGTAATAATTAAATTATCACACTGTCGTATATCCACAGGTCCTGCCAGAAATAATAATTCTCTTCAATTTACCGGTTAACTATTCAATTTTGTTGTTTCAAACAATGTGAAGTTTATAAATTCAGGTTAAAATCAATAAATCAATTAATCGATCGATCAACCTGCCCGAGTTTAAATTGGAATTAAATTTTAATCGTATTTGGGGTCCTTTGTTGGTTATTCATGAGCCTCGATGCAGACCCAAATCGGTTTCACAACTTTCACTGAGAATGTCAGTTTGCGTATGTAGGGATTAAAATTAAAATAAAATCAAAATTAAAATAAAATCAAATTAAAATAAAAACAAACTCCCATGGGCCTTCGCCGGAAGAATGCTCCGCGCATGTGCGAGAAAAAGGACCGACTCCGAAGAGAATATCTCGGCCATTCTAGTTTAGGCCGTAACTGGGTATAGTCGATCCTACAGGTCAGGGAGTTATTCCCTTGCCACAGGCGACTATGACCGGGAATAAAGCCTAAGTCATAAAACCACCTTCTGCCTTTGTCTCTTTCTTTTTCGTTCCTTAAATTCCTTCCTTTTCAGCGTGACCACCAAATGAGATGGGGTTAAAAGCAAAACCCCTAAGAACACACACCAAGAATATCCAGCTACCTTTTAAACCTTTAAAACACCCAAAAACATCTTGCTACCTCATACGTAACTCCTGTAAAGCCAAGAAAAAACACCCGATTGATGTTTTAGTGAGTTCGGCGAGGAAAAAAAACAGAAATGGGAAGAAAAGCAATTATAATCGACAAATTGAGGAGAGGTTGCACATGAAAAGACCTGGAAAAGGTTAAGAAGGGGAAACCTCAAGAGAGAAACAGATTCACTAATAATTGCAGCACAAAACAATATCATAAGAACAAATTATATCAAAGATATCATCTAAAACCAATTTTAGGCAGCAAAGTCAGAACTTATATATTCTCTTTCCACTCCTAAATTCTGTGAGCAGCTTTAGTAGATCAGAGGTCCAGTTGACTTAAAAACTGTCAAAATCTTAATATTCTTATTTGCCATTAAAACAACTCAAACAAAAAAGGTATAACTGAATATTATGGACAAAGATAACAAAAACTAGAAAACAAAAAATGGGAAGAAAAACAATTATATGGACACTTCAAACGACAAATCAGAGAGGTTGCACTTGAAAAGACTTGGACATGGTTAAAAAAGGAAACCTCAAAAGAGAAACTGAATCACTAATAATTGCTGCGCAAAACAATACCATAAGAACAAATTATATCAAAGCAAAATTAATAAGACACAACAAACAGTAAATGTAGGATGTGCGGTGACAGAGTTCGGTTAATATCTCACCCACAGAGATCGATGATATTAATACGCGAATAGGAAAGGCATGGGCGGCCACAAACAGATTATCAGTCATATGTAAATCTTCCAGGCTGTGGTTGTGTTAGTGCTGCTGTATGGCTGCACTACTTGGACCTTAACGAGGCACCTCGAGAACAAACTGGATGGTAGTTGCACAAGAATGCTGCGCACGGTCCTGAACAAGTCATGGAAGCAGCTGTATGGACACCTGTCCCCCATCTCACATACCACCCGAGTGAGGCGGACAAGGCATGCTGGACACTGCTGGAGAAGCAAGGACGAGCTCATAAGCGACGTTCTCCTATGGAAGCCAACACATGGGCATGCCAATGTGGGCCGCCCAGCAAGGACCTACATTGACCAACTCTGCGAGGATGCAGGATGCTGCGCTGAGAACCTCCCTGGGACAATGAATAATAGAGATGGTTGGGTTTGAGTTTGAGTTTGAGTTTTGTTTAACGGCATATCAACCCCTGTGGGTCATTTAATGCCAAAAAGGTTATTTTGGATTTCAGACTTTAAGGTAGTGGTTCTATGGAGATAATTGGTTATGTTCTGTTATATTTTGTTGAAAAGGTTGCTTTTTTTAATAAATTTAAAATGTTTTCAGGGTTTGTATTCTTGAAGATGTCTTTCAGGTTTCTAGCTTGATAGTAATTTGCGCGGATATGTTTAAGTCTGTTACAATTTAGAAGGATATGCTTGGTTGTAAGTTGTACTTTGCATGTTGGGCACACTGGGGCACCCTCCCTTTTAACAGGGTACGAATGGGTAATGTGGGTGTGCCAATACGCAATCTGGCGAGTATTACTTCTTCTCTTCTAATACTTCTGTGGGCCGTCGGCCACTCTCCAATAACTTCTTGTATTTCGTGGAGCTTGTTTTGAGTCAGATTGTCCCATGATTTCTGCCCATTTGTCTAATATAAATTTGTTTATGGTTGGTTTCAGATCTGTATATGGGATTTTAGATTTGCTCATATGTGTCTGAAGTGCCTTTCTTGCGGCTTTGTCTGCCTTTTCATTTCCTTGGATACCAATGTGACTTGGTATCCAGAAGAATATAATGTTATTATTTTCAGAGAGGGTGTTTAGTTTGTTTAGGAGCTTCGTGATCAGAGGAGATGATGTGTTTTTTGTTATGTAGTGCTAATAGGACTGATTTAGAGTCCGTGCATATAATAAATTTGGAAGCTTTGTGATTTGCTATGATATTCATAGCTAGATTCAATGGCTGTAGTTTTCTGCATCTGTAGAATTGAGGCTTCTTTGGTAGTGACTGTTTAAGATTCCCTTGTTTTTGGAA
>CM042161.1:33611593-33647611 GCA_023376005.1 Doryteuthis pealeii | reverse complement strand
TAAGAGCCAGGGATGTTTGGACCTAATTCAATTTATTAAAGAGTCAAGGATGTGGCGGGCTGCTGCATTTGAAACTACATTTTACAAATACGTTTCACACTCTCCAATCTCTTTCTACAGCGCACTGTAGAAAGCATAACACATATTAACAAGGAGGTATCAAAATATATATTCGAGAGGGGGAAAGAGACAGGCGACCATCGTGAAGCTGAGAGACGGATCAGTTTATTTATTTTATACTCGTTTAATTGCAAATTCACTACTAATGTCAGAACAATTAAGAAAGTGAATTTTTTTCAAACATACTCATCCTGCTAAGGAATATTTTTGTGATTTTAAGTCATTAACTAAACAGGGGAAAAACGCCTTTATAACAATAACATTGTTAAGAGATCAGCTAGATTTACTTAGAAGAGTCAATGGAGACTTGAGGAGATTTGCAGTTCACTCTCGCCAGCATTAGAAAAAAACGAAAACAAAAAAACCAACAAAAAACACGTTAAAACTTGGTTTTAAACAATTCACAAGGAGTAAAGATGTCTTTTTAAATAAAAACCACGATGACTAAAACATAGTGCGTTTCTCATTACGTAAGTAATGAAACCCCAACATGTTGATACATTGCAAAACCGCTTCTTTCTCTTCTTCTTCTCGTCTCCTGGCGCCCTCTCGGCTCGTTCGTTCGGCCTGTGTGTGCGCGTTCTATGTATATGTCTATTTATTATTGTATGTGTATAATTAATGGAGTACATATGTGTATAGTCTTACATGTGTGATGTACGCGTATGTGTATTAGTTATTTACGTAAGCTGTGCTTAATGGACAAGATTACCACTCGCTTTTTCTCATTATTCTGTGATATATTTCTTATCTTATGCCTGAAGATTGATCCTAATTAATAGATCGAAACAGCAGCGTCGGCCAATAACTCACCACTTAACCCATTTAAACCTGTGTTTTTTTCATTTTCTTGTATTTACATACCATCGATTTCGACTTCCTTTCGTTCACATATATATGGTGTGTGTGGGTGTGGTGAAAAATAGTGAATGGTGACAAACACAACAACTAAATTCAATCAATATTTTCGCTTCGGTATTTAGCGAGCTTTGTCAAAATTTATTGTGAAGATCAAAGCTTTACAGTCTATCTTTTATATTGAAAATGTAATTTTTAGGCGTTGTGGATAGAAGATGAGGGGGAGGTTGGAATACTGAGTGATACGATACCATTTTGTGTGTGTGGTGTGTGTGTGTGTTGTGTGTGTGTGTGTTGTGTGTGTTGTGTGTGTGTTTTATAAAAGCCAAACCCAACAGACGGTTGATAGCGTCTCTTCTTACCAAAAGGCCAGTTAACTTTGAACCACGTATCTTTGAGGCGTATACAGAAATTCTCAAGATACGTGGTTCAAAGTTAACTGACTGAAAAAAATTTAAAATAAATAACTGGTGCATATATCTTTTTATTCATTTACAAATGCAACACTGAATAATTTCATTAAATTCAGTTAATTCCTGATTTTTGTATTTTTTTTCTCGGTGGCGTGACACTACGATGGTGAATTTAGGTCCGTTAAAGTTCGATTTAACCGTTATTTATATGCCGAGGACGTTTTGTTTTATATTCTATCTTGGATGGGTACTCAATTTATTTTAAACATTTGTTTCTATTTAACCCATAGATGGGACCCTAACAGGTCTACCACTTCGGTGGTTACAATGCTTGTACAAGCCCATAACGCGAACCCTGATTTCTGGAAACCTTTAGATCAGTGGTTCCCAACCATTTCAGTACCATGCCCCACTTGTTTTTATCACAAATTTTTTCATGTCCCCCACCCCGTTTAATTGTTTAGTATGATATACAATATCAGTTATGAGAAGTATATTAACATAAAAATGTATTCTTTCAATAACTAAAGGGTTTAACTTCCAATTTAATCCAAATAAAGGACCAATTTTTATAATGATTTATAATGCATGGAGGGTAACAGCATAGAGAACTGCAACATTAAACAGATCAGATAGCCACACTATAGCTGCGTGCCAAAGCCACGGATAACATTGTGGCGTGTCACTTGGACTAGATTGCCACAACTGTTGTGCTCAGCCTGGTTTAATTACAAGTTTACCCTATAAATTTATAATTTTTACCCATATAGGGTAAAATAAAATAAAAAAGTTGATATAACTTATTTTTTCATATTGCCCCCTATTATTATTTGGAATGGCCCCCCCCAGTGGGGCGTAGGCCCACGTTGGGGAATCACTGCTTTAGATCATTCGAAAGATTATATAATATATAGATAAGCTTTCAAAAGACATACAGGAGCTTCGAGAGGAGTTCTATAACTTGCTTGATCAACAAAATTGAAAATTTGATAATTGTAGGTACCACCAATTTTTCCCGTGACAATTTACCCCACCCCTTAAAACATGAAAATATTATCTTTGAAACATTTTTTTGGTCCATTTGAAGAAAAACATTAAACAAACTCATGATGATTTTTAAAAATTCAGTTTACAGAAATTAATGAAATATGAACAAAAAACAATGTTTTCGATTTTGCACCGTTAAATCAATTGAAATTTAACGTAGCCAAAAACAAGTATGTTTAAAATTCTGATTAATCGTCCGATTTTATCACGAAAATATTCCAGGAATTACTTACCTTTTGAGAAAATATGTCTGAAATACGTTTTGTTTTTCCCTAAAATATATCAGAGGAAATATTTTTCGAGGTTCGTCCCCCCCTATTTTATTTTATGAATATGAAAAAAATGAACCGACCATAAACCGATTTTACGTTTCTAGCTGAGATTTTTTTTTAGTAAAAGAACCATTCAATACAGAATTCTGCCTAAAAAAATACAACAAGAAATTGCATCTGTTGTAAAAAAACGGATTGTTTTACTTAGTTTTTCAAGTAACGGTGAGTAATTTTTTCCCCCAGTCGGATAATTATCTTTGAATTAACTGTTTTTCTTTGTAACAACTCTTTATGTTCGTTATTTTTTTTGTTGTTTTGCGAGATTCTAAAACAAAGTTAAAGAAAATTATTACGTCTCTCTTCCTTCCAATATAAGCCAAAAACTGGATTTTTTCACAGTGACCGTTTTTGGTGGTACGCTATACATTATTATAAGAAAGATCTTACTTCTGTTTATGACCAAATTTTTCACCTTGCCTAAGTATCATTTGAATAACATAAGAAAATAAGATTTTTGTGTGAAGGTAAATTCACCCCCCCCAAGGGCTGCATTTACCTTTATAACTTGGGTTATAGTATCCCGATCATTTATCTTTCTAGGAACTTTTTTTTTGCCTAAAGAGGAAACATGAGGCTATCAGCACATCCATTTCGCATAAAATAACCTTTCCAACGGTACCAAATGCAGCTTGATTATTTACTTCAAGTTCAGCCTAAATTTGGCTTCATATCTCATGTCGCGCATATCCATGACAATCTCTCGCCAACCATTCGTCTATCATTCATTGTCCCAGGAGCTCTCAGCGCAGCACGCATTCTCGCAGAGTTGGTCAATGTAGGTGCCTTGCTGGGCGGGCCCACATTGGCATGGCCATTGTGTTGGCGTCCATAGGAGAACGTCGCTTTATTGAGCTCGTCCTGCTTCTCAGCAGTGTCCAGCATGCCTTGTCCGCCTCACTCGGGATGGTATGTGAGATGGGGACAGGTGTCCAACAGCTGCTTCCGATGACTTGTTTCAGGACCGTGCGCAGCATTCTTGTGCAACTACATCCAGTTTGTTCTCGAGGCGGGCTCGTTTAAGGTCCAAGTAGTGCAGCATTACAGCAGTACTAACACAACCACAGCTGGAAGATTACATATGATGATAATCTGTTTGTGGCCGCCCCATGCCTTCCTATTCGCGTATTAATATCGATCTCTGTGGGTGAGATATTAACCGAACTCTGTCACCGCACATCCTACATTTATGTTTGTTGTGTTTATTCATTTTTTGCTTGTCTTATGATATAATTTGTTCTTATGGTTTGTTTTGCGCAGCAATTATTAGTGATTCAGTTTTCTTTTGAAGTTTCCTTTTTTTAACCATGTGCCAAGTCTTTTCAAGCTGCAACCTCCTGATTTTGTCGTTTGAAGTGTCCATATAATAGTTTTTTTTCCATTTGGTTTTCTAGTTTTTGGTTATCTTTGGTCATAATATTCAGTTATACCTTTTTTTGTTTGAGTTGTAGTTAATGGGCAATAAGAATATTAGATTCTGACAGTTTTTAAGTCAACTGGACTCGATCTACTAAAGCTGCCACAGAATTTAGTAGTGGAAAGAGAATATATAAGTTCTGACTTAGCTGCCTAAAATTGCCGTTTTTTAAATAATATATCTGGATTAATTTGTTCTTATGGTTTGTTTTGTGCTGCAGATATTAGCTGACTTCGGTTTCTCTCTTTGTTTCTTTCTTAACCATTTTCCAGGTCTTTTTCATGTGCAACCTCTCCTCAATTATCGATTATAATTGCTTTTCTTCCCATCTGTTTTTTTCTTTTTTCTCACCGAACTCACTAAAACATCAATTCGAGTGTTTTTCTTGGCTTTATACACATTTATAATTTTATTTGAGATTACGTATGAGGTAGCAAGAGGTTTTTGGGGTGTTTTTAAGGTTTAAAAGGTAGCTGGATATTCTGGTGTGTGTTCTTAGGCTTTTCGCTTTTAACCCCATCTCATTGGTGGTCACGCCTGAAAAGGGAAGGAATTTAAGGAACGAAAAAGACAAGAGACAAAGGCAGAGGTGGTTTATGATCTTAGGCTTTAGTTCCGGTCATAGTCGCTGTGGGCAAGGGAAATAGTCCCTGACCTGTGGATCGACTATACCCAGTTACGGCCTAAACTAGAATGGCGAGATATTCCTTCGGAGGTCGGAAGTCGGTCCTTTTTCTCGCACGATGCGCGAGCATTCTTCCGCGAAGGCCATAGGAGTTTGTTTTTATTTTAATTTTTGATTTTATATTTAATTTTAATTCCCCCCCCACATTACGCAAACTGATATTCTCAGTGAAAGTTGTGAAACCGATTTGGGTCTGCATCGAGCTCATGAATAACCAACAAAGACCCCAAAATACGATTAAAATTTAATTCCAATTTTAAACTTCGGCAGGTTGATCGATCGTTAATTGATTTAATGATTTTAACCTTGAATTTATAAACTCACATTGTTTGAAACAACAAAAATTGAATAGTTAACCGGTAAATTTGAAGAGAATTATTATTTCTGGCGGACCTGTGGATTACGACAGTGTTGATAAGTTAATATTACAAGTTTGATATGCTTACTGAAGAGCTATGCAATAGTTCAATAAGTAAAAGTATAATGATCTTGATTTAACTCTCTCTTACTCCTTTTTTTCTTTTTCCTTCTTTTCATTTTCTTATTATGTTGCGATTGAAACAGTTACGCTTTCCGGCTCTCATTCGCCTTTCTCTCTATTTTTCCCTACTCTCTTTCTTTCTTTCGTAATATATTTTTCTGTGTAAGCAGTCCTTTTTGTTCCTTTTTGGCTTTTATAATAAAAAAACGGAGGTCCATTATTTAGATACTCATAAGAAATAAGAATTCGGCGATAGCGACACCAGATAATCAGGATTTTACATTTTTTGCATTTTCATCTTGGACCATTGGAATGTTTCATTTTTGATGAGAGGGTGTTTCAAGATGATAACGGTCGGAAGATTAAGGAACAAGGTATTAATATATAGATTAGGATGATGTGATAATTGCTGATAAAAATCTCATCAACAGAATGAAATACCGGTCTGTCCCAATAAGATACTCTGAACTATTCTGAAATGGACAAAGATAATAACTCTGACAAAAGACAAAGAAAATTAATATACTATGACAAGCATTACACCATTAGAAATGATTAGAACGGAGCGATATGTACAAGAAAGGAAGGGGAAGAAAAGTCTTGCAACATAGAGAAGATTGTGAGAGTGCCTCAATCCGAAGGGCTCGAAGATACGCACTAAAGCCAGGAAAGGTTAATTGTTTTTTTTAAAGAAGTGTGTGTGTGTGTGTGAGAGAGAGAGCGAGAGATGGAGTCAGATCTTGAGAGAGAGCAGAGAAGAAGGAGACGAGGAGAAGAGAGAGAGAGAGAACTTGCCAATGTAGATTTTGACATGTTCCAGCAGACCACAGGGTGGAAAATGAAAGAAAACGGACAATACCCAGACCTTGCTAGAGAAGTTTGGAGAAAACTGTTGAATATGAGGTGACAAGTGATCTCATTTTGGAGTTGAGTACACTTGCGAACATTTCCCAAAAGTCTTAGAAAGGAGACTAGAGGAAACTTGAAAATCAGAGACGAATTGAGACCATCCAGAATTACAGCATGTTGAAATTAGCTAGAATTCTCAGGAAAGTCTTGGAGACGGTGGAGAAACTTTTGCTCCCTCAGACCTCCAGTAAAGACACCAGCCATAAGCGGTGTTGAAAAACCACAAGGGAGTGAAATGAATAAAATAAGCTCGGCAGAGCGACCACAGGACAAAGAAACTCGTGACCACACATCAACAGCATTTCACCCGACGAGAACGACATAGGACAAACGTTTAATATGCCAGGAACAGAAGAGGGGAAGGGGGTCTCGCCAACATTTGAAGATAGTGTATTATACGAACCCGGAGGCACTGACGAATACACTTAATAAAAGGTAAGGAAAGACTAATTGCTTAGCAGTCAAAAAGCAAATTTCAATATATTGAACAAACAGAAATACATTAAAACCTAAAAAAACCAGAAATGGGAAGAAAAACAACTACGATGGGTACTTCAAAGCTTCAATACTCAAGAGATATGGTAAAATTTTATAAAGTTTTGCCATCCTGGCAGTTGAAAGGTAGGTTGAAAGGAAAGTCCATATGTTATGGAATCCTTTGGTTAATCGTATAAGTCCTATCCCGCGTATTGGTAAAGTTCCAGTGATTTAATCCTATATCCGTCGTCAATGAACTCTCGCCACAAAATTATAATATTCTTCAGTAGGGTGGATTAAGATATTGTATCAGCCTCAGGTACTGCCAGTGATTTACCTTTAAAGCGTCAAACTCAAGAGATATCACATCAGAAGACATGAACATGCTAAAATAAGGAAACCTCAGAGAAAACCGAATCGCTTATAATTGCAGCACAAGACAATGTACATAAGAACAAGTATATAAGCAAATAGATAAGACGCAGCAGAATAGCCAAGTGCAGAATGTGTGGAGACAAGACGAAATGTCAGATCATATAATAGCGAATGCAGCAAACTAGCATAAGAGAGTACAAAAACTCGGCAACGACTTTGTGGGAAAAATAATCCACTGGCAATGGCAAGAAATTCAATTTTCACCATACACCCAAATGGTATATGCACAAGCCTGAACCTGTCCTGGAGATTATGGAGACATAAAAATTTCTCTAGGACTTCGGGGTATAGATGGATCACCTAACAGTCTCGGCCATAGACCGACCTAGTATTGATTGACAAGAGAAGAGACCTGGTCCATATGGGATTTTGCCGTCCCGTGCCGACCACCGTGAAAATGAAAGTGAAAAAATAGATAAATACTTGGACCTTGCCAGCAAACTGAGGAAAAACTGAGGGACATGAAGTAAAGACCGTACAATTGTAAATGATTCCTTGGACGTCCCCAGAGTCTGCCGAAAAATTTGGGTGAACTGTAAATCGGAAGAAGAATCGAGACCCATCAAACTAAGACATTGTTAAAATCGGCTAGAATTCCCAGAAGAGTCCTGGAGACCGGAGGAGATTTGCTGTCACTCAGCCTTCAACGAACCACCGGCTACGGCAGGCGTAAAAACCTCATAATGTTACATACTCATACACATATACCCATGTTGGGTATATACACAATAGAAGTTCTTTCACTGGAGAGAGAAGGGAGAGAGATAGACAGGTAGTTCGTGTGATGTCGTACTTTCTTTTATTTCGTTGGTTGTTCGTCTTTGATTTATTTTCTTCTTCTTGGTCAGTCTTCTAAAACTAAAGTGTAAGAAATGGTTCAAGTTATATATACTTGGCATACCAGACGTCCGACAAAGGTAATGGACAAAACATTTAATTATGGTATACAGCACATGGATATACACATGATACATCATAACATAGGAAAACAAGTTACATTTGTAGAAGATAAAGACACATTCATGAAATGGTACAAGATATACATAAAGCCACAGACATGAGACTAGGGATAGTTCCATTGCTGTCGTAATAACTTACAGCTAAGTAAGGAGGACGAAGCCCCAAACGAGGACGGTAACCTTGGGACTAACCCATGGTGTCTCGTTAGTATCAGGAACAGAAAAAGAGAAAGAAGCGTCAAACAGCCGCTTACAAATAAACCGGCCCCTAGCAAGGCACCAGCAAACTAAACGAGCAGACAGAGCTCTCCCAGGCACAATACGAAACTAACGCCACAAAAGCATCAACCAATAACACACTGTTCTTTTTTACATCTTTTATTCTTAACTAAAACTAACTACAGCGCGCGTGCAGGTGGTCCAACTAACTAACAAGAATCGTCTACTTCTCGCTTAAAGAACCTCGTTCGGAACTGACTAACTAATTTGTCAAAACACGCTACGTGCCGGACTTCCGGTGTTCACTTGTAATATTCACGCGAAAGGCCACCCGTAATATGAAAAGGACCCATCCCTGCAGAAATACAGGTGTTGCTTAATAATCTATGCCACCACAATAGATTATGTAACAACAACAACAATAATAATATAATTATAATAATAATAATAATAATAATAATAATAAAATCTTTCTTTCCTGGCAAGCAGACGACAACCACTGTACTGATATTATTGGTTCAAGCTGTCGATCTTTGTTCCCAATTTGAAACTGTAAAAATTCTTCCTCGTCGCTAAGATTGAATCTACAAAAATACCCATGGATTTATTCAACGAACTTTGATCTACTAAACATTGCACAAAATATCAATACAGGGTCAAAAATTAAAACTCTTAAAAAAAACATTTTCTAAAGCAAATGCAAGGAACAAATTATTTTAGTAACAGGTGGTGATATTCATGGAATAAACTACCATAATCAATAGTGAATGCCCCATCTCTAAACTCCTTTAAGGCAATGTTAGATATCTTGGAAAGATTAATAAATATTCTGTGAATAAGATGAATGTTTATAAGGAACAGCTGACAGGTCTCAGACCTAAATATACTAGCCTGAAAAGATATTATATTATTGTTCCACTCCCTTTTGAGTTTTTCACATCAGCGTTAGCTGATGTATTTCACTGGAGTTGCAGTGACAACAAGTTCTTCTGGTCTCCAGGACCTTGATACTCTAGCCAGATTGCCAGCAGTGCAGTAGGTCTGGATGGTCTCAATTTTTCCTTCTGATTCTTAGATCCTCCAAGTTTTTTTCCAAGTTTAATTGGGAACGTTCCAAGTGCCCCAACTACATTGATATCACTTCCCTCTCATTGTTGCACAACTTTGCAATTCTCTTGGCAAGGTCCAGGTAGTTTTATCAATCTTTTCATTTTCCTTTTCAGCTCACCGTGATCTGCTGGGTCCGCAGTCCACCAGTTGAGGACGTTTTCTTTTTTTGTTAACACTGGCTGGGATCGGGTGATCCGTCTTTTATCTCGAAGTCCCAGACTGTTATTGCGTTTCATTGATAAATCGAAAGGAAGAAAAGTCTTATAATAATATAATAATAATAATAATAATACCACAAAAACAGTAAATGTGACTGTGCTGTGACAGAGATGATGTTATTAAGTGAATGTAGCAAAACTTAGCATTAACGGAATACAAAGCTAGGTACGACTGGGTTGGGAGGTGATCCACTGGAAATTATGCAAAAAATTAAACTTTGACCATACAACAAAATGGTATATGCATAAACCAGAATCTGTTCTTGAGAATGAAACGCATAACAGTCTCTGGGACTTCGAGATAAAGACGGATCACCCGATCCCAGCCAGTGTTAACAAAAAAAGAAAACGTCTCAACTGGTGGACTTTGCGGTCCCAGCAGATCACGGTGAAGCTGAAGGAAAATGAAAAGATTGATAAATACCTGGACCTTGCCAGAGAATTGAAAAAGTTGTGCAACATGAGAGGGAAAGTGATATCAATTGTAGTTGGGGCACTTGGAACGTTCCCAATAAACTTGGAAAAAAACTGGAGGATCTAGAAATCAGAGGAAAAATTGAGACCATCCAGACTACTGCACTGCTGCAATCGGCTAGGGTACTCAGAGATCCTGAGACCTGAGAAAGACTTGTTGTCACTCAGACTCCAGTGAAATACCATCAGCTAACGCGATGTGAAAAACTCAAAAGGGTGAAACAATAATAATAATATCTTTTCAGCTAGTATATTAGGTCTGAGACTGTCAGCTGTTCTTATAAACATTCATCTTAATTTCCACAGAATATTTTATAATCTTTCCAAGATTATCTAACATTGCCTTAAAGGAGTTTAGAGATGGGGCATTCACTATTGATTATGGTAGTTTTATTCCTGTATTCACCACTTCTGTTACTTTAAAATAATTTTGTCTTGCATTTGCTTAAGAAATTTTTTTTAAGAGTTTAATTTGACCCCTGGTTATGATTATTTTGTGCAAATAGTTTAGAGATTCAAAAGTTTCGTTTGAATTTAAAATCCATTGGGCTATTTTTGTAGACTTCATCTTACGACGGAGGAAGAATTTTACCAGTTTTCAAATTGGGACAAAGAATCGACAGCTTACCCAAGTAATATCAGTACAGGATGGTTGTTCGTCTGCTTAGGAGAAGAAGATTATTATTATTATTATTAATTATTATTATTATTAATTTTATTTATTTACTTGTTGTATTTTGTTACATAATCTATGTGGCATAGTTATTAGCCAACACCCTGGTATTTCTGCAAGGTAATGGTCCTTTTCATATCACGGGTGGCCCTTTGCCGTTGGAATTACAAAGTGAACACCGGAAAGTCCTGCACGTCACGTGATTTTGATTAGTAGTAAACAGTCCCAACGACGGTTCTTAAGCGAGAAGAGACCGTTTTCTTGCTTAGTTGTTGGACTCACCTGCACGCGCGCTGTAGTTAGTTTAGTTAAGATTCAAAGATGTAAAAAGAACAGATGTCGTTCTATTGGGTTGATGCTTTTTGTGGCGTTAGTTTTCGTATTGCCTGGAGGTTGTCTGCTCGTTTAGTTGCTTGGTGCCTTGCTAGGGGCCGGTTATATTTAAGCGGCTGTTTTGAACGCTTCTTTCTCTTTTAGTTTCCTGATACTACGGAGACACATGGGCTTAGTCAAGGTCGTACCCCGTCTCGTGGGGCTTCGTCCTCCCCTCTACATTACTGTAAGTTATTAACACCAGCATGGTCACTATTCCCTGTCTCATGTCTGTGGCTCTTGTATATCTTGTACATTCATGAATGTTCCATTTATCTTTCTACATGTAACTTTGTTCACCTATGTTATTTTATGTATCATGTTATATCATGTGCTGTATACCATTATAAATGTTTTGTCCATAACCTTGTCGGAGCTGGTATTCACAGTATATTAATTGTGAACCATTTCTTACACTTTAGTTAGAAGACTGACCAGAAGACAGAAAATTAAATTCAAAGCACGACAACCAACGAATAAAAGAAAGTAGAATCACACGAACTACCCTGTCTATCTTCCTCCCTTCTCTCTCCAGTGAAAGAATTCTATTGTGTATATACCCCACATGGGTATATGCTGTATATATGTAACATTTATGAGGTTTTTACGACCTGCCGTAGCCGGTGGTTCGTTGAAGCTGAGTGACAGCAAATCTCCTCCGGTCTCCAGGACTCTTCTGGGATTCTAGCCGATTTTAACAATTTGTAGTTTGATCGGTCTCGATTCTTCTTCCGATTTACAGTTCACCAATTCTTTTCCAGACCTCTGGGGACCGTTCCAAGGGAATCAATTACAATTGGTACGGTCTTTATCTTCATGTCCCACAGTTTCCTCAGTTCTCTGGCAAGGTCCAAGTATTTATCTATTTTTTCACTTTCATTTTCACACGGTGGTCGGCCGGGACGGCAAAATCCACGATATGACAGGTTCTCTTCTTCTTGTCAATCAATACTAGGTCCGGTCTGATGGCCGAGATTAGGTGATCCATCTATACCCCGAAGTCCTAGAGAATTTTATGTCTCATTCTCCAGGACAGGTTCAGGCTTGTGCATATACCATTTGGTCGTATGGTGAAAATTGAATTTCTTGCACAATTCCCAGTGGATTATTTTTCCCACAAAGTCGTGCCTAGTTTTGTACTCTCTTTATGCTAGTTTGCTGCATTCGCTTATTATATGATTGACCATTTCGTCTCTGTCTCCACACATTCTGCACTTGCTATTCTGCTGCGTCTTATCTATTTTTGCCTTTATATACTTTGTTCTTATGTCATTGTCTTGTGCTGCAATTATAAGCGATTCGGTTTTTCTCTTGAGGTTTCCTTATTTTAGCCATGTTCATGTCTTCTGATGTGATATCTCTTGAGTTTGACGCTTAAAGTAAATCACTGGCAGTACTCTGAGGCTGATACAATACTTAATCCACCCTACTGGTTATAATTATTGCAGAGTTCATTGACGACGGATATAGGATTAAATCACTGGACCTTTACCAATACGCGGGATAGGACTTATACGATTACCAAAGGATTCCATAACATAGGACTTTCTTCAAGCCCTATTTCAACTGGCCAAGGATGGCACTTAAAAACTTTACCATATCTCTTGAGTTTGAAGCTTGAAGTACCCATGTAGTTGTTTTTCTTCCCATTTCTGTTTTTTAGGTTTTTATGTATTTCTGTTTGTCAATATATTGCAATTGCTTTTTGACTGCTGCAATTAGTCTTTCCTTACTTTTATTAGTGTATTCGTCAAGTGCTCGGGTTGTCGTATCTACACTATCTTCAATGTTGGCGAGACCCCTTCCCCCTTCTTTCCTTGGCATATATAGTTTGTCTATGTCGTCTCTCGGGTGAAATGCTTTGTGTGTGGTCACGAGTTTCTTTGTCCTTTGGTCCATCTGCCGGAGCTTATTATTATTATTTCACTCCTTGTGAGTTTTTCACACCAGCTTATGCTGGTGGTCTTTCACTGGAGTCTGAGGGGCAACAAGTCTCCACCGGTCTCCAAGACTCTCCTGAGAATTCTAGCTAATTTCAACAATGCTGTTTTCTGGATGGTCTCAATTCGTCCTCTGATTTTCAGTTTCTCTAGTCTCCTTTCTAAGCTTTTGGGAAATGTTCCAAGTGTACCAACTCCAAATGGTATCACTTTCACCCTCATATTCAACAGTTTTTTCAATTCTCTAGCAAGGTCTGGGTATTTGTCGTTTTCTTTCATTTTCACCCTGTGGTCTGCTGGAACTGCAAAATCTACCAGTTGGCAAGTTCTCTCTCTCTCTCTCTCTCTCTCTCTCTCTCTCTCTCTCTCTCTCTCTCTTCTCTCTCTCTCTTCTTCACACACACACACACACTTTAAAAAAACAATTAACCTTTCTTGCTTTTAGTGAGTATTCTTCGAGCCCTTGGATTGAGGCATCTACACAATCCTCTATGTTGGCAAGACTTCTTCCACCTCCTTTCTTGGTACATATCGCTCGTCTCTATCATTTCTATGGTGTATGCCTTGTGCATAGTTATTAATTTTCTTGTCTTTTGGTCAGAGTTATTATCTTGTCCATTTAAGAATAGTTCAGAGTATCTTATAATGGGGGACAGACCAGGTATTCATTCTGTTGATGAGATTTTTATCAGCAATTATCAACATCATCCTAATCTATATATTATACTCTTGTTCCTTAATCTTCGACCGTTATCATCTTGAAACACCCTCTCATCAAAAATGAAACATTCCAAATGGTCCAAGATGAAATGCAAAAATGTAAATCCTGATTATCTGGTGTCGCTTATCCGCCGAATTCTTATTTCTTATGAGTATCTAAATAATGGACCATTCCGTTTTTTATTATAAAGAAATAAAGGGAACAAAAAGGACATGCTACACAGAAAAAATATATTACGAAAGAAAGAAAGAGAGTAGGGAAAAAATAGAGAGAGGCGATGAGCGCCCGGAAGCGATAACTGTTTCAATCGAACATAATTAAGAAATGAAAAGAAGGAAAGAAAGAAAAAAAGGAGTAAGAGAGAGTTAAATCAAGATCATTATACTTTTTACTTATTGAACTATTTGCAATAGCTCTTCAGTAAGCATATCAAACATTGTAATAATTAAATTATCACACTGTCGTATATCCACAGGTCCTGCCAGAAATAATAATTCTCTTCAATTTACCGGTTAACTATTCAATTTTGTTGTTTCAAACAATGTGAAGTTTATAAATTCAGGTTAAAATCAATAAATCAATTAATCGATCGATCAACCTGCCCGAGTTTAAATTGGAATTAAATTTTAATCGTATTTGGGGTCCTTTGTTGGTTATTCATGAGCCTCGATGCAGACCCAAATCGGTTTCACAACTTTCACTGAGAATGTCAGTTTGCGTATGTAGGGATTAAAATTAAAATAAAATAAATAAAATAAAACAAACTCCTATGGGCCTTCGCCGGAAGAATGCTCCGCGCATGTGCGAGAAAAAGGACCGACTTCCGACTCCGAAGAGAATATCTCGGCCATTCTAGTTTAGGCCGTAACTGGGTATAGTCGATCCTACAGGTCAGGGAGTTATTCCCTTGCCACAGGCGACTATGACCGGGAATAAAGCCTAAGTCATAAAACCACCTTCTGCCTTTGTCTCTTTCTTTTTCGTTCCTTAAATTCCTTCCTTTTCAGCGTGACCACCAAATGAGATGGGGTTAAAAGCGAAAAGCCTAAGAACACACACCAAGAATATCCAGCTACCTTTTAAACCTTTAAAACACCCAAAAACCTCTTGCTACCTCATACGTAACTCAAATAAAATTATAATGTGTATAAAGCCAAGAAAAAACACTCGATTGATGTTTTAGTGAGTTCGGTGAGAAAGAAGAAAAAAACAGAAATGGGAAGAAAAGCAATTATAATCGATAAATTGAGGAGAGGTTGCACATGAAAAGACCTGGAAATGGTTAAGAAGAGGAAACATCAAGAGAGAAACCGAGTCACTAATAATTGCAGCACAAAACAATACCATAAGAACAAATTATATCAAATATATTATTTAAAACCAATTTTAGGCAGCAAAGTCAGAACTTATATATTCTCTTTCCACTACTAAATTCTGTGAGCAGCTTTAGTAGATCAGAGGTCCAGTTGACTTAAAAACTGTCAGAATCTTAATATTCTTATTTGCCATTAAAACAACTCAAACAAAAAAGGTATAACTGAATATTATGGACAAAGATAACCAAAACTAGAAAACCAAAATTGGAAGAAAAACTATTATATGGACACTTCAAACGACAAATCAGAGAGGTTGCACTTGAAAAGACTTGGACATGGTTAAAAAAAGGAAACTTCAAAAGAGAAACTGAATCACTAATAATTGCTGCGCAAAACAATACCATAAGAACAAATTATATCAAAGCAAAAATGAATAAGACACAACAAACAGTAAATGTAGGATGTGCGGTGACAGAGTTCGGTTAATATCTCACCCACAGAGATCGATATTAATACGCGAATAGGAAAGGCATGGGCGGCCACAAACAGATTATCAGTCATATGTAAATCTTCCAGGCTGTGGTTGTGTTAGTACTGCTGTATGGCTGCACTACTTGGACCTTAACGAGCCGCCTCGAGAACAAACTGGATGGTAGTTGCACAAGAATGCTGCGCACGGTCCTGAACAAGTCATGGAAGCAGCTGTATGGACACCTGTCCCCCATCTCACATACCACCCGAGTGAGGCGGACAAGGCATGCTGGACACTGCTGGAGAAGCAAGGACGAGCTCATAAGCGACGTTCTCCTATGGAAGCCAACACATGGGCATGCCAATGTGGGCCGCCCAGCAAGGACCTACATTGACCAACTCTGCGAGGATGCAGGATGCTGCGCTGAGAACCTCCCTGGGACAATGAATGATAGAGATGGTTGGCGAGAGATTGTCATGGATATGCGCGACATGATGATGATGAAGCCAAATTTAGGCTGAACTTTGAAGTAAATACATAAAGCTGCATTTGGTACCGTTGGAAAGGTTATTTTATGCTGAATAGGATGCTGATATGCCTCATGTTTCCTCTTTTAGGCAAAAAAAAAGTTATAGAAAGAAAATGACGGGATACTATAACCCAAGTTTATAAAGGTAAATGCGACCCCTTGGGGGGGGGGTGAATTTACCTTCACACAATAAAATGCTTATTTCTTATGATTATCAAATGATACTTAGCAAGGTGAAATTTGGTCATTAAACAGAAGTAAGATCTTTCTTATAATAATGTATAGGTACCACCAAAATACGTCACGTGATCAGTTTAGGCTATATTGAAGGAAGAAACGTAAATATTTTTTTAACTTTGTTTTTAAATCTCGCAACAACAAAAAAAAAATAACGAACATAAAGAGTTGTTACAAAGAAAAACAGTTAATTCAAAGATCAAATTATCCGACTGGGGAAAAATTACTCACCGTTATCTTGAAAAATAAGTAAAACAATCCGTTTTTTTACAACAGGATCAATTTCTTTGTTGATATTTTTTAGCAGAATTCTGTATTAATGGTTCTTTTACTAAAAAAAAACTCTCACATAGAAACGTAAAAATCGTTTTTTGTCGGTTCATTTTTTCATATTTCATAAAATAAAATAGGGGTGGGGAGACCTCGTAAAAATATTTCCTCTGATATATTTTAGGGAAAAAAACTATTTCAGACATATTTTCATCAAAAGGTAAGTAATTCTGGAAATTTTCGTGAAAATCGGACCATTAATAGAATTTTAAACATACCTTGTTTTTGGCTACGTTAAATTTCAATTGATTTAACGGTGCAAAAATGAAAACATTGTTTTTTGTTCATAATTTTCATTATTTCTGTAAACTGAATTTTTTAAAAAATCATCATGAGTTTGTTTAATGTTTCTTCTTTCAAATGGACAAAAAAATGTTCAAGATAATATTTCATCGTTTTAAAGGGGTGGGGGTAAATTTCACAGGGAAAATTGGTGGTACCTACAATGTATCAAATTTCATTTTTGTTGATCAACAGTTTATAAGGAACTCTCTCGAAAGCTCCTGTATGTCTTTTGAAGCTTATCTAATATATTATATATCTTTCGATGATCTAAAGCAGTGATTCCCAACGTGGGGCCTACGCCCCACTGGGGGGGGGGGCAATTCAATAATAATAGGGGGCAATATGAAAAATATAGTTATATCAACTTTTTTATTTTATTTTACCCTATATGGGTAAAAATTATAAATTTATAGGGTAAAATTGTAATTACAACCAAGCTGAGCACAACAGCTTGTGCAATCTAGTCAAGTGTTCACCCACTAATGTTATCGTGCATCTGGCACCAGCTATATGTGTGGCTTCTGACTTGTTTAACTTTGCAGTTCTTCATCTGTTACCCTCCCCTGCAATTATAAACATTATAAAATTGGTTTTATTTGATTAAATTTGAAGTTAAACCCTTTAGTTTTATTTGAAAGATACAATTTTTTATGTTATACTTCTTCATAACTGATATTGTTATATCATACTAAACAATTAACGGGTGGGGGACATGAAAAAATTTGTGATAAAAAAAAGTGGGGCATGGTACTGAAATGGTTGGGAACCACTGATCTAAAGGTTTTCCAGAAATCAGGGTTCGCGGTTATGGGCTTTAAAGCATTGTAAGCGAGTGGTAGTACCTGTTAGGGTCCCATCTATGGGTTAAATAGAAACAAATGTTTAAAATAAATTGAGTACCCATCAAGATATGAATAAAACAAAAACGTCTTCGGTATAAAATAACCGGTTAAATCGAACTTAACGGACCTAAATTCAACCATCGTATGTCACCCCACCGAAAGAAAAAAAAATACCAAAAATCAGGGAATTAACTGAATTTAATGAAATTTTCAGTGTTGATTTGTAAATGAATAAAAGATATAATGCACCAGTTATTTTATTTTAAATTTTTTCAGGTCAGTTAACTTTGAACCACGTATCTTTGAGAATCTGTATTACGCCTCAAAGATACGTGGTTCAAAGTTAACTGGCCTTTTGGTAAGAAGAGACGCTATCAACCGTCTGTGGGTTGGCTTTTATACACACACACACACACACACACACACACACACACACACACAAATGTATCTTATCACTCAGTACTTCACCTCCCCCTCATCTTCTATCCACCCCCTAAAAATTACATTTTCAATATAAAAGTAGACTGTAAAAGCATTTGATCTTCACAATAAATTTTGACAAAGCTTCGCTAAATACCGAAGCGAAATATTGATTGAATTTAGTTGTTGTGTTGTCACATTCACTATTTTCACCCCCACCCCCACACACACATATATATATATATATATATATATATATATATATATATATTATATATATAATATAAGCAAAGCTTAGTAAATAACTATACACATACGCGTACATACACACACATACATGTACTCACATTAAATATACACATACATATAAATAGACATATACATAGATACGCGCACACACAGAGAGAGAGAGAGAGAGAGAGAGAGAGAGAGAGAGAAAGAGAAGAAGAAGAAGAAGAAGAACAAGAAGCATTTTGCAATGTATCAACATGTTGGTTTCATTACTACGTAATGAGAAACGCCATTGTTTTAGTCACGTGGTTTTTATTTAAAAAAACTTTTTACTCCTTGTGAATTTTTAAAACCAGTTTTAACGTGTTTTTTGTTGGTTTTTTTGTTTTGTTTTTTTCAATGCGGTCAGAGTGACTGCAAATCTCCTCAAGTCTCCATGACTCTTCTAAGTATTCTAGCTGATCTTAACAATGTTATTGTCTATAAAGGCTTTTTCCCTGTTTAGTTTAATGACTTAAAATTCATACTAAAATATTCCTTAGCTTTAGGATTGAGTTATGTTTGAAAAAAATTACATTTTAATTGGTTCTAATTAGTCGTAATTTGCAATTAAGTAAAAAAAAAAAAACTGATCCGTCTCTCACTTCACATTCTGCCTGTCTCTTTCCCCCTCTGAATATATATTTTGATTACCTCCTTGTTATATATGTTAGCTTCTCAGTGCGTGTAGAAAGAGATTGGAGAGTGTGAAACGTATTTGTATGTTAAGTTTCAAATGCAGCCAGCCCTGCCAACATCTTGACTCTTAATAAATTTAAATTAGGTCAAACATCCCCTTTCTTACAAATCTTACAAAATGATTTTAATGGTTTTCTTTCTCTAATTCTCTGGTCGTATTTATTTTATTTTAAAAAATTTAATTTGCTTTGCAAATTCACTTTTCCTTAATCACAATTATCTACCTAGAGCTCAATGGGTAACTCAACAGGCATGTTTTGTATATATATATATATATATATATATATATATATATATATATATATATATATATATATATATATATATTATATATATATATATATATATATATATATATATATATATATATATATATATATATAGGCTAGGTTAGCTCAGTCGGTAGAGCGTTCGGCTAGAAACCACAAGGTTCCTAGTTCGATACCGGTCCTCGCCAACTCAGCGTATGAGTAGCACAGGGATCTGTGCGGTAAAGTAAGGAGCTGATGATAGGCGTGGCGCTCCACCTCAGATGTTAAAAAACAATATCCTTGGTCTAGCGCTATTGAAAAGGGATAGACTCCCTCGCTGGCTTGTTGATACCGACTTTAGGCCGCCCCGTCGACTTTACTTTATATATATATATATATATATATATATATATATATATATTGTTAGTGGTCTGTGAAATACACCTTGGATCAATCTTCGAGACCCCTGCTTGAAATCACGATATAACGCCTGTATCTGTGAATACATTTATGCAGCTTAAAATTGACAAATTTGGACTAACCACTACTGGGTGGGAAAGGTGATCCACTGGGAATTGTGCAATAGATTAAAATTTGACCATGCTGATAAATGGTATATCCATAAACCAGAATCTGCCCTACAGAATGGGTTGCATAAAATTCTCTGAGTCTTTGAGATACAGACGGATTTCCCAATTCCGACCAGAACTGTTATTAATCAACAAGAAAAAAGAACTCGTCATGTAGTTGATGATAATCCGGTGCCGTTATAGTATGTGGCCTATCTTTTTGATTCTGTTATAGTATGTGGCCTACCTGGTTTGAATGTGTCCTACCCCAGTAAGCATATATTTATAGATATAAGTAGTCGTCAATTTATTGAAACTAATTATTTTTCACATATATTCAATTTCACGAAATGCAATTCAGTCATAAGCTGTATATAGTAATTAAGAATAATTAAAAAAGAATTTATCCATAATTTACAAGAATCAGATATATATATATAATTCTAAAATATTCTAAAATTCTGAAATAGGGTTAGGGGTTAGGGGTTAGGGTTAGCAGTTATTATTATGTCCTTATAATATGCTTTTTATGGTAGGCCACATACTATATATACGTAGCATACTATAAGAGACATGATAGGCCACATTAAAAAGGCAGGCCACATACTATGAGAGACATGATTTTGTAGGCACATTCAAAAGGTAGGCCACATACTATAAGAGAGACATGATTTCGTAGGCCACATTGTAGGCCACATTAAAAAGTAGGCCACATACTATAAGAGAGACATGATTTCGTAGGCCACATTAAAAAGTTAGGCCACATACTATAAGAGAGACATGATTTCGTAGGCCACATTAAAAAGGTTTGGCCACATACTATAAGAGAGACATGATTTCGTAGGCCATATTAAAAAGGTAGGCCACATACTATAAGAGAGGCATGATTTCGTAGGCCACATTCAAAAGGTAGGCCACATACTATGAGAGACATGATTTCGTAGGCCACATTCAAAAGGTAGGCCACATACTATAAGAGAGACATGATTTCGTAGGCCACATTCAAAAGGTAGGCCACATACTATAATGGTACCTAAAATCCTTCGTTGCTTTAGAAGAAAAGTACATCTCTAATAATATTTTATAAAAAGTTAATTTTCTTCTAAACAAGAATTTGATTATTTGTAGCAGAACATTATATAATCAAAACGGATATCATTAGGTATTATTTATTACCAAACTCTACAGCAATGAAACTCTGTAGTTAAAAGTATAAATATGTAGCAGTTTATTAGTACTCCATTATGCAAAATTCTATATAGTAAATATATTTTAAAACTATTCTTTTTTTTTCTTGGTTAAAATTATCCTGTAACTGGTTTGATCGTGGGAGTGCTACTCGTGTTGCATTTCTTGGGCAGGGATAGTCTGTGGAGCCCAACCCTCTCCAGGTCTACAACTGGTTTGACTTCAGAATTTTTCCTTCTAGACCGATTGCCAACCCAAGGTTATAAGAGTATTTACGGGGATTCGTTGGAGCCCTTATTCTCCGTAGTTGACTATTTCGGACGAAAGAAAGAAACAAATACGAATATAAAATACAGACACTTGTATTATCAAAAGGTACAGAAATGTTGTTGCAAATTTTAATGGTATTTGCTACAGGACTTATCTGTGAGGTTAAATATTGTTCGTTGGAGAAGTGGTGATAAAAGGGGTATTCTGGTCGCTGGTAGGAATGTTCAGCCTTCTGTTAGTATGCTATTGTATCAACCTTAGAACGTTTGCTGATACAATGCCTTCGAAAGTTTGCTGGTGGATAGAGTTCTTATTTTGCGACTTCCCTCAGTGACTGCTCTGTGATAAGTGAAGTTTTTGATTCTGGCGGCAACCTCCTGTTGGCGATTCGCCCTCTAGCGGCAGGGGGAGATAATTCACTATCAGATTTCCGATAGTTAAAGGGTAATCCTTAACTTGTTCCTCGTAAATTCCTACCATAAAATAAACTGAACCTTCATTTTATGTCCGTGTTTTTGCAATGTTTTATTTTTCTTGCACCCGTTATTTTACAATACTGAATATATTTTCTTTATTTAAAAACATTTATTGCAAACATATTTAAAACATTTATTGCAAAAACACGGACATAAAATGAGGATTCAGTTTATTTTATAGTAGGAATTTACGAGGAACAAGTTGAAGATTACCGGTTAAAGAGCTCTGTCTGCCCTACTATTTATTCATAGCTGAGGGAAGGGGGATAATTGGCTTAAACCTTCCCCAGGGGTTTAGCACTAAATCATGGTATCTTTGGCTTAGAAGAAATATGACTTTTTTTTTTTAATTGTTAGGGATGTACTTCGTGGGCGGTATCGGACTATCTTCAGTAAATTGACATGACTGTATATTTTCTTTCTCTCTACATCCGGAATATCCAATTGTGCCCAAGATATACGATCAAGTAGACTGTGAATTGAGGACCGTAAATTTTTACCAAAGTCTACTGGACAGATGTTAGTTGAATATGAAATAAAGTCCAATGTATATATTTTTCATTTCTCAACTGGATTAATACTTTTAATCAAAATGATAATCTCTAAGGAAAACATAACTTAATACGACATACGTTAATTCATTTAGAAGTTTAAAAAGAAAATTAAATCATTAATTGATGTTGTATATAGATTTAAAGTTGTTGCGTAGTGATTCAGTTATACACTTTTTTGACCTAAGAACTTATAAATGAATTAATGTATTAAGTTATGTTTTCCTTAGAGATTCATTGGTAATTATGAACTTTTGTTTAGTAAATTGGGGTGTCCCAGAAAAGCAGAACACACAAATTTTGTAATAAAACTGTTGATTTTAACTAGGGGTTTAGGGTTGGGGTTTAGGGTTAGGGTTGGGGTTAGGGTCAGAGAAAAAACAGAACTCAAATTATCTATTCATTTTCCCATTAAACTAACCCTAAACCCCAACCCTAACCCTAAACCCCCCTAGTTAAAATTAACAGTTTTATTACAAAATTTGTGGGTTCTGTTTTTTCTGGGTCACCCTAATTTACTAAACAAAAGTTCATAATTACCAATTCATTTATATTAAAAGTATTAATCCCAGTTTAGAAGGGGAATGTGGAGCACCCCTTCATCACCATTGCTCCCTGTTCCACTCTGACCCGGAGTGGTAGTACCTGTTAGGGTCCCATCTATGGGTTAAATAGAAAAATGTATTTAAAAAAAAATTGTATTATCCATTAAGAATTGATTTATTTCAAAACTTTATCGGCATTAAATGACCCACTGAGGTTGATATGCTGTAAAACAAAACAACCAAACCAAACCAAACCAAACCAGTTTAGAAATTAAAAATATATACATTGGACTTCATTTCATATTCCACTAACATCCATCCAATAGACTATGGTAAAATTTTACGCCCTTCAATTCACAGTCTACCTACGATCGACCTATCAAGGGTGGTTTAACGACACGTTACCACGAGCAGTACTTGAACTCAAGAAGTTTGAATTTATCTAAAGGCATTTTTCACTTTAGAATTCATAAATATTTTCCGATGTGTCCTCTTGAAATTATTTTAATCAATTTAATGGAAAATATTTTAAATTAATGTTTTCGCAAAATGTTTTTTTACAAAATATTTTGCAAAATGTACTCTGTCATTTAAAGGTAGATGCTGCTTTTTTTTTTAGATGTTAAGTAATAAATTATTATTTTTCTCGGTGAGTGGGGGGAGGGTATGGTGTTGGTGGGTGGGGTGATGTGGGTGGGGGTAGATGTTTCCTTTGTATAATACGAGGTCACACCAATCGCGTTAGATCGAGAAGAGAAAAGTCATAGGCAGACGATGGGGGAGAGAGGGGATCGGGGAGGGGGAGATGGTCAGGAAGGGGAGTGGGAGAAGTACACCACCACCACCAACGACAACAACAACAACAACGCTACTACTACTACTACTACTACTACTACACTATGAATTGATGTTTGTGGATTTCGATTATTGTGTATTTGACGTATGGATACCATTAATAAAATCGATATCTGCTATGATGAAACAATTGTTTACTGATTCATTTATTCTCAACAAATAAAAACCACACACACGCACGCATGCACACACACATAGACACATGCACACACACACAGATGCAAATACACATGCATGCACACACACACACACACACACACAGACAGACAGACAAACGCAAACACAGATACATCAACGTACACAGAGACGTGCGCACACGCATACACGCTCACACAGACACACGCACACGCACACAAGGGAATATTCACATAAACGTACACACACATAGACATGTGCACGTTCACGCAGACACAATCGCACACACAGACACCAAAAGGTCCACACAAACATACGCACACACTGACACACGCACACACAGACACAAGAACGTACACATAAACACACGCACACACTGACAAATGAACATGAACGTTCACACATACACAGAGTCGCACACACAGACACAAGAACGTACACACAGACACAGAGTCGCACACACAGACACAGGAACGTACACACAGACACACGATGCACGACTCGTTTTACTTACAATTATTACAGCGTGAAACAACTCAATTTACTTAGAAGGCCACAGTTAAAGATTTGCCTTTTTCGACTCATAAAATTTTGAGACCAACAGAAAATGAAACTCGACTAATTTACAAGTAAATAGTCATTTTACTAGTAAATAATTAAAGAAAATAAAAGAATACCACCGATTATTAAACTCAGGAATGCATAGTATACATTTTCTTTTTGCTACTGTTTAATAATAATACCAACTAATTACCAATCGTAATTCGTGAAAGAAATTCCATATTAAATCGCGACTCCATTTCCTTAAATCACGTAACGAATATAAACCAACTTGAAAATTAAAATTATTGTGGTTTATATTTTCTTGTAACTTTTTCAAACCCTTTTTTTTAACACCAGGAGGAAAACTAATATTCAAAAATATCAAATTCCATAACCATTCCAAACTCTAACTACTATTTCATTAATTTATCGAAATGAATAATATAAAGAAGAAGAAAAAATACGTTGTCATGCGACAACATGGCAATTTTTGAAATATTGTAAAAAGTGTATAAAAATGTTTGAAACTTTTCAGTCTGTGGCTGATTTATCATACTAAAAAAAGAAATGGTAACTTTTAGCTAATGCCGAGTTGGTAACCTTCGTTATCACACTTAAAAAAAAAAACCGGAAAATCCTCAGGTTTAAAGAAAATATCCTTTTATTCATTGTTCACCAGTTTTGTATATCTTGTTTATTTTTTTTCTTAATGAAATATAAACCGTTAAAAACTTAAAACTTAATACTTTTTAGTGAGACAAAGTTTTTTTCTCATAAAAAAAAGCTCACACAGTAACTGACTTTAGTCGGTGTCGGGTATATTAGGAACGGATAATAATCAGTAATTAATATAATAACCAGAAATAATCTTTCTACCAACCATTTCAGAGTTATTAGCCTTTTTTAACGGCTTAAAAAAAACTTATTTTTCTTTAAAATAAATAAATAAATAAAATAGCATTTACCCCCCCCCAAAAAAAAAATGTTCATTTCCAGCCAAAAAATTTCCTATTAAAATATATTCGTTTGTGAAAACGAACCTTAACCCCTACATTAATATTTTATTTTTAAATAAATATATTATTGATTATCGCTTTTTGCTATTTTGAAACAAAAGGAAAAAATAAAAATAAAAACAAAGTCAGCTTCAAGGTAAAAACGAGAAGATTTTTTTTATCTTTAAAATTTTTTGTTGTTTTGCAAAAATGAGATAAAAACATTTCTTCATGCCAAGATGGCGTCCGCCGGCAAAGTCGACAAAATGCGGCGTCAGGGTAAAAATGGCCAAGGCAAAGCCATCCATTTACATACGTACATGATACATTTTGTGGACTGACGTTTGTTTGCCTGTGGTGAGAAGGAGAAGACGACGATGACGACGAAAAGAAAGGGAAACAATAATAAGCAACTGCCATTATTGCTCTTCTTTTTTTTTCTTTTCTTTTTCAGCCTCAACCTTTTTTCCTCTTTTTCGTTCTCCCTCTTCGTTTCTTCGTGAAAGAAGGAAAAGAAGAAAAAGAAGAAAAAATGGCAGCGAAGGCGAAAAACAAAAAACAAAAAAAAAAACACACAAGAAAAGCAGGAAAAAAAAAGGAAAGAAAAGTACATAAGAAAAAAAAGAAGCCATGAATTCACAGCTTCAAGAACTCAAGTCGGCATTCGCCGTGAGCGAGTCATTTTTTTAGGGTAAAAAAAAAAAGAACCGTAAAAAAGGAAGAATGAACAGTTTATTTAAAAATGAAGGCCTAATTCATTCTTTATTCCTCTGTGATTTTGATTCACACAATTAAAAAAAAAAATAATTAAAAATTTTCGTTGATTTGAGGAAATAATTGTTTAGTTTACTTAAAGAGCGAAAATAGATTCACATAAAAATAAAATGTAATTTAACTATTGCATTTAATGAATTCAATGAAAATCTAAAAATTGACTATTTGAAAGGTTTTATAATTCTCTCTCTCTAAGTCTGATCATCTCTCTCTCTCTCTCTCTCTCTCTCTCTCTCTCTCTCTCTCTCTCTCTCTCTCTCTCTCTCTCTCTCAAAGTCTGATCATATCTATCTATCTATCTCTCTCTCAGTCTGATCATATCTCCCCTCTCTCTCTCAAAGTTGATCATATCTCTCTCTCTCCCCCCTCTCCTCTCTCTCTCTCTCTCTCTCTCTCTCTCTCTCTCTCTATATATATATATATTAATATATATATATATATCAAAGTCTTATCCTATTTATCTGTCTATCTGTCTATCTATCAATCAAAGTCTGATCCTATCTATGTTCATATTTATCTATCACATTTTGTTTGAATTTTATTTAATGGCATATTTAGTTTGATCATATCTATCTCAAATTATCATTCTCCCCCCTCTCTCTCTCTCTCTCTCTCTATATATATATATATATATATATATATAATATATATATATAATTTGGCTTAATCCAATCATATTTATCGATTATAATTATCGATCAAATTATATTTGTATTGAAGACCAACAATTAATTTTATTCTCCTAATCAAAATTTGTTGCTGAATGCATGTTCGATTTCATATTTCCAAATTTTATAAATGTTCATTGATTCGATTAAATCTCCGCTCAATACAATGTCACAGAATTTTCTCAAAATGCCTAGGTCAATTTCAACCAAAGTCTGCATTGCTATATTTGTTTAGTTGAACACTTTTAAAATGCTTGATCTAAAAAAAAATAGATAAAAAAAAAAAAAAGAAAAAAAAAGAACTCTGGGAATATAAATAAATATAAAATTAAAACTTAATTTAAAAAAACCTCCCATGAGCCTTCAGACCGGAAGAACCCTCCGAACATGTGCAGGAAAAAGGACCCACTTCTGACCCCCAAAATAATCTCTCGGCCATTGAGCTTAGGCCTTAACTGAAACGAGACACTACTACTGGGCAGGAAGAAATTTCCTCACCACGTGGTGGCTATGACCCGCGAATAAAGCCTGAATCATAAAACTACCTTTGGTTATTTCCTATAAGTCTAAATAAACAAAGGGAACCACTCTTGACTGATAAAGTATTTATTTATTTTTCCATTAAACTAACCTTAAACCCTAACTCTAACCCTTAACCCTAATCCCTAACCCCGTCTTCTTTTTTCCTAGTAGATCAAAATAATAAAATATAAACTTATCAGTCAAGAGTGGTTCCCCTTTGTTTATGTTAGAATTAAGGAAATAACCCTACCGTTTGTCTTTGTCTCTTCCTTTTCTTTCGTCGAATTCCTTTTCAGCACAACCACCAAATAAGATAGGGTTAATGTTGCATATCGTGCAACGGAAGAGGAAGCTTCCGGAAAAAAAGACAAAGAGAAAGATAAAAATATGTATTTAAAAAAAGGGAGAACGGAAGAGAGGTCTTCCGGTCAAGAAGCAGGAGAAGATGAAGGTATAGATAAAGAAAAAAGGAAAACGGAAAGACTCCTCTTCCAGTGAAAAGGCGGAGAGAAAGATAAAGAAAATATATTAAAAAGGAAGTACGTCCGTTATCAGATCAAAAGATAAAAATGCGTGGGCATATTTATTGTATATAAAGGCTAGCGGATGAAGGGTGTCAATTCAGTCCCCAGCGAGCAGCCGAGAAGGTAACCTCTTCGCCTCCCGTCATCAGCCACCCTCGGAAGTTCATTATGAACACTGTGCTCTTCGCCAACCCGGGCATTTTCATTGTGAACACTCGTCGCCCCTCACCACCACACACCGAAGAAAATAAAGACGGGTCATATTTTTATATATACGTGTCTGTGGTTTTATTGATGTCCAGTAGTCGGCTATACAACATTAAAAGTAAACCCTGTGAACTCGCACCAGATAACCACAAATAACCACAAATAACCACTTTTTAACCTAAACATTAATCCTCTTGTACAGAACTTGTAAAATCTAATATCTAAACGCATCGAAACATTATTAACTCTGAGATAAATAAATCCATTAAGATCAAAGATGAACTATTCCAAACAAGATTTAGAGAGGTTCCCGATGGGATAGGTGCAATGAGGTTGATTAGATGGGAGACAAAAATAAACCTCAAGAGACTGTCTCTAAAACTAGAGAGTTCTAATTAATATAAACATACTGGCCAGTGATCGGATCCAGACAATTCCACCGTTTCTCATTCGAATAACCAAATGAGCCAATGAACTTGGGTTTAAAAGAAATAATATGATATTACACAGTTACGGCCCCTTAACCATCGCCTGATAAGAGACCTTGTGTGATTGGTTAAAGGCCATTGTCGGTGACCAATCAAAACACATATTACTAGGCTTAGTTTAGCCGCCAAATTATGAAGATTTCGAAGATTGATTCCTGCAATCTACCCTTTTCGCTGCATCAGCCGTGACTACAAGACGTGTTTCTGAAGCCAGCTACCCAGGGCCGATGACATCGTAAAGTCGAACATAACTCAAGCTAGCAAGAGACGCCCACCTCTTCATACCAGAGACAAGATAAGTTCGCAAACGTATTATTTTCCTATCCTTACACCTACACTCTACAATTTGTACAATTATAACACATTTGTATACCTCACACACATTTTGTATATCACACGTTACATATTGGTATAAACACATGAAGACAGATAAGATAAAGTAAAACAGGTAAAGAACACAACAAGACTTTAATAATACGATGCATTTATTAAAAAACAACTTGCATATACAACATACAATATACAATATGTAACTTGTGAGATACAAAATGTGTTGTAAGGTTTACAAATATGTTATAATTGTACAATTGAATAGTGTAGGGTGTAAGGTTGTAGGGGGTTCGGTTGCAAAATAATGCTTTGCGAAAACTTAACTGTCTCTGGTAGGAATGTCTTGCTAGCTTTGCTTGACTATACGCGTCACGGCTCCTTCATAGGCTGGCTTCATAAAGCACATCGTTCTTCGACGACAGTTTGCAGGGTTAGCTCAGTCGTTAGAGCGTTCGGCTAGAAAACTACAAGGTTCCTAGTTCGATTCCGGTCCTCGCCAACTCAGCGTTATGAGTAGCACAGGGATCTGTGCAGTAAAGTAAGGAGCTCCACCTCAGATGCAAAAACAATCTCCTTGGTCTAGCACTAAATGAAAAGGGGATAGACTCCTCGCTGATTGGCTGATACCGACATTAGGCCGTCCCGACGACTTTCCTTTTTTTTACTTAGTGGTATCAATCTTCAAAGTTGGCGGCCAAAACTAAGCCTAATAACGTGTGCTCTGATTGGTCGCTGACAAGGCCCTTTAGCCAATCACACGAGTTCTTATCAGGTGATGGCTAAAGGCATGGTCTCTTTATTGACAATGGTCAAAAGGGAGGTAACTGTGTAAGGTAATATTATTTCTTATAATATGTGTATTGCACGTTGAAGCTTTGTTGTCGAATACACTGTTCTGTTTTAAAAAAAAAAAGCCTTGTTTCTGTTTCATTACTTGTTACCTTTATCATGATCTTGTCTACGTATTTACCATAAGGTAAGGGTGTGAACCTGAGTGACTAAAATAAGTGTACAAAGAACTACCCACCGCTCCTGTATTAACTCAACCCGTATATCAATTGTAGAGGGCAACCATATGTATTAAGAATGACGGAGAATAAATTGTTATGTATTTAACACAAATATGTGAATGTTCAAAAGAAATAGAATGTTTATATATATGTGAAAGGTTTGCTAAGAAATGTGTAATGTGAAATGTGAAATGTTTATGTAGTCGTCAAAGTTCGATCAGACATGGACCAGGAATGAAAATTATAGTTTGTAAATACGACCTGATGAAATGTATATTAATTGCTGTGGCGACATCTTTGGTAGTAGTAAGAGTGTTGTAGTTGTGTGTTGAGGCAGTGGAATCGTTTCGTTCGGACATCTGTTTTTTGTCGTGTTCTATCTGGGATGGATCTGTGTGTTTGTTTTATTGTTGTCGGGTGTGTGTCCTATTTGACAGCGAGATGAATTATGTGTGTATGTTGATTTCTTCTCTGTCTTTTATAATTAAAATAGGATCAGATGGTAATTAATTTTTTTGAGCGCGAATGCGCGGACGTAGTAGAGAACAATGCTAATCTAGCCAATCGAACCTGACTTTTGTATAAACATTTCATTTAATCTCTCTTTCCTTAAGTTTGGGAAAAGGATTGTGTTTCGTGTGTTTGTTTTAATCTCTTTTCCTTAAGTTTGGGAAAAGAAATATGTTTATGTTTTTTATCCTTATTTGGGTATGAAACATATGATTGTATTCTATACACTTGCGTGGCAGAAAGTTTTGAAATAAAATAACTGATGCATTATAAAATTCATTTATTCCTAAATCAACACTGAAAATTTTCATTAAAATCGGATAATTCCCTGATTTTTGGTTATATTTTTTTTTTCAATGGAAAAAAATGGGGTAAATTTATTTGTAAAATCCGCCTATGATACCAAAATTGGCTGTCCCTACTTTACACAATGGTCCTCCATAATAGTGATGAAAAAAGTATAGGATACTAGTTGAAGTACCCGTCTCCATCAAGACTTATATTGTTGATTCGAGCAGACGAATGGACAGACGTAGAAAAAATACGGTTATTTCCTATAAGTCTTACATTATCAAAGGGGAACCACTCTTGACTGATAAATTATTTATTTATTTTCCCATTAAACTAATCCTAAACTGTGACGAGACTGAAAGGCAGCCCTATGAACAAACGGATTCCCAGCCCCCACAAACAAAGCGCGTCAGGATATGTTTGGCCTGTGGCTAGCGGCTACGGATACTCGAACTCGCTACCTCCTCGTAGCTGAAGTATTGTTAGTAGAGACTCAAATAAAGTATATCCGAATTTGCATAAGCGCATTCGAACGAGCAGAAATAAAGGCGGACTGTCGCTGACAGGGCGAGTGAGGAAGAAAGTGTTTGGACGGCAAGTGAAATCTGACGACTGCTATTTGATGTGAGAGTGGCGTGTTCAGTTGGGAAAGAAATTGCATTTCGTTTGCTGGAGAGACTTTC
Source organism: Doryteuthis pealeii (assembly GCA_023376005.1). Taxonomy (NCBI): domain Eukaryota; kingdom Metazoa; phylum Mollusca; class Cephalopoda; order Myopsida; family Loliginidae; genus Doryteuthis; species Doryteuthis pealeii. The sequence goes on along the minus strand of CM042161.1, from coordinate 33,615,969 downwards.
AAAGGATTGATATTACCTTGAATTTTTGGACCCCTTCAAAAGACCCTAACCCTAAACCCTAAACCCTAACCCTAATCCCGTCTTCTTTTTTCCTAGTAGATCAATAGATAAATAAATAAACTATCTATCAAGTTTGATCATGTTAGACTTATAGGAAATAACCATGGAAGCGCGTGGTGTAATGGTTAAAGTCATGGGAAATGGACTTGTCGCCCCGAGTTCAAATCTGGACGTTCTAATTGCATTTCACTTAGCGCTAATACCCTTGGGAAAGGTATGAATCCTACTCTCCCTCCAGCTATGGATAAATAGTAGGGCAGACTAGGCTCTTTAACCTTGGTTAGGCAACCGGTCTAGGAGAAGGAAAACTCTGAATTCAAACCTGTTGAACTCCGCTTAAGAAATTGACGTTGTGTCACATCCTGCTCGTGCGGAGGGGTTGGTAAATAGATATAGGAAATAACCAAAAATACTTTCCATTTATTTTGATGATTCTCAAATAATGTCTTCATTTGAACGCCGTAAACTTTGGAACATCCTGATAAAAAATGTTTAACGAAGAATCTCCTTTATGAAATCTTGCAAACCACTTTCGACACACTTAATCGTTTACAACCTTCTCCATAAACTGCACAAATCTTTGCGTCTGAGTTGCATAAAAAAAGGCAACGAAATAGCGAAACTTTCTTAGGTTATTTCTTATAACTTCAACATAAACAAAGGGGAACCACTCTTGACTGATAATTTATTTATTTATCTATTGATCTACTAGGAAGAAAGAAGACGGGTTTAGGGTCAGTTTAATGGGAAAATAAATAAATAATTCATCAGTCAAGAGTAGTTCCCCTTTGTTTATGTTGGAGTTGTAGGAAATAACCCTTTCTTATTTCCTCCAATCTCAGAATGATCCGATTTTTGTAGGTTTTATGGCCCAACGTAAAACGGCAGCATAAATGCCGCTTTGTTGAAAAAAATGCTTTAAATAAGAGAATTGAGTATTTTCCAATCCAATTTGCAATAGTCCTGTCGGCTGGGGCTTTAGAATACACAGACTGCACCTTTATACAGGGGTAAGACACCCCACCACCACCACCACCACCATCAATGGGACCACCTGTTGGCGGTGGGTGGTGACCCATGATGCTTAATGACAGAATCCTAGTGGCTCTTACTTAGGCTAGACGGTCACTCAGAGAGCCCCCCTCTGATCAATCGACTGGTCACGTCAAGCCATAGTACCTATATGATTGTCCCAACCCTATTGCCCTTATGGCAACCCCCCAATCCTTTTTTAACATATATATGCTAGAAGGTGGTGATTTAGTGTCTTCATGTCGTGGGCATTAAATTAAAGTCTATCAGATGGTGAGGTTCCAGTTCTGGAGGTTTGGGGAAGGTGGAGCACTCCTTCATCACCATTGCTCCAAGGTCCACTCTGCCCTGGAGTAGCAGGACCTGTTAGGGTCCAATCTATGAGTTAGATAGAAAAAAATATGTTTAAAAAATTGACTACCCATCAAAATAAATAAAACAAAACGTCTTCAACAAAATGACCCAACAAGGTTGACATGCCGTAAACCACAACAAATCAACCAATAAATTTGCAACGAAATCATCACTCTAATAATTTATCAAGGGAGATAACTATCAAATGCCAATTATAGAGTACTTCCCCATTTCTAATTATCTTTAGTTAATTATAAACACACCACACACACACACACACACATATATATATATATATATATATGTGTGTGTGTGTGTGTGTGTGTGTGTGTAGTATATTAAGAAATTTGAAAAAACACAAGTTTAAATAAGTTGAGTGGTAAGTTTATTGGCCGACGCTGCAGTGTTTCGATCTATTAATTAGATCATCTTCAGGGCGTTTGTTGGTATATGGAAAGTGATAAAAAATACCAACAAATGCCCTGAAGATGATCTAATTAATAGATCGAAACACTGCAGCGTGGGCCAATAAACTCACCACTTAACTCATTTAAACCTGTGTTTTTTCAATTTTCTTAATATACTACATACCGTCGGATTCATTTCCTTTTTTCACACACACACACACACACACACACACATATATATATATATAGTAAAGATTAGAGGGAGAAATGAGGACAAAGGAACAAAACTCAGACAAGTGTATGTAGGAGATATATTTCGCCGTGCATTGAGCTCGGCTTCATCAGTCGTTTATTTGATCATTAAAGCATCATACATGTATTTTACAGAAGAGAAAGTGGACGGGAGAAGGTGGATTTGGGTATGAAGTCAGGTGGATGGGATAGCGTTTGTGAGGAATTTGATTGGTGAGAAAGAATCTTTGGTGGAAGGGGAGGGAGATAAGATCAAAAGTGAGAAGGCTGCACTTAACCACCTTACCCAGCATATCTCTTCCAACCCACTCCTCACGTCTGTCCGATCCGTTAACATCTAGGCCATTGCCAGCTGCCGTTTAATGAGCAGTGTTTTAACTGTTTTAAATACATACATCTGTGCATATACTTTACTATCACCAGAGAGATCATATCTGTAAACAGATGATCATTGCGTTATGTTTGCGATAAAAATTTATTAATCTCTACCGGGTTACGGAGCATATATATATTATAATATTATATATATATATATATATATATATATATAATAATATATATGTTGTGTGTGCGTATGTGTGTGTGTGTGTGTGTGTGCGTGTGTGTGCGCGCGTGTGTGTGTGTGTTTGGCTGACAAGAAAAGATAAGGAAGAATATCCGAATTAAAAAAAAACTTTGGTTATTTCCTATAAGTCTAACATAAACAAAGGGGAACCACTCTTGACTGATGAATTATTTATTTATTTTCCCATTAAACTAACCCTAAACCCTAACCCTAACCTGTCTACTTTTTTCCTAGTAGATCAATAAATAAATAATTCATCAGTCAAGGGTGGTTCTCCTTTGTTTATGTTAGAATTATAGGAAATAACCAAACTTTTTTTTTAACAAAGAAACGTAAATCTGAATGGAATTAATGTAGAAATTGTCCGAAATATTCAGCGTTTTCTTCGATCGTGTTGGGTCAGTAAGTCGGGGTGGACATAAGTCCAAAATTAGTTATCTTCCCTTGTCGTGGTTGGTTCGGTCGATAGGTGGCGTTGGTATTTGGCCACAAGCGGGAACTACGATTTCCTGCCTCTTTTCACTCAGACCGGCAACGAGTTAACATGGTCTAGGCGCCTGCCGCACCAGAAGCTTTAGTGGGCTTTGCCCCCTAACAAACCCGCTACCAGTAAGTGACATTATCTACGACGTGAGTCGTACGCCTAATTCCTCTTATAGAACGTTTATGTATCTGTTGTGAATATCTTTGTCATGTATGTGCATCTCCGTCACTTATGAAATAAATATGTTATCGTTTTCACACCTTTGTCGGAATGTTTTTATGTATACTCATGTACCAACGTTGAGAGGTTACTTTAAGCCTTCCAACGTTAATATAACATCACCCATATGTTATAACTGCTTTCGAGATGTGTCTCCAGCCATTTTCAAGAATCGTATAATTCATTTTCATAGAATTTCAAACATGGTTAATTTTACAGTCTGCGACATCATTGAGGCCTATTTTGTGTCTTACCAAGTTTTACTGCTAGTTTAAACCCATAAGAGTCAGTTCATCACAGTCGGTAGAGTGTCTGGCTAGGAACCACAAGGTCCCAAGTTCGATACCGACCCTCACCAACTCAGCGCATGAGTAGCATAGGGATCTGTGCATTAAAGTAAGGAGCTGATTGAAGGTGTGGCGCTCCACCTCAGACGCAAATACAATCTCCTTAATCTAGCGCTAGTGAAAATGGAATAGAATCCCTCGCTGTCTGGCTTATATCGACTTTAGGTCACCCTAACGACTTTACTTTATGTCGTTGAATAGAACTCTTTCTTTTTTACATAGAATAATTTTCCCTCCCTTCACCCAATCTATTGGTTAAATAGAAAAAAATTGTTTTAAAAATTGTTTTTAAAAATTGAGTTTAATCTTTTTAAAATTTGAATACTCATCAAGAGTGAATAAAACAAAACGTCTTCGGCATAAAATAACCTAACAAGGGTTGGCATGCCGTAAAATCCAACCAACCAACAAATTCACTCGTTAAAACGATATGTATATCCCAGAGACATCAAAGCATTGTGTAACAAAAAAAAACAAAAAAACGGGCTCGATGGTGTCGTGGACTGTCAATTGTCTCAAGCAGGGCTCGACATTAACGCCGTCCCGTCGTTACACCCGGGACGATCAATACCTCATCCGGGACAGTTTGCCGGGGACGGTAAAAAAATTTCCTAAAAGTTAGTACTACATTCCAATACGTGGCCATCCATCTCTCT
>CM042161.1:33580698-33611493 GCA_023376005.1 Doryteuthis pealeii | reverse complement strand
AAATAAAATGTTTAATTTTAATTAGAATGGAACCAGTAAATAAGTAAATAAGATTATCTTAAATTATATATTAGGAGGATTGAAGGAAAGATTTAAGAAAACTATGTTTTATGAGTATTTTTTAATTTTAATTTTAAATAGATTAAATATTATATATTAATTATATATTAGGATTGATGCAAAATTTAAGAAAACTATGTATTATGAGTATTTTCTTTTTAAATTTCAAATAGATTAAATATTATAAATCAAATATTTAAATTACAAAAAGCACTATGCCTTTTGTAATTTTTTTCTTTTTCTTTTTATTTTCTTCTCTTTTTTTTCTTTTGTTGTTATTATTATTTTTTAATATATATTAATAGTTCTGGACTGACCGTAATCTTAAGAGGGTATTATGGTTTAAAGAAATGACGTCATGGTTTAAAGAAATGGGAGAAATAAGAGCAAATTAATCCGACAATATGTAGAGAAAGGTAGACAAACACGGAATTTTGTACAAGATGGATGTTTATTGTAGGTAGTGATGTCGAGGTTATAACGTTTCGGTCTGTTAGACCTTCTTCAGGACGTTGGATTGAGTTCTTGCTTCAAAGGTGAACATTTTCGTACTGGAAGAAGTTTGTGGGTGACTTTGTTGAACAATTAAACCTTGATTGGTCAAATTCTACGTGTTTATATTGGTTAGCTTATAAACTTTTCAGCTGACCCGCGTATAATTTTCTAAAAATGCCGCTAAAACCATTCTAAATCAGTAAAATATAGTACTCTATGCATAAGAATGCAGAGCAACATCAAGATATTTCTACTATAGAAGAAAATAAATCAGGGCGAAAACTCTAGGCTGAGTTTCACGTGATCGATCTTCAGGGGAGCTTGTATCGATACGTCTGAATTCCGGGCTCAGAGTCGTGAGTTTTTACCCTGTTTTATTTTATCTTATTTTATAGTCAAAATATCATTATAAAATATTATATTATATATATATATATATATATATATATATATATATATATAGGAGGATTGGGGTAAATCCGACAGAATGTAGTAAAGATTAGAGGGGAGAATGAGGACAAAGGAACAAAACTCAGACAAGTATATGTAGGAAATATATTTCGCCGTGCATTGAGCTCGGATTCGTCAGTCGTTTATTTGATCATTAAAGCTTCATATATGTATTTTATAGAAGGGAAAGTGGATGGGAGAGGGGTGGATTTGGGGATGAAGTCAGGTGGATGGGATTACGTTTTTGAGGATTTGATTGGTCAGAAGGAAATCTTTGGTGGATGGGGAGGGAGAGAAGATCAAAAGTGAGGAGTGGGTTGGAAGAGATATGCTGGGTAAGGTGATTAAGTGCAGCCTTCTCACTTTTGATCCCCCCCCTCCACCAAAGATTCTTTCTCACCAATCAAATTCCTCACAAACGCAATCCCATCAACCTGACTTCATACCCAAATCCACCTTCTCCCGTCCACTTTCTCTTCTATAAAACACATGCATGATGCTTTAATGATCAAATAAACGACCGATGAAGCCGAGCTCAATGCACGGCGAAATATATCTCCTACATACACTTGTCTGAGTTTTGTTCCTTTGTCCTCATTTCTCCCTCTAATCTTTACTATATATATGTGTGTGTGTGTGTGTGTGTGTGAAGAAAAGGAAATGAATCCGACAGTATGTAGTATATTAAGAAAATTGAAAAAACACAGGTTTAAATGAGTTAAGTGGTGAGTTTATTGGCCCACGCTGCAGTGTTTCGATCTATTAATTAGATCATTATTGGGGCATTTGTTGGTATTTTTTATCACTTTCCATATACCAACAAACGCCCTGAAGATGATCTAATTAATAGATCGAAACACTGCAGCGTCGGCCAATAAACTTACCACTCAACTTATTTGAATCTGTGTTTTTTTCAAATTTCTTAATATACTACACACACACACACACACACACACACACACACACACATATATGTGTGTGTGTGTGTGTGTGTGTGTGTGTGTGTTATAATTAACTAAAGATAAATAGAAATGGGGGAAGTACTCTATAATTGGCATTTGATAGTTATCTCCCTTGATAAAATTATAGAGTGATGATTTCGTTGCAAATTTATTGGTTGATTTGTTGTGGTTTACGGCATGTCAACCTTTGTTGGGTCATTTTATGCTGAAGACGTTTTTGTTTTATTTATTCTTGATGGGTAGTAAATTTTTTTAAACTTATTTTTTCTATCAAACTCATAGATTGGACCCTAACAGGTACTGCTACTCCGGGGCAGAGTGGACCTTGGAGAAATGGTGATGAGGGTGCTCCACATTCCCCAAACCTCCAGAACTGGAACCTCACCATCTGATAGACTTTAATTTAATGCCCACGACATAAAGACACTCAACCACCGACCTTCTACCATATATATGATAAAAAAGGATTGGAGGGTTGCCATAAGGGCAATAGGGTTGGGACAATCATATAGGTACTAGGGCTTGACGTGACCAGTCGATTGATCAGAGGAGACCTCTCCGAGTGACCGTCTAACCTAAGTAAGAGCCTAAGTGGAGTGTTACGTATAGACTGCTCAGCCACTAGGATTCTGTCATTAAGCATCATGGGTCGCCACCCACTGCCAACAGGTGGTCTCATTGGTGGTGGTGGGGGGTGTCTTACCCCTGTATAAAGGTGCAGTCTATGTATTCTAAAGCCCCACCGACAGGACTGTTGCAAATTAGATTGGAAAATACTCAATTCTCTTATTTAAAGCATTTTTTTCAACAAAGCGGCATTTATGCTGCCGTTTTACGTTGGGCCATAAAACCTACAAAAATCGGATCATTCTGAGATTGAAGGAAATAAGAAAGGGTTATTTCCTACAACTCCAACATAAACAAAGGGGAATCACTCTTGACTGATGAATTATTTATTTATTTTCCCATTAAACTAACCCTAAACCCTAAACCCTAACCCTAAACCCGTCTTCTTTCTTCCTAGTAGATCAATAGATAAATAAATAAATTATCAGTCAAGAGTGGTTCCCCTTTGTTTATGTTGGAGTTATAGGAAATAACCTAAGAAAGTTTCGCTATTTCGTTGCCTTTTTTATGCGACTCAGACGCAAAGATTTGTGCAGTTTATGGAGAAGGTTGTAAACGATTAAGTGTGTCGAAAGTGGTTTGCAAGATTTCACACAGGAGATTCTTCGTTGAACATCTTTTATCGGAATGTTCCAAAGTTTACGGCGTTCAAACGAAGACATTATTTGAGAATCATCAAAATAAATGGAAAGTATTTTTGGTTATTTCCTATATCTATTTACCAACCTCTCCGCACGAGCAGGATGTGACACAACGTCAATTTCTTAAGCGGAGTTCAACAGGTTTGAATTTAGAGTTTTCCTTCTCCGAGACCGGTTGCCTAACCAAGGTTAAAGAGCCCAGTCTGCCCTACTATTTGTCCATAGCTGGAGGGAGAGTAGGATTCATACCTTTCCCAAGGGTATTAGCGCTAAGTGAAATGCAATTAGAACGTCCAGATTTGAACTCGGGGCGACGAGTCCATTTCCCATGACTTTAACCATTACACCACGCGCTTCCATGGTTATTTCCTATAAGTCTAACATGATCAAACTTGATAGATTATTTATTTATCTATTGATCTACTAGGAAAAAAGAAGACGGGGTTAGGGTTAGGGTTTAGGGTTTAGGGTTAGGGTCTTTTGAAGGGGTCCAAAAATTCAAGGTAATATCAATCCTTTGAAAGTCTCTCCAGCAAACGAAATGCAATTCCTTTCCCAACTGAACACGCCACTCTCACATCAAATAACAGTCGTCAGATTTCTTGACGTCCAAACACTTTCTTCCTCACTTGCCCTGTCAGCGACAGTCCGTCTTTATTTCTGCTCGTTCGAATGCGCTTATGCAAATTCGGATATACTTTATTTGGGTCTCTACTAACAATACCTCAGCTACGAGGAGGTAGCGAGTTCGAGTATCCGTAGCCGCTAGCCACAGGCCAAACATATCCTGACGCGCTTTGTTTGTGGGGGCTGGGAATCCGTTTGTTCATAGGGCTGCCTTTCAGTCTCGTCACAGTTTAGGATTAGTTTAATGGGAAAATAAATAAATAATTTATCAGTCAAGAGTGGTTCCCCTTTGATAATGTAAGAATTATAGGAAATAACCGTATTTTTTCTACGTCTGTCCATTCGTCTGCTCGAATCAACAATATAAGTCTTGATGGAGACGGGTACTTCAACTAGTATCCTATACTTTTTTCATCACTATATATGGAGGACCATTGTGTAAAGTAGGGACAGCCAATTTTGGTATCATAGGCGGATTTTACAAAATAAATTTACCCCATTTTTTTCCATTGAAAAAAAAAATATTACCAAAAATCAGGGAATTATCCGATTTTAATGAAATTTTCAGTGTTGATTTAGGAATAAATGAATTTTATAATGCATCAGTTATTTTATTTCAAAACTTTCTGCCACGCAAGTGTATAGAATACAATCATATGTTTCATACCCAAATAAGGATAAAAACACATAAACATATTTCTTTTCCCAAACTTAAGGAAAAGAGATTAAAACAAACACACGAACACAATCCTTTTCCCAAACTTAAGGAAAAGAGATTAAATGAAATGTTTATACAAAAGTCAGGTTCGATTGGCTAGATTAGCATTGTTCTCTACTACGTCCGCGCATTCGCGCTCAAAAAATTAATTACCATCTGATCCTATTTGGTAATTATAAAAGACAGAGAAGAAATCAACATACACACATAATTCATCTCGCTGTCAATAGGAACACACACCCGACAACAATAAAACAAACACAGATCCCATCCCAGATAGAACACGACCAAAAACAGATGTCCGAACGAACGATTCCACTGCCTCAACACAACTACAACACTCTTACTACTACCAAAGATGTCGCCACAGCAATTAATATACATTTCATCAGGTCGTATTTACAAACTATAATTTTCATTCCTGGTCCATGTCTGATCGAACTTTGACGACTACATAAACATTTCACATTTCACATTACACATTTCTTAGCAAACCTTTCCACATATATAAACATTCTATTTCTTTTGAACATTCACATATTTGTTGTTAAATACATAACAATTTATTCTCCGTCATTCTTAATACATATGGTTGCCCTCTACAATTGATATACGGGTTGAGTTAATACAGGAGCGGTTGGTAGTTCTTTGTACACTTATTTTGGTCACTCAGGTTTCACACCCTTACCTTATGGTAAATACGTAGACAAGATCATGATAAAGGTAACAAGTAATGAAACAGAACACAAGGCTTTTTTTTTAAAACAGAACAGTGTATTCGACAACAAGCTTCAACGTGCAATATACAATATTATAAGAAATAATATTACCTTAACAGTTTACCTCCCTTTTGACCATTGTCAAATAAAGAGACCATGCCCTTTAGCCATCACCTGATAAGAAACCTCGTGTGATTGGCTAAGGGCCTTGTCAGCGACCAATCAGAGCACACGTTATTAGGCTTAGTTTGGCGCGCCAACTTTGAAGATTGATATCCACTAGTAAAAAAAAGGAAGTCGTCGGGACGGCCTAATGTCGGTATCAGCCAATCCAAGCGAGGGAGTCTATCCCCTTTTCATTAGTGCTAGACCAAAGGAGATTGTTTTTTGCATCTGAGGTGGAGCTCTTACTTTACTGCACAGATCCCTGTGCTACTCATAACGCTGAGTTGGCGAGGACCCGGAATCGAAACTTTAGGAACCTTGTAGTTTTCTAGCCGAACGCTCTACCGACTGAGCTAACCCTGCAAACTGTCGTCGAAAGAACGATGTGCCTTTATGAACCAGCCTATGAAGGAGCCGGTGACGCGTATAGTCAAGCAAAGCTAGCAAGACATTCTACCAGAGACAGTTAAGTTTCGCAAAGCATTATTTTGCAACCGGTGAACCCCCCTACAACCTTACACCCTACACTATTCAATTGTACAATTATAAACTATTTGTAAACCTTACACACATTTTGTATCTCACAAGTTACAATATTGTATATTGTATGTTGTATATGCAAGTTGTTTATAAATGCATCGTATTATAAAGTCTTGTTGTGTTCTTTTACCTGTTTTACTTTATCTTTATCTGTCTTCATGTGTTCATACCACCAATATGTAACGTGTGATATACAAAATTGTGTGAGGTATACAAATGTGTTATAAATTGTACAAATTGTAGAGTGTAGGGTGTAGGATAGGAAAATATATACGTTTTGCGAAACTTATCTTGTCTCTGGTATGAAGAGGTGGGCGTCTCTTGCTAGCTTGAGTTATGTTCGACTTTACGATGTCATCGCCCTGGGTAGCTGGCTTCAGAAACACGTATTGTCTTGTAGTCGGCTGATGCAGCGAAAAGGGTAGATTGCAGGAATCAATCTTCGAAATCTTCAAATTTGGCGGCTAAACTAAGCCTAGTAATAATTGTGTTTTGATTGGTCACCGAACAATGGCCTTTAACCAATCAACAAGGTCTCTTATCAGGCGATGGTTAAGGGCCGTAACTGTGTAATATCATATTATTTTCTTTTTAAACCCAAGTTCATTGGATCATTTGGTTATTCGAATGAGAAACGGTGGAATTGTCTGGATCCGATCACTGGCGCAGTATGTTTTATTATTAATTAGAACTCTCTAAGTTTTAGAGAAGTCTCTTGAGGTTTTATTTTTGTCTCCGCATCTAATCAACCTCATTGCACTATCCCATCGGGAACCTCTCTAAATCTTGTTTGGAATAGTTCATCTTTGATCTTAATGGATTTATTTATCTCAGAGTTAATAATGTTTCGATGCGTTTAGATATTAGATTTTACAAGTTCTGTACAAGAGGATTAATGTTTAGGTTAAAAAGTGGTTATTTGTGGTTATATTGTGGTTATTTCTGGTGCGAGTTCACAGGGTTTACTTTTAATGTTGTATAAGCCGACTACTGGACATCAATAAAACCACAGACACGTATATATAAAAATATGACCCGTTTTATTTTCTTCGGTGTGTGGTGGTGAGGGGCGACGAGTGTTCACAATGAAAATGCCCGGTTGGGCGAAGAGCACAGTGTTCAATATGAACTTCCGAGGGTGGCTGATGACGGGAGGCGAAGAGGTTGACCGTTCTCGCGGCTGCTCGCTGGGGACTGAATTGACACCTTCATCCGCTTAAGCCTTTTATATACTAATAAATATGCCCACCCATTTTTATCTTTTGATGTGATAACGGACGTACTTCTTTTTAATATATTTCTTTATCTTTCTCTCCGCCTTTTCACTGGAAGAGGAGTCTTTCCGTTTTCCTTTTTCTTTTATCTATAACCTTCATCTTCTCCACTGCTTCTTGACGGAAGACCTCTCTTCCGTTCTCCCCTTTTTTTAAAATCATATTTTTTATCTTTCTTTTGTCTTTTTTCCGGAAGCTTCCTCTTCCGTTGCACGATATGCAACATTAACCCTAATCTTATTTGGGGTTGTGCTTGAAAAGGAATTCGACGAAAGAAAAGGAAGAGACAAAGACAAACGGTAGGGTTATTTCCTATAATTCTAACATAAACAAAGGGGAACACTCTTGACTGATAAGTTATTTATTTATTTATTGATCTACTAGGAAAAAAGAAGACGGGGTTAGGGATTAGGGTTAAGGGTTTAGAGTTAGGGTTTAAGGTTAGTTTAATGGAAAAATAAATAAATACTTTATCAGTCAAGAGTGGTTCCTTTGTTTATTTAGAACTTATAGGAAATAACCAAAGGTAGTTTTATGATTCAGGCTTATTCGCGGTCATAGCCACCACGTGGTGAGAAATTTCTTCCTGCCCAGTAGTAGTGTCTCGTTTCAGTTAAGGCCTAAGCCTCAATGGCCGAGAGATTATTTTGGGGTCAGAAGTGGGAGTCCTTTTTCCCTGCACATGTTCGGAGGGTTCTTCCGGTCTGAAGGCTCGGGGAGGTTTTTTAAATTAAGTTTTAATTTTAATATTTAATTTATATTCCCAGAGTTCTTTTTTTTTCTTTTTTTTTTTTTTATCTATTTTTTTTTTAGATCAAGCATTTTTTAAAAGTGTTTCAAGCTAAACAAATATAGCAATGCATGACTTTTGGTTGAAATTGACCTAGGCATTTTTGAGAAAATTCTGTGACATTGTATTGACGGAGAATTTAATCGAATCAATGAACATTTATAAAATTTGGAATATGAAATCGAACATGCATTCAGCAACAAATTTTGATTAGGAGAAAAAAATTAATTGTTGGTCTTCAATACAAATAATAACATTTGATCGATAATTATAATCGATAATAGATTGGATAAGCCAAATATATATATATTTATATATATATATATATATATTTATATAGAGAGAAAGAGAGAGAGAGAGGGGGGGAGAATGATAATTTGAGATAGATATGATCAAACTAATATGCCATTAAATAAAATTCAAACAAAAATGTGTATAGATATATGAACATAGATAAGGATCAGACTTTGAATTGATAGATAGACAGATAGACAGATAAATAGGATAAGATTTGGATATATATATATATATATACTATATATATATAGTATATTATATATTATATATTAGAGAGAGAGGAGAGTTAAGAGAGAGAGAGTTAGGGGGGGAGAGAGGAGAGATATGATCAGACCTTTGAGAGAAGAGAGGGGGGGAGATATGATCAGACTGAGAGAGAGATAAGATAGATAGATATGATGCAGACTTTGAGAGAGAGAAGAGAGTAGAGAGAGAGAGAGAGGAGAGTAGGAGAGAGAAGAGAGAGAGATGATCAGACTTAGAGAGAGAAGATTATAAAACCTTTCAAATAGTCAATTTTAAGAATTTTCATTGAATTCATTAAATGCAATAGTTTAAATTATCTATTTTATTTTTATGGTGAATCTATTTTTCGCATCTTTAAGTAAACTAAAACAATTATTTCCTCAATAACGAAAATTTTTAATTATTTTTTTTTTGTTAATTGTGTGATACAACATTCACAGAGGAATAAAGAATGATTAGGCCTTCATTTTAAATAAACTGTTCATTCTTCCTTTTTACGGTTCTTTTTTTTTTACCCTAAAAAAAATGAAACTCGTCTCAGGCGAATGCCGACTTGAGTTTTGAAGCTGTGAATTCATGGCTTCTTTTTTTTTCTTAAATGTACTTTTCTTTCCTTTTTTTTTCCCTGGCTTTTCTTGTGTGTTTTTTTTTTTGTTTTTTGTTTTTTCGCCTTCGCTGCCATTTTTTCTTCCTTTTTCTTCTTTTCCTTCTTTCACGAAGAAACGGAGGGAACGAAAAGAGGAAAAAGGTTGAGGCTGAAAAGGAAAAGAAAAAGAAGGCATATGGCCAGTTTGCCTTATTATTGTTTCCCTTTCTTTTCGTCCGTTCAATCGTCGGTCTTCTCCTTCTCACCAACAGGCAAACTAAACGTCAGTCCACAAAGTTAATCTGTACAGTAGTAAAATGGATGGCTTTGCCTTGCCATTTTTACCGCTTGAGCCGGTCGCATTTTGTCGACTTTGCCGGCGGACGCCCATCTTGGCCATGAGAAATGTTTTTATCTCATTTTTGCACAACAAAAATTTTAAAGATAAAAAAAAATCTTCTCGTTTTTGACCTTGAAGCTGACTTTGTTTTTTTATTTTTAATTTTTTCCTTTTGTTTCAAAAATAGCACAAAGCGATAATGCAATAATATATTTATTTAAAAGAATAAATATTAATGTAGGGGGGGGTTTTGAGGTTCGTTTTCAACAAACCGAATATATTTTATAGGAAATTTTTTGGCTGGAAATGAACATTTTTTTTTTGGGGGGGGGGTAGAATGCTATTTTATTTATTTATTTATTTTAAGAAAAATAAGTTTTTTTAAGCCGTTAAAAAAAGGCTAATAACTCTGAAATGGTTTGGTAGAAAGATTATTTCTGGTATTATTTAATTACTGATTATTATCCGTTCCTAATATACCCCCCGACACAGACTAAAGTCAGTTAACTGTGTGAGCTTTTTTTTATGAGAAAAAAACTTTGTCTCACTAAAAAGTATTAAAGTTTTAAGTTTTTAAACGGTTTATATTTCATTAAGAAAAAAAATAACAAGATAATACAAAACTGGTGAACAATGAATAAAAGGATATTTTCTTAAACCTGAAGGATTTTCCGCGTTTTTTTTTTAGTGTGATAACGAAAGGTTACCAACTCGCTTAGCTTAAAAGTTACCGATTCTTTTTTATATAGATGGAATCGCCACACGACTGAGAAGTTTTCTAAGACATTTTAGTACACTTTTACAAATATTGTTTCAAAAATTGGCCATGTTGTCGCACTGACAACCGCTATTTTTTCTTCTTCATTTTATCAGATTATTCAATTTCGAGAATAAAATAAGCTGAATGTAGTTAGAGTTTGGAAATGGTTATGGAATTTGGGTAATTTTGAATATTAGTTTCCTCCTGGTGTAAAATAAGGGTTTGAAATTAACAAGAAAGAAGAATATAAGGCCACAAATAATTTTATATTTTCCAAGGATTGGTTTATATTGCGTTACGTGGTTTAAGGAAATGGAGTCGCGATTTTAGATATGGAAGTATTCTTGTCAGTCGAATTACGGATTGGTAAAATTAGATTGGTAATTATTAATTAAACAGTAGCAAAAAGAAAATAGTAATGATATGCATTAGCTTCGAGTGTTTAAAGTAATCGGTGGTATTCCTTTTTATTTTCTTTAATTATTTTACTGTAAAATGACTTTTAACTTGGTGAAGTTAGTCGAGTTCAATTGTATCTGTTTGGTCCCGTCAAAATTTTATGAGTGCGAGAAAAGTGCAATCTTTAGACTGTGGCCCTTCTAGTAATTGAGTTTGTTTCACTGCTGTAAATAAATTGTAAGTAAAACGAGTCGTGCATCAGTGTGTCTGGTGGTGTACGTTCCTGTGTCTGTGTGGCGACTCTGTGCTCTGTTGTGTAGTTTTGTGTCTGTAGTGTGCGACTCTGTGTATGTGTGAAAGTTCATGTGTTCATGGTTGTCAGTGTGTGCGTGTGTTGATTGTGACGTTCTTGTGTCTGTGTGTGCGTGTGTCAGTGTGTGCGTATGTTTGTGTGGACCTTTTGGTGTCTGTGTGTGCGATTTGGCTGTCTGCGTGAACGTGCACATGTCTATGTGCTGTGTACTTTTATGTGAATATTCCTTGTGTGCGTGTGCGTGTGTCTGTGTGAAGCGTGTAATGCGTGTGCGCACGTCTCTTGTGTACGTTGATGTATCTGTGTTTGCGTTTGTCTGTCTGTTCTGTGGTGTGTGTGTGTGTGTGTGTGCATGCATGTGTATTTGGCATCTGTGTGTGTGTGCATGTGTCTTGTGTGTGTGTGCATGCGTGCGTGTGTTGTGGTTTTTATTTGTTGAGAATAAATGAAAATCGAGTAAACAAATTGTTTCATCATAGCAAGCAAGATATCGATTTTTTAATGGTATCCATAACGTCAAATACACAATAATCGAAATCCACAAAATCAATTCATAGTGTAGTAGTAGTAGTAGTAGTAGTATAGCGTTGTTGTTGTTGTTGTCGTTGGTGGTGGTGGTGTACTTCTCCCACTCCCTTCCTGACCATCTCCCCTCCCCGATTCCCCTCTCTCCCCCATCGTTTTCTGCCTATGACTTTTTCTCTTCTCGATCTCTAACGCGAAATTGTGTAGAACCTCGTATTATACAAGGAAACATCTACCCCACCCCACATCACCCCACCCACGCAACACCGCATATCCCTGCCCCATCTCACCGAGAAAAATAATAATTTATTTACTTAAGCATACTAAAAAAAAAGCAGCATCTAACTTTTAAAATGACAGAGTTACATTTTTGCAAAATATTTTGTAAAAAAACATTTTGCGAAAACATTAATTTAAAATATTTTCCCCATTAAATTGATTAAAAATAATTTCAAGAGGACACATCGGAAATATTTATGAATTCTAAGTGAAAAATGCTTTAGATAAATTCAAACCTTCCTTGAGTTTCAAGTACTGCTCGTGGTAACTGTGTCGTTATTAAACACCCTTGATAGGTGATCGTAGGTAAGACTGTGAATTGAAGGGCGTAAAATTTTACCCAATAGTCTATTGGATGGAATGTTAGTGGAATATGAAATGAAGTCCAAATGTATATATTTTTTAATTTCTAAAACTGGTTTGGTTGGTTTTGGTTTGGTTTGTTTTTGTTTTACAGCATAATCAACCTCAGTGGGTCATTTAATGCCGATAAAGTTTTGAAATAATGCAATTCTTAATGGATAATTACAATTTTTTTTTAAATACATTTTTCTATTTAACCCATAGATGGGACGGCCTAACAGGTACTACACCCGGGTGCAGAGTGGAACAGGGAGTCAATGGTGATGAAGAGGGTCTTCCCAGCATTCGCCCTTCTAAACTGGGATTAATACTTTAATATAAAATGAATGGTAAGTTATGAACTTTTGTTTAGTAAATTAGGGTGACCAGAAAGAACAGAACTCCACAAATTTTTGTAATAAACTGTTTAATTTTTACTAGGGGTTTGGGTTAGGGTTGGGGTTTAGGGTTAGTGTTAATGGGAAATGAAATAGATAATTTGAGTTCTGTTTTTTTCCTCTGACCCTAACCAACTACCTAACCCCAACTAAACCCCATAGTTAAAAATCAACAGTTTTATTACAAAATTTGTGTTGTTCTGCTTTTCTTGGGACACCGCCAATTTTACTAAACAAAAGTTCATATTACCAATGAATCTCTAAGGAAAACATAAACTTTAATACATTAATTCATTTTATAAGTTCTTAGGTCAAAAAAGTGTATAACTGAATCACTAGCAAAACAACTTTAAATCTATATACAACAATCACTTTATGATTTAAATTTTCTTTTAAACTTCTAAATGAATTAACGTATGTCGTATTAAGTTGATGTTTATTCCTTAGAGATTAATCATTTTGATTAAGTATTACAATTCCAGGTTGAGACATGAAAAATATATACATTTGGACTTTATTTTCTATTCAACTAACATCTGTCCAGTAGACTTTGGTAAAAATTTACGGTCCTCATTCACAGTTCTACTTGAATCGTATATCTTGGGCACAAATTGGATATTCCGGATGTTAAAGAGAAAGAAATATATACAGTCATGTCAATTTACTGAGATAGTCCGATAGCCGCCCACGAAGTACATCCCTAACAATTAAAAAAAAAAGTCATATTTTCTTCTAAAGCCAAAGATAGCCATGAATTTAGTGCTAAACCCCTGGGAAAAGGTTTAAGCACCCATTATCCCACTTCCCTCAGCTATGAATAAATAGTAGGGCAGAAGAGCTCTTCTTTAACCGGTAACTTCAACTTGTTCCTCGTATTCCTACTATAAAATAAAGCTGAATCCCTCAATTTAATGTCCGTTTTTTGCAATAAATGTTTTAAATAATGTTTGCAATAAATGTTTTTAATAAAGAAAATATATTCAGTATTTGTAAATAACGGGTGCAGAAAATAAAACATTGGCAAAAACACGGACATAAAATGAAGGTTCAGTTTATTTTATGGTAGGAATTTACGAAGGCAGTTAAGGAATTACCCTTTAACTATCGGAAATCTGATAGTGAATTATCTCCCCCTGCCGCTAGAAGGGCCGAATCGCCAACAGAGGTTGCGCCAGAATCAAAACTTCACTTCATCCAGAGCAGTCACTGAGGGAAGAGTCGTTGAGCAAAATAAGAACTCTATCACCAGCACAACTTTCGAAGGCATTGTTCAGCAAACGTTCTAAGGTTGATACAATAGCAATAGCTAACAGAAGGCTGAACATTCCTACCAGCGACCAGAATACCCCTTTTATCACCATTTCTCCAACGAACAATATTTAACCTACAGATAGTCCTGTAGCAAATAACCATTAAAATTTGCAACAACATTTCTGTACCTTTTTGAATAAATACAAGTGTCTTGTAATTTTATATTCGTATTTGTTTTCTTTCTTTCGTCCGAATAAGTCAACCTACGAGAATAAGGGCTCCAACGATCCCGTAAATACTCTTATAACCTTGGTTGGCATCGGTCTAGAAGGAAATTTGAAGTTCAACGCAGTTGTAGACCTGGAGAGGGTTGGGCTTCCACAGACTTATCCTGCCCAAAGAAATGCAACACGAGTAGCACTCCCACGATCAAACCAGGTTACAGGATAATTTAACCAAGAAAAAAAGATAGTTTAAAATATATTTATAAATATAGAAATTTTGCATAATGGAGTACTAATAAACTGCTAACATAATTTATACTTTTTAACTACAGAGTTTCATTGCTGTAGAGTTTGGTAATAAATACCTAATGATATCCGTTTTGATTATATCAATGTTCTGTCTACACATAATCAAATTCTTGTTTAGAATGTAAAATTAACTTTTTTATAAATATTATTAGAGATGTACTTTTCTTCTAAAGCAACGAAGGATTTTTTAGGTACCATTAATAGCTATGTGGCCTACCTTTTGAGTTGGCCTACGAAATCATGTCTCTCTTATAGTTGTGGCCTAACCTTTTGAATGTGGCCTACGAAATCATGGTCTCTCATAAAGTATGTGGCCTACCTTTTGAATGTGGCCTAACGAAATTCATGCTCTCTTATAGTAAATGTGGCCTACCTTTTTAATATGGCCTAGCGAAAATCAATGTCCTCTCTATAGTATGTGGCCAAACCTTTTTAATGTGGCCTCGAATCATGTCTCTCTTAATAGTAAATGGTGGCCTGAAACTTTTTAATGTGGCCTACGAAATCATGTTCTCTCTTATAGTATGTGGCGCTACTTTATATAATGTGCCTACAAAGATCATGTTTTCCACCCGGTCTCTCATACGTAATGTGGCCTGCCTTTTTAATGTGCCTGACGAAATCGATGGTCTCTCTTTATAGTATGTGGCCTACCTTTTGAATGTAGGACCTACAGATCATGTCTCCCCATAGTATGTGGGGCCTGCTTTTTAATGTGGCCTACGAGAATCATGTCTCATCTTATAGTATGTGGCACTAACTTATGCGTGTGAATGTGGCCTACGAAATCAATCTTCCTCTTATAGTAATGATTCCTTTATAGTATGTGGCCAGCTACCATAAAAAGCTATTAATATAGGAACTATAATGACTGTGCTAACGCTACCCCCTGCAAACCCTAACCCTATTTCAGAATTTTAGAATATTTTAAGAATTAGTTATTAATATTCTGATTCTTGTAATTATGGACTACAATTCTTTTTTAATTATTCTTAATCTACTATATACAGCTTATGACTGAATTGCCTTTGCGTGAATATTGAAATATATTGTGAAACATAATAGTTTCAAATAAATTGACGACTACGTTATATCTATAAATATAATGCTTACTGGGTGGACACATTCAACCAGGTAGGCCACATACTCGATAACAAATCCAAAGGTAGGCAACATACTATATACAGAATCAAAAGGTTAGGCCACATACTATGACAGTATGTTGGCCTACCTTTTTGATTCTCCTGGTTATAGTATGTGGCCTAACCTGGGTTTAGAAATGTGTCCTATCCACGAGTAAAGCATCTACTATTCTATAGATATAAAGTAGTCGTCAATTTATTGAAAGCTAATTATTTTTCCATATATTCAATTTTCAACGAAAATGCAATTCAGTCATAAGCTGTATATGTATTAAGAATAATTAAAAAAGAATTTATCCATAATTTACAAGAATGCAGATATAATATATATAATTCTAAATATTCTTTAAAATTCTGAAATAGGGTTAGGGTTAGGGGTTAGGGTTTAGCAGTTATTATTAATGTCCTTATAATATGCTTTTTTATGGTAGGCCACATACTATAACAAGAATCATACTATAAGAGAGAGATGATTTCGTAGGCCACATTCAAAAGGTAGGCCACATACTATAAAGAGAGACCATGATTTCCGTAAGGCCACATTAAAAAGGAGGCCCACATACTATGAGAGACATGATTTTTGTAGCTATACATTCAAAAGGTAGGCCACATACTATAAGAGAGACATGATTTCGTAGGCCACATTAAAAAGGCAGGCCACATACTATGAGAAGAGACATGATTTTCGTAGGCAATTAAAAAAGTTAGGCCACATACTATAAGGAGACATGATTTCGTTAGCCACATTAAAGTTTAGGCCACATACTATAAGAGAGACTGATTTCGTAGGCAATTAAAAGGTTTGGCGCACATAACTATAAGAGAGACAGCTTTCGTAGGCATAATTAAAAGGTAGGCCATACTATAAGAGAGGCATGATTATCGTAGGCAACATTCAAAAGGTAAGGCCACATACTTGAGAGACATGATTTTCGTAGGCCACATTCAAAAGGTAGGCCCATAACTTAAGAGAGACATGATTTCGTAGGCACATTCCAAAAGGTAGGCCACATACTATAATGGTTACTAATCCTTTCGTTGCTTAGAAAAGAAGTACATCTCTAATAAATAATTTTATAAAAGTTAATTTTCTCTAAACAAGAATTTGATTATTTGTAGAGAACATTTATATATCAAAAGGATATCATTAGGTATTATTTATTACCAAACTCTACAGCAAATGAAACTCTGTAGTTAAAAGTATAAATAATGTAGGAGTTTATTAGTACTCCATTATGCAAAATTCTATATAGTAAATATATTTTTTAAAACTATTCTTTTTTTTTCTTGTTAAAATTATCCTGTAACCTGGTTTGATCGTGGGAGTGCTACTCGTGTTGCATTTCTTGGGCAGGGATAGTCTGTGGAGCCGCAACCCTCTCCAGGTCTACAACTGGTTTGACTTCAGAATTTTTCCTTCTAGACGCGATTGCCAACCCAAGGTTATAAGAGTATTTCGGGGATTCGTTGAGCCCTTATTCTCCGTAGTTGACTATTTCGACGAAAGAAAGAAAACAAATCGAATATAAAATACAGACACTTGTATTATCAAAAGGTACAGAAATGTTGTTGCAAATTTTAAAATGGTATTTGCTACAGGACTTATCTGTGAGGGTTAAAATTTGTTCGTTGGAGAAGTGGTGATAAAGGGGTATTCTGGTCGCTTGGTAGGAATGTTCAGCCTTCTGTTAGTATGCTATGTTCAACCTTAGAACGTTTTGCTGATACAATGCTTCGAAAGTTTGCTGGTGTAGAGTTCTTATTTTGCGACTTCCCTCAGTGACTGCTCTGTGATAAGTGAAGTTTTTTGATTCTGGCGGCAACCTCTGTTGGCGATTCCCCTCTAGCGCAGGGGGAGATAATTCACTATCAGATTTCCCGATAGTTAAAGGGTTAATCCTTAACTTGTTCCTCGTAAATTCCTAACCATAAAAAATAACTGAACCTTCATTTTATGTCCGTGTTTTTTGCAATGTTTTTTATTTTTTCTTGCACCCGTTATTTTACAATACTGAATATATTTTCTTTATTTAAAAACATTTTATGCAAACATATTTAAAACATTTATTGCAAAAACACGGACATAAAATGAGGATTCAGTTTATTTTATTAGTAGGAATTTACGAGGAACAAGTTGAAGATTACCGGTTAAAGAGCTCTGTCTGCCCTACTATTTATTCATAGCTGAGGGAAGGGGGATAATTGGGCTTAAACCTTCCCCAGGGGTTTAGCACTAAAATCAATGGTATCTTTGGCTTAGAAGAAATATGACTTTTTTTTTTTTTAATTGTAGGGATGTACTTCGTGGGCGGTATCGGACTATGCTTAGTAAATTGACATGAACTGTATATTTTCTTTCTCTAGTCATCCGGAATATCCAATTGTGCCAAGATATACGATCAAGTAGACTGGTGAATTGAGGACCGTAAATTTTTACCAAAGTCTACTGACAGATGTTAGTTGAATATGAATAAAGTCCAATGTATATATTTTTCATTTCTCACTGGACTTATTAATAACTTTTAATCAAATGAATAATCTCTAAGGAAAACATAACTTAATACTGACATACGTTAATTCATTTAGAAGTTTAAAAAGAAAATTAAATCATTAATTGATGTTGTATTAGATTTAAAGTTGTTGCGTAGTGATTCAGTTATACACTTTTTTGACCTAAGAACTTATAAATGAATTAATGTTTTAAGTTATGTTTTTCCTTAGAGATTCATTGGTAATTATGAACTTTTGTTTAGTAAATTGGGGTGTCCGCAGAAAAAGCAGAACACAACAATTTTGTAATAAACTGTTTGATTTTAACTAGGGGGTTTAGGGTTGGGGGTTTGGTTTAGGGTTGGGGTTAGGGTCAGAGAAAACAGAACTCAAATTATCTATTCATTTTCCCATTAAACTAACCCTAAACCCCAAACCCTAACCTAAAACCCCCCTAGTTAAAATTAACAGTTTTATTACAAAATTTGTGGGTTCTGTTTTTTCTGGGTCACCCTAATTTACTAAACAAAAGTTTCATAATTAACCATTCATTTATATTAAAAAGTATTAATCCCAGTTTAGAAGGGGAATGTGGAGCACCCTTCATCACACATTGCTCCCTGTTCCACTCTGACGCCGGAGTGGTAGTAACCTGTTAGGGTCCCATCTATGGGTTAAATAGAAAAATGTATTTAAAAAAAAATTGTATTATCCATTAAGAATTGATTTATTTCAAAACTTTATCGGCATTAAATGACCCACTGAGGTTGATTATGCTGTAAAACAAAACAAACCAAACCAAACCAAACCACAACCATTTAAGAAATTAAAAATATATACATTGGCTTCATTTCATATTTCGACTAACATCCATCCAATAGACTATGGTAAAATTTTACGCCCTTCAATTCACAGTCTACTACGATCGACCTATCAAGGGTGGTTTAACGACACGTTACCACGAGCAGTACTTGAACTCAAGAAGTTTGAATTTATCTAAAGGCATTTTTCAACTTTAGAATTCAATTAAATATTTTCCGATGTGTCCCTCTTGAAATTATTTTAATCATTTAATGGAAAATATTTTAAATTAATGTTTTCGCAAAATGTTTTTTTTAACAAAATATTTTGCAAAATGTACTCTGTCATTTAAAGGTAGATGCTGCTTTTTTTTTTTTAGATGTTAAGTAATAAATTATTATTTTTCTCGGTGAGTGGGGGAGGGTATGGTGTTGGTGGGTGGGGTGATGTGGGTGGGGGTAGATGTTTCCTTTGTATAATACGAGGTCACACCAATCGCGTTTAGATGAGAAGAGAAAAGTCATAGGCAGAAAGACGATGGGGGAGAGAGGGGATCGGGGAGGGGGAGATGGTCAGGAAGGGGAGTGGGAGAGTACACCACCACCACCAAGACACAACACACAACGCTACTACTAACTACTACTACTACTACTACACTATGAATTGTGTTTGTGGATTTTCGATTATTGTGTATTTGACGTATGGATACCATTAATAAATCGATATCTGCTATGATGAAACAATTGTTTACTGATTCATTTATTCTCAACAAATAAAACCACACACACGCACGCATGCACACACACATAGACACATGCACACACACACAGATGCAAATACACAATGCATGCACACACACACACACACACACACAGACAGACAGACAAACGCAACACAGATACATCAACGTACACAGAGACGTGCGCACACGCATACACGCTCACACAGACAACACGCACACGCACACAAGGGAATATTCACATAAAAAGTACACACACATAGACATGTGCACGTTCACGCAGACACAATCGCACAACACAGACACCAAAAGGTCCACACAAACATACGCACACACTGACACACGCACACACAGACACAAAACGTACACATAAACACACGCACACACTGACAAATGAACATGAACGTTCACACATACACAGAGTCGCACACACAGACACAAGAACGTACACACAGACACAGAGTCGCACACACAGACACAGGAACGTACACACAGACACACGATGCACGACTCGTTTACTTACAATTATACAGCGTGAAACAACTCAATTTACTTAGAAGGCACAGTTAAAGATTTGCCTTTTTCGACTCATAAAATTTTGAGACCAACAGAAAATGAAACTCGACTAATTTACAAGTAAATAGTCATTTTACTAGTAAATAATTAAAGAAAATAAAAGAATACCACCGATTATTAAACTCAGGAATGCATAGTATACATTTTCTTTTTGCTACTGTTTAATATAATACCAAACTAATTACCAATCGTAATTCGTGAAAGAAATTCCATATTAAATCGCGACTCCATTTCCTTAAATCACGTAACGAATATAAACCAACTTGAAAATTAAAAATTATTGTGGTTTATATTTTCTTGTAACTTTTTCAAACACCCCTTTTTTTTTAACACCAGGAGGAAAACTATATTCAAAATATCAAATTCCATAACCATTCCAAACTCTAACTACTATTTCATTAATTTATCGAAATGAAAATAATATAAAGAAGAAGAAAAATACGTTGTCATGCGACAAACATGGCAATTTTTGAAATTATTGTAAAAAGTGTATAAAAATGTTTGAAACTTTTCAGTCTGTGGCTGATTTATCATACTAAAAAAAGAAATGGTAACTTTTAGCTAATGCCGAGTTGGTAACCTTCGTTATCACACTTAAAAAAAAAAACCGGAAAATCCTCAGGTTTAAAGAAAATATCCTTTTATTCATTGTTCACCAAGTTTTGTATATCTTGTTTATTTTTTTTCTAATGAAATATAAACCGTTAAAAACTTAAAACTTAATACTTTTTAGTGAGACAAAGTTTTTTTTCATAAAAAAAAGCTCACACAGTAACTGACTTTAGTCGGTGTCGGTATATTAGGAAGGATAATAATCAGTAATTAATATAATAACCAGAAATAATCTTTCTACCAACCATTTCAGAGTTATTAGCCTTTTTTAACGGCTTAAAAAAAACTTATTTTTCTTTAAAATAAATAAATAAATAAAATAGCATTTACCCCCCCCCAAAAAAAAAAATGTTCATTTCCAGCCAAAAAATTTCCTATTAAAATATATTCGTTTGTGAAAACGAACCTTAACCCCTACATTAATATTTTATTTTTAAATAAATATATTATTGATTATCGCTTTTTGCTATTTTGAAACAAAAGGAAAAAATAAAAATAAAAACAAAGTCAGCTTCAAGGTAAAAACGAGAAGATTTTTTTTATCTTTAAAATTTTTTGTTGTTTTGCAAAAATGAGATAAAAACATTTCTTCATGCCAAGATGGGCGTCCGCCGGCAAAGTCGACAAAATGCGGCGTCAGGGTAAAAATGGCCAAGGCAAAGCCTCCATTTACATACGTACATGATACATTTTGTGGACTGACGTTTGTTTGCCTGTGGTGAGAAGGAGAAGACGACGATGACGACGAAAAGAAAGGGAAACAATAATAAGCAACTGCCATTATTGCTCTTCTTTTTTTTTCTTTTCTTTTTCAGCCCTCAACCTTTTTTCCTCTTTTTTCGTTCTCCCTCTTCGTTTCTTCGTGAAAGAAGGAAAAGAAGAAAAAGAAGAAAAAATGGCAGCGAAGGCGAAAAAAACAAAAAACAAAAAAAAACACACAAGAAAAGCAGGAAAAAAAAGGAAGAAAGTACATAAGAAAAAAGAAGCCATGAATTCACAGCTTCAAGAACTCAAGTCGGCATTTCGCCGTGAGCGAGTCATTTTTTTTAGGGGTAAAAAAAAAAAGAACCGTAAAAAGGAAGAATGAACAGTTTATTTAAAAATGAAGGCCTAATTCATTCTTTATTCCTCTGTGAATTTTGATTCACACAATTAAAAAAAAAATAATTAAAAATTTTCGTTGATTTGAGGAAATAATTGTTTAGTTTACTTAAAGACGAAAATAGATTCACATAAAAATAAATGTAATTTAACTATTGCATTTAATGAATTCAATGAAAATCTAAAAATTGACTATTTGAAAGGTTTTATAATTCTCTCTCTCTCTAAGTCTGATCATCTCTCTCTCTCTCTCTCTCTCTCTCTCTCTCTCTCTCTCTCTCTCTCTCTCTCTCAAAGTCTGATCATATCTATCTATCTTTATCTCTCTCTCAGTCTGATCATATCTCCCCCCCTCTCTCTCTCAAAGTCTGATCATATCTCTCTCTCTCCCCCCTCTCTCTCTCTCTCTCTCTCTCTCTCTCTCTCTCTATATATATATATATATATATATATATATATATATATATATATATATCAAAGTCTTATCCTATTTATCTGTCTATCTGTCTATCTATCAATCAAAGTCTGATCCTATCTATGTTCATATTTATCTATCACATTTTGTTTGAATTTTATTTAATGGCATATTAGTTTGATCATATCTATCTCAAATTATCATTCTCCCCCCTCTCTCTCTCTCTCTCTCTATATATATATATATTATATATATATATATATATATATATATATTTGGCTTAATCCAATCATATTTATCGATTATAATTATCGATCAAATTAATTTGTATTGAAGACCAACAATTAATTTTATTCTCCTAATCAAAATTTGTTGCTGAATGCATGTTCGATTTCATATTTCCAAATTTTATAAATGTTCATTGATTCGATTAAATCTCCGCTCAATACAATGTCACAGAATTTTCTCAAAAATGCCTAGGTCAATTTCAACCAAGTCTGCATTGCTATATTTGTTTTAGTTGAACACTTTTAAAATGCTTGATCTAAAAAAAAAATAGATAAAAAAAAAAAAAAAAGAAAAAAAAAGAACTCTGGGAATATAATAAATATAAAATTAAAACTTAATTAAAAAAACCTCCCATGAGCCTTCAGACCGGAAGAACCCTCCGAACATGTGCAGGAAAAAGGACCACTTCTGACCCCCAAAATAATCTCTCGGCCATTGAGCTTAGGCCTTAACTGAAACGAGACACTACTACTGGGCAGGAAGAAATTTCCTCACCACGTGGTGGCTATGACCCGCGAATAAAGCCTGAATCATAAAACTACCTTTGGTTATTTCCTATAAGTCTAAATAAACAAAGGGAACCACTCTTGACTGATAAAGTATTTATTTATTTTTCCATTAAACTAACCTTAAACCCTAACTCTAAACCCTTAACCCTAATCCCTAACCCCGTCTTCTTTTTTCCTAGTAGATCAATAAATAAATAAATAACTTATCAGTCAAGAGTGGTTCCCCTTTGTTTATGTTAGAATTATAGGAAATAACCCTACCGTTTGTCTTTGTCTCTTCCTTTTCTTTCGTCGAATTCCTTTTCAGCACAACCACCAAATAAGATAGGGTTAATGTTGCATATCGTGCAACGGAAGAGGAAGCTTCCGGAAAAAAGACAAAGAGAAAGATAAAAATATGTATTTAAAAAAAGGGAGAACGGAAGAGAGGTCTTCCGGTCAAGAAGCAGGGAGAAGATGAAGGTATAGATAAAAGAAAAAAGGAAAACGGAAGACTCCTCTTCCAGTGAAAAGGCGGAGAGAAAGATAAAGAAATATATTAAAAAAGGAAGTACGTCCGTTATCAGATCAAAAGATAAAAATGCGTGGGCATATTTATTGTATATAAAGGCTAGCGGATGAAGGGTGTCAATTCAGTCCCCAGCGAGCAGCCGAGAAGGTAACCTCTTCGCCTCCCGTCATCAGCCACCCTCGGAAGTTCATTATGAACACTGTGCTCTTCGCCAACCCGGGCATTTTCATTGTGAACACTCGTCGCCCCTCACCACCACACACCGAAGAAAATAAAGACGGGTCATATTTTTATATATACGTGTCTGTGGTTTTATTGATGTCCAGTAGTCGGCTATACAACATTAAAAGTAAACCCTGTGAACTCGCACCAGAAATAACCACAAATAACCACAAATAACCACTTTTTAACCTAAACATTAATCCTCTTGTACAGAACTTGTAAAATCTAATATCTAAACGCATCGAAACATTTATTAACTCTGAGATAAATAAATCCATTAAGATCAAAGATGAACTATTCCAAACAAGATTTAGAGAGGTTCCCGATGGGATAGGTGCAATGAGGTTGATTAGATGGGAGACAAAAATAAACCTCAAGAGACTGTCTCTAAAACTAGAGAGTTCTAATTAATATAAACATACTGGCCAGTGATCGGATCCAGACAATTCCACCGTTTCTCATTCGAATAACCAAATGAGCCAATGAACTTGGGTTTAAAAGAAATAATATGATATTACACAGTTACGGCCCCTTAACCATCGCCTGATAAGAGACCTTGTGTGATTGGTTAAAGGCCATTGTCGGTGACCAATCAAAACACATATTACTAGGCTTAGTTTAGCCGCCAAATTATGAAGATTTCGAAGATTGATTCCTGCAATCTACCCTTTTCGCTGCATCAGCCGTGACTACAAGACGTGTTTCTGAAGCCAGCTACCCAGGGCCGATGACATCGTAAAGTCGAACATAACTCAAGCTAGCAAGAGACGCCCACCTCTTCATACCAGAGACAAGATAAGTTTCGCAAACGTATTATTTTCCTATCCTACACCTACACTCTACAATTTGTACAATTTATAACACATTTGTATACCTCACACACATTTTGTATATCACACGTTACATATTGGTGGTATGAACACATGAAGACAGATAAAGATAAAGTAAAACAGGTAAAGAACACAACAAGACTTTATAATACGATGCATTTATTAAACAACTTGCATATACAACATACAATATACAATATGTAACTTGTGAGATACAAAATGTGTGTAAGGTTTACAAATATGTTATAATTGTACAATTGAATAGTGTAGGGTGTAAGGTTGTAGGGGGTTCGGTTGCAAAATAATGCTTTGCGAAACTTAACTGTCTCTGGTAGGAATGTCTTGCTAGCTTTGCTTGACTATACGCGTCACCGGCTCCTTCATAGGCTGGCTTCATAAAGCACATCGTTCTTCGACGACAGTTTGCAGGGTTAGCTCAGTCGGTAGAGCGTTCGGCTAGAAACTACAAGGTTCCTAGTTCGATTCCGGTCCTCGCCAACTCAGCGTTATGAGTAGCACAGGGATCTGTGCAGTAAAGTAAGGAGCTCCACCTCAGATGCAAAAACAATCTCCTTGGTCTAGCACTAATGAAAAGGGGATAGACTCCCTCGCTGATTGGCTGATACCGACATTAGGCCGTCCCGACGACTTTCCTTTTTTTTACTTAGTGGTATCAATCTTCAAAGTTGGCGGCCAAACTAAGCCTAATAACGTGTGCTCTGATTGGTCGCTGACAAGGCCCTTAGCCAATCACACGAGGTTTCTTATCAGGTGATGGCTAAAGGGCATGGTCTCTTTATTTGACAATGGTCAAAAGGGAGGTAACTGTGTAAGGTAATATTATTTCTTATAATATTGTATATTGCACGTTGAAGCTTTGTTGTCGAATACACTGTTCTGTTTTAAAAAAAAAGCCTTGTGTTCTGTTTCATTACTTGTTACCTTTATCATGATCTTGTCTACGTATTTACCATAAGGTAAGGGTGTGAAACCTGAGTGACCAAAAATAAGTGTACAAAGAACTACCAACCGCTCCTGTATTAACTCAACCCGTATATCAATTGTAGAGGGCAACCATATGTATTAAGATGACGGAGAATAAATTGTTATGTATTTAACAACAAATATGTGAATGTTCAAAAGAAATAGAATGTTTATATATGTGGAAAGGTTTGCTAAGAAATGTGTAATGTGAAATGTGAAATGTTTATGTAGTCGTCAAAGTTCGATCAGACATGGACCAGGAATGAAAATTATAGTTTGTAAATACGACCTGATGAAATGTATATTAATTGCTGTGGCGACATCTTTGGTAGTAGTAAGAGTGTTGTAGTTGTGTTGAGGCAGTGGAATCGTTCGTTCGGACATCTGTTTTTTGGTCGTGTTCTATCTGGGATGGGATCTGTGTGTTTGTTTTATTGTTGTCGGGTGTGTGTCCTATTTGACAGCGAGATGAATTATGTGTGTATGTTGATTTCTTCTCTGTCTTTTATAATTACCAAATAGGATCAGATGGTAATTAATTTTTTGAGCGCGAATGCGCGGACGTAGTAGAGAACAATGCTAATCTAGCCAATCGAACCTGACTTTTGTATAAACATTTCATTTAATCTCTTTTCCTTAAGTTTGGGAAAAGGATTGTGTTCGTGTGTTTGTTTTAATCTCTTTTCCTTAAGTTTGGGAAAAGAAATATGTTTATGTGTTTTTATCCTTATTTGGGTATGAAACATATGATTGTATTCTATACACTTGCGTGGCAGAAAGTTTTGAAATAAAATAACTGATGCATTATAAAATTCATTTATTCCTAAATCAACACTGAAAATTTCATTAAAATCGGATAATTCCCTGATTTTTGGTAATATTTTTTTTTCAATGGAAAAAAATGGGGTAAATTTATTTTGTAAAATCCGCCTATGATACCAAAATTGGCTGTCCCTACTTTACACAATGGTCCTCCATATATAGTGATGAAAAAAGTATAGGATACTAGTTGAAGTACCCGTCTCCATCAAGACTTATATTGTTGATTCGAGCAGACGAATGGACAGACGTAGAAAAATACGGTTATTTCCTATAATTCTTACATTATCAAAGGGGAACCACTCTTGACTGATAATTATTTATTTATTTCCCATTAAACTAATCCTAAACTGTGACGAGACTGAAAGGCAGCCCTATGAACAAACGGATTCCCAGCCCCACAAACAAAGCGCGTCAGGATATGTTTGGCCTGTGGCTAGCGGCTACGGATACTCGAACTCGCTACCTCCTCGTAGCTGAGGTATTGTAGTAGAGACCCAATAAAGTATATCCGAATTTGCATAAGCGCATTCGAACGAGCAGAAATAAAGACGGACTGTCGCTGACAGGGCAAGTGAGGAAGAAAGTGTTTGGACGTCAAGAAATCTGACGACTGTTATTTGATGTGAGAGTGGCGTGTTCGTTGGGAAAGGAATTGCATTTCGTTTGCTGGAGAGACTTTCAAAGGATTGATATTACCTTGAATTTTTTGGACCCTTCAAAAGACCCTAACCCTAAACCCTAACCCTAACCCTACCCGTCTTTTTTTCCTAGTAGATCAATAGATAAATAAATAATCTATCAAGTTTGATCATGTTAGACTTTAGGAAATAACCATGGAAGCGCGTGGTGTAATGGTTAAAGTCATGGGAAATGGACTCGTCGCCCCGAGTTCAAATCTGGACGTTCTAATTGCATTTCACTTAGCGCTAATACCCTTGGGAAAGGTATGAATCCTACTCTCCTCCAGCTATGGACAAATAGTAAGGCAGACTGGGCTCTTTAACCTTGGATTAGGCAACCGGTCTCGGGAAGGAGAAACTCTAAATTCAAACCTGTTGAACTCCGCTTAAGAAATTGACGTTGTGTCACATCCCTGCTCGTGCGCGGAGAGGTTGGTAAATAGATATAGGAAATAACCAAAAATACTTTCCATTTATTTTGTGATTCTCAAATAATTGTCTTCGTTTGAACGCCGTAAACTTTGGAACATTCCGATAAAAGATGTTCAACGAAAGAATCTCCTGTGTGAAATCTTGCAAACCACTTTCGACACACTTAATCGTTTACAACCTTCTCCATAAACTGCACAAATCTTTGCGTCTGAGTCGCATAAAAAGGCAACGAAATAGCGAAAACTTTCTTAGGTTATTTCCTATAACTCCAACATAAACAAAGGGGAACCACTCTTGACTGATAATTTATTATTTATCTATTGATCTACTAGGAAGAAAGAAGACGGGTTTAGGGTTAGGGTTTAGGGTTTAGGGTTAGTTTAATGGGAAAATAAATAAATAATTCATCAGTCAAGAGTGATTTCCCCTTTGTTTATGTTGGAGTTGTAGGAAATAACCCTTTCTTATTTCCTTCAATCTCAGAATGATCCGATTTTTGTAGGTTTTTATGGCCCAACGTAAAACGCAGCATAAATGCCGCTTTGTGAAAAAAAATGCTTTAAATAAGAGAATTGAGTATTTTCCAATCTAATTTGCAACAGTCCTGTCGGTGGGGCTTTAGAATACATAGACTGCACCTTTATACAGGGGGTAAGACACCCCCCACCACCACCAATGAGACACCTGTTGGCAGTGGGTGGCGACCCATGATGCTTAATGACAGAATCCTAGTGGCTGAGCAGTCTATACGTAACACTCCACTTAGGCTCTTACTTAGGTTAGACGGTCACTCGGAGAGGTCTCCTCTGATCAATCGACTGGTCACGTCAAGCCCTAGTACTATATGATTGTCCCAAACCCTATTGCCCTTATGGCAACCCTCCAATCCTTTTTTATCATATATATGGTAGAAGGTCGGTGGTTGAGTGTCTTTATGTCGTGGGCATTAAATTAAAGTCTATCAGATGGTGAGGTTCCAGTTCTGGAGGTTTGGGGAATGTGGAGCACCCCTTCATCACCATTTCTCCAAGGTCCACTCTGCCCGGAGTAGCAGTACCTGTTAGGGTCCAATCTATGAGTTTGATAAGAAAAATAAGTTTAAAAATTTTACTACCATCAAGAATAATAACAAAACGTCTTCAGCATAAATGACCCAACAAAGGTTGACATGCCGTAAACCACAACAAAATCAACAATAAATTTGCAACGAAATCATCACTCTATAATTTTATCAAGGGAGATAACTATCAAATGCCAATTATAGAGTACTTCCCCATTTCTATTTATCTTTAGTTAATTATAACACACACACACACACACACACACACACAACATATATGTGTGTGTGTGTGTGTGTGTGTGTGTGTGTGTGTGTAGTATATTAAGAAATTTGAAAAAACACAGATTCAAATAAGTTGAGTGGTAAGTTTATTGGCCGAACGCTGCAGTGTTTCGATCTTTATTAGATCATCTTGGGCGTTTGTTGGTATATGGAAGTGATAAAAATACCAACAAATGCCCCCAATAATGATCTAATTAATAGATCGAAACACTGCAGCGTGGGCCAATAACTCACCACTAACTCATTTAAACCTGTGTTTTTTCAATTTTCTTAATATACTACATACTGTCGGATTCATTTCCTTTTCTTCACACCACACACCACACACACACATATATATAGTAAAGATTAGAGGGAGAAATGAGGACAAAGGAACAAAACTCAGACAAGTGTATGTAGGAGATATATTTCGCCGTGCATTGAGCTCGCTTCATCGGTCGTTTATTTGATCATTAAAGCATCATGCATGGTTTTTATAGAAGAGAAAGTGGACGGGAGGAAGGTGATTTGGTATGAAGTCAGGTTGATGGAATTGCGTTTGTGAGGAATTTGATTGGTGAGAAAGAATCTTTGGTGAGGGGGGGATCAAAAGTGAGAAGGCTGCACTTAATCACCTTACCCAGCATATCTCTTCCAACCCACTCCTCACTTTTGATCTTCTCTCCTCCCCATCCACCAAAGAATTTCCTTCTGACCAATCAAATCCTCAAAAAACGTTAATCCCCATCCACCTGACTTCATCCCAAATCCACCCCTCTCCCATCCCACTTTCCCTTCTATAAATACATATATGAAGCTTTATGATCAATAAACGACTGACGATCCGAGCTCAATGCACGGCGAAATATATTCCTACATATACTTGTCTGAGTTTTGTTCCTTGTCCTCATTTCTCCCTCTAATCTTTACTATTCTGTTCGGATTTACCCCAATCCTCCTATATTATTATACTATATATATATATATATAATATATAATATATATTATAATATTTTATAATGATATTTTGACTATAAATAGAAAATAAAATAAAAACAGGGTAAAAACTCACGACTCTGAGCCCGGAATTCAGACGTATCGATACAAGCTCCCCTGAAGATCGATCACGTGAACTCAGCCTAGAGTTTTCGCCCTGATTTATTTTCTTCTATAGTAGAAATATCTTGATGTTGCTCTGCATTCTTATGCATAGAGTACTATATTTTACTGATTTAGAATGGTTTTAGCGCATTTTTTAGAAAAATTATTACGCGGGTCAGCTGAAAAGTTTATATAACCAAAATATAAAACACGTAGAATTTGACCATCAAGGTTTAATTGTTCAACAAAGTCACCACAAACTTCTTCCAGTACGAAAATGTTCACCTTTGAAGCAAGAACTCAATCCCAACGTCCTGAAGAAGGTCTAACAGACCGAAACGTTATAACCTCGACATCACTACCTACAATAAACATCCATCTTGTACAAAAATTCCGGGTTTGTCTCGCCTTTCTCTACATATTTCGGATTAATTTGCTCTTATTTCTCCATTTCTTTTAAAACCATGAGTCATTTCTTTAAACCTATATAGCATACCTCTTAAGATTACGGTCAGTCCAGAACTATTAATATATATTAAAAATAATATAACAACAAAAGAAAAAAGAGAAAAATAAAAGAAAAAAGAAAAAAATTACAAAAGCATAGTGCTTTTTGTAATTTAAATTTTGATTTATAATATTTAATCTATTTGAAATTTAAAAGAAAATACTCATAATACATAGTTTTTCTTAAATTTTGCATCAATCCTAATATATAATTAATATATAATATTTAATCTATTTTAAAATTTAAAAATTAAAAAATACTCATAAACATAGTTTTCTTAAATCTTTCTTCAATCCTCCTATATATAATTTAAGAATAATCTTTTTATTTACTTATTTACTGGTCAAATGCTAATTAAATTATACATTTTATTT
>CM042161.1:33545364-33580598 GCA_023376005.1 Doryteuthis pealeii | reverse complement strand
CCAGGTGTTTATGCCCTGAAATGAGATTTCTAATGCAAGAGTTTTAGTTTCTAGAAGCTTTCTCGTATAGTTCTTCTAAGGTACTCTTTTCTTACTTCTTTCTTCATCTCTCCTTGTTTGATGGTGTTCCGCCTCCAGTACTCCCAAGTATATATAATTGCCTTTTCCCAGTGTCCTTATTTATTCTTTTTTGGTAATTCTATCCCTTCGGTTTATTTTCTTTTTTCCCTCTTTTTATGCACACTTTGTCTATGTAAATTCCATCCCTATGTCCTTGACCTGTATATTCTAATTGTTTGTACTAATGTTTTTAACTCTTTTTCATTTTTTGCAAAAAACCTTTGATATCCATCCATGTACACACGCCGCGCAGCTCTCATTTTTTCCTCTGTTTGGTAAATTTGGTAACCGTCTGTACATTTTCTAAGTGTTATGGTTAGAGGCATCAAATTGCTATACACAAATAATAAATGGGGATAGGGAGTCTGCTTGGCCAAAGTGCATCTTGTATTTTCACCCTCTGCTAAGGTCTGTCCTCCAGCGTTAATTCAACTTTCCATTTTTCATGGCATTAGTGATAAATTGTCATGGGTACTGTTTGTTCCGATATTTTGTACATCTTCAAGCATTCAAAGGATCCATGTTTTGTGGAACCGTGTGTCGTATGCCTTTTTGTAATCAATCATGCATGCTAGATTTTTTCTACCTCTCTTAGCCTCTTTGAGAATAGTGCTGATCTATAAAGAGCAATTCAATTTGTTCCTTTTGTTCCCTTAGCGGCATCTTTTTTTCTTTCCTGAAAAATTCACGGCAATGAAGTGAGGGTAGATTTCTTCTTTTTTGTGCGGTTAAAGATTTTCACCATTATAGGTAGGAACACGCTATTGGCCTATAGTTGCTGGGGATGGTTCCTTTTTTTGGAGTCTTTCTGGAATAAGGTAGTTTTGCCTTTTGTCCATCCATTTCGGTATGTTTGTTTCTTCAGCATTATGTTCAACTGCCGGCCATTCTGTCATGAATGGAATGCTGAAATTTAAACCAGTCATCTGTATTCATCATGCCCGGAGTTTTCCAGTATGGTAATTTTTTTAGGTGTTGCTCTTAGCAATTCCAGTGAATTTTGCCTTGGGTCCTTCTCGAGTACTTCGCAGTTCTTTTTCATTTTACTTATCCATTCTGCCTTTATTGTGTTCTTCCTTTCCAATATCTTGCTCAAAAATTTTTGTTTCCTTTGCATTAGATTATTCGTTTGTCTTAATGCTTTGTTTCCTGACTTGTTAGTAGAATTTCTCTATTATTGTTGTAAAGTCCTATTCTGTTTGTATTGTTAACTCTGTCTTGGGTATCTTTTGAGTCTACCATTCCTTAGCTAGTATTTTTGGTTTATTTCTTCCTGTTTATTTTTACCGCATGTCTGCTGTCTTTTTTCCTGTTCATTGCATTTATTCGGATGTTTTTCTTTTGGTACTTCTGCTTTTTTGCTTTTTGTCGCAATATCTAATTCTCTTTCTAATCGGCATTTCCATCCGCTTTAAGTATTTCTGTTTCTGTTGGTTTTGCGGGTTGGCATATCATTTTTTCGTTTACTCCTGCATAAATTAAGGTCGTCCATTCGATGATATATTTGTTGGGATTTTTTGTAATATTTCATTAAACATTTTCGGTCTCTCATTTTTAGCTTTTTTCCAGTCCCTGGTTTCTTAGAGTGGCAATGTACACTTCCGGTTTTGTCATGAATTTGCCTATTAATTCTTTTCAATGTCTCTCATCTTGTGTTAGTGTTACATTTGGGCAATATCATCCGTGCGGTTTTGAATTGTTAGTGTGAGATATTTTTCTAGTTCCGAGGATACCTCTTGGGTATTTTCCTCCCTACTTTTCAATAATCTCGAGATCGAAAACCACCTTTATTTACGGATCAGTCTTGCTTGGTCAGCAAGTCTGGCTTTTGTATTAAGTTTTTATTTTGCTTACAAATTCCATCATCCTCTTCCTATAAGCGCTCTCTCTTTTGGGTTGCTTTTGAAATAACAGTGAAGAACTTTTATGTTGTCTACTCTTGTCCATTTTCTTCCTCTGATGTGTCAGAGATGATTGGTTTTTTAGTTGGGGAACTGAACGGAAAATTTGAGGGGCCAGCATTACCAAGGACATTCGATCGGGTTCCCCATGTTGGTCATATAGGGAATTCCGGTCGTTCCGGATCTGGCGTCTATCAGATGAGTTGTTTTCATCTTCGTCAATGTAGCTGAAAGAGAAATTTGGAGTAGCCAAATTAGCATGATGTCTGGCGGATCCCCGTGTTTGGCTATCAGGGGAGTTCCGGCCGTTCTTGAGCTGGTGTCGGTCAGAATGAATTATCATCTTCGTCAAAATAGCTGAAAGAGGTATTTGAGCAGCCAACATTCGCAGGATGAGCCGGGCCCATGTTGGCCTATTAAGGGAGCGCCTGCCGATTATGACACCCAAATCTGAAATCTGGGTCTCAAGTTCGTAATCATTATATTGGACATTTCTCATAGGTAGTATCTTGTAGCAGTACGGGGCCCAGGAATCAATTAAATCTGTGCTCCTGTCACAGACATTACCTTGTGTTCTTCAAACGAAAAACGATTGCGGGTCATACGCAAGAAAACCCAAAACCAAAAAAAACAAAAAAGTCCGCCTATGAACTTCCTGAGTTTTGACTTAGTTAAAGTCCACAATGACATTTTCAATATATAAACGCATAAGCATTAAATCGTCCAGACTTTCCTGTTCTAAATATCAATGTTAATGGGTGATTAAGGGGTCAGTTTAGCCTAAGCACACTCTAATCCTATTTAGGCGACTTTTTGTTTATGTTCTTAATTCATTTACCATATCGTTACGTATATATGTCAGGGAGGGGGGATGGAATGATTTTGGGATGGTCGGGTCTCCTCATATTTTAGCGATAAAATAAAGACCCAACCTTTTTTTTTTGGGGGGGGGAGACATTTCTATGCAATTGACTAAATTCTTTAAAATAAATTTATCGGACAGCAATTTTAAATCATTTTTTAAAATTCAGAAAGTTATGCCTTCAATACAAGGAATATTTTTATCAAAAAACAAAACAACTCCCCCCCCCCCAAAAAAAACAACAAACAAAGGTAATAGTACAACCTTCGATTGGTGATGATCGTAATCTAACATTTCGGTCGCTGTTTCATGACTTGAGACTTAACATTTTATATTTATATTCTTAATTCATTTACCATATCGTCACGGTGTAGATGTCAGGGAGGGTGATGGAATGATTTTGAGATGGTCGAGTTATTATTAATATTATTATTATTATTATTATTATTTTAAAATCCTGTTTGAATTATTTGAAAGCCAAGTGTTATGTACAAATGAGATATGTAATTTTAAAGATTCGTATGTCGACGAACCTGCCTACCTGATTTGATTGTTAAGATAGTATCGTTTTCTCTAACTGCTGGTGAAAAGTTCTCGTCATCGTCATGTTTGACGGGTTCATTGTTTATATGCTGATTAAGTGGTATTTCAATAAAGGCTGGTTTAAGTCTGTCGAGAGTCCTGTTTATTGTTCTTTTCGATAATGAAAAATTTGTCAGCTCACTTTATGACTTATAAGATCAATCATAAATAGGCTGCTAGGATATTTTTGTTGTGTCGCGTCACACAAAAACGAAATCACTGTCGTACAAATTTTGGGGCAGATATCTGGCCGGATTGTACACGCGTAGGTGTAAAAGCAAGTTTCGTCATGTTGTTACGCAGATGAGAAACGTAAGCTGAAGTTGCTGGATATTGTGGTCAATCTGAGCAAAAGAATTATCCGGGGGGACGTAAGGTTGTCCCAAATACCATCCCTGTGGCAGTGCTTTTAATATCCTCTTTAATAGTGGATCGAGGTACAAGAAGCATTATTGGCAAATATTCACTCCATTTGTTTGGGTCGAAAAGAACAATAAACAAGACTCTGTCCCTCTCGACAGACTTAAACTGGCCTTTATTGAAAGACCACTTAATCAGCATGTAACAATCAAGGGCAGATTTTGGTTGATGGTGAAAACGTTCAACCAGGCCATTAAGCACACGGATGATATAAGCCGTAGTTTTTGTATGCATGGCACCTAAGGTCTGCATCAGTTCTTGAAAAAGGGCTGATTGAAACTGCTGGCCCCTGTCCACAGTAATTGTTCTAGGGGTACCAAAATTCGAGACCCAATGTTCAATGAAGACTTTAGCAATCCAACTTCAAATATCCTTGTTCATCGAAGGCCAGAAAAATCTGTCAGAAATTAGGTTTTGTGTAGCGCGTTTTCCTGGATGCGAGATGCTGTGGAAATGATTGAAAATCCTCTTCCTTTAAAAAGGAGGTACATAAGGACGAGGATAATTTGTTGAATTATCACAAAAAATCTTTTGTCACTGAAAGGAATAGGAAATTCAGTTAAAGTTGTTCGGCAGGAATAACTCCGAGACGCGCGTGAATAAACATAGGTGTTTATTTGTCTACGTCATTTCAAGGATTGTCCCGCAATCAAAAGCCCCTTAAGGCATTACAGATATTGGGGCCGCTTATGTATATAAGTCGACCAACATCCCCCATACATACAAAAGTCTGAAATGTTTATTTTTATGTGAGTTGCCATTCACCATAGCAATTAGGTGTCTTGCCTGCAGTGGCTCTTTTCAGACGTGGCTGTCTTTCAGCCATATCTGGTTGCTGTTGTTTGGTGATATCATGTCTACAGTTTGTTCCTGTCATATTTATGTACTTTGATATGTTTGTGAGTCTTAAATGTCTTCTGTTTTTCACTAGTCTTTTCCCATTTTCCAGTTCGATCATGTATCGCCGGAATTCAAATTTTTCTATTATGATCACTCTTTTCCAATATTCGTCATTGCCGTATGGCTGTACAGTCATTTGGTCACCCTTTTTTAGTTCTACCAGGTCATGGACGTTCTTATATTGTTTCTTTTGCTGTTGTTTTGCCTTTCGTATTTTGTTTTTTGTTTCTTCCGCATTGAATGGGGATAGGCATTTCTTCATCGTGGGTAATATGCTTCTCAGTTGTCTCCCGAAGAATCTCTGTGCTGGAGACATTCCATGGGTTTTGATGGCGTATTGGTAAACTCTAGTATGGCTAGGCAAGGGTCACTGTTTTCATTGATGCATTTTTTAATAATGCTTTTTATTTGTTTGACCGCTGATTCCGCCATTCGTTGGAGTTTGGCATCTCTGGTGAGCTGGGATTCCATTTGAATCCGTATTTTCGGGCCAGTTCCTTCATCATTTGGTTGTCAAATTTAGGACCCCCATCGCTTACAACTTCTTCTGGAATGCCATGCCTCATGAAGTGTTTCCTCATCATCAGTTTCTGTGCAAACTGATGATGTTCCTTGGAGTCGATCAACCATGGTATAGTTTGAGAGTAATCCACGCACACTAGATATTTCCTTCCATCTAGTGTCATGGTATCGAGACCACTACGTTGGAATGGGTATTCTGGCACTGTTCTTGTGATCATCGTTTCTTTGCTGTTTCTTACAGAATATCTGCTGCATTGTTCATAATTCATGTAACACTCTTGGAGTTCATGCCTCATTCCAGGCCAGAATATTGTGTCTAGGGCTCGTCTCATATT
This sequence comes from Doryteuthis pealeii, assembly GCA_023376005.1. Taxonomy (NCBI): domain Eukaryota; kingdom Metazoa; phylum Mollusca; class Cephalopoda; order Myopsida; family Loliginidae; genus Doryteuthis; species Doryteuthis pealeii. The sequence continues at coordinate 33,574,956 of CM042161.1, read as the reverse complement.
ACTATCAACAGCTAGGTGGCTTGTGTGCCTTCTTCTTCATATCATCTCTCATTGAGGCAGGTATAAAGACTCTGTCTTTGTAAAATATCAAATCATCCTTTGTTGACAGGTAGTCTTTGAATTTGTACAAGTGCTTCAACTGAGATTCAAGGGTTTTGTATAGCATTGGGAAGCCTTGTTTGATCAGTTCTATGATCTTTTGTAGATCTTCATCTTCCTTAGTGGCTTTGATTAGCCTGTCTCTGGTCTGCTCGCTTACAGCAAGGAATTCTAACAGGTTCACTTCACTGAAGTGAAACTGGAATTTATCATCCTCTACTGGGGCTCGTGAAAGAGCATCAGCAATGATTACATCGGTGCCCTCCTGTAGGTTATGTTGTAATCGAATTTTTGTATTGAGAGCATCATTCTTAATAGTCTTTTTGGTGCTTCACTTAGAGGCTTGTGCTGATTGCTTCTAGTGGCTTATGGTCTGACTATTGTTACATGTCTTCCATAGCAATAGTCGCTGAACTTGTGTAATCCAAACACAACGGCTCTCATCTCTTTTCGATTGGCGCATAGTTTTTTCACAGCCATTCCAGACCTTTGATGCGTATGACACTGGTTTCCCATTATGTAGGAGAACAGCTCCTATACCTATATCAGACATGTCAGTGTGTATCGTGACTGGTTTCTCTAAGTCGTAATATGCTAAGATAGGCGTGTTTGCTATAGCCTTCTTGATATCTTCAAATGCTTTTTGTTGCACTTCTGCCCATTGGAAGACCTGGTTCTTCCGTGTTAACCTGTTCAGAGGTTCACATTTTGTTGTCAGTGAATGGTCAAATTTTGAGAGTATTTGACTATTCCTATGAAACGTCTCAAATGATGCAAATCGTGAGGTGCTGGGAATTCTGTGATCGCCCGTACTTTTTCTTCGTCAGGCTTCAGGCCTGCATTAGTCAATGTATGACCCATGTAGATAACTTCCTCCGTGACGAATTTGCATTTTTCCAGGTTAATCTTGATGTTTTTTCTCTGCATCTTTGCAAATATGCTCGCAAGTTCTGGTTGTGGTTATTGATGGCTTGGTCTGGGTTGTTTCCAAATCCCTCCACCAGGCAGTCATCTTGGATAATGCTGACCCCATTAACCCCTTGAAATTGCTCGATCATTTTTGCTTGGAATGCCTTGCTGACTGGTGTGATACCCATGGGCAATCTTTTGTATCGGTAGTTGCCCTGGGGCGTTCCAAAGGCGGTCAGTTCTCTTGCTTTGTCGTTCAGCTTGCAATGCCAGAATCCGCTTCTTACATCCAGTTTGCTATATTTTATTGCTTTTTTATTTGCAAACCTGTGTGTAATGGATTCCAAGCTTGGTACCTGGCAGTGGTAGTTGTTAATCAGTGCCTCATTTAATGGTTTGGTGTCTAAACTTCCCACTGTGTTTTCATTCAATCACATATTAAGCTATTAGCTGGATTCATGAGCTGGGTCCTTCCAGTTTCACAATTATATCGTTTCTCATCATTTTATTTAGTTCCTGTTTGAATTGTTTTTTCCAATGCAAATGGTACACCTCTTATGGGTTGTTGTATAGGGACTGCATCTGTCTCTGTATGGAGTGTTATTTTCACCTTCAAATTCACCAACTTTCTCTTCAAAAACATCCAGGAATTCTAGTAAAATTCCTTTGATGGAATCCTCAATATCTAGTGTTCTGATGTTTTCCAGGGCTTGTTCTCTGAGGTAAACTGATCCAGGTTGAACTGCATTAAAATTTAATTTTTGGTAGAGACTGCAGCTTAAAATCGGTTGTACCTTTTCATTCACAACCATAGCTGAGGCGGTTACTTTTCTTTTGTTGACAGGGTTAGTAAATTCTACCCTCATAGTTCTTCAGTTCTAACTTTTTTTCCTTCATATACTGAAATGTCAAAGATTCTTTCCTTTTTCTATTAGATGCTCCATTTTGTTGTCTTTAACGAATGTTGCTGGAATTACATTTACAGTTGCTCCGGAATCATGAACCTTATGAATTGTCTCCCCTTCAACATGAAAACATTTATTTACTCCTTGATTCCTGTAGTTTGAATTACTCTTGCAAACTCTTGATGTGGCAAAATGGTTTGTTTTGCATATGATGAACATTCCTGGCCAAAAGCCGGACATTTTCTTATTCCTTTCATATGATTTGTATCACAATAAATGCAGTCATATTTTTTCTATCTCTTCCTGTTGCATTGATATGTTTATCGTATGTGTTGTGGTCAACATTTAATTTGTCAAATTTTTCAATTCTTTCCGACTGTATCTTGCTTTGTTCTGCAGTTCTGCATCGGTCAATACACTGTGATAGAGTTAAATCTGGTTCCCTTAGAAGAGTTTCTCGTGTTTTTCTATCATGTATTCCTTTTATTATTAATAATTTTATCATGTCGTCTTCAGTGACGTTGTTTCCATTCACAGTCTTTAGAACTCGATTTTAATTTAACAAATAGCCTTCGAAGCTCTCATTTTAACTTTGTTCTTTTCGTAGGAATTCTATTCTGTCTACGGTCAATGTGTTCATAGGTTTTACAGTGATCCTTAAATGCGTTAATGACCATGTCAAGGTTCGTTCGTCGTCATCATCAACCATCTCTCCTTCTGCGTTTTTAACTGTTAGTGTTTTGTATATCTGTTGGCCTCTTGGCTAAGAGGTAAATAGACTTTTTTCTTTTTACAATACTCGCACCTTCTACTTATTTTGCCCCTCGCCTTCAAATTTCTGAAATTCAAAAAATAAAATCACTTCTTCCAGCCACTTATTGAAAGCTTTGTTTAAATTTCTCGCTGCCCAAGTCAAACTTTTCCGGTGGGCTGATTGACATCATTTTGTAACCCTTTTTTTCTTCTTTCTTTTCTTTGAATAACGTGCTCACTCAGATTATCTTTGAGTTCGATTATTTCTGACACCATGTTCGGCAGGAATAACTCTGAGACGCGTGTGTATAAATATACGTGTTTATTTGTCTACGTCATTTCAAGGATTGCCCTGCATCAAAAGCCCCTTAAGGCATTACAGATATTGGTGCCCGCTTATGTATATAAGTCGACCAACAAAAGTTACTGAAGTATTTTTAGATATCTGCGTCATAGTGTCCTAAGCTTATTCCTGAACAACGTAATCAAAATTTAATGATATACGCGAAAAATGCATCAGCAACTAAATTAACGTTGCCAGTGATATGATGAATGTCGTAGAGAATTTCTCTAGGAGAAATATTTGTCCCTCTGATGACGGAAATGCAGAATAGAGAGATAGATGACTAGGAGTTCATATACAAAAGTACTGTATCTTTTTTCAGTGTCTGAGTTTAACTGAGAAAAAGGAAATAGGTACTTGCGAAGATTGCTGAAGAACTGCGCCAACGACCGAATCAGATGCATCCGTGCATAACATGAGCGTTGAGGGGGTGGGCGGTCGAGTTTAATATTATCTAACTTGGTAAAATCTGCTATCGTATCTTTTGCAAACGGTGAAAGCTTTCAGGGCTTTTTATATAAATTTTATATTTTTATCCTTTAATTAAAGAAGGTCCGTTAGATCAGCTACTATATATGAACATCTCGGTATAAAGTGTCTATAGTAGCTGACAATGCCAACGAATATCCTCAGCTGTTTCAAAGAAGTAGGAATAGGGAAATTCTTGAGTTTTGATAATTTTTAACTTGAAATATGCGTTGAAGGCAGTTCAATGTTTATTTTTAATTTTTGTAAATAGCGTTACTTTGGGGAAAGATACGAACTTATTTTTTTTGTAAAGGTTCTGTCTTTCTCAGGTAACGCCCATAGAATTCTCGGATTCTTCAGGTCGGTCTGTGATTGGTTGGATTTTTGGGGTTTTGTGAGGCGAGGTTGATTTCCTGTTCCCAAAAAGGGGCGCGAAATTCGTCAGACAGAGGATTGGGATTGAAGGGTCCGGTCCGGTTTTTTGGCTGTCTCCATTGACATTATCAACGTAAACTGTTATACCCCCAGGAAAGACGAAGATTGGTAAAACTAGAGAAAGTTTATCATAGTCTTTCCCGGAATTATTGTATTTTATCTCACTGAGTGGGATCTCTTCTTCTCCAGAGGAGAGGATAAATTGTTTTCTATTGTTAAACATTTGGAAAATCCAAATATTATATTTTTTAGCTCACGGAGTGAGTAATTTCTTTTCCAGAGGAAAAGAAAGAATTTTGAGTTGTTTGTTGTATATTTGGTACACCCAAATATTACATTTTTGGCTGTCAGAGAGAGTCTATTTCTTCTCCCGTGAAGAAGAAAAAAAGTATTGTCTAGTGTCGGCTTGAAAAGCCGACTTTATTTTATATTGTACAGGACGATATTGTCCACTTTAATTTATAAGAAGGAGAAGCTTCTTTAATTTTCAAGGCATTTTGGCCTTAAACGATTCCTGTGTCTCGGAGCTTGACCAGACGAATTTTCTGCCCCGTCATCGTAGCAGCGGAACCCAAGAGGGAGTAGCAGCCTTCCTTCTTCACCCCGACAGAAAGTTTGCCCGCAACTCACTGACGACCGGATCAGTGGAAGTAGGAAAAATCATTTTGTTTAATATCTTATTTCTTTCTGGTTTGTAAAATCTTTATAATTACCATTTTTGGTGCTTTGTGTAACCTTTTCTTCATTTTTTCGGCTTTGTGTCAGAATTGTTAACTGTAGCATAAAGGACAAATTATGCAAGTCATTATAAATTTCTTTATTATTGTTCATTAATAAATCCTTTAGAATTACGATATTGTTTCCTTGTAAATTTCTCCTTATTGTCTTACTAAATTTTTAGTTTGCTGCAATTAACGCTTTTTTTCAATGGGACGTAAAAAGATGGAAATATATCCTTTTAAAAACGTTCATAGTCTCTATCTTAGAAAGGTAGAGGAACAATGCCTGTTTTATCAATCTGGTGTCCTAAGAAATCGACAACACGGACACCGAAAATACATTTTGAGAATTGTAGTCGAGTCGTTCGAAAACTTCTCGGATATTGTGATTGTCGTGAGCAAGATATGCGACATCATGCACGAAAGCGTTCGCGATTTGCATTTATTTGTCTCATACCCACCTGTATGGACTGACGTCCGCGATTTGCATGCGCGTGTTGTGGAGCAGTTTGGAAGAGTGTTGGGCCGAGGTGCGCTGATGCAAATCTGAAACTCTGCAGATTAACCAATCGTCGCCTCGCCGTAGCCTATAAAATGAGTGTGTCTGAGGCTTGGGCAGTTGCTCGTAAACCGTTCGAGAAGTCTGTTCGAGTTTGTTGCCCTGTCCGTGCAAAGGTTTTAAGACTTGGAAGTCTGTTTGAGAAGTGTTTACTGCTCGGTCCGTGCAACGGTTATAAGCTATTTTCGGCTATTATGGCTTTCGATACAAAATTAATACCACTATTTGACGGAAGTGATTCTGGACAGTCGGTCGTCGAGTGGATCGAGATGGCAGAATTGATATGCAGCTAAGTGGTGTAAAGCGTATAGAGTGTGTAGTGCCAATGCGTCTATCGGTTGGTGCATATGCGGTGTACCAGCAGCTGAGTGAGGAAAAGAAAAGCAACTTTACCTGTATTAAAAAAGCCTTGTATACAGCATTCGCTCTAGATGCTGTTACAGCTTGGAAGCAATTTGTGGCACGCCGTTTGCGCCCAGGAGAGACTGTCGATGTCTTTTGGCCGAATTGCGTAAACTCTCAGTTCTGGTCGGTGGTATGACAGATCGGAGTCTGATGTGTGCATTTATCGCCGGGTTGCCAGAGCATGCTGAGGATCTGCCTCGAGACACTTTCCAGCTAGATGATATGGACATTTCGCAAGTGTTGGCTCGAGCAAGAGGCCATACTGAAGAAGTGCCCTGCTGATATGGAGCAAGTAGCGGGGCTGCACGTTGACAGGCGAAGGAAGATGAGCGCCAACAAAATGCTATGTGTGTGATGGGCCCAATCACTTGGCACACGACTGCCTCTTGCGGCATGAAACGTCAAAGAAAGAGGATGCTAAACCTCGAAGACCAGTTTCGTGCTATCGGTGTAAGCGGCAGGGACATATAGCCCGAAACTGTCCGGGAAACGAGCAAGGGGGACAAGACTTCAGTGCCAGTCTTCTCCCCAAATGCCGTTAAATACAGCGCTACCTACATTGACCGTGCAGATCAATGATACGAGGCGTACAGCCCTGGTGGACACTGGTTGCACCACGGCCTATTAATATATACGGCCCCACATGATACATTAAGAGGCAAAAAATAACAGGCCGATTGGCCTGATAGTCAATCTGTAGGTTTAGGCGGAAAATGTTAAAAATATACAAAAATACACAAACTGTTTTCTTTTTTTTTCTTCAGAAATGTAATATGAAAAGAATGTACATAAAAAGAATAAATATCGTTATTAAAAAATATGCAGTAATACAAAACAAATAATCGTAAAAGAAACTTACCAATAATCTCTTCATAAATCAATTTTCTTTTGACCTTTGTCTTTTTTAAAAGTAATTTACTGCTTGTTTCGAATTCATCAGATGCAGCCTTTGTTTGTTGTTGTAAAAATATTTACAAGAATTCTTGATGCAAATTTAAGTCCTTTTTCACTGTGTTCACACGTAAAATATATTTTTGGAGAATAAGTTTCCAAAATTATTTCAGCAGACTCTCTTATTGTGGATTCATTATGTTTTGCAATAAATTTATCAGCATAATCAAGTATAGCAAAACAAGTACTAACAAATTCTGCCATTTGGTTAGATGGTATCGTAAGTCCTCCTCGAGAAAGTAAATCGAAATATTGCTTCTCTATAGCATTATCCCTATCATTGCCTACCATGACCAGGGAACACATTTCACATTGAAAACGTTTAATTAATTTTTTGCAGATATAACCTGAAATTGTGTAAGCCACTTCTTTGCTGTCTGGTGACAAAGAGAGTTCTTGTATTTCTGATTCGTGCTGGGCCAAAATATCAAGAAGTATTGAGTGATCGTTTTTTAGAACTGGCTTCAGGCCTTCCTCCCAAAAGTTAATGTTTTCTTTTAAAAGAGACCGACAGAACTCAATACTTTCCGCAGACTCACCAAAAACCTACCACCACTCATCTGTCGATATTGGGAAAATCTATTTTCAAGTAATTACTTTGTAATCTGCGGGTGAAAATATATTCATATCCTTCCCCTAAAAGTTCTTGCATAAGCATAGTCTGTGCTCTCAAAGTTACAATAAAAGCTTTAGAAGTTTGCTTTGTTAAACAAAAATCTGAAATCTGTACCCAAGACTCAACCCAATCAGATAATTTGAGAAATCGATTTTCCCATCATGTGAATTTACTGCATTATTCAAAAAATTAGGTGTGTATTTTTTGTTTGAATTTGCTATCGTCCACCAGCATAATATCAATTTAAGAAAGAAGAAATTATAAATATCAAACATTCGTGTCAGTGAGTTTAAATCTTTCTATCAAAGTTCTTCATTAGCATTGTCACAAAGAAAGATTTCTAAAGAGGGTCAAAATGTTATATTGATTCTCATTGTTTTGTTTAAAAATACACAAATAAGACTTAGGTGAGAAAATCCTCAGTCCAATGCTCTATGCACTCAATAAATACCAATTACCACTAACAATTAGTCATTGTATGTTTGATAAAACCAAAGTAGAAGAGAGGATAATACATTGCTCTGAAATCAGTATTTTTTTTTTTGTCTGAGTGAGTTGTAATAATATGACCTCCTCATAAAAGTTCTCAGCTCAACAAAGAAATGATCTTTTTCTTTTTTTCTTTGAATTTTAGAGATGAGGCTTGATAATTTGTATTATTCGGACTATTGTCCTCATCTTAATCGTTATCGACACAATGTTTCAGTTGATGTGCCCTCTGACCATCTTCAGGTATTTCTTGTCAAACTCAGAAACCTTCATGTCATAATCATGTCAAAGTCCCGTGAAGCCTCCTGATTATGACATGAAGGCTCTTAAGTTCAGTAAGAAAGTTCCCAAGTCTGACAAGAAATACCTGAAGAAGGCTGGAGGGCACATCAGCCAAAACGTGGAGATAACATTAAAGATGAGGACAATAGTCCAAATAATCCAAATAATACTTTTTCTTTTAATCTTTAATTTCTTTGTGTTTTTTTAAATTATTAAGGGTTAAAGAAACTTTAAAGATATTGTGCCAAGTGTGATAAACTTCAGGATATGGAATAGTATGTATAATTCATGATCATTCTTGACTGGTTGAGTCAAAAACTTATCAGCACTCCCTCACATATGAGTGTCCATTGAAAAGTTCATAGGCTGACCAAGATACTCTCATGTAATGTGACCAAATAAGATTTATTTTTCAACATAGTCCCTTTTGTAGTACACACACTTCTTCAGTTGCAGTGCTTGGATCCTTTTGGTCAAAAAGTCATCAACAGTAGGTGACATGCAGCCTATGAACTTTGCAGCCTACTCTCATACATCAAATGATAAGAAATATTGTAGTACTTCAATGTTTTAACCACTTAGCTACTAAATGCAAATATCTATACACCAAAGGATATAACAAATTTTACAACTATTTGACTAATGCTAATACTAGTAATTTACAAGAACTTGTAAGAAAAAGCTAAGAAATTTGTTGCATACCACGACCACATTGGAAGATTAGTAGAAAGCTTTCTCACCTCAAGAACGTGTCTTGTAAGAGGGGGGTTGATACAGTGCATCCTCACTGACCATTGTATGAGGGTGAGTCTAAAAGTAATTTCATTTTGTTCAGGCCAGGTATAATTACAACACAGACATACATCAAAACGAAACTGGTCCTCTGTGGAACCACATCACTACTTCTCCACATAGTCACCGTTTCTCTCAATAGCAATGTTCCACCTTCAAATGAGAGCATGTATCCCTGCCTCATAAAATTATGGTGAGTTCTTTGAGCCACTTCTTCATACAGATTTCACTTCCTCATTACTGGAATAATGTTTGCCTCTGAAACCCTCTTTCATGGGGCCGAGAGTCTGAAGTGCTAAATCTGGTGAGTACGGAAGGTGCAGTAAAGTTATCACATGAATGAGGCAATTTTCTCCCTTGTGGTGTGTGGTCGAGCATTGTCATGCAGAAGGAGGACATTGTCGATTGCTAAGTTAGTCTTACTTGTCAGATCTTCTCTGAGCCTCATTAGGGTCTCAATGTAGCTTCAGTTTATAAAAAACTTCACATGAAATAAAGAAAATTGCATTATTTTTGACTACCCTCGTATACAATACCTTTATTTCTATCCAATCAGTGAGAGAAAACAAAACTAATAATAATAATAATTTTGATCTTGCAGAGAGATGAAAAGGCTGTGGACATAAGGTGATGTGATACAAATTGAGGTTGGTGTGCTTGGAACAGTCCCCAAGCATTTGGTAAGGAAACTGGAGGAATTAGAAATCAGAGAAAGAATCAGTCTATTGTTGTATACTGGATCATACAGTATCAGTTACTAGCACATTCAACTACATGTGCACCAGACATATAGTAACTTGCAACAGAGAGTGCTAAACCTCAAGGTTAGACAGTTCGCATAATGGTTCTGTAATCCTTGCAGTCTCTATAATCACCTCAATGTTCTCAGACAGCCGTGTATAATAGTCCTGGACCAGTGATTCACTCTATATGCAAGGTATACTAGGCTAGTCCACAACAACTATTCAGACTACAGCATTATTAAGATCAGCTAGAAGAGTCCTGGAGACCTTGAAGAGAGTCACTCAGAATCTAGTGAATGACTACCAGTTAAACTAGTGAGAAAAACTGTAAGCAATGAAATAATGATAATAGGTGAAAAAAATGAAATAAAAAAACATTAAAGTTATATTTAACATACCATAATTAGACTCTGCATAATAAATTAGATAGTTAAATGAAGTTGAGTTTGACTTCAAATATTATTCCATAATTATTTTCTTACAAAATTAATAAATAAATTCATTCAACAGATTATACACACAACTTCTCATTACAACACAAACATGGGATGTGAGCGATAGAATGTCGCTCATCCATCAACCCCTTATTTTATCACTCTCGCCATTATTTTGCATCCAACAAGAACCATATCATATACAACAAGCTGTGTGGGTAATTCTAGTATGTCTCTTTTAGACAGATCAACAACGAGCTGGATAGACTGGAGAAGACCGGCATTCTTTCAAAATTGAATATAACTGGGCCGCACCGACCGTCTACGTAAAAAAGAAATCTAAAGAAATCCGCGTTTGCGCCGATTTCTCCACGGGGCTCAACGCTGCCCTTAAGGATTATCATTACCCTCTACCAAGCCCAAATGAAGTGTTCGCAAAAATGAGTGGGGTAAATTTTTTTTCAAAAATCGATCTCAGTGACGCTTATCTACAAATACCCGTCGAAGAAGAAAGCTCCAAACTGCTTTGTATTAATACCCATCGGGGATTATATAAGTTTGAACGGTTGGCATTTGGGATCAAGGTCACCCCAGCAATATTTCAACAATGGATACGATGCTGGGTGGACTCGATTTTTCAATCACCTACTTGGACGACATTTTAATAAAAAGTCAAGATATGGAGCAGCACAAACAACATGTCCACCAAGTTTTCAAAAGAATCCAGGACTACGGGCTCAAACTAAAAGAATCTAAGTGCGACTTCTTCATGGAGAAAATAAAATCCTCGGGCACATAATCGACAAAGAGGGTAGAAGGTCGGATCCAGAACGGTCTATAGCTATCAAAGAAATGCTGGCTCCCCAAAATGTTTCGTCACTACAAAGTTTTTTGGGACTTGCTAATTACTACCAAACTTTTATTCCTAATATGCATGATTTACGTGCACCGCTAAATGAACTTTTAAAAAAGGACAAGGCCTGGGAATGGACTCCCGAATGCCAGAGAGCATTCGAAAAAATCAAAGAAATTTTGACGTCGGACTTGTTTCTCACACACTTCAACCCAGACCTAGAGATTATTGTTGCCAGCGACGCCAGCTCGTATGGCATCAGAGCATGCATTTTACACAAAATGCCGGACGGGTCACATAAACCCATAGCCCACGCATCAAGAATCCTTCTTCCAGCAGAGAGAAATTATTCCCAAATTGAAAAGGAGTCACTCGGGATAATATTTGCAGTAATCAAGTTCCACCGTTACATTCACGATCGACACTTCAGATTACAGACAGACCATAAGCCCTTACTTACCATCTTCGGCTCAAAAAAGGGTCTGCCTACACACACGGTGAATAGACTGCAAAGATGGGGGACGATCCTTCTAAATTATAATTTCGACATGGAATTTCTCCCATCTAAGAAACTCTGTCACGCAGATGGACTCTCTAGATTGACACCCAAACAGAGGGAACCCCTGGTGAGAAAGTATACTTCCAGATGTTCCGAAACAACAATGGGATTTAAAATACAAAACAATATATATTGTCGAAGTCCCAACCCACAAGAGACCAAAAAAAACGCTTGTGGGGATGTTAACAGTGGTACAAGAGGAGGTAGCACATTTAGCTTACCTACTCCACAAGCAGCCCCTCAACAACGCCATTCTTCAGGAAACGAAGAGCGACGGAGTTTACAACATAAATCCCAAGAGGAAAATATTAAGACTCCTGTGGAGTGAAATCATATGGAAACATTGTGGTATACCCGACAATTTGCAATATATAATTATATATATATAATATATATATATTATATTATATATATATATAAAAATATATCATATAAAATAGCGAAAAAATGGTTTGAGGCAAAAGTATATGAAATACTTAATTTCGAAAATATCAACTACTATAAATATGTTCGGTCAAAGTGACGTGAATACGTATAAAAAGCATATGTTAAGGAAAGGCCAATACAAGTTACGAGCTGGGTTGGCTCTAAGCACAGTTCCTGCATGCTTTCATTCATTCCTTGTCCATGTTTTCCAATACACACCCTCCCTTAGATTTCACACAGGATGTCAATATTTTCCTCAGGATTTTTGTTGATAATCCACTCGTTCCTGAAGCGTTTTTCGCAATCTGGTTTGTGGTCTTTTGTGCTAGCCATTACCTTCTCTGTATTATGAAACAACAAGCTTCCGTTTTATCTCGTAGGGTTTCCTTATCCCAGCGAAGTTTTTTCCAAAAAGGAAGTACTTTCTTCCAGGGGTTCCCTCTGTTTGGGTGTCAATCTAGAGAGTCCATCTGCGTGACAGAGTTTCTTAGATGGGAGAAATTCCATGTCGAAATTATAATTTAGAAGGATCGTCCCCCATCTTTGCAGTCTATTCACCGTGTGTGTAGGCAGACCCTTTTTTGAGCCGAAGATGGTAAGTAAGGGCTTATGGTCTGTCTGTAATCTGAAGTGTCGATCGTGAATGTAACGGTGGAACTTGATTACTGCAAATATTATCCCGAGTGACTCCTTTTCAATTTGGGAATAATTTCTCTCTGCTGGAAGAAGGATTCTTGATGCGTGGGCTATGGGTTTATGTGACCCGTCCGGCATTTTGTGTAAAATGCATGCTCTGATGCCATACGAGCTGGCGTCGCTGGCAACAATAATCTCTAGGTCTGGTTGAAGTGTGTGAGAAACAAGTCCGACGTCAAAATTTCTTTGATTTTTTCGAATGCTCTCTGGCATTCGGGAGTCCATTCCCAGGCCTTGTCCTTTTTAAAAGTTCATTTAGCGGTGCACGTAAATCATGCATATTAGGAATAAAAGTTTGGTAGTAATTAGCAAGTCCCAAAAAACTTTGTAGTGACGAAACATTTTGGGGAGCCAGCATTTCTTTGATAGCTATAGACCGTTCTGATCCGACCTTCTACCCTCTTTGTCGATTATGTGCCCGAGGATTTATTTTCTCCATGAAGAAGTCGCACTTAGATTCTTTTAGTTTGAGCCCGTAGTCCTGGATTTTTTGAAACTTGTGGACATGTTGTTTGTGCTGCTCCATATCTTGACTTTTTATTAAAATGTCGTCCAAGTAGGTGATTGAAAAATCGAGTCCACCCAGCATCGTATCCATTGTTGAAATATTGCTGGGGTGACCTTGATCCAAATGCCAACCGTTCAAACTTATATAATCCCCGATGGGTATTAATACAAAGCAGTTTGGAGCTTTCTTCTTCGACGGGTATTTGTAGATAAGCGTCACTGAGATCGATTTTTGAAAAAAAATTTACCCCACTCATTTTGCGAACACTTCATTTGGGCTTGTAGAGGGTAATGATAATCCTTAAGGGCAGCGTTGAGCCCCGTGGAGAAATCGGCGCAAACGCGGATTTCTTTAGATTTCTTTTTTACGTAGACGGTCGGTGCGGCCCACAAGTTATATTCAATTTTTGAAAGAATGCCGGACTTCTCCAGTCTATCCAGCTTTTGTTGATCTGTTCTAACGAAGAGACATACTAGAATTACCCACACAGCTTGTTGTATCATGATATGGTTCTGTTGGATGGCAAAATAATGGGAGAGTGATAAAAGTAAGGGTTGATGGATGAGCGACATTCTATCAGCTCACATCCCATGTTTGTGTTGTAATGAGAAGTTGTGTGTTATAAATCTGTTGAATGAATTTATTTATTAATTTTGTAAGAAAATAATTATGGAAAATAATATTTGAAGTCAAAAACTCAACTTCATTTAACTATCTAATTTATTATGCAGAGTCTAATTATGGTATGTTAAATATAACTTTATGTTTTTATTTCATTTTTTTCACCTATTATCATTATTTCATTGCTTACAAGTTTTTCTCACTAGTTTTAACTGGTAGTCATTCACTAGATTCTGAGTGACTCTCTTCAGGTCTCCAGGACTCTTCTAGCTGATCTTAATAATGCTGTAGTCTGAATAGTTGTTGTGGACTAGCCTAGCATACCTTGCATATAGAGTGAATGCACTGGTCCAGGACTATTTATACACGGCTGTCTGAGAACATTGAGGTGATTATAGAGACTGCAAGGATTACAGAACCATTATGCGAACTGTCTACCTTGAGGTTTAGCACTCTGTTGCAAGTTACTTATATGTCTGGTGCACATGTAGTTGAATGTGCTAGTATACTGAATACTGTATGATCCAGTATACAACAATAGACTTGATTCTTTCTCTGATTTCTAATTCTCCAGTTTCCTTACCAAATGCTTGGGACTGTTCCAAGCACACCAACCTCAATTTGTATCACCATCACCTTTATGTTCCACAGCCTTTTCATCTCTCTGGCAAGATCCAAATTATTATTATATTAGTTTTGTTTTCTCTCACTGATTGGATAGAAATAAAGGTATTGTATACGAGGGTGAGTCAAAAATTAATGCAATTTCTTTATTTCATGTGAAGTTTTTTTATAAAACTGAAGCCTACATTGAGACCCTAATGAGGCTCAGAGCAAGAATCTGACAAGTAAGACCTAACTTAGCAATCGACAATGTCCTCCTTCTGCATGACAATGCTCGACCACACACCACAAAGGGAGAAAATTGCCTCATTCATGTGGATAACTTTACTGCACCTTCCGTACTCACCAGATTTAGCACCTTCAGACTCTTCGGCCCATGAAAGAGGTTTCAGAGGCAAACATTATTCCAGTAATGAGGAAGTGAAATCTGTAGTGAAGAAGTGGCTCAAAGAACAGTCACCATAATTTTATGAGGCAGGGATACATGCTCTCATTTGAAGGTGGAACATTGCTATTGAGAGAAACGGTGACTATGTGGAGAAGTAGTGATGTGTTCCACAGAGGACCAGTTTCGTTTTGATGTATGTCTGTGTGGTAATTATACCTGGCCTGAACAAAATGAAATTACTTTTAGACTCACCCTCATACAATGGTCAGTGAGATGCACTGTATCAAACCCCCCTCTTACAAGACACGTTCTTGAGGTGAGAAAGCTTTCTACTAATCTTCCAATGTGGTCGTGGTATGCAACCAAATTTCTTAGCTTTTTCTTACAAGTTCTTGTAAATTACTAGTATTAGCATTAGTCAAATAGTTGTAAAATTTGTTATATCCTTTGGTGTATAGATATTTGCATTTAGTAGCTAAGTGGTTAAAACATTGAAGTACTACAATATTTCTTATCATTTGATGTATGAGAGTAGGCTGCAAAGTTCATAGGCTGCATGTCACCTACTGTTGATGACTTTTGACCAAAAGGATCCAAGCACTGCAACTGAAGAAGTGTGTGTACTACAAAAGGGACTATGTTGAAAAATAATCTTATTTGGTCACATTACATGAGAGTATCTTGGTCAGCCTATGAACTTTTCAATGACACTCATATGTGAGGGAGTGCTGATAAGTTTTGACTCAACCAAGTCAAGAATGATCATGAATTATACATACTATTCCATATCCTGAAGTTTATCACACTTGGCACAATATCTTTAAAGTTTCTTTAACCTTAATAATAATTTAAAAAACACAAAGAAATTAAAGATTAAAAAGAAAAAGTATTATTTGGATTATTTGGACTATTGTCCTCATCTTTAATGTTATCTCCACGTTTTGGCTGATGTGCCCTCCAGCCTTCTTCAGGTATTCTTGTCAGACTTGGAACTTTCTTACTGAACTTAAGAGCCTTCATGTCATAATCAGGAGGCTTCACGGGACTTTGACATGATTATGACATGAAGGTTTCTGAGTTTGACAAGAAATACCTGAAGATGGTCAGAGGGCACATCAACTGAAACATTGTGTCGATAACGATTAAGATGAGGACAATAGTCCGAATAATACAAATTATCAAGCCTCATCTCTAAAATTCAAGAAAAAAGAAAAAGATCATTTCTTTGGTTGAGCTGAGAACTTTTATGAGGAGGTCATATTATTACAACTCACCTCAGACAAAAAAAAAAATACTGATTTCAGAGCAATGTATTATTCCTCTCTTCTACTTTGGTTTTATCAAACATACAATGACTAATTGTTAGTGGTAATTGGTATTTATTGAGTGCATAGAGCATTGGACTGAGGATTTTCTCACCTCTAAGTCTTATTTGTGTATTTTAAACAAAACAATGAGAATCAATATAACATTTTGACCCTCTTTAGAAATCTTTCTTTGTGACAATGCTAATGAAGAACTTGATAGAAAGATTTAAACTCACTGACACGAATGTTTGATATTTATAATTTCTTCTTTCTTAAATTGATATTATGCTGGTGGACGATAGCAAATTCAAACAAAAAATACACACCTAATTTTTTGAATAATGCAGTAAATTCACATGATGGGAAAATCGATTTCTTCAAAAAATTATCTGATTGGGTTGAGTCTTGGGTACAGATTTCAGATTTTTGTTTAACAAAGCAAACTTCTAAAGCTTTTATTGTAACTTTGAGAGCACAGACTATGCTTATGCAAGAACTTTTAGGGGAAGGATATGAATATATTTTCACCCGCAGATTACAAAGTAATTACTTGAAAATATTTTCCCAATATCGACAGATGAGTGGTGGTAGGTTTTTGGTGAGTCTGCGGAAAGTATTGAGTTCTGTCGGTCTCTTTTAAAAGAAAACATTAACTTTTGGGAGGAAGGCCTGAAGCCAGTTCTAAAAAACGATCACTCAATACTTCTTGATATTTTGGCCCAGCACGAATCAGAAATACAAGAACTCTCTTTGTCACCAGACAGCAAAGAAGTGGCTTACACAATTTCAGGTTATATCTGCAAAAAATTAATTAAACGTTTTCAATGTGAAATGTGTTCCCTGGTCATGGTAGGCAATGATAGGGATAATGCTATAGAGAAGCAATATTTCGATTTACTTTCTCGAGGAGGACTTACGATACCATCTAACCAAATGGCAGAATTTGTTAGTACTTGTTTTGCTATACTTGATTATGCTGATAAATTTATTGCAAAACATAATGAATCCACAATAAGAGAGTCTGCTGAAATAATTTTGGAAACTTATTCTCCAAAATATATTTTTACGTGTGAACACAGTGAAAAAGGACTTAAATTTGCATCAAGAATTCTTGTAAATATATTTTACAACAACAAACAAAGGCTTGCATCTGATGAAATTCGAAAACAAGCAGTAAATTACTTTTAAAAAAGACAAAGGTCAAAAGAAAATTGATTTATGAAGAGATTATTGGTAAGTTTCTTTTTACGATTATTTGTTTTGTATTACTGCATAATTTTTTAATAACGATATTTATTCTTTTTATGTACATTCTTTTCATATTACATTTCTGAAGAAAAAAAAAGAAAACAGTTTGTGTATTTTTGTATATTTTTAACATTTTCCAGCCTAAACCTACAGATTGACTATCAGGCCAATCGGCCTGTTATTTTTTTGCCTCTTAATGTATCATGTGGGGCCGTATATATTAATAGGCCGTGGTGCAACCAGTGTCCACCAGGGCTGTACGCCTCGTATCATTGATCTGCACGGTCAATGTAGGTAGCGCTGTATTTAACGGGCATTTGGGGAGAAGACTGGCACTGAAGTCTTGTCCCCTTGCTCGTTTCCCGGACAGTTTCGGGCTATATGTCCCTGCCGCTTACACCGATAGCACGAAACTGGTCTTCGAGGTTTAGCATCCTCTTTCTTTGACGTTTCATGCCGCAAGAGGCAGTCGTGTGCCAAGTGATTGGGCCCATCACACACATAGCATTTTGTTGGCGCGTCATCTTCCTTCGCCTGTCAACGTGCAGCCACCGCTACTTGCTCCATATCAGCAGGGCACTTCTTCAGTATGGCTCTTGCTCGAGCCAACACTTGCGAAATGTCCATATCATCTAGCTGGAAAGTGTCTCGAGGCAGATCCTCAGCATGCTCTGGCAACCCGGCGATAAATGCACACATCAGACTCCGATCTGTCATACCACCGACCAGAACTGAGAGTTTACGCAATTCGGCCAAAAAGACATCGACAGTCTCTCCTGGGCGCAAACGGCGTGCCACAAATTGCTTCCAAGCTGTAACAGCATCTAGAGCGAATGCTGTATACAAGGCTTTTTTAATACAGGTAAAGTTGCTTTTCTTTTCCTCACTCAGCTGCTGGTACACCGCATATGCACCAACCGATAGACGCATTGGCACTACACACTCTATACGCTTTACACCACTTAGCTGGCATATCAATTCTGCCATCTCGATCCACTCGACGACCGACTGTCCAGAATCACTTCCGTCAAATAGTGGTATTAATTTTGTATCGAAAGCCATAATAGCCGAAAATAGCTTATAACCGTTGCACGGACCGAGCAGTAAACACTTCTCAAACAGACTTCCAAGTCTTAAAACCTTTGCACGGACAGGGCAACAAACTCGAACAGACTTCTCGAACGGTTTACGAGCAACTGCCCAAGCCTCAGACACACTCATTTTATAGGCTACGGCGAGGCGACCGATTGGTTAATCTGCAGAGTTTCAGATTTGCATCAGCGCACCTCGGCCCAACACTCTTCCAAACTGCTCCACAACACGCGCATGCAAATCGCGGACGTCAGTCCATACAGGTGGGGTATGAGACAAATAAATGCAAATCGCGAACGCTTTCGTGCATGATGTCGCATATCTTGCTCACGACAATCACAATATCCGAGAAGTTTTCGAACGACTCGACTACAATTCTCAAAATGTATTTTCGGTGTCCGTGTTGTCGATTTCTTAGGACACCAGATTGATAAAACAGGCATTGTTCCTCTACCTTCTAAGATAGAGACTATGAACGTTTTTAAAAGGATATATTTCCATCTTTTTACGTCCCATTGAAAAAAAGCGTTAATTGCAGCAAACTAAAAATTTAGTAAGACAATAAGGAGAAATTTACAAAGGAAACAATATCGTAATTCTAAAGGATTTATTTAATGAACAATAAATAAAGAAATTATAATGACTTGCATAATTTGTCCTTTATGCTACAGTTAACAATTCTGACACAAAGCCGAAAAAATGAAGAAAAGGTTACACAAAGCACCAAAAATGGTAATTATAAAGATTTTACAAACAGAAAGAATAAGATATTAAACAAAAATGATTTTTCCTACTTCCACTGATCCGGTCGTCAGTGAGTTGCGGGCAAACTTTCTGTCGGGGTGAAGAAGGAAGGCTGCTACTCTCCTCTTGGGTTCCGCTGCTACGATGACGGGGCAGAAAATTCGTCTGGTCAAGCTCCGAGACACAGGAATCGTTTAAGGCCAAAATGCCTTGAAAATTAAAGAAGCTTCTTCCTTCTTATAAATAAAGTGGACAATATCGTCCTGTACAATATAAAATAAAGTCGGCTTTTCAAGCCGACACTAGACAATACTTTTTTTCTTCTTCACGGGAGAAGAAATAGACTCTCTCTGACAGCCAAAAATGTAATATTTGGGTGTACCAAATATACAACAAACAACTCAAAATTCTTTCTTTTCCTCTGGAAAAGAAATTACTCACTCCGTGAGCTAAAAAATATAATATTTGGATTTTCCAAATGTTTAACAATAGAAAACAATTTATCCTCTCCTCTGGAGAAGAAGAGATCCCACTCAGTGAGATAAAATACAATAACCGGGAAAGACTATGATAAACTTTCTCTAGTTTTACCAATCTTCGTCTTTCCTGGGGGTATAACAGTTTACGTTGATAATGTCAATGGAGACAGCCAAAAAACCGGACCGGACCCTTCAATCCCAATCCTCTGTCTGACGAATTTCGCGCCCCTTTTTGGGAACAGGAAATCAACCTCGCCTCACAAAACCCCAAAAATCCAACCAATCACAGACCGACCTGAAGAATCCGGAGATTCTATGGGCGTTACCTGAGAAAGACAGAACCTTTACAAAAAAAATAAGTTCGTATCTTTCCCCAAAGTAACGCTATTTACAAAAATTAAAAATAAACATTGAACTGCCTTCAACGCATATTTCAAGTTAAAAAATTATCAAAACTATCAAAGAATTTCCCTATTCCTACTTCTTTGAAACAGCTGAGGATATTCGTTGGCATTGTCAGCTACTATAGACACTTTATACCGAGATGTTCATATATAGTAGCTGATCTAACGGACCTTCTTTAATTAAAGGATAAAAATATAAAATTATATAAAAAAGCCCTGAAAGCTTTCACCGTTGCAAAAGATACGATAGCAGATTTTACCAAGTTAGATAATATTAAACTCGACCGCCCACCCCCTCAACGCTCATGTTATGCACGGATGCATCTGATTCGGTCGTTGGCGCAGTTCTTCAGCAATCTTCGCAAGGTACCTATTTCCTTTTTCTCAGTTAAACTCAGACACTGAAAAAAGATACAGTACTTTTGTATATGAACTCCTAGTCATCTATCTCTCTATTCTGCATTTCCGTCATCAGAGGGACAAATATTCTCCTAGAGAAATTCTCTACGGACATTCATCATATCACTGGCAACGTTAATTTAGTTGCTGATGCATTTTCGCGTATATCATTAAATTTTGATTACGTTGTTCAGGAATAAGCTTAGGACACTTATGACGCAGATATCTAAAAATACTTCAGTAACTTTTGTTGGTCGACTTATATACATAAGCGGCACCAATATCTGTAATGCCTTAAGGGGCTTTTGATTGCAGGGCAATCCTTGAAATGACGTAGACAAATAAACACGTATATTTATACACACGCGTCTCAGAGTTATTCCTGCCGAACATGGTGTCAGAAGATAATCGAACTCAAAGATAATCTGAGTGAGCACGTTATTCAAAGAAAAGAAAGAAGAAAAAAAGGGTTACAAA
The DNA here is from genome assembly GCA_023376005.1 of Doryteuthis pealeii. Taxonomy (NCBI): domain Eukaryota; kingdom Metazoa; phylum Mollusca; class Cephalopoda; order Myopsida; family Loliginidae; genus Doryteuthis; species Doryteuthis pealeii. Next base: position 33,554,229 of record CM042161.1, on the reverse strand, counting down.
ATGATGTCAATCAGCCCACCGGAAAAGTTTGACTTGGGCAGCGAGAAATTTAAACAAAGCTTTCAATAAGTGGCTGGAAGAAGTGATTTTATTTTTTGAATTTCAGAAATTTGAAGGCGAGGGCAAAAATAAGTAGAAGGTGCGAGTATTGTAAAAAAGAAAAAAGTCTATTTACCTCTTAGCCAAGAGGCCAACAGATATACAAAACACTAACAGTTAAAAACGCAGAAGGAGAGATGGTTGATGATGACGACGAACGAACCCTTGACATGGTCATTAACGCATTTAAGGATCACTGTAAACCTATGAACACATTGACCGTAGACAGAATAGAATTCCTACGAAAACAAAGTTAAAATGAGAGCTTCGAAGGCTATTTGTTAAATTTAAAATCGAGTTCTAAAGACTGTGAATGGAACAACGTCACTGAAGACGACATGATAAAATTATTAATAATAAAGGAATACATGATAGAAAAACACGAGAAACTCTTCTAAGGGAACCAGATTTAACTCTATCACAGTGTATTGACCGATGCAGAACTGCAGAACAAAGCAAGATACAGTCGGAAAGAATTGAAAAATTTGACAAATTAAATGTTGACACAACACATACGATAAACATATCAATGCAACAGGAAGAGATAGAAAAAAATATGACTGCATTTATTGTGATACAAATCATATGAAAGGAATAAGAAAATGTCCGGCTTTTGGCCAGGAATGTTCATCATATGCAAAGAACAAACCATTTTGCCACATCAAGAGTTTGCAAGAGTAATTCAAACTACAGGAATCAAGGAGTAAATAAATGTTTTCATGTTGAAGGGAGACAATTCATAAGGTTCATGGATTCCGGAGCAACTGTAAATGTAATTCCAGCAACATTCGTTAAAGAACAAAATGGAGCATCTAATAGAAAAAGGAAAGAATCTTTGACATTTCAGTATATGAAGGAAAAAAAGTTAGAACTGAAGGAACTATGAGGGTAGAAATTTACTAACCCTGTCAACAAAAGAAAAGGTAACCGCCTCAGCTATGGTTGTGAATGAAAGGTACAACCGATTTTAAGCTGCAGTCTCTACCAAAAATTAAATTTAATGCAGTTCAACCTGGATCAGTTTACCTCAGAGAACAAGCCCTGGAAAACATCAGAACACTAGATATTGAGGATTCCATCAAAGGAATTTTACTAGAATTCCTGGATGTTTTGAAGAGAAAGTTGGTGAATTTGAAGGTGAAATTAACACTCCATACAGAGACAGATGCAGTCCCTACAACAACCATAAGAGGTGTACGCATTTGCATTGGAAAAACAATTCAAACAGAACTAAATAAAATGATGAGAAACGATATAATTGTGAAACTGGAAGGACCCAGCTCGATGAATCAGCTAATAGCTTAATATGTGATTGAATGAAAACCAGTGGAAGTTTAGACACCAAAACCATTAAATGAGCACTGTAATTAACAACTACCCTGCCAGGTACCAGCTGGAATCCATTACACAAGGTTTGCAAATAAAAAAGCAATAAATATAGCAAACTGGATGTAAGAAGCGGATTCTTGGCATTGCAAGCTGAACGACAAAGCAAGAGAACTGACCGCCTTTGGAACGCCCCAGGGCAACTACCGATACAAAGATTTTGCCCATGGTATCACACCAGTCAGCAAGGCTTCAAGCAAAAATGATCGAGCAATTCAAGGGGTTAATGGGTCAGCTTTCCAAGATGACTGCCTGGTGGAGGGATTTGGAAACAACCCAGCCAGCATCAATACCACAACCGAACTTGCGAGATTATTTGCAAAGATGCAGAAAAAAACATCAAGATTAACCTGGAAAAATGCAAATCGTCACGGAGAAGTTATCTACATGGGTCATACATTGGACTAATGCAGGCCTGAAGCCTGACGAAGAAAAGTACGGGCGATCACAGAATTCCCAGCACCTCACGAATTTGCATCATTTTTGAGACGTTTCATAGGAATAGTTCAAATACCTCTCAAAAATTTGACCATTCACTGACGTAAACATAAATGTGAACCTCTAACAGGTTAACACGGAATGAGACCAGGCGTCTTTCCAATGGGCAGAAGTGCACAACAAAAAGCATTTGAAGATTTATCAAGAAGGCTATAGTACAAACACGCCTATCTTAGCATATTACGACTTAGAGAAACCAGTCACGATACACACTGAATGTCTGATAATATTAGGATAGGAGCTGTTCTCCTACATAATGGAACCAGTTCATTACGCCATCAAAGGTTCTGGAATGGCTGTGAAAAGAACTATGCGCAATCGAAAAAAGAGATGAGAGCCGTTGTGTTTGGATTAACAAGTTTCAGCGACTATTGCTATGGAAGACATAACAATAGTCAGACCATAAGCCACTAGAAGCAATCAGCAAAAAGCCTCAACGTGAAGCACCCAAAAAGACTATTAAGAATGATGCTCTCTCATACAAAAATTCGATTACACATAAACCTACAGGAGGGGCACCGATGTAATCATTGCTGGGCTCTTTCACGAGCCCAGTAGAGGATTTGATAAATTCCAGTTTCACTTCAGTGAAGTGAACCTGTTAGAATTCCTTGCTGTAAGCGAGCAGACAGAGACAGGCTAATCAAAGCCACTAAGGAAGATGAAGATCTTACAAAAATCATAGAACTGATCAAACAAGGCTTCCCAATGCTATACAAAACCCTTGAATCTCAGTTGAAGCACTTGTACAAAAATTCAAATACTACCTTGTCAACCAAAGGTGATTGATATTTTACAAGACAGAGTCTTAGGTATACCTGCCCTCAATTGAAGAGATGATATGTAAAGAATGAAGGCACCACCAACCAGCCTAGCTGTTCGATCGTAGTACATATGAACGAGCCCTAGAACACATATTCTGCGCCTGGATGAGGGCATGACCCAAAGAGTGTTACATGAATTATGGAAACAATGCAGCAGATATTCTGTAAGAAACAGCAAAGAAAACGATGATCACAAGAACAGTGCCAAGAATACCCATTCAACGTAGTGGTCTCGATAACATGACCACTAAATGGAAAGAATATCTAGTTGTGCGTGGGATTACAATCTAAAAAAAACTATACCATGGTTTTGATCGACTCCAAAAAAAAACATCGTTTGCAAACAGAGTTAAAACTGATGAGGAAACACTTCATGAGGCATGGCATTCCAGAAGAAGTTGAAGCGATGGGGTCCTAAAATTTGACAACCAAATGATGAAGGAACTGGCCCGAAAATACGGATTCAAATGGAATCCCAGCTCACCGAGATGCCAAACTCCCAACGGAAATGGCGGAATCAGCGGTCAAACAATAAAAAGCATTATTAAAAAATGCATTCAATTGAAAAAGTGACCCTTGCCTAGCCATACTAGAGTTTACCAATACGCCATTCAAAACCCATGGGAATGTCTCCAGGCACAGAGATTCTTCGGGAGACAAAACTGAGAAGCATATACCCACGATGAAGAAATTGCCTATCCCCATTCAATGCGGAAGACAAAAACAAAATACGAAAGGCCAAACAACAGCAAAAGAAACAATTATAAGAAACGTCCATTGGACCTGGAGGAAACTAAAAAGGGTGACCAAATGACTGTACACATGCCATACGGCAATGACGAATATTGGAAAAGAGTGATCATAATAGAAAAAATTTGAATTCCGGCGATACAATGATTCGAACTGGAAAATGGGAAAAGACTAGTGAAAAACAGAAGACATTTAAGACTCACAAACATATCAAAGTACATAAATATGACAGGAACAAACTGTAGACTGATATCACCAAACAACAGCAACCAGATTATGGCTGAAAGACAGCCACGTCTGAAAAGAGGCCACTGCAGCAAGACACCTAATTGCTATGGTGAATGGCAAAACTCACATAAAAATAACATTTCAGACTTGTGTATGAGGGGATGTTGGTCGACTATATACATAAGCGCCCCAATATCTGTAAATGCCTTAAGGGGCTTTTGATTGCGGACAATCCTTGAAATGACGTAGACAAATAAACACCTATGTTTATTCACGCGCGTCCGGAGTTATTCCTGCCGAACAAACTTTACTGAATTTCTATTCCTTTCAGGACAAAAGCATTTTTGTGATAATTCAACAAATTATCCTCGTCTTATGTACCTCCTTTTTAAGGAAGAGGATTTCAATCATTTCCACAGGGCATCTCGCATCCAGGAAAACGCGCTACACAAAAACCTATAATTTCTGACCCAGATTTTTCTGGCCTTCGATGAACAAGGATATTTGAAGTTGGATTTGCTAAAGTTTCATGACATTTGGGTCTCGAATTTTGGTACCCCATAGAACAATTACTGTGGACAGGGGGCCAGCAGTTTCAATCAGCCCTTTTTCAAAAGATGATGCAGACCTTAGGTGCCATGCAATACAAAAAACTACGCTTATATCATCCGTGTGCTTAATGGCTGGTTGAACGTTTTCACCATCAACCAAAATCTGCCTGATTGTTACATGCTGATTAAGTGGTCTTTCAATAAAGGCCAGTCTTAAAGTCTGTCGAGAGGAAGAGTCTTGTTTATGTTCTTTTCGAACCCCAAACAAATGGAGTTGAATATTTGCCAATAATGCTTTCTATGAACCTCGTCCACTATTAAAGAGGATATTAAAAAGCACTGCCACAGGGATGGTATTTGGGACAACCTTACGTCCCCCCGGATAATTCTTTGCTCAGATTGACCACAATATTCCAGCAACTTCAGCTTACGTTTCTCATCTGCGTAACAACATGACGAAACTTGCTTTTAACACCTACGCGTGTACAATCCGGCCAGATATCTGCCCCAAAATTTGTACGACAGTGATTTCGTTTTTGTGTTGACGCGACACAACAAAAATATCCTAGCACCTATTTATGATTGATCTTTATAGAGTCATAAAGTGAGCTGACAAATTTTTCATTATCGAAAAGAACAATAAACAGGACTCTCGACAGACTTAAACCAGCCTTATATGAAATACCACTTAATCAGCATATAAACAATGAACCCGTCAACATGACGATGACGAGAACTTTTCACCAAGCAGTTAGAGAAACGATACTATCTTAACAATCAAATCAGGTAGGCAGGTTCGTCGACATACGAATCTTTAAATTACATATCTCATTGTGTACATAACACTTGCTTTCAAATAATTCAAACAGGATTTTTAAAAATAATAATAATAATAATAATAATAATAATAATAACTCGACCATCTCAAAATCATTCATCACCCTCCCTGACATCTACACGTGACGATATGGTAAATGAATTAAGAATAAAATATAAAATGTTTAAGTCTCAAGTCATGAAACAGCGACCGAAATGTTAGAATTACGATCATCAACCAATCGAAGGTTGTACTATTAACCTTTGTTTTTGTTGTTTTTTGTGGGGGGGGAGTTGTTTTGTTTTTTGATAAAATATTCCTTGTATTGAAGGGCATAACTTTCTGAATTTTTTAAAAAATGATTTAAAATTTGCTGTCCGATAAATTTATTTAAAGAATTTAGTCAATTGCATAGAAATGTCTCCCCCCCCCCAAAAAAAAAGGTTGGTCTTTATTTTTATCGCTAAAAATATGAGGAGACCGACCATGCCCAAAATCATTCCATCCCCCCTCCCTGACATATATTACGTAACGATATGGTAAATGAATTAAGCATAAACAAAAAGTCGCCTAAATAGCGATTAGAGTGTGCTTAGGCTTAAAACTACCCTTAAATCACCCATTAACATTGATATTTAGAACAGAAAGTCTGGACGATTTAATGCTTATGCGTTTAATATATTGAAATGTCATTGTGGACTTTAACTAAGTCAAAACTCAGGAAGTTCTAGGCGGACTTTTTTGTTTTTGTTTTTGGGTTTTGGGTTTCTTGCGTATGACCGCAATCGTTTTCGTTTGAAAGAAACAAGGTAATGTCTGTGACAGGAGCAAGATTTTAATTGATTCCTGGCCCCCCGTACTGCTACAAGATACTACCTATGAGAAACTGTCCAATATAAATGATTACGACTTGAGACCCAGATTTCAGATTTGGGTGTCATAATCGGCAGGCGCTCCCTTAATAGGGCAACATGGGGCCGGCGTCATCCTGCGAATGTTTGGCTGCCTCAATACCTCTTTCAGCTATTTTGACGAAGATGATAATAATTCATCTGACGACACCAGCTCAAGAACGGCCGAATCCCCGGTAGCCAACACGGGGATCCGCCAGACATCATGCTAATGTTGCTACTCAAATTTCTTCTTTCAGCTACATTGACGAAGATGAAAACAACTCATCTATAGACGCCAGATCCGGAACGACCGGAATTCCCTATTATGACCAACATGGGAACCCGATCGATGTCCTCGGTTAATGCTGGCCCTCAAAAATTTCCGTTCAGTTCCCCAACTAAAAAAACAATTCATCTCTGACAATCAGAGGAAGAAAATGGACAAGAGTAGACAACATAAAAGTTCTTCACTGTTATTTTAAAGCAACCCAAAAGAGAGAGCGATATAGGAAGAGAGATGATAGAAATTTGTAAGCAAAATAAAAACTTTAATACAACAAAGCCAGACTTGCTGACCAAGCAAGACTGATCCTAAATAAAGGTTGGTTTTCTGATCTCGAGATTATTGAAGTAGGGAGGAAAATACCCAAGGTTCCTGGAACTAGAAGAATATCTCACACTAACAATATCAAAACCGCACGGATGATATTGCAAATGTAACACTAACACAAGATGAGAGACATGAAATAGAATTAATAGGCAAATCATGACAAAAACCGAAGGATACATTGCCATCTCTAAGAAACCAGGACTGGAAAAAATAAAAAGAGAGACCGAAAAGGTTAATGAAATATTACAAAAAATCCCAACAAAATTATTATCGAATTGAACGACCTAATTTATGTCAGGAGTAAAACGAAAAAATTGGTATGCCAACCCGCAAACCAAACAGAAACAGAAAAATTAAAGCTGGTGGGAAATGCGATTAGAAAGAGAAAATTAAGATATTGCGACAAAAAGCAAAAGCAGTACAAAAGAAACATACGAATAAATGCAATGACAGAAAAAAGACAGCAGACATGGGTAAAAATACAACAGGAGAAATAACCAAAATACTAGCTAAGGAAGGTAACTCAAAAGATACCAAGACAGAGTAAACAATACAAACAGATAGGACTTTCCAAATAATGAAAAGAAATTCTACTAACAAGTCAGTGAACAAAGCATTAAGACAAACGAAATATCTAAATGCAAAGGAAACAGAAAATTTTTGGAGCAAGATATTGGAAAGGAAAGAACACAATAGAAAGGCAGAATGGATAAGTAAAATGAAAAAGGAACTGCAAGTACTCGAAGAAGGACCCGAAGCAAAAAATTCATCTGGAATTGCAAGAGCAACACCTAAAAAAATACCATACTGGAAAACACCGGCCATGATGGAATACATGGATACTGGTTTTAAAATTTCAATCCATTCAACAGAATGGCCGGCAGTTGAACAAAATGTCTAGAAGAAGCAAACATACCGAAATGGATGACAAAAGGCAAAAACTACCTTATTCCAGAAGACCCCAAAAAGAACCATCCCCAGCAACTATAGGCCAATAGCGTGCCTACCTATAAATGTGGAAAATCTTACCGCACAAATAAAAGAAGAAATCTACCCTCACTTCATTGCGTGGATTATTTCAGAAGAAACAAAAAGGATGCCGTAAGGGAACAAAAGGAACAAATGAATCTGCTCTTTATAGATCAGCAATCTCAAAGAGGCTAAAGAGAGGTAGAAAATCTAGCTATGGCATGGTTATTGAATTACAAAAGCATACGACACGGTTCCAAAACATGGATCCTTGGAATGCTTGAAGATGGTACAAAAAATATCGGACAAGTAATGAAATTTATCCTAATGCCATGAAAATTGGAAAGTTGAATTAAACAGCTGGAGGACAGATCCTTAGCAGAGGTGAAAATACAAGAGCATTTTTCCAAGCAGACTCCCTATCCCCATTATATATTGTTATAGCAATGATGCCCTTAACCATACACTTAGAAAATGTACAACGGTTACAAATTATACCAAATCAGAGGAAAAAAAATAACTCACCTTAATGTACATGATGATATCAAAGTTTTGCAAAAAATGAAAAAGAGTTAAACATTAGTAACAAACAATTAGAATATACAGTCAGACATAGGGATGGAATTTTACATAGAACAAGTGTGCATAAAAGAGGCGAAATAAAGATAATAACGAAGGGATAGAATTACCAATAAAGAATAAATAAGGACACTGGGAGAAAAGGCAATTATATAACTTGGCGATATGGAGCGGACACATCAACAAGGAGAGATGAAGGAAAGAGTAAGGAAAGAGTACCTTAGAAGAACGAGGAAACTTCTAGAAACTAAACTCTGCAGTAGAAATCTCATCAGGGCATAAACACTGGGCTGTTCCTCTGGCCATTCTTAAAATGGACAAGAGAGGAGCTCGACAGATGGACCAAGGCAAGAAAGCTTATGACAATGCACAAGCATTACACCGAAAGACGACACGGACAGACTATATGTATCGAGAAAAGAAGAAGGGAAGCAGTCTCACAGCATTAAGATTGTGTAGAGCGACAATTCGAGCACTCGATGAAATATACAAAAAAGAAGAAAGAGAGACTAATGTCAGCAGCCAGAAAAACAATTGGCAACATCATGGACAAACAATATAACAAACAAGAAAGAGAAAGGGGAAGAAAAACATCTTTATGGACACTTCAGCGAAACACAGGCAGAGATTGCACATCAGATAACTATGGAATCTCTCCTTG
>CM042161.1:33515225-33545264 GCA_023376005.1 Doryteuthis pealeii | reverse complement strand
AAGTAGATGAGATTGCAGTCCAGGGGGAAGGAGATGCCTTTTTTGTCAGACACAGTGAAAAGTCCGCCAAAAGTCGTTGATTCCTGAGCCTTTGGTTTTTTTGTCAGAGCCCTTTTGGTCAGGTTGTGGCCCTAATACGCGGTGTCTTCCCATATCGAGAGTTCTTTGCCATGATGCCAGTTTGTTGTTCGGGTTTCCCGATCCCTCAAAAACGAGGTGTCGGACATTCCAGGTGGCTATTGTTAGCCTAGGTTTGTTGTTGTAATATTTTCTTGTTTCCGCCTTGCTAATGTGAACAGCCGCAGGTTGCTGGCCAGCTGGATAGGGGAACAGGCATTTGTTTAGGTCACCTATTGTGCTGGGTGGGCAGTACTACCCAAGGGGCTGCTCAGCCACTCACAACCTCACCGGGTGTAGATTCACAGCTGAGTGCTTCGAGCCCGTCAGACCTGCACACGCCACCGTTCTCCACCACCGTGGGATTTGTAAAAGTATCTGTACATATTGACATGTTGTGCGCTTGCGATACGCACAATATGCTCTCCCTCCCAAAACTAGTACAGTGACAATCCGAGGCAAGGTGATTGAGAGTATTTGGGGGGCGCAGGTGGATTATCTGACGAGATCTACAGGTCCACCACACCGAGGAAAAAAAACTTATACTAAGTTTTAACTTAGTATAAGTCCACAGGTACGATATATATATATATATATATATATAATATATATATATATATATTATATATATATCAAATCCCAGGGAAAGTGATAACAAATAGACTATTGTCTTAGCAAACTATAACAGAAATGATACAATACAGTTTAGAAGAATACAAAAATATAGGTGTATAGAATAAATGTTCCAATTGAAAAGATCGTGCAGATAGTCCTGAGGCTACTGAATAGAGAATTGAAGACGTCAGTTACTATTTGGAAAGGGTCTCGCGTAACAGGTACATGGAATGCCTATGGGAAGCGAAGCCCCATATCCTGCAGATTAAAGATGCAACTCCGTGCGTGTGACCTCCGTGAAGCCGGGGGTGAAGAAGCGGTCGTGTAACAGGTACTCGGAATTCTTGCGTGGGGAGGGTATAAGCCCCAGTCCTGAAAGACGGAAACCTAACTGGTGGGTTACCTTTGACGGCTGGAGAGTCTAAGAGAAAAGAGGATTTGACTTTGGCGATACAGCCTATTTATACTACCGGTTGCAACGCCACCTAGCAGGCCTAGCGGAGAAAAAGTGGCAAGTAAGGGAAATCCCCAACGTCATCGCATGTTCGTTTCTAATCGGGAATCGTAGCTGCATGATTTCCAAGTCTGTTGATGTATCAGATTTATTATGGTTTTAACTTCCGTTGCTACGACCACTTCTTACAATACGTCAAGAGGCCTCCGAGAAGCCTCCGATGCAGGTGAATTTATATGTCATATACAGCAAATTCCAACAAAAAGAGGTACTTAACAAAATACAGACTTTATTGTCTGAGCACATTTAACAACTACAGATATAAAAACAGCTAGAATGAAAGTCCTAAGGAAGGAAGAAAGTGTTCTTGCAGAGTTAAGAGTTCAACGAAGAGATGACGGTTCTACGCCAAAGGTGTATCATTTACTTCACACTGGAGCCACGTGGAAAGGGTCTCTCCATGAAGATATGGTAGTGTTATTAGGCATGCATGTTCACGGCTATAAAACGGCGGGGGAGACAAACAAATCTATGGGGATAGAGTATGATAGAAACCACATAAAAGCCTTTAGTTTTTATTGGTGGGGTGGGGTGGGGGGCAAGTATATAGGTACAAACAAGTGAGGCGTCATGGATATATTTTACAGTACCAAATCAAATCCGCTGATTGAAAAAAAAAAAAAAAATCAGGGAATTATCTAATTCTAATTAAATTTCCAGTGTTTTTTTACCAATGAATGGATTTTATAATGCATCAGCTATTTAAAATCTTTCTGATTCCGCCCCACCCTCCATCTGTGGGGATTAATAAAAGTAAAAATAAATAAAACAAAAGTAAAACAAAATTGAATAAAATAAATAATAAATAAATAAAAAGACACAAAAATAACAAATCTCCCAGAGGGCTTAGGACAGGAAAAACCTTCCGAGCATGTGCAGGAAAAAACCCCAAGTTCTTGGAGTCGAAAAGGTCTCTAGGACGTTTAGACTTTGAGACTTTGAAGAGGTAATACCTATCGAATTGTTCGGGAAATATATCCCCTCAACGAAATAGTGTGAACCCGATAATAATGGTCTAACTCTAAAGTCATCCCTGTCTCTGTCCTTTCCTTCTTTTCATTAAATTCTATTTCAGCTCACCAGCCACACGAAGTAAATAATACTTTTATTGGGGGATAGGATACAAGACGAATTGAGTAATACTTTTATTGGGGATAGATACTTATTCTCATAGATCACTTAACTATGGCCACCCCTTATTTTGGGGTCACAAAATATCCGTAGGGTTGTATATAATTGAAAATCACCTCTGCATGAATAAAAAGACAAAAGACCGAAGAGAATTAAAAATAATTTTTTTAAATGAAATTTTTTGGAAGAAAATAAATACACAAAATCTGAAAGTTAATTTTTTTTTAATTAAGATTTTTTAATTACTCTGTTGTACATGAAATATAATTTTATTTTAGATTATCAGTAACATAATTATGCATCGATATTTGTTCTGTTTAAAAAGGTGGGGGCAAAACTTTAAATTGAGATTTTTACATTAATGTTTAAATCAACCTACTAAAGTAAGCTTGTTATTAAATAGATATTTTTTATAATACAAAAATATGAATTTTAAAATTAAAAATTATTGCCATTATATTCTGAATCAATTTTTATTGATTTATTTAATAAAGATATACTTAAAATGTATGGAGGCCCGTATTCGATGTTTTAAGCCATTACGAGTTGTTTCCCTTGCTTTCTGATATTAGTAAAAATAAAAAAGTGTAAACAAATTATTATGCTTCCAGGCTTCCGTATTTTCAAAATATTTTGGCGGGAAAATGTGACAAACATATAGCCTAATTCGTCATTCAAAAAAACAATATTATTTCTACGTGTTTTCAATAAAAATAAAAACTGAACATTACTTGGCTAAAAAATTACCAATGTGTGAGTAATTTTTCTGCACTGTGTATTTATTGTTTTTTGTTATTGATTTCTTAGAAGAAACTTTTAAAATGTTAAAAGATGTTTTGAGTACATCGCAAACCTTCATTTAGTCATTTTGGAAGCGAATTTAATTGGTTGGAATGTAGTAGAAATAAATTACATATTTATTATTATTATTATTCCTTTTGAGTTTTCACATCAGTGTTAGCTGATGGTCTTTCACTGGAGTCTGAGTGACAGCAAGTCTCCTCAGGTCTCCAGGACTCTTCTGAGTATTCTGGCAGATTGCAGCAGTGCAGTGTTCTGAATGGTTTCAATCCTTCCTCTGATATCCAAACTTTCCAACCCTTTTCTAATCCTTTTGGGACTGTTCCAAGTGCACCAACTACAATTGGTATACTTTCACTTTCATATTCCATAACTTTTTCAGTTCTCTGGCAAGGTCCAGATATTTGTCAATTTTTTCATTTTCCTTTAACTTCACCCTGTGATCCGCTGGCACTGCAAAATCCACCAGTTGACAAGTTTTTCTTTTTTGTTAATCAACACTAGGTCTGGTCTTCTTGCTGGATAAGGTGATCCGTTTTAATTTCAAAGTCCCAGAGAATTTTGTGCGTTTCGTTCTCAAGAACAGATTCTGGTTTATGCATATACCATTTGTTGTGTGGTCAAAATTTAATTTCTTGCATAATTCCCAGTGGATCACCTTCCAACCAGTCGTGTCTAGTTTTGTATTCTCGTTGTGCTAGTTTGCTACATTCGCTGAGTATATGTTAACAGTCTCATCTCTATTACGCAAAGTCTACATTACTATTTTGTTGGGTCTTATCAATTTTCGCTTTGATGTAGTTTGTCCTTATGGCATTATTTGTGCAGCAATTATAAGTGATTCTGTTTCTCTTTTTAGGTTTCCCTTTCTTAACCATGTCCAAGTCTTTCCATGTGCAACCTCATCTATTTGTCGTTTGAAGCGTCCATATAATTGTTTTTCTTCCCATTTTTGTTTTCTAGTCTTTGTCGTTTTTCTGTTTGTCCATCTGCCGTTTCTACTATTGTTGGCCGCCATAAGTAATTTGTCTTTGCTCTTCCTTGTGTAATCTTCAAGTTGTTGGATTGTGGTTTCTACGCATTCCTCTATGTTGGCAAGACCTCTTCCCCCTTCCTTTCTTGACACATACAATCTATCTCTATCATCTCTAGGGTGGAGAGCCTTGTGCATGGTCATTATTATTATTATTATTTACTCCTTTTGAGTTTTCACATCAGCATTAGCTGATGGTCTTTCACTGGAGTCTGAGTGACAGCAAGTCTCCTCAGGTCTCCAGAACTCTTCTGAGTATTCTGGCAGATTGCAGCAGGGCAGTGTTCTGAATGGTTTCAATCCTTCCTCTGATTTCCAAACTTTCCAAACCCTTTCTAATCCTTTTGGGAGTGTTCCAAGTGCACCAACCACAATTGGTATCACTTTCACTTTCATATAACTTTTCAGTTCTCTGGCAAGGTCCAGATATTTGTCTATTTTTTCATTTTCCTTTAGCTTCACCCTGTGATCTGCTGGCACTGCAAAATCCACCAGTTGACAAGTTCTTTCTTTTTTGTTAATCAACACTAGGTCTGGTCTTCTTGCTGGGATAAGGTGATCCGTTTTTATTTCAAAGTCCCAAAGAATTTTATGCGTTTCGTTCTCAAGAACAGATTCTGGTTTATGCATATACCATTTACTGATGCTTATTATGTTACTGCTTTTCGATAAAAACAGATTTGAACTTAAATAATCGGTTTAATCAATTTTGATTCGTTTTTAGAATGAAAATGAACGCATAATTGTTGGTACCAAAATGAGCCCTCTCCAGCTATGAGTTAAAAGTACCACTACTGTTCTTCTACAAGGATGGTTTTGGCATTAAATAATCTACGAAGGTCGATATGCCATTTAAACAAAGAAACCACACACACACACACACACACACACACACATCTACCTAACAAATATACGTGTGTACTAATATATCATTCATAGATTACTAGGTACCACCAAAATACGTAATATGTTCAGTTTAGACCATATTGAAGGAAGAAACGTAAATATTTTTGAACTTAAAAAAAAAAAATCTCGCAAAAAAGAAATAACGAACATAAAGAGTTGTTACAAAGAAAAACAGTTAATTCAAAGATCAACTTATCCGATTGGAGAAAATTACTCACTGTTATCATGAAAAATAAGTAAAACAGTCCGTTGTTTTACAACACAGTTAGTTTTTTATTGATATATTTTAGCAGAATTCTGTATTCATGATTCTTTTCCTAAAAAAAACTCTGGCATTGAAACTTATAAAAATCTTCTGATTTAATTATTCAGACTCTTATCTTAATAGAAAAAAAGGAAAAATCGTTTTTTGTCGATTCATTTTTTCATATTTCATAAAATAAAATAAGGTGGGGGGGGGGTGACCTCGTAAAAAAATATTTTCCCTAATATTTTTTGGGGAAAAACTATTTCATATATATTTTTATTAAAGGATAAGTAATTCTAAAAATTTTCGTGAAAATTGGACCATTAATTGATTTTTCATAGAATTTATAAAAAAAAAGCCTCTAGTCATAACTTATTTTTGGCTACGTTAATTTTCAATTGATTTAACGGTGCAAAAATGTAAACATTGTTTTTCGTTCATAATTTTCTTTATTTCCGTAAGCTAAAAATTTAAAAAATCATCAGGAGGTTGTTTAATGTTTCTTCTTTCGAATGGACACAAACATTTTCAAGATAATATTAACCTTTATGCAAGTTTCATTGTGTTAAATAGGGGAGGGGGTAAATTTCACAGAGAAAATTGGTGGTAACTAGTACACATATATCATTCATAGATTACATTCCCCTACATACCAGGCTGGTTTGAAATGAAAACGTTCTTAGCCTTGTCGGACTTCTTCTCTGATATTATTACGTATTTTATAAATTTTTAATCGGAATACAAATCCAACCAGATACAAGTTTCTTGAGAAGAGGCAAAAACGTAAAAAGTAAACCTGTTTTTAGTTTATAAATAAAATATCTAATTCAAATTCCCGAACGCAAGTAGCACGTGTACAAATTTATTAGTTGTAAAACAAATTAAAATTTAAAAAAAAAATTCTTTCGAGTGAATTTTCATCTTAAAACAAACGGATTTTAAGGATTTTTCTTTTTTTTATTTCTTTTTTTTTTTTTACGTACAAAACGTAAACTTGTATTTTTTGTTTGTTTGTTATGTTAATTTCCCAAGAGCTGTAATGATGTAAAAATTACTTCTGAAATGTTCCAAATTTGTTTGAAAATTAAATTTACGCTCAGGTTTGTTTGTTTGTTTGTTTATTTGTTTGTTTGTTTTTATTTTATTTTATTCTATTTTTTAAATTAATTTATGGGTAAAATGTGAGAAAATAATGGAGAAATAATAAAAGTAGGAAAAAAAAAATTTGAAAGAAAACAGAAGTTGAATTAATAAAATCCGTTGTTTAATTTTTTTCTCTTCCCCCATAACAACAGGTACTTTCAGTGTGTGTGTCAAGGGAGATAAGCAGGGTAAGAGAATCTCTTAAAAAACGAATGAACGAAATATTTTTTCATTTGAAAGAAAATTTTATTGAAAAAAAAAAGGAAAATGTTTCTTTATTAGAAAAGTAAGGGAATGATTTTGAATGAAGAAGAAAGTTGTGTTTATGAATTTGTAAATAAATAAAATTTAAATGGAAAAAAGAAAGATAGAGAAAAAAAAAAAAGAAAAAAAGAATAATGAAAAAAAATCTCTACGCAAAGAGTATATATATGAAGAATTTATTTTTAAAAAAAGGAATAAAGAAACAAAAGGCGCAAATAAACAGAGAAAGAAGTAGAGAAAGAAAGAAAGAAACAAACATGTGGGAAAATAAATACACAAAGGTGAGAAAGAAAAGAAAAGAAAGAAAGAAAGACGTGGAAAAAGAAAGAAATAATAAAGGTGAGGAAGAAAGAAAGAAAGAAAGGTGAGTAATAGAGGAAGGTAAATTTGAAAGAAAGAAAGAAAGAAAGAAGTGGAAAAGGAAGAAAGAAAGACGTGGAAAAGAAAGAAAGAAGCGGAAAAAGAAAGAAAGGTGAGCAATAGAGGAAGGTGAATTAGAAAGAAAGAAAGAAAGAAAGAAAGAAAGAAAGAAATAGAAAAGGAAGAAAAAGACGTGGAAAAAGAAAGAAAGGTGAGTAATAGAAGAAGGTGAATTAGAAAGAAAGCAAGGAGAGATATAAAGAAGGAAGTGGAAAAAGAAAGAACCTTTATTTGAAGAGTTTTTTCTTTTAACGAATCTGACAAAATCGCTGGCAAATTGAATTTATCCAAATTCAATTAGAAATGGATTATTGAAAAGAAGAAGAAAGAAAGAAAATAAAACAATACAAAACAAAAAATAAATTTTAAAAAAAGCAAAATTAATATAAAACATTAAATAAAGATTTTCTAGCCGCAACCATCTCCATTCACTTAGGACTAACACACACACACACACACACACACACACACACACACACACACACACACACACACATTAAACCTCATATATATACATGCCATTAACTGAGGGACGCACACAGTCGCGTAAACGCACGCTTAAATATATACCCACATCCCTACCCCTACCATCATCTTAACATCATCTTGGATGTGGGGGATGGGGTGGGGGTGGGGCGAGACAATCGATACAGAGAGACGATGAATAGTCAGTTGTAGTTTAAAGGTAAACAAGACAAACTCAACAGCAAAACAAAGAAAGAAAAGAAAGAAAAGAAAGAAAAGAAGAAAAAGAAAAGACTAAGAGGAGAAAGGCGAAAACCTGCGAGGAGGCGGTGGGGAAGAGCGAAGATCGAGTAAAGGCAGAGAGAGAGAGGGGGAGGGATAAGCTGAAAGATGGGGGGGGGATAAATTAGGTGAAAAAACACAAAGAAGGGAGGGGGCAAATGAGAGAGGAAGTCTAGAAAGAAAAAAAACAGTGATGAAATAAAAGAAAGAAGAAATGTGGTGCAGAAAGAGAAGAAGTAGGAGAATAAGAGGGGCGTGGTAGAAAAAGAAGAAAGAAAGAAAAACAACAACAAACAAACAAAAAAAGAAAAAGAGACAGTGAGAAGGGGTGGGGGGTATCACAGCAGTTGTCTTAACTATTATTATGTGATTTGTCTGTCCGACAGTCTACCAGTCCTTCTGTAGAAACTCACAATGAGAGAGAGAGAGAGAGAGAGAGAGAGCGAGAGAGAGAGAGAAAGAGAGAGAGAGGGGGGGAATTGCACATGGAGGGAGGGAAGGGCGAGAGAGATAGAGAGAGGGAGTGAGTGAGAGGGTGTGCATGTCGAGAGTCGTGCATTTTTCACCAATGGACGAGAATGCTTTTCTCATATTTACACGGAAGCCATTTCATCTGTCTGTCTCTGACTCTCACTATATATATATGTGTGTGTGTGTTCATATCTATCTATACTATACTATTTCAATATGCTCATTATTTATCTCTCTATACTATACTATTTCAATATGCTCATTATTTATCTATACTATACAATACTATTTTAATATGCTCATTATCTATCTATCTATACAATACTATTTCAATATGATCATTATCTATCTATCTATACTATACTATTTCAATATGATCATTATCTCTCTCTCGCTCGCTCTCTCTCTCTCTCTCTCTCTCTCTCTCTCTCTATATATATATATATATATATATATATATATATATATATATTATATATAAAGATAAACCTAATGATTCAGATAAACCTACTAAAAAGTTTGCTCTTCAGGGCTAAAATTTTGGTTTTTCTTTTTTTCAAAATTTTTTTTCCCCAGGTGATGTTTGGTAGTATATTTTTAAAATCAAACTATTTGCGTGGGTTTTTTCTCACCGCAAGGATTTACCAACAAGTTTGGTATATATATATATATATATGTATACTATACTATTTCAATATGCTCATTATCTATCTATCTATACTATTTCAATATGATCATTATCTATCTTTTTCTCTCTCTCTCTATGTATATATATATATATATAAAGATAAACCTAATGATTCAGATAAACCTACTAAAAGGTTTCGCTTAGTGCTCTTCAGGGCTAAAATCTTGGTCTTTTCTTTTTTTCAAAATGTTTTTTTCCCCAGGTGATGTTTGGTAGTATATTTTTACAATCAAACTATTTGCCGGGTTTTTTCTCACCGCAAGGATTTACCAACAAGTTTGGTATATATATATATATATATATATATATATATATATATATATATATATAGGTATACTATACTATTTCAATATGCTTTTATCTATCTATACTATGCTATTTTATACTATTTCAATATGATCATTATCTATCTATCTATATTATTTCAATATGATCATTATCTATCTATCTATCTATATTATCTATTTCAATATGATCATTATCTATCTTTTCTCTCTCTCTCTCTATGTATATATATATATATATATATTAATATAAGATAAACCTAATGATTCAGATAAACCTACTAAAAAGTTTCGCTTAGTGCTCTTCCGGGCTAAAATCTTGGTCTTTTCTTTTTTTCAAAATTTTTTTTCCCCAGGTGATGTTTGGTAGTATATTTTTACAATCAAACTATTTGCCGGGTTTTTTCTCACCGCAAGGATTTACCAACAAGTTTGGTATATATATATATATATATATATAGGTATACTATACTATTTCAATATGCTTATTATCTATCTATACTATGCTATTTTATACTATCTCAATATGCAAATTATCTATTTCAATCTGTCCATATCTCACCGTCTCTCTTAGAGCGAGACGGCAGGGAAGATGTTCTAAAAGGATAGTAAGCATTCTCTAATAAGTTTGATTACCCCTAGGTGCTTCACTATATATATTTACCAAACCCCTTCACATGAGCAGGATGCTACACAAGGTCAAATTCTTAAACGGAGTTTAACAGTTTGAATTCAGAGTTTTCCTTCTCCTAGACTGGTTACCTAGCCAAGGTTAAAGAGCCCAGTCTCCCCTACTATTTACACATAGCCGGAGAGAGAATAATTGGATGCATACCTTTCCCAAAGGTATTAGCACTATGTGAAATGCAAACAGCCTCGTCCAGGATTTGAACTCGTGTCGACGAGTCCATTTTCTATGACTCTTACCATTAGACCACGCCCCTCCTTGGTGCTTCACTATTGTTGCCCTTGTGCCATACAAGTTAAATATTTATATATAGAGAGAAAGACAGAGAGAGAGAAGGTTATTTCCTATAAGTCTAACATAAACAAAGGGGAACCACTCTTGACTGATAAATTATTTATTTATCTATTGATCTACTAGGAAAAACGAAGACGTGGTTAGGGTTAGGGTTAGGGTTTAGGGTTTGAGAATATTATGATGCCCTCCCCTCCCCATCTGCAACCCTGCCTCCTCTCTCTCTCTCTCTCTCTCTCTCTCTAACATAACGGTTTAGGATTTAGGGTTAGGGTTAGCAAACAGGGCAAATTATTTCCTGGGTCTTGAAGGAAATCCAGTGACATAAAAAAAGATTATTAAGAAAACAAGGTATTTCTCAGAATTTTTGAGATGAGGCTTGATAATTTGTATTATATCGAAATGTGGTTAATTCCTATAAGTCCAACATAGACAAAGGGGAACCACTCTTGACTGATAAATTATTTATTGGTTGATCTACTAGGACAAAAGAAGACTGGTTTAGGGTTAGGGTTTAGGATTAGTTTAATGGGAAAATAAATAAATAATTTATCAGTCAAGAGTGGTTCCCCTTGGTTTATGTTAGACTTATAGGAAATAACCAGAGAGAATATATATGGGTGAGACAGAGAGAGCATAGGGCTTGGGAGGGGGGTGATTAGTGAGGTAATAGAACATGGTAAATATAAGTAGACGTAATGGCCGTATAAATTGCGTTCGATTTTAGTAGAATAAGTTGCAATTATTAAGTCAATTTTTATCATAATTAGCACAATTAATTGAATGAATTTGTTGCAAAAAATAATCAATCTTTATCGATTACCAATCAATTATATTGACTGATTGATTAATTAGTATTGATTGGTTTATTTACTAACATCAGGAAAAGTTTCCCGAACATATATTCAATTTTCCAATGCCTCTGTCAAGGTTAGCAATAGACGCAACAGTATTTTACAGCTAATATTGCTTAGGCTATAGTTATGGCAGAGGGAATTGTCCACACACACACACACACAAATACAGGGTGTTCGGGATAAATTTGACAGTTTCATAAGGAAAAAGAAAAAGTACTTGGTAACTACAAAATGAAAAAGAAAGAAACAAAATAAAAATATGAAATCAAATGTTTAGTGTAAATGTCAAAGAGAAAGACAAAACAAAAAAATGTCCATCTTGTCTAACAAAAGATTTTTAAGTGAAACAATAAAAAAAAAAACTTGTGACTATCATTCTTTATATATATATATATATATATATATATATATACACACACACAGGGTGTTCGGAATAAATTTGACAGTTTCATAAGGAAAAAGAAAAAGTGTTTGGTAACTACAAAATTTAATGGATTGTAAAGAAAATCAACAGTAAAAGTTTCCTGAACATATATTCAATTTTCCAATGCCTCTGTCAAGGCTAGCAATAGACGCAACAGTATTTTACAGGCGATGTTAATACACAAATAGGAAAGGCATGGTTGGCGACAAACAAATTTCAGTCATATGGATATCCGATCTCACTGACAAGTTAAAGTGACAATTCTTCCAGGCTGTGGTTATATCAGTACTGCTGTATGGCTGCACCACTTGGACCCTAACAAAGCGCCTTGAGAATAAGCTAGATGGGAGCTGCACAAGAATACTATGTGCAGTCTTGAACAAGTGGTAACAGCACCCACAAGGAAGCAGCGGTATGGCCACCTGCCTCCCAACTCACAAACCATCCGAGTGAGACGGACTAGGCATGCAAGACACTGTTGGAGAAGCAAGGATGACTCATAAGTGACGTTCTCCTGTTGAAGGCAACACATGGACATGCTAATGTTGGCCGCCCAACAAGGACCTACATTGACCAACTATGCGAGGATACTGGATGCTGCACAGAAGACCTCCTAGGGGCAATGAATGATAGGGAAGGTTGGCGAGAGATTGTCATGGATATCTGTGCTGCTTGTGCGACATGATGATGATTGCTTTGGTTATGAGAGAGGGAATTGTCCACACACACACACACACACACACACAAATACAGGGTGTTTGGGATAAATTTGACAGTTTCATAAGGAAAAAGAAAAAGTGCTTGGTCACTACAAAATTTAATGGATTGTAAAGAAATTCAACGGGCACAGAAATTACACTACTGTCAACAAGTTTCACTCAAAATAACCGGCATTAGTGTCAATCACAGCCTCAATCCTGCTCCGGAACCTGGAGCAAGCTGATGTTACAGTTTCCCTGGGAAGGGTCTCAAAAACTACTTTAATTCTGTCGATTAACTGGGCTTTTGTAGTACTGGCACGACGATTGGTGTCTTTCTCAACAGCACCGCATACATAATAATCTACGGGGTTAAGATCTGGGGAATTTGGAGGACAAACATTGGGACTGGTGTAATTGTAAAAACTTGCCGATAACCATTTTTGACTTTTCCCAGAGGTGTGGCAGGGGGCCGAATCCTGCTACCATACATATGACCTACCATTGGCTACCCTTGTTATCCAAGGTTTGACTACAGTGTTTAGCAACTCTACATAGGTATCTGAGGGTTCTCCAACACTTTTTTCTGCAGATTTTTTAGGAATTCTGCTGTACGAATGCAATCAGATTGTCTGTTATGTTGCTTTCTTCCAGCCACAGCCTCATAATCTCCATTGCAATTCTCCAGTTCATGCCTGATTGTTTTTACAGTGTTCAGGGAGCATTGGGCAGCAACCATAATCTCCTTATTTTGATGGCTGGCGCAGATCATCATGATAAAAGTTATTCTTTTCCATAATTCCATAATTCAGGTGGGTTCCAGTCTTCCATTCTATCTGTTATCACGTATATGAAGGAAGACAGGTCCAAGCTCTTAAATGATGTGTAGTGTGCATCAATACCTCCAGCCTATGGAGAAAAATAACCAAATATAAATATGTCAAATTTATCCTGAACACCCTGTATGTATATTGATAATGGAGATTGGGCATATTTCTGTCTGTAACCAAAACCATGTCACAGATTACGTCACAATATTCTCAATGATTGTGCAAGTCTATAAATGAGTATTTAATTTATAGTCAAAATCGTTAATACATAGAATAAAGAACAACCCTGTGTTATATATATACACTCAAAATTTGAGTAAACAATTTTAAAAATTGTTTTTTACTCTTGCTTTTTGTTTTTCAGTCACAAGAAGTTAACTAAAATGTTTACGGACCATATGACCTTTAGGCACCCCTTTTGCGATCTCGATCCATAAGGACATGTTTTTCATTTACGCCGTCAAAATCTGGTTGTTTATTAACAGACGATTTTTAGAGTTCTTTTTAATTATAAAACTAACCCTAACCCTAACTCCTAAAAAACTACCGGATTTTGACGGTGTAAATGAAAAACATGTCCTTATGAATCGAGATCGTAAATGGGGTGCCTAAAGGTCATATGGTCCAAGTTTACAAATAGATAAATACCTACGATTTTGTGTAAAATCTATGTGTAAAATATTCAAAATAATTATTTAATTAATTTAGCTCAGTCGGTAGAACATCTGCTTATGTCACATTACCCAAAATTGTCAATACATAGAATAAATAACAACCTTTTATTATATACACTCAAAATTTGAATATACCACCTTAGATGGTCCTTATTGTTTTTTAAAACAAGTTTTGTTAGTCATGCCTAGTATTATACATTTATATATAGTTTATTCTATTTTAATATATATTTCAAGTTATCAAATGTATAGAGTTTTACAGGAAAATTATTTACAAACAAGAAATAGTCCTTTTTTCCAATATCAAGAGGTTAACTAAAATGTTTACAAATAGATAAATGCCATCGATTTTGTGTAAAATTTATGTGTAAAATATTCAAAATAATTACCTACCTACAATAAACATCCATCTTGTACAACATCCGATGTTTGTCTACCTTTCTCCACATATTGTTGGATTAATTTCCTTTTATTTCTCCCATATATATATATATATATTATATCTTATTATAATGGAGATTGTGTGTTTCTCTATCTGTAACCAAAACAATATTACTACTCAAGTCACAATTCCCTTAGTTATTTACGCTACATTCTTCATGATTTTATTTTTATTTAAACCTCAATTATTAATAAAATTGTTTTACATTATTGATACTGTTGACCATATCTACGTACTAATAACATGCAATTGTATTTATATATACAGCAAAATAGCGGTTTACAGTGTGAACGGGAAGGCTAATTTGCATATTGATTTCAAAAATTTGATTTTAATAAATATGTGCTTAGTATTAATGATTTCTAATTGTTTGGCTTTATCTTAATGAATATGAGCAAAAATCTCGTGAATAAATCTTAAAAGAAATCCATTAGCAAGAAGAAATAACAGTAAATTTATTATTTACCTCCTATTTTAACTAAATAGTTAAATTAGGAAAATTTAGCAATGAAAGACGGGAATGATGGAAGAGTATGTTTCGGTTGTTCTATTTTTCGCTTATACCCCCCTTCTGTTTCAAATATTTTTATCTGCATTCTTATTTAGTTTCATTGGCTTTTCTAATTTAATAATATTTTATTACATTAAATACTTACATATATTTGCTAGTATTAATAATGGAGATTCGCTTCCAGTTTTTGTCTGTAACAAAAACTGCGTCACTGCTCACGTCACACTACCTAAAACGTCATAACATAGAATAAATACATTCAAAATTTGAGCATGCTATGTTAGACAGTCCTCATTGGTTTTTTTAAACATGTTTTAATAAATACATACCTGGTATTATCTATCTATATACAGTTTGTTTTATTTTAATATATATTTAAAGTTTTAATATATATTTAAAGTTTCTTTTTCAAATTTTTAAATTAATAAATTTGATGATTTTACTTTACTTATGATACAAACTCTCTGATATTAAATTTTCAATTCCCATAGGCAATATTTATTTTATGTTGCCCAGAGGGCGTTTTTTATTTTGCTAGTATATATAGTTGATGGTTGGTTTGTCTATTGGTCTTCTTAGCTGTTTCTCTGGTTCCAGGCAGTTTCTTCATCTTACATTATAGGTTTGTTTTTAATAACCAATAAAAGACAGGCCGGATTAACATAAAGTCTTTTTTACGAGGTGCAAAAAAGAAACACATGATTCCATTCAGGGGCACTTCAGGCGTATCCCTTTTAGGCGATCAGAGAGTTCATACCTTTCCCAATGTTATTAGTCCGAAATTGAACACAGTAGCGCGACTGGAGTTTGAACTCGCTTACTACAATGTTGTAGTTCAACATGTTAACCCCTCTGCCACGTGGACATCGCTTGATGTTGAAAGACAACATGATAGACTAGAAGACTTGACTTTCTGAGCAATCCTTATATGATATAAACATTTATAAGCAAAGCTCTGATTTCGATATTGTGCATTTGTACAATGTATTTTGATTGTTTTTATATGCATAATATGTATTTGATGTTTATATGCGATAGTTTATTTATTTATTTTACATACATATCCAAATGAGATCTTTTTGAATAAAATTCAGTGAAACACTGCTACGAGTAACTGAGTAAAAGGGAGCAGTAACACTTAATTATTATTTAATATCTACTTGGTATCATTTATAACTTAAAAAATAAAAAAAATACTAGATCACCGAAGTTAAGCAGCGATGAGTCGATTTAGTACTTAATTGGGCGAACAATTTAGCAACAATACAAAACAGATGTTAGTGAATTCATATATATAATTTCCTAAGATTTAGATGCAATTCTCAATCATGTGAGGTGCGAGAATCTACCTAATGCATCCTACCATCTAGATCAATGGTTCTCAACCTTATTTTTACCTATTGACCTCCTTTTAATTCTATTTTATTCTGGTTGACCCTCCCATAGCCATTTGATGTTGAAAAATCCCATTGTATTTTTATAGTTAAATATATTTCGCTTGCCTGGGTCCCAAAAAATGTTATATGGTCCCAGGGGGTCCATATGGACCCTGGTTGAGAACCACTAATCTAGATGTTCAGCGAGAGTCTGAATATCTTATGTTTGCAATGACAAACAGAAGCAGAGGGTCAGATCTAAGGTTATGAAATGTCAATCAAATCTAATGTCCAGATCTGGATTCAAAAAAAATTTTCTGTTTCAATTTGAATTCAAATACTTTTTCTACACTGGCTGCGCAAAATTGGTAGTACACCCATCAATTATGAAACAGCATAACTGGACTTTGAACTAGCTTAATATGATGTCACAGTCAAGCACGTTAGCCAAACTTCCCCATGGTGACTCCCACAGGAAAAGTAATAATAAACATTTGGTAATCTGAACATTAGCTACATAAATGAGAGTAATCTCCCCTTGATTGTTTCACTTTGAGGAAGCTGTTTGTTTTGGTTGGCCATTTTTATTTCACTGTAAATCTACACTGAAAATACGAATTTGTTTGAATCAATACAACTGCATTTTTTAACACAAAAATATCATAAAATGTGTTCTTAATAACAATTAAGTTCATTTCAAATAATGCGCAAGCACAATTAAGAACACATTTTATGAATATTTTTGTGTTAAAACAATGCAGTTGTATGGTTATTTCCTATAAGTCTAACATAAACAAAGGGAACCACTCTTGACTGATAAATTATTTATTTATTTATTGATCTACTAGGAAAAAAGAAGACATCTTAAAAACCAGACCTGACCAAACACAATGAATGGTATTTTTGAATTCAGCATACAATTGCGATCATATATCACTAGGTAAACCATTTGAAAAAAATTTTTTTTAAACACGGGCCAGTGTTATAAATTAAAGTAACTATACTTAATAGTTATATGGCATCAAGTGTTTCAGACCAAGACACCATTAAGCACCCCAGGTGAGACCTAGATTCAAAAGAACATGTTTTGTTTTTCACCGTTAAAATCCGGTAGTTTGTTAACAGACGATTTTTAGACGCACTTTTTAAAAAATGATAAAACTATAAACGAAAGGCACGTTTTTATACTAAAAACCTTTTTTTTTTACGTATGTTTTTCATGTTTTTGTTGTTAATCTAATAGCAATTCTTTTTTTAATTATAAAACTTTTAACACTAGACACGTTTAACACGGGAATAGTTAAAGCTATAAAAAGTATAAGGTTATAATAATAACAGCTAACTGTAACCCCTAACCCTAGCAAAATCTTTTTTAAATAAATACTTTTTAATATCAACTATCCGTAGAGGCACATGGAAAATAAATAAACATGTCTTTCGTTTCAAGTTTTATTTAAAAATAAATAACAATATTAGTTTATCTTTAGTGCAAAATTATTTTTTTCACATATGCTAACAACATGAAATAATTTTTTTTTATTATTAAAATCAAAAACTATTTTCGTATAAAAATGTTACTGGTTTTTATCGGCTGCTGATTTTGTTTACTAACAACCGGTGAAAAGCAAAATTCAGTTCCTTTCAAAACGGATTTGGGCTGGGGTGCCTATTAGTGTCATGGTCCAGTATTTCTATCAACTATGAATTATTTTTAAACAGATCTATTGCAGCACCTATAGATGGTACTCTAACAGGTAATACCACTCCAGGCTAGAGTGGACTTAGGAGTAATGACAATTAAAGAGTACTCCCTCCCCACTGTTCAATAAAATATCCATAACAAATACCTGAAATAGATTTTGAGCCGCCAATTTAGAATTGGATTATTTTTTTGAAAAAGAAAAGACAAGTGAAGATAACAGTGACAATTGTTTTATTATTATTAATTATTATTATTATTAATATTAACTATTCAGGAAGTGTTTTTTTTAATTTTTTATTTTCATCTGTGAGCTGCAGACATAAAAATGATGAATATTTACAAATGTTTTTTTTCTTTCACATCCACAAAAAAAAAAAAAAAAAAAAAAATGGGAGTTGATGGCTGTCCAAAAAGAAATCTACAAGGAGGCTGGAGGCGTTCAGGAAAGGGGAGGAGGGGTCCGGGGGGGGAGGGCAATGAGACCCACCGGGGGTTGAGGAGGTCGAGGAGGCAAAATCTGGTGGACATGTGATGAAAACTGAAATTTCTGGACAGCATCTCAGTGGGAGTAGGAGGAGGAGGTACAGCAAGGACACAGTTGCCAAAACGGGAGGAGGAGGAGGAATAAGCAATTGATAATGATCATGATGATGATGATGGTGGTGCACCAAAAATGAAAGATTATTTTTTTTTTAGCAGTTAATGATCAACAAATGTAAAAAAAGCAAATGGAGATTTTTTTTTTCTGATGAAAGAAAAAGTAGAAATAAAATGAGGAAAAACAAGATTTTTTTTTTGTGTTGTTGCAGTAAAATTATAAGGGTTGAGGGAGGAAATTTGTGTGAGAAAGTAAAAATGTATAAAGTTTATGTGATCTCATCTTTATGGTTCATATCCCCCCCCTCTCTCTCTCCTCTTGTTAATTTTTTTTTTATGTTGGTCAGTCATTTTTAAAAAAAGTTTCCTTGAATTGGAAAAAAAAAAAAAAAATTGATTTAAATCCAAATTTCCTATGAAGGTGAGGGTCAATTGTTTTAAATTGTAAATTAATGAAATGCAGTTTGAATCTTTTCTATCAACTTGGTGTAAACTTAAATCAGTTTGTTTTTTTAAATGTTTGAATTTTTTTTTAAAAAGTAAAAAAGAAAAAAAAATTAAAAAGTTTTAAATAAGTAAATAAAAGTAAAAAAAAAAATTTTTTAAACTTAAAAAAAGAAAAAAAAGAAAAAAAAGAAAAAAGTCATTTTAATAAGTTTTTACTTTCCTCATAAAATCCATTTTTGAAAACTTAAAAAAAAAAAAAAAAAAAAAAAAAATGTAAACTGTGCATGAAAGCTTTTATTTTTATTTTTTTTAAAGTGTGCAGTGTCATCTACATGGGAATTATGTAAGGCCAAGGGTTATAAAAAAAAAAAAAAAAAAGCATTTGTAAAAGGCAAGATGAAGAAAAGGTGAAAAGATTTGAAAGTTTTCCATGACGTTGTTTGGTTGAAATTTTACGGCATGTCAACCTTTGTTGGGTTATTTTATGCTGAAGACATTTTGTTTTATTCTATTTGATGGTATTCAAATTTTTTTTTGTAAGCACATTTTTTAGAAATCATTTTTTCCTATTTAACCCATAAATGGGACCCTAACAGGTACTACCACTCCGGGTCAGAGTGAACCTGGGAGTGATGGTGATAATGGGGTACTCCACATTCTACAGAACTGAAACTTCACCATTAGCTGCAGTTTAACATCATACCCAGAACAATTCAGGACATTGGATTGGTTGGGGGGGGGGGAGAAAAAGGTGTGTCTGGTTGTGGGAGGAATAAGTATAAAATGAGAGAAAATAAGGAATAAATTGGGGGAGGAAGGACAGGGTAATATAAGGAACAAAAAAAATGTTGTTGCTGTCTTGCTGCAGAGTCTCTAATTGGTGAAACATTTTAGAGAGCACATATGCTCTCTCTCTCTCTCTCTCAATATATTATATTATATATATATATATTTGTAGAACAGATTTGAAAAGTTTGCAAGGTAAAAAACACAGCAGGTATTTATAGAAGATAGAAATACATTAAATACACTTTTTAAACCCAGCCCATTTTCTAACCATCATCAGGTAACAGGATAAACCAAGAAGCTTTTAACCCCGTTATCTACCAGAACGACCCAAACCGCCCAACGCTCAAAATGCTGGACCATCCAAAAAAGAAAAATGCCAGAGATCGTCAGCTCTTAGAAAATGGTTTTGAGAGAAAAAAAAAAAAGAAAAAGAAGTGAATTAAATGAATACATTTCTATTCAGTAATGAAGGATCAGCAATATTATACAATCTTGGGACATGGCTATTGTGGATGACAGTGGTAGATAAGGGGTTAGAATAAAAAGGACACCCACAAGATGTCCCAAAATAAGGAGTAGCATACTTTCATAGAGAAAGAGTGAAGAAATAAAGACCTTCTCAGGACCCCCCCCCCCCCGCAAAAAAAATCCCCAATGATGATTGACAATGAAAAAAAAAAGGTGTGAGGAGAGAACAACAATAACAATCAATTTAGATTTTTTTTTTGTTTGTGACCAAAATTTTTTTTTTTTAATTGATTTTTTGGAATGATTAGCCCAACCCTGTTGCCCCCCCCTCCCCAAGGATTTAAGCCTGAGGCTTTGAACATGTTTAAACAAAGACACACACACAAAAAAAGACGGGGTGGGGTAAGAATTTATCACAGTTCAGTATTCAAAAGAGTGGAGTAGGGGGGGGGTAGCTAGAAGACAATCAACAATCCTTTTTGGTCAACACCAAGTTTTAATTTTTCTTTTTTTAAAAATGTTTTTGTGGGGGACACGCCCTGGAAGAAAATGATGGCTCTATTGCAAATAACATCAATGATTTTGAGGCACATTGACATCAATAAGGGTCATAAATCTTTCCTTCGGTTATTAAATACATAACCAATACATTTGCTTATATCAGATAAACAATGACGGCAAAATATTTTTTTTACTGTTGATAAATCCATGTTGAAATGAAGAAATTAAGACTCACTAAAAATTGGGGGCGGGGTGAGAGTATTTCTTGGGGGGGGGGATATACACTGTTGGATTTGGGTGAGAAGGATTTTAATTTAAGTTTACAATTTGATACATGATTAAAAAAAATCAGACTTTGTTTTCAAATAAAGGCCAATTCTAACAGAAGAGAGAGAGGAGGGAAAGAGTGAGAGAGGAGGGAAGTGAGTGAGAGAGGAGGGAAGGAGAGAGAGGAGGGAAGAGTGAGAGAGGAGGGAAAAGAGTGAGAGAGGAGGGAAAGGAGTGAGAGAGGAGGGAAAGGAGTGAGAGAGGAGGGAAAGGAGTGAGAGAAGGAGGGAAAGGAGTGAGAGAGGAGGAAAGGAGTGAGAGAAGGAGGAAAGAGTGAGAGAGGAGGGAAAGAGTGAGAGAGGAGGGAGAGATGAACAGAGAGAGGAGGAGGAGAGAGTGATGGACAGATTGGAAACAATTAATTTCCAGAATATGTTTTTCTAGCAAGAAAGATATTTTCAGAGATTCTATAAAATTATTCTTTCAATCTAATGTTTCCAGATATCTCCCCAAATGAAGCAAAGATTTAGTGGACACCAAATTGGAATCATGATGGTGCAAAGTTTAACAAACAAGACAGTCCTTGTCTTGCCTCTTTCCGAATTGGAAGCTCTTCTTATTGCCAACAATATTTTGAGATTAAAAAAAAGAAAAAAGAAAGTGAAATTAAATTTTTGTAAACTATAATAAATATTTTTTTCTTCTTTCTTTCAAGTTGACCAATACAAAAAGAACAAGAATTGTTGCATAATTCATGGGTACCCTCTTAATTATGCACAGTTAGTGGAGAAAATATTATTTGAATTCAGACGTGAACAGTTTGAGATTTGATTGACAAGTTGTAACCTTAGCTCTGACCTCCACTTCCGTTTGCAATTGCAACCGTGAGGAGTTTTAGCTCTAATCAGTTCTAACTAAATCACTGATTGATAAAAACGTGGTTAGCTAGGCTCCCATATGCGGTTAAGGTCCAGTGGTTAAAAGATTAATAAAATGTGAATTAACAGAAGAAATGTTTTGTGTTGTTAATCAAAAGCAAACCAACAACACAGAGCATATTAAGAACATCTTAGAGGGGAAGAGAAGATGAAGGGGGAGAGGGGTGGAGAGGGGGAGAGAGAGAGAGGGAGAGAGAGAGAGAGAAGAGAGAGTGGGAGAGAGCAGGGGATGAGGGGAGAAAGTTAAGACAGAGGATTGGCCATCAACCAGATAACTACTTTGAGAAATAGACAGCCAAGTAAAATATCAGAATGGTAAGAAGAAATAAGTACAAAAGAAGATTGAGTATGGGAGATATAACCACGGATACTCTCAAATGATAATAGTTTGGTTTGTTTTGTGTGCATATCAACCTCAGTGGGTCATTTAATGCCAATAAAGTTTTGAAATAAAGTCATTCTTAATGGATAATGAAATTTTGTTTATGAACTCATGTTTTTCTATTTAACCCATAGATAGGACCCTAACAGGTACTACCACTCCAGGTCAGAGTGGATCAGAGAGCAATGGTGATGAAGGGGTGCTCCACATTCCCCAAACCTCCAAAACTGGAACCTCACCATCAGATAGAGTTTAACGTCATTCCCAAGACATGTAGACCCTCAGCCACCACCTTCTAGCACCCATGATAAAAAGGGCTGAGGCTTGCCATAAGGGAAATAGGGTTGGGGCAATCATATAGGTGCTAGGGCTTGAGGTGACTAGCCGATTGATCGGAGGGGGCCTCTCCGACCGCCCGTCTAGCATAAGAAAGTGCCAAAGTGGAGTTTTGCAAGTCATGGACTGCTCATCCGCCTGGGTTCTATCCTTGAGCATCACGGGTGGCCACCCACCGACAGGTTCAAATGATAATAGATATCTATATCAAGACTAGTGTCCTTCATAATAGTATACTTATATATCAAGACGTTAAGGCTATGTAACAAGAATGTCCTTTGACAATAATCCCCTGTGAGAGTATGGATAATATAAAAAAAAAAAAAAAAAAAAAAAAAGGTTTTTATGGAAGCACTGACCGCTTTAAGAGATTCAATTTATAAAATGCAACAAATTTGATAATCAATTTTAATTTTATATATAAAAATTTAAATTATATATATATATATATATATATATATATATTAATATATTATTATAAGTTAAGTAAAATATATACAGGGATGTGTGTATTAAAAACAGTTAAAATCCCTTTGCATTCCGTGGGTGACTATAGCCTAGCAGTTAAGGTGTCTGACTAATGCTGAACCGATCGAATTTCAATCCTGGCTGTAGGTAGCTTACAAATATCTAGCCACACTGAAGAGACTTGATAAGTCAAAACACGTTCTGTGGATGACTACATATATATATATATATATATAGTAAAGTAGTAAAGTCGTCGGGGTGGCCTAAAGTCAGTATCAGCCAGACAGCAAGGGAGTCTATCCTCTTTTCACTAGCGCTAACCAAGGAGATTGTTTTGGCGTCGAGTGGAGTGCCACATGTAGTATCAGCTTCTCACTTTACCGCAGAGATACCTGTGCTACTCATATGCTGAGTTGGTGAGGGCCGGTAACAAACTGGAACCTTGTGGTTCTTAGTCGGACGCTCTACCAATTGAGCTCAACTGGCCCAGGTAATGAAATAGTTAATATTACTACTGTTCTTATATATATATATATATATATATATATATATATACACACACACACACACACACACACATTCAATGAGTAAATAGATTTTTACCAATTTAGCATCTTCCACATAAAACAAAAATATCATTCATGTCTTTATTTTTCATTTTTTTCTTCCAGCCAGATCATTTCAGATCTTTTCAAAATGACAAATAAAAAAAAAAAAAAAAAAAAAAAAAAAAAAAAAAAAAGTGGAAAGAATCTCAACTATCATCAAAACAATTTTCACCATCAACTTTTTTTTTTTAATTACTTACTTAGCACCCCCATCCCTCCCCACCTCACAAAAAAAAAAATTCTCTCAAGTGAATTCTTATTTCCTCCTCCTCCTCCTCCTCCTTCATTTCCTTTAAGCCTTTTATAATTTCATCTACGCATCACAAAACATTTTGTCTTTGTAATTGAAATTGCTTTATAATTAATATACGTTCACACTTTTCAAGTAATTGCTGAGGAGGATGGAAACCTTAAGAAATTGCAATAAACAAAATGATTGGTTGATTGGTTGAATTTTACGGCATGTCAACCCTTATTGGGTCATTTTATGCTGAAGAACTTTTATTCCTTCTTGATGGGTACTCAATTTTTTTAAAACTTAATTTAAAAAAAACATTTTTTTGAACTTAATTTGTCTATTTAACCTATAGATACGGACCCTAACAGGTACTACCACTCAGAGTCAGAGTGAACCTGTGAGTAATGGTGATGAAGGGTACTCCACATTCTCCAAGCTCGAGAACTGGAACTTCATGATCAGATAGAGTTTAACATCATACCCAAGACAATAAGACCCTCAGCCACTGCCTTCTAGCAAATATATGATAAAAAGGATTGGGGCTTGCCATAAGGGCAAAAGGATTGGGACAATCATATAGGTGCTAGGGCTTGATGTGACCAGTATAAATAAATAAAATGGTCAATTGGAAAATAAATTAAAAATGGGACCAGGAGGGGGGGCATGCATGCAGAGAAACTTTTTTTTAAAAAAAAATATAGCAAAGTAATTTAAGATTATTAAAATTTAAATATGGTTTTGATTAAAAAAGTCACTGCCCTTTGACCTTTGGTAAGATAAACAATGAAAAGGAAAAAAAGAGAGACAAGGAAAGAGATAAAGACACACACACAGAGAGAGAGAGAGAGAGAGAGAGAGAGAGAGAAACAATATTAAACAAAGCAATTTTAGATAGAAATTTACAATTTGTTTTTAGTGAGAATCATTCAAAAAAAAAAAAAAAACTATCAATCATTTTTGTCATTATGTTGTGTACTCTCACTACTACCATGACATCACCTCCTACCATTCAAAATATTTTTTTAATCAACAGCCTCATTTTGAGAAGGCAGAGAGAGAGAGAGAGAGAGAGAGAGGAGAGAGAGAGAGAGAGATGTAAATCATTTATGAGCAATATATAATGAACTGAAATTTAAGTAAGCAGAATCTTCTTTCTTGAAATGTGACCAAAGAATTATGAAAATGCAAACACAACAATTGAACAGGATATCATCATCATCATCATTGGGTGAGAAGAAAAAAAAATTAAAAAAAATCAAGAGGTAGAAAGTAAAGCAATAGTAATTCTAAAGTATTTTCTTTTTTTTTGGGAAAAAAAGTTTGCAAGAGATAGCGTCATGACACTTTTTGGTATAGAAGACATGTATACTTCTTCTTCTAAATCAAGCAATGAGCTGGCATCTAGACTGTAGTCATCTTTAAAAAAGAAAAAAAAAAAGGAAAAAGGAAGAAAAAAAGGAAGAAAAAAAAAAAAAAAAAAAAAGGAAAAAAAAAAAAAAAAAAAAAAAAGGAAGAAAAAAAAAGAAAACAAAAAAGGAAGAAAAAAAAGAAAACAAAAAGGAAGAAAAAAAAAGTAAAAAGTTGAATATCATTGCAAAAGAAACAGATTCCAGAATATTTTGTGTAAAGTGATATTTTCTAAAGATGCAAATAAAACCTTGAAACATTTACTCCTACCCCCCCCTGATAACCTATCTGCCTCCCCCTCACTTGAAGTGTGTGTGTGTGTGGTGGTGGTGGTGACTCCTAATTTTTATGTATCACCCTACCTACCCAACACCTTGCAACAAAGACTTTTGAAGACTATTCTTACAGAATATTTCCCCCTCTTCCTCACACAAGAGCTAATTAGGTATACAACACTTTGTTCAATAACCTCCCATTCAGCCATCCTTTTTCTGACCCTTAAATTGGTGTTGTCCAAACTCTTGTTCCATTTCCGAGGAACCTTCATCACCCCACCCCTACCCATCCACAATGGATAATTCTAGATGATTTTAGAAGGTAGTATTTTGTTTTTATTTTATTTTCTCAACCATGTTCTTGTTTTTAGGTGGAATTTAAAAAAATAAAATAATAACCAAACTTGGTGCTGGGGATTTTAATTCTGGGACAGCACCTCCCTAATGCACCAAAGAAGAGAGTCAAAGTAATCTGACACCTTTGTACAATGTTAGTTGTGTGAGGGACTGACCCTGTGTTGAATATTCCTCTTGAGGGGAGGTGCTTAAACACAAAAAAAACAACTAAAGGAAACAAACTTGGTGCTGGGGATTTTAACTCTGAGACAGCACCTCCCTAATGCACCAAAGAAGAGAGTCAAAGCAATCTGACACCTTGTTACAATGTTAGCTGTATGAGGGACTGACCCTGTGTTGAATACTCCTATTGAGGGGAGGTAGTTAAACACAAAAAAAACTAAAAGAAACAAACTTGGTGCTGGGTTTTAACTCTGAGACAGCACCTCCCTAATGCACCAAAGAAGAGAGTCAAAGTAATCTGACACCTTTGTACAATGTTAGCTGTATGAGGGACTGACCCTGTGTTGAATACTCCTATTGAGGGGAGGTAGTTAAACACAAAAAGTGGAGAGGGGGGGAACCCTAAGCAAATGCAACTCTTTAAACAACAGCCATTTAAATTGTTTTTTTCTTCTTTTATCTACGACTTTGAATTTGAATTCAGTTTTCCTTTCTCTTCTTCTTACGGCCAAAATAGGAATTAAAGGACAATTAGATATACAAATGAGTTTTTGTTGTTGTCTTTTTTAAAAACTGTCACAGAATCCGATGGTGCCAATGGTTAGAACCCAATACACCATTAAAGGTCTCTCCTACGTTCAGACAGGATAGAAATGTAAGGCAACTGATTTTTGGGGGTGTGGGGGGTTAAAATTTGACCTCCTGGAGGTTATTTATCCATACACGAGAGAAAGGAAAAAATGGGTTGGTCATTTGTAGAAAATGACCAAGGCACATTAATAATTGTCCTGAAATGGTTGGCTGTGGAAAGAGAGAGAGTCGCAGAAAGAAGGGTTCCACCAATGGCAAAGTAGGGAAGAATTGTTGCATAAGTATGATTGGACAAAATCTTGCTTTATTATTCAAAAAGGAATAGAGATGTCAAAAGTTGCAGAAGTTTGAGAGAGAGAGAGAGAGAGAGAGAGAGAGAGAGAGAGAGAGAGAGAGAGAGAGAGAGAGAGAACAATAGAGAGAGGGGGAGGGGGATAGAGAAAAGGAGGTGGTGGGGAGAGAGGGGGATGGAGAGAGAGGGGGGAGAGAGAGAGAGAGAGAGGGGGGATGGAGAGAAAGAGAGAGAGAGAGGGGGGATGGAGAGAAAGAGAGAGAGGGGGATGGAGAGAAGAGAGAGATGGAGAGAAAGAGAGAGGGGGATGGAGAGGAGAGAGGAGAGAAAGAGAGAGGGGGATGGAGAGAAAGAGAGAGAGAGAGAGGGGTGGAGAGAGAGAGAGAGAGAGAGAGAGAGAGAGAGAGAGAGAGAGAGATGGAGAGAGAGAAGAGAGGGGGGATGGAGAGAGAGAGAGAGAGACAGGAGAGGTACAACCAGAGAGAAAATATTGATTTTAACAGCATGTCAACCCATCTTGGGTTATTGTATGCCCAGAGGTTAGGGAATCACCATCATTATTTACATTTTTGTATTGTTGTTTCTTAAGAATTCTTTTTTTTCACATTATTTATGATATCAAATATTCCTATATTTAATTATAAGATTAGTTTTGTTATATTCTTAATAATTATGAAATAATCATCATCTAATTTATTAACAATGTTTCTATTCTATCAAAGTCTGAGATAGATTTGTCTCAAAACAGACTATGTTATTTATGTGTTTAAAATCCTGCAATGTGTTATATATCACTAAGAAATAAAGGTGTATGTAATATATGGTGAAGAGAGACAGGAGAAAGGGAGAGAGGGGTGAGGAGAGAAGAAAAAGAGAGAGAAGAGAAAGAGAGAGAGAAGAGAGAGAAGAGAGAGGGGAGAGAAGAGAGAGAAGAGAGAGAGGAAGAGAAGAGAAGAGAGAAGAGAGAGAGAGAGAGAGAAGAGAGAGAGAGAGAGAGAGAGAGAGAGAGAGAGAGAGAGAGAGAGAGAGAGAGAAGAGAGAGAAGAGAGAGAGAGGAGAGAGAAGGAGAGAGAGAAGAGAAGAAGAGAGGGAAGAGAGAGAGAGAGAAGAAGGAGAGAGGAAGAAAGGGAAGAGGAAGAGAGAGAAGAGAGGGAAGAGAGAGAAGAGAGGAAGAAAGGAAAGAGGAAGAGAGAGAGAGAAGTCTAGTCAAGTAGTACATTTCACAAAATTTTATAGAGTAATATTTTTTTCTGAAAAAGTGAATCCATGATAATTTTGGTTAGGAAAGGAAAAGGTGTCCCCATTTTGGAGACTATTTAGTCTCCAAAATGGGAGAGATCTCAGCTCTACTCATGAGAGAGGCCATGATAATAGCAACAGTTGAGGCACTAGTAGAATTCATCAAAGATCTAAGTGAAGGATAAAAATGAATTGTGGATGCTCTTTTCATACAACTAATATTCACAGGGGGGGGATAAGGGGGAGTGCAAGAGAAGAATTGACCAATTCCAACAATATAAAATTGATTTCCAAATGGTAACTTGTGCCCAGGTGATGGAAATTAATAGACAATTCTTACACACAAAAATATCACATGAATGGGGGGGGGGGTGCAGAGAGAGAGAGGGAGAGAATTGGTCTGAAATATTCCAGATGATACAAAAATGGTAAAGAATTCTTTGTCTGTTAGACAAATGGATGAACATGGCAAAAAATATTTTCAAAACAATTTCTTCAATCCCATTTGAAATTAATTTGGTATCAAATTGCAAAGCGGCAGCAATTTAGGGTTTCCTTAATTTTTAATTTTTAAAAAAATCAGGCCCCTTTTACCCTGGGGAGGGGGGTTTCTTTTCGGAGGGGGAGGGGAAAATGGGGGGGGGGTCATCAAATAACAAATTGGCTGTCATAATCTAAGACTGGATTTGAATGTTCAAATCAAATGTGTAATCTTGTTATTTTCCAAGAGAGTGAGAATGTGTGGTGAGACAGACACCCCTTTTTATAGATAGAGGTGGGGGACA
This sequence comes from Doryteuthis pealeii, assembly GCA_023376005.1. Lineage (NCBI taxonomy): Eukaryota > Metazoa > Mollusca > Cephalopoda > Myopsida > Loliginidae > Doryteuthis > Doryteuthis pealeii. The sequence goes on along the minus strand of CM042161.1, from coordinate 33,516,243 downwards.
GAGGCAGGTTTAAACACATATAGGGTGAGAGAAGGATCCCACAAAAAACCCCAAAAAGTACACACACACACTATATATATATATATATATAATCCAAAAGTCCAGAGAAGAAATCTTCCTTATGACATAGGAGTTTTTTTTTAAAACTACTTGTCATAGTTTGAGAGCTCAATGTGTGCTCTTATTGTTAGAGTCACAGAGCAAATTTATAATTAAAGAAATAACAAAAGACTTAGAGATTTTGCATTATAGACTATTTCAGGGAGCTTAGACAAAAGTGTCTAATTCTCCCGACTCATCAGATGCGAATGAATGCATCTGATGAGTCGGGAGAATTAGACACTTTTGTCTAAGCTCCCCAAAATAGTCTATAATGCAAAATCTCTAAGTCTTTTGTTATTTCTTTAATTTTTATATATATATATATATATATATATATATATATATATATATATATATATATATGTGTGTGTGTGTGTGTTGTGTGTGTATGCAATGTCACCAGTTCATTTTTCATACTTTCACTTATTGCATATCAGTTCTTTTAAAAATGTTTTTTCACAAAAACTTTTCTCCTGACAATAACCTAAAGTTGAAACTAGTTAAGTATACTAGACATGAGACTTTAATGAGTTGTGGTGCAACTGAACACTGTACACAATAAATTTCATTATTATAGAATCATAAAATAAACAATACAAAAGAAATACTCCTATTTGTCATATTCGGGCCACACACACACATATATATATATATATATATATATATATATATATAATGAATAGTGAATGAAAAAATGAGAAAGGTATTTGCATGGAAAAGTGCTCAATGCAAATAAAGCAGAGCAGATTTATAATCAATGGTAATATTATGGTTTCACACTCATAAGTTAAAGTTTCATGGTAATCCAATCATCAGATGAGATCAGTGGTTGAGATGTCAAAAACCACTGATCTCATCTGATGATTGGATTACCATGAAACTTTTACCATTGATTATATATATATATATATATATA
>CM042161.1:33405225-33510225 GCA_023376005.1 Doryteuthis pealeii | reverse complement strand
ATATATATTAGTAAAGAAAAAAAGCTTAAAAATCAGCTATTTTATGGTTATGGTACCATTTCCACTCACAGGTATCTGAATATAACCATGAGCTTCATCAGACTGCTATCTTTATTGAAAATTATATATATATATATATATATATATATAATATATATATATATGACTTAGAATTTTAACTTTATACTTGCTGCCTGACATAAATTTAGAGAATTTTCTGGTTATATGAATCCTTCTTTTAGGTAAATCCCTTTATTTTGTAAAATCCGTCTAATGAGGCTGGCCTCTTAAGGATCTTTAAAAAGAATTTTAAAAAGACTTTTGAGTTTCTGGTCAAAATAAATTATTACGGAATGACGGTTTGTTAAGCTTTTCTTTCTTTGAAAGTTATATATATATGTATGTATGTATGTATGTATGTGTGTGTGTGTGTGTGTTTGAATGCTATAAATACTCAGTGAAGACATTCAAATATGCTACACACAAAAGAATAAACACATAAAATTACACATGCACACAATGTATATATATATATATATATATATATATTATATATATATATATATATATATATATAAACCTCATAGTAGTAGATCAGAATAAAGTCATTGTCACATAAAAACTAGATAATGAAACAGTGAAATAAAAGGGAGTGAAAAAGACAAAAAAAAAGTCGATAATCATTAGACCCTTCAGTTATTCTAAAGAGCCAGTTAAGAAATGGCCTTAAAGCTACACACACACACACACACACATAACATACACAAACACACGCATGCATATGGCTAGCAGCAGCAGCAGCTGCACATTAGCAGCAGCAGCAACTGCATTGGTGAGGGCAATGGAAACTAAGCTATGAAAAATGGTAGAAAAAGTGAGGCAGAGGAGGGAGTTCAAAAAAGGGAACAGCCAAAAGGAGAGGGGAGTGGGTAGGTTGGAGAGTGGAGGGGAGGGTTAGGTTGATGAAAAGGACAAAGGCAGTCACAAAGGACAAGGACTGGTGAAGTCTCTTAGCCAACAACAACAACAGTAATTTGTAGTAGTAGTAGTAGTAATGGTGGGGTGTGTGTGTGTGTCTTATGATAACAGAGAGGTTAGAAATGATTAGTAAAAAAAACAACAGTAGTAATAATAGTTATGTAGCATTGGTAAGAATCATAACAGAATTGTAGTAGTAATACTAATGTTGTCATGGTAATAGTAGTAGTAATAATGTGTGGTGGTTGAGACAAAGTTAATAATAGTGGTGGTGTTGGGGGTGGTGGTGTTAGTAGTAGTAATGAAGTAAGAAGTATTGTGTATAGCAGGATTCAAAGACAACCATTGATAGAAATGACTTAAATGCAACTATCTTTGTCTGTGTGGATGTATGTGTGTGAAGATGAAAAATAGAGATGTGTATATCATTGAAAATGTGTGTGTGTGTGTGTGTGTGTGTGTGTATGTCTGTGTGTGTCTGTATGTGTGTATAGTGATGAAAAAATAGAGATGTGTATATCATTGAAAATGTGTGTATGTCTGTGTGTGTCTGTATGTGTGTATAGTGATGAAAAAATAGAGATGTGTATATCATTGAAAAAGTGTGTATGTATGTGTGTATAGTGATGAAAAAATAAAGATGTGTATATCATTGAAAAAGTGTGTATGTATGTGTGTGTATGTCTGTGTGTGTCTGTATGTGTGTATAGTGATGAAAAATAGAGATGTGTATATCATTGAAAAAGTGTGTGTGTATGTCTGTGTGTGTCTATGTGTGTATAGCATTGAAAAGTGTGTGTGTGTGTGTGTGCATGTCTGTATGTGTGTGTGTCTGCATGTATGTCTGTATGTGTGTGTGTGTGTACATGTCTGTCTGTGTGTGTATAGTGATGAAAAAAGTGTGTGTACTGAAGATAGGTGCATATGTATATTTACTAACCTAGGATTAGATCAATCATGGAGAAAGGGGCAGTAAAAAAAAAAAAAAAAAAGGTATAGGAAGTCTACCGATTGGAATTGAGAAAGAAACCTGCTTGCTATGAGAATCAGCTTTTTCCAAATCCTGAACAGCACCATCAGTCAGAAAATAGGTAACTACCTTAGCCACATGACACGCAATCAAAAAGAAAAAGAAAAAAAAAAAAAGAACAAAAAAACCCACATTTGTCTGATGGCAACAATTTTGGTAGAAGATTTAAAAAGCCCCCAGTGAGGATCAAACTCACAAACTAAATAGTACGGGAAAGTGTTAGGTTCTTTTTAAATGTAATAATGTCTCTCCTGTAAATATTTCTGGATATTATCTACATATTAATACTCGTGTTCCTTAAAAGCAAGACCATTATCATCTTGCAACACCCACTGGTTAAAAATGAAATGACACTGTCTAAATCGTTCAAGATGAAATGCAAAAATGTTATCTTCTTATTTCTTTTGAGTGTCATCACCTCAGCTAAATAATGGACCATTCCATTTTTATCATAACGAAAGGAAGTGAAGAAAAAGGACATGCTACATAGAAAAAATATAATAAGAAAGAAAGAGTAGAGGAATGATAGAGAGAAGTAGCGAGCATGTGGAAGCGATAACGGTAATCTGTTTCAATTGAACATGATGAAAAGGAAAGGAAAAGAAAAAAAAGAGTGAGAGAGTTAAATCAAGATTATTATACTGTTTACATATTGAACAATTTACAATAGCTCTTAAGTAAACATATCAAATGTTGTAATAATCAAATTATCATTCTGTGGTATATCCACAGGTCCTGCTAATAAATCATTACTATTATTAAAGAAGAAGAAACAATGTTGCCGACAATTCATTCATTATTAATTTTCAGATGTGCTGGATTGCGCCAGCATGAACAGCATGTTCTCTTTCTTCGCTGGCTTGGTCATGTCAGGAGGATGGAAAATGGCTGCATCCCAAAAGATCTTTTGTATGGCGAATCAGTAAAAGGCTCTTGATCAGTAGGTAGACCACGCCTATGCTTTAACGTGGGAGAGACATGAGGATTTGCCACAATGACACAAACACGTGGGAGGTAGGTGCAGAAAATCAAGCGGCATGGCACCTTAATGTTAAACAAGGCACAAAGAGGAGTGAAGCAGAAAGGAGAGTAGCCCAACAGAAATGAGAGCCAGAAGAGAGAGAGAGAGAGAGAGAGAGAGAGAGAGAGAGAGAGAGAGAAAACAACAGCCCAAGAAAGCACCACAGTTTGTGTGCAGTCAGTACACCAAAGACTGTCACTCAGGGATTGGCCTGCACAGCCACTTGTGCAGATGCAGATGACTTTTTTTGAGGGGAGACACTATACCATCATCCTTAGTGGACGGAAAGGTGCCAATAACAAAATTTTCTTTTGCAAAAAGATTTTTAGATTGATAACACTGGCATGCGTCAAAATTTTTTCTCTCTAAAGGTAAAAGGTTTACCAAGTTATATATAATTGCCACTTTATGCTGAGTTCAAAAATACCATTCATTGTGTTTAGTCAGGTCTGGTTTTTAAGATGTGCTTGAATAAGTTGTACATAATAATAACACTTATTCAAAAGCCTGTGGACTCAACATGTCAGTTATAATACTGTTCTATACATTTTAAGTAAGAGCAAGTAATTTGAAAAAATGAGTATGATTTTTGGATTCAGCATAAAAAAAACTGCTTTAAAATCAGCTATTATATATTCAAACTTGAAACATTGCAGACCAGTGTAATTGATAAAACATCATAAATATTTTCTGTCTAATCCAACACTGAAACTCTATCCAGAGTTGATTTGTATTTATAAGAAAAGAAAAAAAAACACTAGAGAACTCCAGTAGTTTTATCAGTTGTGACATATCAATGGGGTTAGATTTCTTCACACTATACTCCTACTACTTACACACACACCAGGAACAAAAATCCAAGCCAATCTTATTGCGAATCAAATATAAATTCATTAACACTAGCAAAAATATGTGCCTTAAAATCAGCTATTATGTAATAAACTACCTTAAAACCAGCTGTTCATGTTCCTGATACTAATACATTATTCTGTGTACTAGACATGAGACTTTGATGAGTTGTGGTGCACCTGGGCACTGTAAACAATAAATTTCATAATTATTTTATTAAACTGCCTTAAAACAAGCTATTCTATAACAAACCGCCTTAAAACCAGCTATTATATAATAAACCGCCTTAAAACCAGCTATGACATAACAAACCGCCTTAAAACCAGCTATTATATAACAAACCGCCTTAAAACCAGCTATTATATAACAAACCGCCTTAAAACCAGCTATTATATAACAAACTGCCTTAAAACCAGCTATTCTATAATAAACTGCCTTAAAACCAGCTATTCTATAACCAACCTTGAAAACATCACAGGCCAATGTAATTGGTTTATCTTGTTGGATTTTTGGATATAAGGTGCGCTCCAATTCCCACCCTGAATTTATAGACTAGGCGAGGTCACATGGTCTGTTCCTTAGCCAATCACTGTCCATATGGCGTGGCTGATACACTACTTAAACACTGATTCTTTCACAGTATACTTGCGACCATTAACGAAGGAACTTAGGATTCTTTGCCCAAGAGGATTACCAAAAGATTTCTGCTGGACAAGCGTTCTTGCTTGAAGGCCAAAGGATGACCCATAAAAACTTAACATATCTTTGTTCCATAATTTGGCAGAAGTCATAACGTTGAACTTATTCATAGAATTTTGGTTATTAAATTAAACTATACATCTTTAAGTTTTAAAAAAAAATCAGTCTGTTACAGGTTTTCACATTGCATCTCCAATTTCATTGATTATTGGTGGGTTGGGTTTTATGGCATGTCAACACTTGTTGGGTCATTTTATGCTGAAGACATTTTATCTTTTATCATTCTTGAAGGGTACTCTATATTTTTTTTTTTTTTAAAAACATATTTTTTTTAGAACTCATTTTGTTCTATTCAACTCATAGATGGAATACTAACAGATACTACAACTCCGGATCAGAGTGGACCTTGGAGTAATGGTGATGAAATGGTACTACACATTCCCCGTATGTGTATATGAGGGGTGGATATCAAGTATAGTGTTGTCGAATTACAGGAAGCATGGAGGTTTTGAAAGATGCAGTGTTATTTCGGAAACCAATAACAGATGCAGGCAAGTTTATTCCATGCCTCAGCAACTCTGAATGTGAAAAAAATATTTCCGTAAGTCATGCTGTTTTCTGACTTTGTTGTAGGCATGCCTAAGTATTGAACAGGCTCATCGCTGCTTAATTTAAGAGCGGAGGACACACAGTTAAGAGAATTGGTGCCATTTATAATCAAGCAGACCAAAACTATCCTGTAATATCTTTGGTAGAACAGAATATCAGGAATAACCAAAAACCTCCCCCCCCTCATTTTACTGTTTTTAGTACTGACTTACAATAAACTCAAAATATTTCACTAAACTTAAAGTAACCAAGACATTATAGTAAATAACTAAATAATATCATGAAAGAAACCGTTTTTAGTTAACAACAAAATAAGAAAAACTTTTATTATTAGTCGATGACACCAACAATTTTCTGTTTTTAAAACTATTTAAAAAATCTTTTCTTAAAAAAAAAAAAAGTTCATGATGTCATCTGGGCGGGAAGTCTTTAAATGTAATCTATAAGTAACAAATAATAATCTGAGGGTGTCAGTTCAGCCTGGAAGGTGAGGCACTTGCATCGTATATATATTTGCTGGGAGAGGGTTGGTTGGGTTTTATGGCATGTCAAACGATTGGATCATTTCATGCTGAATCCATTCTTGATGGCTACTTAATTTGTTTTAAACACATTTTTTTCTATTTAACCCATAGATGGGACCCTAACAGGTACTACCACTCCTGCTGTGGGAGAGGTGGGGGTGTCACTGATACTTAATTTAAATAATCATAAATTATATATATATATATATTGGTTTGGTGGTTGGCTTTGAAGGCTATCACAATGCAAATGTAAAGAAAAATGAGGTAACTATGATGTTGTTTGTTTACATTTGATTCATAGGTAAATGAACATCATAGTTACCTCATTTTTCTTTACACTTGCATTGTGATAGCCTACAAAACCAACCACCAAACCAATATAAACATAATGGTTCAAGCAAATTATAAAACTTATATATATATATAATTAAGAGTAAGGAAATTAATCAGACGGTATAAGTATAGATAAAAGGATATGAAAACACACAATGCTGTTAAAATATTGTTCAATATTAGCTATGAATATGATATAAAATATTTTCATTTTAACAGCATTGTGTGTTTTCATATCCTTTTATCTATCTATCTATCTATCTCTCTATATATATACATATAAAACAATAGTAAGGTGGTGGGTAAGAATAAATCAACAAAATCTGTGTAAGGAAGACAACATTTGAACGTTGAGCAGACAGCAGGAGATGCTTTCGTCAATTTCTATAATCACAGGGTTAGCCTCATTCCAAACACAGTTTACAAATACAGAATGAAAAAGAAAAGAAAAGAAAAAAAAAAAAAAAAAAAAAAAAAGGCATTCCACAACAAAGCAATTTGGTATTTTTAATTCCTAGGGGAAAACTTCATTCTCGTTTTTTTTTTATAAATTCGACAGCAAAGAAAAAAAAAGAAAAAAAGGCAGAAATATGTACATAGACATTTATATATACAGAAATATACATACAAAAAATCTCCAGTGCCAAAAACATAAGAAAATTTTCTCTACAACTTGACCGGACCAAAGATGTATGTATATACAATAATTTCAGTAAAATGATAGTAGCAGAACTTGAACCTTCGCTCGCTCGCTCTTTCTCTCTCTGCGCACATGCACACGCACACAACAACTTCTTTTTCTCCATCAACATTCCCCCATCACTGTAAGTATGAATATAAAGGAAACAAGACTGTTCTTTTGTAAAAGAACATAATTTATGTTACACAGAAACCAGCTTTTATAGTATTAACAAACACTTTATCCCTTGGGATTAGGAATGCAATAAGATTGTTCTTTTGTCACCTCTTAGAAATATACAGAGTGGCCAAGAAGTCACTGAAAATAGAAACCATTTAAAAGATGTTATTTTTCATAAATAAATTATTTCATTCTTTTCTTTTTTTTTTTTTTTGCAAACAAATCACCATTGTCTTCGTCATACATCTATTATGTTAACATTCCATTTAGGTTCCTTCAAAAATAAAGAATCTATTCAAGTTCAAAATCCCTCAGTGACTTCTTGGCCACCCTGTATTAGCAAAATAATTGTCAACATATTCAAAGAGAAGAGAAGAGAAAACAAAAAGTTGGCCAAAGTTTCTGAGTTTTTGATAAAAAAGAAAGAAACAAGCAACAACACTTTTTCCATCAAGGTTTTGGCAGCAGACATTTCCTTAAAAGAATTGTTTTGGGATTAGAAATGGGGGGTGGGGGTGAGGAAGCTTTCTTGAGAGATGATCATTGAGTGACAATTTACCCCAAGAGAAAAAAAACCAAAAAACTTTCAACCTTTTATAAACAACCATCATTTTCTTAGGTGACTCTTCATGAAGTTTCAAAAGTAGCCAGCTCTAAAACTTTTTTTAACTCATCAGAGTCAAGGGAGATAACTATGGCAATTACTAAAGAATTATAATTTCAGGTGAAATAATTAGATTTGTCTATTGAAAAATGAGACTGACAAAAAGGAGAGAGAGAGAGAGAGAGAAAAAGAAAGAGAGAGGTAGAAAAAGAAAGAGAGAGGTAGATAGAAAGAGAAAGAGAGTATGAGTGTGACCCAATGCAATTTTAATCCCTGCTGCTTCTAGACATCTTTCTTCTCCCAATAATTTTTTGGGACGTCTGAAAACCTAACATGTAATTCTTTTTACCAAATTTTCAAGATCCCTCCTTTCTGTAAAGGTCAAAGAGACAACAAATTTGTTTTGTTTTGCGGCATATCAACCTTGGTGGGTCATTTAATGCCGGCAAAGTTTTTGAAAGATTCATAGCGATAGTTTGTTAGAAAATTTTTTTAAACTCAATTTTTTCCTCCAACCAGATTTATAAGTTTCTTAGAAAAGAATATTATCTTCTGACACACTGACATCAATATGGGTCAAACATAGCAAAAGTAAGACTTTTGTTTTTGTCCATGTCTATACACAAACATGACTGTATACGGAAGGAAGGATTTTTGGATGAATGAAGGTAAACCAGCTCCCTGATTATGATGAGCACCTATCCATTTTGGATGGATTGGATGAAGAAAACTTTTTGGGGGGATTTTTTTTTTAAGAAGATTAAAAATAAAAAAAATTATACAAAATTTTCTGGTATATCAACACCAAAAAGACGTCCCAAGTATTAAAGATATATCATTAAAAAAGTAAATTTGTCTTTCTTCGACTAAGAATAAAAATCCAAAAAAGATACGGTAAATATATTCAATATTCACAGTACGTTAATGCATGTGTGTGCGCAAATAGGAGGATGGGGTGGGGTCAATCTAAATAAATTATGAGAAAATGGCTATTTTTATTTTTGTATTATGGCATGAATTATATTGAAAATGTATCTAATAGAAAATTAGACAAAAGTTAAATATCTCACAGCCAAATCATAAACCCTCCCCCCACCAAGAATAAAAAATATAGCGGCATCTATTTATCTCATTTGCATAATTACTTTTAACTTTTCCTACTTTTTTTTTTAGAAAACTTTTACAGAAATAGAGGAAAAAAAAAAAAAAAAAAAAAATCTTTAAGATTTATTGAAAATATTTCAAACTAAAATCAAAAATACTATGTTCCGCATATTAGTGTTATAAAAAAAGAAAAAGAAAGATACTGCTTTTTTTTTTTTTGAAGCATGAATAGTGAATGTAAGATATATATATATATATATATATATATATATATATATATAAAAAATAAATTTAAAAAATAAAGTTTTTTTTAAAGCATGAATGGATGGTGAATGTAAGTGTTCAAATAAACTAATATTTAAGAAATACTATTGACTTACCACTCATGTCTGAATTAATTCAGACACAATCGATAAGTCAACAGTATTTCTTAAATATTAGTTTATTTAAAGACCATCTGTTCATGCTTAAAAAAAAAAAAAAAAACTTTATTTTTAAAATTATATATATATATATATATATATATATATGGTTTGAAAATCGCATATGAGAAACTAACAATTACCAAGCTTCGTTGACTTCATGTCTACGCTACCCTAAGTTAGATATATCAATATCTACATACACACCAAAAACTTTTATCAGATTCAAATTTTTAGATTTAACTTAAGTAGAGGGGATGCCAGACTTTGGGGAAGGGAAAATAAGAGGGAAGGGGTGCAGTATATTCCAAAACTGACAAAAAAAAAAAAAAAAAAAAAAAAAAAAAAAGGTTGGTCTCCCAGCTATAAACGATTAAAGGGAGGTAATAAGATTTGACCCTGTGAAACGTAACAAGTGAACTAAGGAAATTTTTTTATGGTTTCAAATTTCCACTTTGCTTATTGAACTATAATAAATATTTGTTTTCAATTTCACATTTGACAGATAAAAAAACAAACAAAATTGTATTTCTGATTCAATAGGAATAAAACCGTTTTGATCATGAAATGATTTTTTTTGTCATAAATACATGACAACTTTTTTAAAATGAAATAAGAATTGAACCGAAATGTTCACAAAGAAACTTTCATTCACATTTGCTTTTTAAAGAGTCTGATTATTAGTGCCAGAATTTGTGTGCTGGGGTAAATATGTTAATTCAAAAGAGACAAAAATGAAATAGGAATTTGGGAATCACTTGTTTTTTCTTGCTTTGTGTGGATGTGTGCGCATATCAGTATCTTTGTGTGTCAATGTGTGTGTGTCTGAAAGAGTTTAAATGTGTACTGAAGACAAGTGGACTCACATTTAAACTTCCAACTTGATAGAGTCCAAAAATTTAAACCCAAAACCAACAGAAATTTTGAAGCAGTTCTTTCATAATACAAAACTAAATGAAATTGTGAATATTTTTGTAACACTTTTCTAGAAGTGGAAAAAAAGAAAAAAAAAAAAAGAAAGAAAAAGAAAAAAATAAAGTTTTTAATGCTTATGCTAGTTCTTGTGTAAATATGAGGGCAGAATGGAGAAAGTGTTTTTAATATGAAGAGTGGAGATGGTAAATGGATTGGCAAAATTTTTCATTTTTTAAAATGCTGATGATAATAATGCTTAAAGAGAATTTAGAAAGTCACCCCCCCCCAATATGTTAATGAATTATAAAAGACTGGCTTGGAGGCTTGTGGTGTAATAGTTATCATCATAGGAAATGGACTCATTAACCAGAGTTCAAATCCTGGACGAGGCTGTTTGCATTTCACACAGCGCTAATACCCTTGGGAAAGGTGTACATCAAACTAATCTCCCTCCAGCTTCTAGAAGGAAAACTGAATTCAAACCTGCTAAACTCTTAAGAAATTGACCTTGTGTCACATCCTTCTTGTGCAGAGAGGTTGGTAAACATATATATATATATATATAAAAGACTGGCCACCCAAAGTGAAAATGCCCATTACTAAGTTCAATCCTAAGCTCCATTGTCAAAAGAGGTCAGAATGACATCAACATAGAAATAAACTGGAAGAAGAAAAAAAAAAAAAAAAAAAAACTCATTCAAGGGGAATAATTGATAAAGTGACCGCGGTACTTGCATTTCTTTCAGCAGAAAATTTTATATCAAAATAAAAGAAAATATTTTTATCCGCAAATATAAAACAGGTGTGTAGGTGTGAGTGTATGTGTGTTTGTTTTGTTTTATGGCATATCAACCTCAGTGGCTCATTTAATGCCGACAAAGTTTTGAAATAAATTCAACATATATGTCCATAGGGCTGGGACAATCATATAGGTGATAGGGCTGATGTGACCAGCCGATTAATCCAAGTGTGTGGAGTGTGTAAAAGACTTGACAGAGTGCAAATACTATATTCCTACTAGGTAGAATGAACTGATATTAAACTCTGATTATAGCCGGAAGTGCTGATCTATGTATAAATAATTCAATATTTATAAGGAATATTCTAGCAAAGAAAAGAAAAAAGAAAAAAAAAAAGTGCCCCCCACCTTCAACAACCAGAAGATTGAAGAATAGAATTTTTTTTTTTTGTATATAACAAACATTAAAAGTATGAAGACTAAAATTTAAAGTCAAAATAGGAAATTATATTAACAGATTTTCAATAAAAAATATTTTTGTGGGCTGATTACTTGGCTATAATCCTAATTCAAAAGGATGCTTCAGCATGAGATTATTATCTTATACCCCCCCCCCCCCGTGCACATAATCCATCAATGGAAAATGTATAATTTGGAATGTCAGGTTTGTTGCTCGGATTTTATCCAATTCATCCATGAAAGATCGGAAATCGGAAAAAGAAAGAAAAAAAAAAAGAAAACAAGAAAAGGGACGACTGCTTTGTTTTTGTATTATTTGGTTTCAGCCGATGTACCCTCTGGCCCTTTTCAGATATTTTTTGTCGTACTCAACATTGAAGAAGGCCAGAGGTCACATTGGCCGAAACGTTGTACAGATAATAATAAAGATGAGGACAATAATCTGAATAATCTAAATAATACAAGTTATCAAGCCTCATCTTAAAAATTCAGAGAAATTGCTTTGTTTTTCTTTTAGCAAATGATCTACAACACTCACCCCTCACATCTCTCCCTCTCTCAATTTTTTAAATTTTTAAACTTTTTTTAAAAAATAAATATCACTGGATTTATCAAAATAACTTGACCGTACTCTGAAGAGTGTATGAAATATCCAAATTCTGCTTGAACGTTCCAGTTAGGGGAGGATAAAAAAAATGAAGGAATTAACAGCGTTCATCCAAGGTGGCCACCCCCCTCCGGCAACACCTGCCCCCTTGATTTAAAGGAGCAGGGTTGGGTTTATTGCCCAGTGCCTGAGGCGCCCTCCTTGAGGGGGACTGCCGATGGGATCAACATATTTTTTGCACCTGCCAACCATGAGTCTCGGCCCTGCTCGTGGGTGGTCCCACATTAATAGGGCCTTGTGCCTGACCCTTATACGTGGGATATGCAGTAAATATAGACAGTATCTGATGAACCAAGTTTGAATGCATTACAGTTCATGGTAGAGAATTTCACGATGATGATCAAGAGGGTACTGAAAATTTTAAAGAACCGACGGGGGTTGAAACCGAAGGGGGTTGAATAAAAGATTCAGAAACCACAAAGTGCACACATGTTGAATATTCCCCCTCCCCTATGCACAGTGGGGCTACAAAAAGGCATGGGGGGTGCGGGTGTATGTGAAAAAGTCTTGAAATACTTGTTGCTTGACTGAAGACTCAATAAATGCCTTTAATCAAATGAGCCATGACAAATATTATTAATGGAGGAGGAAGGGAATTTTTTTTTTTTTGCTACTTTTTTTAAAAGATTTTACAAGGTTATAGTGGTGGTTAAGGTGATTTGGAAAAAAAAAAAAAAAAAAAAAAAAAAATGACAACTCTTTTGTGCTTTTTTTTTTTTTTCCTGAATGGATTACAACACCTGTCCCCTCACAGTAGGTAGGGGACTGGGCACTATGACTCAAGGGGTGGGGGGATGAAAGAGCTGAATGGAGACATGTAAAGGTGTCCCCAGACTCAGATGAATTAAACATCGTTCTTAAGTTTTTTTTTTTAAACTTTAAAATGTTCAAATGAAGAGTTTGAACAAAGTGACCAAATGAAATATTGTGTATTAGCAGCAGCGGCGGCAGCAGCAGCAGAAAGCAATGCAGTGACTCAGCCAGATGATTGGATGAAAAAAAAAAAAAAAAAAAAAAGTGAGAAAGGAGGCAGGGGAAAAAAAAAAAAAAAAAAAAAAGGAACACTTGTGATCCTAAAGGTAAAAAATGAACCAGTGTTGATATGTAGGCCAGAAAAATGCTAGGAACAAGGATATGTGGGAGTTGAAGAATAATGAGGTGATTTTAAAATGAGAGTTTAGGCATGCAAGGTGACAGGGAGGGGGCAGGGATCATATTCAGGTTTTGCACTCATCTTTTAGAGGAAGAAAAAAAAAAAAAAAAGAGGCAATATTATGGTTTGTTGACCAAGTGACAAGATGAAGAGAGAAAGAAATCCCTTTTGTGAATTTGTTTTTGATAATGCTGATGGTGATGTTGTTATCTATAAAAATCAATAAAGATTGAGAGCAGACCCCAAATGTAACCAGCCTCCAAAACCCCTTGCCCTTTGGTTTTGAAAAAAAAAAAAAAAAAAAAAAAAAAAAAAAGAGAGAAGTTAGAAGTATTGTTGACCAATACCTCCTACCTTTACTGACCCACAAGGTGGTCAGGTGAAGAAGCAGACCCCACCCCCTCCCCATTTGATGTTTAAAAAAAAACAAAAAAAACTACAAGTCCTAGCTGCAGCTCCTTCCTCCTTTGTTTTCTACGCCCAGTGAATTGGCTGCTGCTTAAAACACCCACTCCCTGCAACCATGTGCCCTAAAATCCACCACATCTCCTCGCTGCCCCCAATGCATTTAGGGGGGTCTGGGCTGGGGGAGTTCTTGTCTGTATTGTGCTCTTGCCAGACTCGTCTCATAACATGCTGCTGGAGGCCTCTGATGACAAATGAAATGGGCAAGGACCTTCTGTCCACTGAAAAAGACAAAATAATAAAATATTATTTCTCTGAATTTTTTTTTTTTAGATGAGGCTTGATAATTTGGATTATTTGGATTATTCAGACTATTGTCCTCATCTTTATTGTTATCTGTACAACGTTTCGGCTGCTGTGCCCTTCGGCCCTCTTCAGGTACTTCTTTGAAATAAAGGTTTCCGAGAAGGCTCCCAAGTCCGAAAAGTAGGCTCCTGAGTCCGAAAATAAGGCCCCGAGTCGAAAAGGCTTCCAAATCCAAAAAGAATGTTCCAGGGTTCGAGAATGTTCCAGAGTCCAAAAAGAAGGTTCCCGAGTTTGAGAGCTCCAGAGTCTGAACATTGTACAGATAACAATAAAGATGAAGACAATAGACAGAATAATCCAAATAATACCAATAAAATATTGAAATTTATAAAATAAAAAGGTAGAAGTACAAGACCCCTCACCAACACCATCCCACAAACATAAAACATAAATAAGACTTGAACAGAGAGAAGAGTTTAGATCTCGTCCCCCTTCTCCCATTATCTACAGATGTGTGTGTGTGTGTGTGTGTGTTTCCCTAGGTATTAAAAGTGCTTATCTATGTGCTGCATAATTGATGGGCATACTAACAATTTTGTACAGCTAGTGTAGAAAAAGTATTTGAATTCAAATCTGGATGTAAGATTTGATTGACATTTAGTAACCTTATTTTGACCCCTCTTCCATTTGCATTGTAAGCATGAGATGAAATAAGCAGTCTCTCCCTGACTGTCGAGATAGGAGGACACATTAGCTAGATTCTCATGCCACGCGTGGTTGAGGACTGAATCAAGAAATAAATATGTGAATTCACTAAGAACTGTTTTATGTTGTCATTAAAAACAAACCTACAATGCAAGATGTCTCAACCAACATCTTAAGATGACAGACGAACCAGCCATTAAATAAGATGCTACTCAGAAAATGATAATAAAAGTGGATTTTTTTTGTATCTTTGGCTGTCTCATAAATACTAAACATTAACTTTATAATTTTGCTGGTTCAGAATTTCCATTTACAACTCACCCTTGGATTATACAAAAAAAAAAAAAAAAAAAAAAAACACAACCTATATTATTTATTTTTCAATAAAGCTCAGTCACTGATTACTAATGTTTTGAGTATTAGTATGACAAATATAAATTATTGACTAGTCATCTTCCTCATACTAATACTAGTTAAAATTAACAGTAATCATATGAAATAACCAGCTTTTGTCTAAGTCTAACATAAACAAAGGGGAACCACTCTTGACTGATAAATTATTTATTTATTTTCCCATTAAACTAACCCTAACTTCTTTTTTCCTAGTAGATCAATGAATAAATAATTTATCAGCCAAGAGTGGTTCCCCTTTGTTTATGTTAAACTTATAGGAAATAACCAACAAAAGCATTAATCATTTTGAAAAATACATTTTTCTGATGAAAATGAGAAGTGATGCAATTTTTCTGGGGTCATTGAAATTTTGAGTCTTTCAACTTCGTATTTTCGAACCATATGACCTTTAGGCACCCCTTTTGCTTTGCTGATTCATAAGTACATTTTTTCATTTACACTGTCAACATCTGGTTGTTTGTTAACAGACGATTTTTAGAGGTCTTTTTTTAAATTATAAAACTAACCCTTAACCCAAACCCCTAACAAACAACCGGATGATGACGGTGAAATGAAAAAAAATGTACTTATGAATCAGCAAAGCAAAAGGGGTGCCTAAAGGTCATATGGTCCCATTTTTCTGCGGTCATTGAAAATTTGGAGTCTTTCAACTTCAGATTTTCTCTCCCAGGCAACCCAATGAATTTCACCCACCCCCCCCAAGCAACAGGCTTTTACATATCTCACCATCATTTTGAAATTGGTACACTATTGAACGTTTAGGTGGTTCCATAGGTTTATATGTTTGGTCATGTGACCCCCCCCCCCCCAATAAATATGGATTAATAAACCAGAGATGCTGATAGGTATGCGTCCTGCATCCCCGGCGTACAAAAATCTAAATGGAAGCAGTAAAATCGTATCCATGCATCCCAGTGTTTTACTTCTTTCTTCCCTCACCATTTCAAGCTAACTGTAAATATATTTCAATAGTTTCTTATAAATGAATTACACAGGATATGTTACAAGGTAGGAATTAGACGGCTTTAGTTGGGACCCATGAATTTTCATGGGGACTCATTCAAAGAAAATGTGCTTCCCAGGACGCACTAAATCAAAAAGATATCAACATCACTGATAAACCATTATTTTTTCCCTTTTTAATCAAAACAAAATACGTCTTTTTTTTGGTCTAGGTCTTCATTTCTAAAGTTTTGTCATGTTCACAATACAAATACCAGATTTATTTGAGTAAATCTCAATAATCCTGTTTTAGGATTTGAAAAAAAAAAAAAAAAAAAAACATACTTTATGTGGTAATCTGAACATTAGCTACATAAATGACAGTAACCTCCCCTTGCTTATATCACTTTGAGGAAGCCTTATGTTTTGGGCAGCCATTTTCATTTCACCATAAATCTACACAGCTGCATGTTTTAACATGAAAATATCATAAAATGTGTTCTTAATAACAATTAAGTTCATTTCAAATAATGCGAAAGCACAATTAAGAACACATTTTATGACATTTTCGTGTTAAAACATGCAGTTGTATTGATTCGAACAAATTCGTATTTTCAGTGTAGATTTACAGTGAAATGAAAATGGCCGACCAAAACATAAGGCTTCCTCAGTGAAAGAAACAAGGGGAGGTTACTCTCATTTATGTAGCTAATGTTCAGATTACCCTTTACACACCCCACCCACCCCTGATAAATGAAAACTCTGAATTTTGACTTTCAAGTTCAAAACTTTCTTCTTCATATTCAAAGTAATCTATCTATCTATCTATACATATATAAAGGGCAGTTGTGTGTATATGTATGTCCGGAGGAAACTTCGAAAATAAAACAATTAATGACAAAGTAAATATATATACACATTAAATACCACCAGGGCTTGGTTTTTGAGCAAAAATAATAGAGATTTGATTTATATTTGTGAAGATAATTAAAAAAAAAATTTGAAAGATAACAGCATGAATTTTTTTTTGCATTTAATATTTTAAGTAGGAGACATTAATTTTTCTTTCAGAGTGGCTGGATCAACGCAACGTCGTTTTAAATAAGGATTTTAATGGGGCATCCTGTGAGGATCCAACTCGCAATTCAATAATAATTTATCTGCGAGACCCTATTTTTACCTCCCTCTACCTAGGCGACGCCAGGTAGCCACTTCTAGTAATAAATAAACGCCAAATTAGCAAAACTGTTACTCACCTGTATTAGGCCATGTTCCGACATTTGTGAAGATTGGAAGTGGTCTTTAAGGAGATCTTGAGAAAAGCTTGTATGCATTCTGTAACCTTCGGCTTCATTCACTTGGTCTCCACACAAATGGTACAGATCTGAACAGACAGAAAAAACAAACAAAGATAACAACAATTCTCTTATTAACTCAAAGCAGATTTGTTTTTTGTTTATTTTATGGTAATTTTCACCTTTAGTTGTCAAAATTCCTAGCAAATAAGGCAATTAGAGTAACCTCCCTTGACTTTCACTTTGAACCAAGCCGGTAGCTAGTTTGAAAGTCTCCATACGAAATAAACAAATCTTAGAAACTTTTTCGAAACAATACAACTGCAAGCTTTAAAACAAAAATATCATAAAATGTGTTCTTAATAACAATTAAGTTCATTTCAGATATTGTGCACGCACAATTGCTAGGAATTTTGACAACTAAAGGTGAATATTACCTATTTTATTTTTGGTAATCTGAATTAGCTACATAAATGAGAGTAACCTACCCTTATTTTTTTTCACTTTGAGGAAGATGTGTTTTGTTTTGTAAAAACACGGATTTTTCGACAAATTGGGTATACCTATACTTTTCTAATATACAGGTACTCTCATAGAAATATTAATATCTTTTTTTTTTTAAAATCACCTGTGGGAGGTTCTAAGCATATGTTGACAGAGATGGTGAACATGTGGAGACTGTTTGAAAATATATAAAAGGTATTCCTATAAGGGTGTTAACATTTTGAAATCGATTTAAAAAAAGATGTTAATATTTCTATGAGAGTACCTATATATTAGAAAAGTATAGGTAAAGCCAATTTGTCGAAAAATCTGTGTTTTTACAAAACAAAACACACATCTTCCTCAAAGTGAAAAAACAAGGGAGGTTACTCTCATTTATGTAGCTAATGTTCAGATTACCTTTTTTTTTTCTTCTCTTGATTGTCACAATGGTAAAAAGAAATTTTTAAATCACCCCTATACATTGTAGGAGTACATTCTACACTTATTTTCTCTAAATATTATGCACCTATTGTAAAAAATGAAGGGCCACTTAGAAAAATGAAAATAAATTACCTTTAAGTAATGAAGAGGCCCACAACTGGACATGAACATCTGGGATTTTGCCAGCAAGTTGCATTGCTGGTGTCACCATATTCATTGCTTCCTACATTCAAAGAAAAAGAAAATAGCATCAAAAAGGAAGGAAATCCAATGAAAATTTTGTATTATTTTCAAAGGCTAAAATGGATTTGAAAAAAAAAAAAAAAAAAAAAAAAAAATCATTATTTTCAAATGCTAAAATGAATTTCAAAAAATCCTTTATTATTTTCAAATGCTAAAATGGATAAAAAAAAAAAAAAAAAATTTGTGAAGATTTAAGCAATAAGAGTTAAAAGTAGCCAAGACAATTTTGTAGAGTCAATATCTTGATATTTTGTAGTCATGTAGTCAATAGTATTGGAGATTCAAAAACAAATAGAGGAATTTTTATAAAAACATTCAAAGGAAACTGTTAGGTCCAGACCTAATGAAATCTGGAGTTACTCTCCTTGATTAGTAGGGGTTTAAGGGAACCCAGAAGTGGGGTTTTCCACCATGACACTTTTGGAATGAGGTTCGTGTGGTCATGATGCTTGTACAAAGAGTTGAGCTAATTAAGTCACTTTTAGGGTAGAAGCATTCTCTACCTTGTGTTAAATAAAACCTTGTTAATTTCCAACAATGTGGTCTTGCATTTTCATTCAGTGCTCCGTATTTTATCTGTATGTAAAAACATAACAGAAACCAAGTTTCATTAGGTAATAATAATACTGGCTTGAGTTTTAAAAATTTGTTTCTTTTCCCCCAAAGATCAAAGGTTTATCAAATGATATATGATTCCTATTTTATGCTGAGTTCAAAAATACCATTCATTGTGTTTAATCAGGTCTGGTTTTTAAGATGTGCTTGAATAAGTTGTACATAATAATAACACTTATTCAAAAGCCTGTGGACTCTACATGTCACAGTTATAATACTGTTCTATACATTTTAAGTAAGAGCAAGTAATTTGAAAAAATGAGTATGATTTTTGGATTCAGCATAAAAAAACTGCTTTAAAATCAGCTATTATATATTCAAACTTGAAACATTGCAGACCAGTGTAATTGATAAAACATCATAAATATTTTCTGTCTAATCCAACACTGAAACTATATCCAGAGTTGATCAGTGTTTTTTTCTTTTCTTATAAATACAAGAAAACTCCAGGGGTTTTATCAGTTGTGACATATCAATGGGTTTAGATTTCTTCACACCATATTTTTTCTACTTACACACAACAAAGTGACTATTCAAAATACGCACACACACACACACCAGGAACAAAACTCCAAGCCAACTTTATTGCAAATTAATCAAATATAAATTCGTTATTATTATTAAAACTAGCAAAAATATGGGCATAAGTATTTAAGTTTTTAATATTATGCTAAATTAGAACTGACAAAACTAAATAAGAATGCATATAAAAAGTTTGCTTATTTTATTCTAATTTCTTTATAAAATTATACATAGGATTGTTTTTAATACATTTGAAGATTAAATAATGATTACTTAATAACCACTGAGAATATGTCAATACCTAAGGGAATTGTGATGTTGGTGGTGACATAGTTCAGATCCATAATCTCCATTATAATAATATTAAAACAATTGGGTTTCAATTCTTATTTCTTTGGTTTAGCCTGACACCAGAAAATCCTAATGGAACAGCAGACAATCACACCAGTATCCTATAAACTAGGTATGATCAAAGATTGCAAAGGGAGATAATAAAAATTTAAAAACCTTTTTTAAATTAAGAAACAATTACCAAAAATCAGGGAAGTGTCCGATTTTAATGAAATTTTCAAGACTTTATTCAACAATGGCAATTTTGTAATGAATAGCTTATTTTATAAAAAAAACTTAATAAAAATATTTCCAGTCCCTAATTTTTACATTTCTTGAAATATCAAATCCTGAAGACCACATAAAATAAAATTTTAAAAAACATCACCTGAAAATAGTTATTTGAAAATTTGAAAGTTATTTTCTTACAACTCAATTTTTTTCATAGTTTTAAAACCAAATTTTTTTATTTGAATTGATGCTAAAAAACAGTAGTTTTCCTGATTCAATTGGCCTATTTTTATGCACGTGAAAATTTTATAGCGAATTTTAAACGTCTGGAAGGTGGTACTCAATATTTTCACCATAGATAAAACTTTAATCTAAAAGTTTAAGTTTAAAAATGTGCAAACATATTTTCCAAGATTTTTATTTATTCAAAAAAAAAAATTACTACAGATTGTTTTTGTTTTTTTGAGGATCATCAAAAGTTATCTCCCCTCATGACCAGGACTGATGAAATACACAGTACAATTTTACAGTATAGACTACGATAGATTTTTACTTATTTATATGCAAAGATCTAGTCTATTTGGGTTGAATTTTATGCATTTATTTCCCTCACAATGGTCTCAATGAATGTCCCTACTATAAACTCTTGTTTTCCTGTCTGACTTTTCAAGTCCATTACCAAGTGATTCAACCTCAAACCTGAAGTACTTCAATTTAGATATATCACTACAATCCTACCAACACTAACTTACCAGTATTATCTGTATTATGCGGATTATTGTCCTCATCTTCATTGTTATCCGTACAATGTTTTGGCTGATGTGCTTTCCGGCCTTCTTCAGGCATTTCTTGTCGGACTCGGGAACCTTCTTGTCATAATTGGGAGCCATCACAGAACTTTGAACCTAACCCTTTATTCAGTCTACAGGGGTATACATTCCGCTAACCATAGGCGTTAGGCTGTGTTATTATTCTATGTTATTGCTGCCCTTGACCAGAATTGAACCTGCAGTTCAGAGATAACTGTTACTTAGAACTGTCTTAACCTAACTCCTTTATCCACTAGGCCATATGTCCAATACATAGATAATACTAAACATCAAGCCTCATCTCAAACATTCAGAGAAATACTAACTTACCAATATTCAACAAAAGAATATTGGTCATGAGAAAAATCTTTAAAAAAATTGTCAAGTTTAATTTCAAAGGGTCGGCCTGGCAAAAAAATTCTAGTACAACATTAACAAACATTGAAAATTCTAAAGGAACAGCACCTCAAACCGTTTACTAAGCAGCTGACAATCACACCAGTATCATATAAATTAGGTATGATCAAAGATCACAAAGAGAGATAATAAAAATTTAAAAAATTTTCAAACAATTACCAAAAATCAGGGAATTGTCAGGAACATGAATAGTGTACAGTAATAATATACATGCATGTGTGGAGGGGAGTATTAGGTATAGTTTTGTCAAATTACAGGAAGCATGGAGGTTTAGAAAGATGCAGTGTTTTAACAGCCTATGCAGGCAGTATATTCCATGACACAAAACTGAGCGAGAGAGAGAGAGAGAGAGAGAGAGAGAGAGAGAGGATAAAAGCTGAATGAAAATTGTTACTTACCCTGTTATTTCCTAATGATAAAAATATGTGACCCAATAAGACAAGAGAACAAGATGTCAGGCGATTTAAATCTTCAGCATTTGCCATTTTCAATGTTTCTCGAAGATATCGTCTGAAATTAAAAAATAAGTAATGTCAGTTTTCCATTTTCAAAAAACCCTAAAAACCTAGGTTATTTCCTATAACTCCAACGTAAAGAAAGGGGAACAACTCTTGACTGATAAATTATTTAGGTTATTTCTTAAAAATCTAACATGATCAAATTGACTGATAAATTATTTATTTTCCCATTAAACTAACCCTAAACCAGTCTTCTTTTTTCCTAGTAGATCAATAAATAAATAATTAAATAATTTATCAGTCATGAGTGGTTCCCCTTTGTTTATGTTGGAGTTATAGGAAATAACCAAACTTTTTATTATTTCTAATTTTCATGTTAGATTTTAAGAGAAAAAAAGAAAACCAGATTGACATGTTATCAACAGTGGCTTAGATTTCATCAAAATGCAAATGAATTTATGATTATATAACTCTAACCAAAAAAGGGGAACAACTCTGAATGAACTTTATCTAATTAATCTACCCATTATTTTCCCATTAAACTAACCTAAACCAGTCTTCTTTTTTCCTAGTAGATCAATAAATAAATAATTTATCAAATTCATTCAGTGGTTCCCCTTCTTTTTGGTTTGAATTAATAAGGAAATAACGAATTTATTACTAAAAATGAATTCTACATTGCAAGGGAGAGAACCGTGATAATTCATGTACAGTTCATATATGCTTTATCATTTCCTTTTTATATAACTAATCATCATGTTGTGCTATTAGTATTAATTTCCTTTACAATCTCTCGCCAACAGTCCCTATCACTCATTGCCCTTGGGATCTGCTGGTCATGTCAATTGGATTGACATAACCAGCACATTGATTGGAAGCCTCTCTAGCTAATCTAGCCTGAATAATGACCAAATTGGAGTGTTGCATGTCATGGACTGCTCAGCCACCAGAATTCCATCCTCAAGCATCATGAGTCACACCATGGCCAACAGGTGGCCCCGTTGAGGGGCAGAAGAGTCTTACCCTTCTGCAGAGGTGCAGTCGGTATATTCTAAAGCCGCAGCCAACAGGGCAGTCTTATTTTTTCCTATAAGTCTAACATAAACAAAGGGGAACCACTCTTGACTGATAAATTATTTATTTATTTTCCCATTAAATTAACCCTAACCCAGTCTTTTTTTCCCTAATAGATCAATAAATAAATAAATAATTTATCGTCCCCTTTGACCATGTTAGACTAGGTAGGAAATAACCATTATTTGTGTATAAAGGAGTGCATAAGTGTAGGCAAGCATATCTCCCACTTTCATCTTGTGTATTTGATGATGGGTAATATTTTCTAAGACATTTTTACATATGCCATCATTACAGACCCCCCACCCCCTGCTATTTGTAAATCACCCTCTCCCCCATCAAGCAAAAGAATAAATCATAAGGGGCAGGGATGGGAGGGTTCATTTTAATTGTTCATTTATCAGAATTACTTACTTGGCTTCACTGTAGCCGGCCTGAAAAAACGCTTGTAAACCACGGACATAAAAAGCCGATGCACGTAAACTATGTGAACTGAAAAATAAAAAGTTTTATTTTTAACAGCAGCTTATAAATAAAATAAATAATAACATAAAACAAAAGAGTCAAAGTATTTTCGTAGTTCAACTATAAAAAAAAAAAAAAAAAAAAAAAAGATTGCTAAGGAAAATAAACAAAACATCTGAAAATTGTCAAATCTTATTATAATGGAGATTCAGTGCCTGCCTGTCTGTAACTGAAACTACATCACTGCTTATGTCACAATACCCTCAGGAATTGCCGGAGTTTATCAATGAGTATTTGATTTATAGTCAAAATCATTAACACATAGAATAAATCTTATCTATTAACGATATCTCTGAAAAATCCAAATTAGATCTGCCTCAAAACAGTCAATGTTATTAGTATGTTTAAAATCCTTCAATTGTGTCTTATATATCAATAAGAAATAAAAGTTTACATAATATATGGTATGGTTAATTTGCATGCCGGGTTTAACAATTACTTGGTGTTAGTGATCTCTAATATTACTGTTTTATTCTTCAACATATTAAATCCTATGAATGATTTTGTAGAAACCAATTAAAATTTAATTAAAATATGTGTAATCTTTTATGTGTTCTTATTTAATTTTGTTAGTTTTTCTATTTTATTAAAACTTAAATATTTAGACCCATATTTTCTATTTAACCCATATATGGGACCCTAACAGGTACAACCAATCTGGGTCAGAGTGGACCAGGGAGCAATGGTGATGAAGGGGTGCTCCACATTCCCCAAACCTCCAGAACTGGAACCTCACCATCAGATTGAGTTTAACGTCATACCAGGACATGAAGACTCTCAGCCATCGCCTTCTAGCACATATATGATGAAAAGGGTTGGGCTTGCCATAAGGGCAATAGGGTTGGGACAATCATATAGGTATTAGGGCTTGACATTAGCAGCTGATTGATCGGAGGGGGTCTCTCCGCCCGCCCGTTTAGCCTAGGTAAGAGCTAAAGTGGAATGTTGCGTGTTATGGACTGCTCAGCCACCTGGACTCCATCCTTAAGTATCATGGGCTGCCACCAACGGCCAACAGGTGGCCCCATTTGAGGGAGGTCTTACCTCTCTGCAAAGGTGCAGTTGGTGTATTCTAAAGCCCCAGCAAACAGGGCAAATTATTTCCTGGGTCCTTGAAGGAAATCCAGTGAAATAAAAAAGATTATTAAGAAAACAAGGTATTTCACTGAATTTTTGAGATGAGGCTTGATAATTTGTATCATTTCGAAAATGTGGTTAATTCCTATAAGTCCAACAGACAAAGGAACCACTCTTGACTGATAAATTATTTATTGATTGATCTACTAAGAAAAAAGAAGACTGGGTTAGGGTTTAGTATTAGTTTAATGGGAAAATAAATAATTTATCAGTCAAGAGTGGTTCCCCTTTGTTTATGTTAGACTTATAGGAAATAACCTGAAATGTTGTATAGACATTCTATAAAGATGAGGACAATAGTCTGAATAATCCGAATAATCCAAGAAAACAAAGCTACAAAAATACAAAAGAATATATAGCGCGCACACACACACGAAGAGAGAATCCATACCTGATTCGGTTCATTATTTCACTATCTGTGGATTTTTTTCTGTCTCTGTCAAAGAAAACAAAAATATATCAGAAAAAAAAAAAAAAAAAACAACCAAACAATTGAATGAGAGAGTGAGAGATAGAAATTACAATAGATTTTACTTTCAATAAACAAACAAAGGATAAATTTCCCCCATTTTAATATATATATATATATATATATATATATGTATATATGTATACTAAAGTAAAATGGAAAACGGATTAAGAAAAAAAAAAAAAAAAAAAAAAACTTACGACGATGATGAGGAAACTTTCTGGGGCATGACCACTGTTTCTAAAAGACTTATCAAATCTGTGGCCCTATTTGTCCGTAAATACACAATTGCCAAATTCAGTTTCACAAATGTACGTAAATCAATATCAGTGGACAACTGAAAAAGAAGAAAAGAAAAAGAAATGTTAAAAAAAGCTTGAAATAATTCAAAGTGCAAAAATAAATTCATTATTAAAACTAGTAAGTATTGAAGGTCTAATGTAATGAAATAGATTAAATTAGAAAGACTAACGAAATGAAATAAGAACACATAAAAAGATTACTTATTTTAATTATCAATTGGTTTCTATATAAAATCATTCATAGGATTGATTTTAATACGTTGGAGAATAAAACAATAATATTAGAGATCAATAACACCAAGTAATTATTTATTAACCTAGGGTTTGTTAAAATCAGTATGCAAATTAACCACACCATATATTATGTAAAACTTTATTTCTAGATCCCACCAATATCATGGACCTTTTTTTTTTTGCACCAATCTTGAAAAATTTTATGCATTATTTTTGGAAGGTTAACCCAACCTCACCACCTACAACTAGTTATTGAAGAAAAGTTGAAATTTTTCTCTCAATTCTGGTTAGTAAATAGTGAAGAAAAGAAAAACTGAATAGAAAAGAAAGGAATAAAAAAGCCCAAAATAAATCTTGGTTAGTTGTTTTGTTTTACGGCATATCAACCCTTTTCGGTCATTCAATGCCGAATCAAGTCATTTTGATATTCAGTTGGTAGGTTGTTTTGTTTTACGGCATATCAACCCTTTTCGGGTCATTCAATGCCGAATCAAGTCATTTTGATATTCAGTGGGTTGGTTGTTTTGTTTTACGGCATATCAACCCTTTTCGGGTCATTCAATGCCGAATCAAGTCATTTTGATATTCAGTGGGTTGGTTGTTTTGTTTTACGGCATATCAACCCTTTTCGGGTCATTTAATGCCAATCAAGTCATTTTGATATTCGGTTTCTTACAGTACGTGCTGTTGCTTAAATGGTCACCCATCTAAGTATTGAAAAGGCTCATTGCTGCTTAACTTTGGTGATCTTGTGGGAACCGGTGCTTTCAATGTGACTTGCTTGTAAACAAGAAATCTTTGTCCCCCCCCCTATCCCTAATGGAATCTAGAACAAAAGGACATTTTCTGATACTCACTTTAAATGCTGTATTAAACTGAGATTCGGCCGCTTCCATACAATTCATTGACATTGCATAAAGACCCTAAAAGGAGTAAAACAAAAAAAAGAAGTCATTGCTAATCTGTTTTTTTTCTTTTGATAGCATCAAATAAAAAATAATATTGTTAATTTATTTCAGTTTGATTCTGATAAATGTGTAGGAAAAAAAAAAAGTCTGTAATGTTGCAAGAAAGAAGATCTGTTTGTTTGTTTTATGGCATATCAACTATGGTGGGTCATTTAATGCCGGCAAAGTTTTGAAAGATTTGTAGTGATAGTTTGGAAGTAAATTTTTTAAACTCAATTTTTTTTGTAAACATATTTTCTATTTAACCCATAGATGGGACCCTAACAGGTACTACCACTCCAGGTCAGAGTGGACCTGGGATGAAGGGATGCTCCACATTCCCAAGACCTCCAGAACTGGAACCTCACCATCAGATAGAGTTTAACATCATACCCAGGACATGAAGATCCTCAGCCACCACTTTGTAGCAAATATGATAAAAGGGTTGGGGCTTGCCATAAGGGCAATAGGGTTGGGACAATCATATAGGTGCTAGGGCTTGATGTGACCAGCCAATTGATTGGAGGGGCCCTCTCCAACAGCCCATCTAGTCTGAGTAAGGGCTATAGTGGAGTATTGCATGTCATGGACTGTTCAGCAACTAGGATTCCATCCTTAAGCATCATGGGTCGCCACCCATGGCCAACAGGTGGCTTCATTGGGGGGGAAGGGGTCTTAATTAACATTATCCTCCTACAAAATTGTTGGGTTCTTTCTGGTATAAAATGTACTAATGAACAAGACTTATAGACTGTTCCAAAATGGCTGAATTGGCCAATCAAAACACCCAAACATGTGTTTAATTTACTATTTAAAGATGCTGATAAATTGTTCTACAATTGTTGCTGGATATACTATGGGCAGACGAGGATTATACAATTCTTTAACACGGATCAGCTGACAAGGATTAAAACTGATACATCATCTTTCGATATCAAGAAAAGATCAAACTCAACCTCAATTTAAATTTTTTTTTTAATTAAAAAAATTTTTTTTTAATTTAAAATTTTTTTAGATTTAAATCAATTTAACGTCATTTCTCTTTTATTTAAATTTTATTAAATTTAAAAGTTTATTTAAATTAAAAAAATTTATTTATAATTTTTAAATTTTATTAAAATCATTAGGATTATTATTAAAATTATTTTAGAGAATAATTTTAAATAATTTTATCATAATAAATATAAAATTATTATTAAAATTATTTCAATAGTCATAACAAAATAACACCACAACTCTTTTATTGTGAACTCCCCTTTCAATGCCACCTCTATTCAATTTCTATTTTAATTTCAACTGTGTGTTGGCAAGATCTTTTTAAAATTTTTAAGTTGGTAAAATTTGTTGAGTGAGCATGAAAAACAGGAAATGAACATTCAAAAAAGTCAGTCAAGCCAATTGGATGCAAGAGGCATTGAAAAATAGGGCTGGTTCTGGTTATTTCCCTTTGTTTATGTTCAACTTATAGGAAATAACCCTGGTTCTTTACTGTAGATAAAACAAAATAATGGGAATTTTTTGTTCACTCATCCAAGAATCAAAGAGAATAACTTTCTGATAAGTTGTACACCAAGGGGTCACCCCAAACATTTCAGATAGAGGGCTCTAGTTTTGACCGGAGGGTCTGGTGGCTTCGGCCCTGGACCGCATAAATTAACATTGTTGATCCCAGGGGGCCATCCCCTCAGGCAACACCTGCTCCCTCAATTTAAAGGGGCAGGGCTGGGTTTATTGCCCAGTGCTTGAGGTGACTCCCTTGAGGGGGAATGCCGACGGGATCAACGCATTTTTTGCACCGGCCTCTCATGAGTTTTGATTTGTGGGTGGTCCCACATTAATAGGGTCTTGTGCCTAACCCATACACGTGGGGTATGCAGTATATACCCCTAACTCAGAAGGGCAGACAATCTTAAAATAGAATTTTTTTTAAATTAAAAAAAAAAAAAAAAACTGCTAAATTTTCAAGAATTTGAAAACCTGAACCTTACCAATAAAGTGTGGATTTGGGCACCATGTGTGGAGAAAAGTCTGGGTTGCTGTTGACAAACATTGCATGCTTGGAAGATCTGGATGAAAAAATAAAAATAAAAAAATAAAAAATTATTGTTCAACATTAAGAAGGCTGGTTGGTTGGATTTTATGCCAAAGACGTTTTTGTTTTATTCATTATTGATGGGTACTCAATTTTTTCCCAAACACCTTTATTCTGTTTAACCCATAGATGGGATCCAACAGGTACTACCACTCTGGATCAAAGTGGACAATGGTGATGAAGGGGTTCTCCACATTCTCCAGTACTAGAGCTTCAACATCAGATTGAGTTTAACGACATACCCAGGACATTAAGACCCTCAGTCACCGCCTTCTAGCACACATGTTAAAAAGGGTTGGGGTTTGGCATAAGGGCAATAGGGTTGAGACAATCATACAAGTCCTAGGGCTTGATTGGAGGGAATCTCTCCAAAGCACAAGTAAGGGTCAAAATGGAGTGTTGCATGTCATGGACTATTCAGCCACCAGGATTCCATTCTTAAGCATTACGGGTCACCATTCACAGCCAACAGGTGGCAACATGAGGGGACTGTTACCCCTCTGCAGAGGAGCAGTTGGTGTATTCCAATAGGGAATAGGAAAGATTCTAACATTCCAAATTTGACGAAAAGAAGAAAGGTCGATTTTGTCTATAAAATTTATGTGTAAAATATTCAAAATAATTATTTGATTCATAATCAATAGATACACACAATATTTTATTTGTGGGAGACAGAACTAAGTTTCCATTTCAAATTGTTTTTTTTTCTTCTTTTTTTTTTTTTTTACTCCTTTAACAGATTTTCTGTATGAAAAGAAAATGTGAGCAAAAATTAACATTCAAATAAAAAAATATCTTTGATCCTGTAGAATAATCATACTAGTTCCAATTACCGTTGAATTGGTAAGACAAGGCAGCAAGTAATTGTAACTGAATACGAATATCTTGCAATACCACTGCAAAATGCCAGGGTATTTATGAAGCCTCCATAACATCATAGAAACCAAGCAGCCAATCAGGACTCAGGGAATGAAATTACCCAAATGCAAGAATGGACTATTCTTGATATCTATAAGTATCAACTGTCTTGGCACTGGTTCAGTTGTGCTTAGCTAGTTGCTGTTGTTCAAACTAACAGTACACTAACTCAATTCAACAGATCCATTAACAATTTGTAGACACAAAACATCTTTTTCTCTGAATTTTTTAGATGAGGCTTGATAATTTGTATTATTCAGACTATTGTCCTCATCTTCATGGTTATCTATATAACATTGGACACATGGCGCAATGGATATAAGGGTTGAGTTAATACAGTTATATCATCTCTAGGTTGCAGGTTCAATCCTGGCCAAAGGTGATAATAACAGAATGCTTAACACTTGTACCCGGTCAGGGTTAGTGGAATGATAACATTCTACCCCCGTGGATTGAATAATGGGTTCAGTTTGAAGTTCCATGAAGAGACATTTTTTCTATTTAACCCATAGGTGGGACTCCAACAGGTACTACCAATCCGGGTCAGAGTGGACTTGGGAGTAATGGTGAAGAAGGGGCATTACACACTCCCCAGTGCATCGAGATGAATTTAGCCTCAGGAGTTTAGTGCCTAAAAGGTTAACTTTATTTTTTATTTTTTTAAGAATGTCTGAGATGTCTGGAGGAAATAGGTTTCCAATTGGATCCATTATGAAAGTTCCTTTTAGTCAGAAAGATAAAATTCCAAAAATGGGTCATTTAATGCCGATAGTTTTGAAATAAATTAATTCTTAATGGATACAAAATTTTTTTTATAAATACATTTTTCTATTTAACCCATAGATGGGACCCTAACAGGTACTACCACTCCAGGTCAGAGTGGAACAGGGTGCAATGGTGATGAAGGGGTGCTCCACATTCCTCCAAAACTGGAACCTCACCATTAGATGAGTTTAACGTCATTCCCAGGACATGAAGACTCTCAGCCACTGCCTTCTAGCACCCATATGATAAAAAGGGTTGAGGCAATCATATAGGTGCTAGGGCTTGACGTGACCAGCAAATTGATCGGAGGGGACCGCTCCAACAACCTGTAAGGGCCAAAGTAGAGTATTGCAAGTCATGGACTGCTCAACCACCTGGATTCTATCATTAAGTATCATGGGTCGCCACTCACAGCCAACAGGTGGCCCCATTGCACTACAGAGGTGCAGTCAGTGCATTCTAACACCCCAGCCGACAGGGTGGTGTATTGTTTAAGTAGGTATTGTTAAAGACCATAGAATAATTTCTCCTTTATGATCTTTATCTGTATTCTTTCTAGTATTCTAGTGTTTTTTTTAATAAATTGGGATCTATATGGTGGAGAAACTGTCCCATACTTTCTATCTAAGCGCTTTCGACCATTTCGACAGTCGTGTATATGTATATATATATATATATATATATATATATGCTAGACAAAATGTGAACCGTTGGATCACCCATTCAGCTCTGAGTAATAATTGAGATTAGGGAAAAGGGAGTTAGCAAAGCAATAAAAAAATTTAAAAAAATAAAAATATGTCCGGACGAAACCTTAAAATCATTTTGTTAGCTTTCTAAGAAATGAAATGTTTGACCTCATTTAAGCTATGGGTTGCTGGTTGTGAAATTTAACATAGAAATACATTTCAAATTCTTCCAGCTCTCTCTACCTCCAGAGAAACTAACATTATATAACGAGGAGGTAGTCAAGAGATACATAGAGGGGAAGAAAGAGATAGACACAAAGTAAGAGATTGGTCGGTTTTTGACTTAATTGCAAATTATGACTAATTAGAACCAATTAAAACAGAATTTTTTTCAAATATAATTCAATCCTAAAAGTAAGGAATAATTTTGTGTCATTAAACTAAACAGTAAAAAAGGCTTTAGGAAGCAAAAGTTGATTAACTCAGCTTTAGTATAATAATAATAATAATATATATATGGTTATTTCCTATAACTCCAACCTAAAAAGGGGAACCACTCTGAATTAATTTTATCTGTTATTAATTTACCCATTATTTTCCCATTAAACTAACCCTAAACCCAACCAGTCTTCTTTTTTCCTAGTAGATTAATAAATAAATAATTTATCAGTCAATCAAAGTGGTTCCCCTTTTTTAGGTTGGAGTTATAGGAAATAACCATATATATATATATATATATATGCTAGCTGTTTCACAAAGCACTCATCTCTTGGGATAAGAGAGTATAATTTATGAGTACTCATTGTATTGTATAATATTAATAAGATATTTATCAAATTAATTTCAAGTCACTCCATATGAAGTTGTAGAAATTAATATGGATGAATTATTGTTATAAAGAAGAAATAGAAAAGAGAAATAAGATATGAGGAATTGTTTTATTTCTTACTTCTTGAATGGCAGCAGATTTACTCCCCATGATGAGGCGGCACATAATGATATGTTCCAGCAGCATCAATTGGAATGATGACAGCAGAGGATGAGCATCAAGCACTGTGAACAAGAGACAGAGACAAAAGAAACAGGTGAGAAGACATTTCCACAAATACAACACAAGACAAACAATTAGAAAAGGAAAAAAAAACAAAACAGATTTTCCTAAAAATCAAATGACACGGACCATATGACCTTTAGGCACCTCTTTTGCGATCTCAATTCATAAGGACATGTTTTTCATTTACACCGTCAAAATCAGGTTGTTTGTTAGGCGTTAGTTTTATAATACAATAAAAAAAAATCGTCTGTTAACAACTGGATTTTGACGGTGTAAATGAAAAACATGTCCTTATGAATTGAAATCGGAAAAGGGGTGACTAAAAGTCCAACACTAAAAGACATGACAGAGGCATGAATCCATCTTTTCTCCCCACAGTTATGGGTAAATAGGAGTGTAGACAGGGCTATTTAGCCCTGGTATGGCAACCAGTCTAAGAGAAGGAAAAAAAAAAAACTGAATTCAAATCAGTGTCATCCTGCCTTTGGTAGACTGGTGGAGTAAATATATACATCATTTCCAACCAACAAAGATTTTAAATTGAGAAATTTTACAAAACATTAAAACTTGCATCAAAGCAGCAGATCAACTAATGGTTGGAAAGTTTCATATATTTTCTATGAATACTACTTCATAAAATTGACATGTAGTATTCATATATTTCATGAATACTACATATTAAATGGTGGAAACATCTTTTTTTTTTTAATTAAAAGAGAAAAACTAATAGATAAAAAGTAATCAATGTTTTGGCTTTGGGCAGATTATTAAAACCAAAAAATATACTAAAAAATAAAATAAAGTAAAGAGCAAAGTTGATAGAGTATTAGCAAGGGAGTCTATCCCCTTTTCACTAGCACTAGACCAATAAGATTATTTTTGCTGAAATGGAGCGCCACACCTACCGTCGGCTCCCCACTTTACCGCACAGATCAGATTACCTAATCTGTTCTACTCATACACAGAGTTGGCAGGGACCAGTATTGAACTCTGAACCTTACGATTCCCAGGACGATGTTCTACTGACTTAGCTAAACCGGGCCCCATCCAAAAATAAAATAAAACTCACTTATTAAGTCAAGAGCAGAAATTAACAAGAAAAAGTTTTAAATAAAACGGCGGAATGCATACTTTTTAATTTTTCAATTTGCATGAGAGCTTTGTCTGTATATTTTTGTGCTTTGTCCATATACCCTGCTTGCATGGAATGCATCACTGTAACCTGAAAAGACAAGAAGACAAAAAAATAAATACAATCCTGAATAGAAATATTACAGAGTTTGAGTTTTGTGTAGTGTAATTATTATGGTCTACAGAGAATTTAGGGATTGAAAAGAAAACAGATTTCTGGAGAAAGAGAAGAAAAAGAAATAAGAACAAAGGTTAAAATTTGGAAGGGCAAATAATCAACGTGGGGGGGGGGGGGAAAGAGCAGCAATTGAACGATGAATGACCCAGAACAAAAATAAAAACGGAAGTTCTGGGTTTTGACCGGAAGCGAATGTGACCTTTCTCCACCCCCAGGACCAAAAACAGAAGAAGAGAAAAATTAGTCTGGCTGGGCCTTCATAAGGGGTAGAGGGGGGCTTCCCGGGTTCCTCCAGGATGTGTTTCACATAGTAGTACCGAACATAATTTACAATAGAATAATTTGACTGTACCTCTCTCTCACTCCTTTCTGAAAAAGAACCCACGAGCCTAGAAAGAAATAAACAGCCCCTTTGTGACTAGACGACTTCTACTACTAAAAACTACCACTACAACTCGAATTTGGCCCTATGAAACATTTGTTTAACTGCATATCAACCTCTGTAGGTCATTTAATGCCAGAAAGGGTTATATAGGATGTTTTTCATATGGGTTTCAGTCTTTAGAGTAGGGGTTTTATGGTGGTATTCGGTTATGTTTGGTTAGTTTTAGTGAAAGAATCGGTTTGGTTAGATCTTGTTGAAAAGGTTGCTTTTTTTTTTATAGAAAATTTAAGATGTCTTCTGGTTTGATATTTTTGAACAGGTCTCTTAAGCTTTTTTGTCCGGTAATATTTGGTGCAGGTTTGTCTGAGACTTTTGCAGTTTAGCGGTGGGGTTAGTAAGCTGTACCTTACATGTTGAGAATACTGGGCGTCCTCCCTTTTTAAAAGATGAGA
This sequence comes from Doryteuthis pealeii, assembly GCA_023376005.1. Lineage (NCBI taxonomy): Eukaryota > Metazoa > Mollusca > Cephalopoda > Myopsida > Loliginidae > Doryteuthis > Doryteuthis pealeii. The sequence continues at coordinate 33,476,289 of CM042161.1, read as the reverse complement.
ATGGGGGATGTGGGTGTGCCCAATACGCAGGCTGGAGAGTATCATATCCGGACGCGCTTTGTTCGTGGGGGTTGGGAATCTGCTTGTCCACAATTCTGCCTTTCAATTTCGCTACAGATTATGTAGAATTTGTTTTTCATATGGGTTTCAGTCTTTATAGTAAGGGTTTTATATTGGTATTCGGTTATGTTTGGTCAATTTTGGTGAAAGAATCAGTTTGGTTAGATCTTGTTGAAAAGGTTGCTTTTTTTTTTTAGAAAATTTAAGATGTCTTCTGGTTTGATATTTTTGAACAGGTCTCTTAAGTTTTTTTTGTCTGGTAATATTTGGTTCGGGTTTGTCTGAGACTGCTGCAGTTTAGGAGGATGTGTTTAATAGTGAGCTGTATTTTGCATGTTGAACATACTGGGGTGTCCTCCCTTTTTAAAAGGTGATTACACATTGACAGCACTATGGGTCCTGCAGTAGTAAACATCATTCACTTTATTTTGTACCAAGTCCTTTAGTATATTTAATATGTTTTATGCAATGAGAAATATTTTTCAATAAACAAAAGTCCCAGCGTGAATCTTTTCATAGCTCTTCGTGACATAACCACTGTACTTCCTTCTTTGCGATAGCCCCCCCCCCAGTATATATCACAAGAAAAATTGAAGAGATAGGCACATAAGGTCTTGTTGTCCAGCTTTTATCATGGTAAATACATTAGATTACAATGACAAAAGTTAGAATCACTGAAAGACTCAGGATTTTACAAGAAATTTTACTCTACCTTGTCAATATAATTAGGCATTACTCTCCAACAAACACAATAAAATAGAAAAAAAAAAAAAGAAAGAGAAAAGAGGGGTAAAATAATTATTTCATGGATAAACTGTAAATGATATCTCTTATTATAATGGAGGTTTGGTGTGTCTGTAACCAAAACTTTGTCACTGCTTATGTCACAATACCTTCACAGGAATTGCGCAAGTTTATCAATGAGTATTTGATTTATAGTCTAAATCAATAATACATAGAATAAACCTTATTTATTAACAAGGTCTCTATGAAAATCTGAGTTAGATTTGCCTCATACCAGTCCATGTTATTAGTATGTTTAAAATCCTGCAATGTGACATATATCACTAAGAAATAAAGGTTTACATAATATATGGTGTAGTTAATTTGCATGCTGGTTTTAACAAAATGGGTTTAATAAATAATTACTTGGTCTTATTGATCTCTTATTAGGGGCCGGGTTAGCTCAGTCGGTAGAGCGTTCGGCTAGAAACAACAAGGTTCCTAGTTCGATACCGGTCCTCGCCAACTCAGCGTATGAGTAGCACAGGGATCTGTGCGGTAAAGTAAGGAGCTGATGGTAGGTGTGGCGCGCTCCACCTCAGACGCCAAAACAATCTCCTTGGTCTAGCGCTATTGAAAAGGGGATAGACTCCCTCGCTGATTGGCTAATACCAACTTTAGGCCGCCCCGACAACTTTATTTTTTAAAAATTATTATTGATCTCTAATATTGTTTTATTCTCCAACATATTAAAATCAATCCTATGAATGATTTTATATAGAAACCAACTAAAATATAATTAAAGTGTAATCTTTTTATATGTGCTCTTATTTAATTCTGATAGTCTTTCTAATTCAATATATATCACTACATTAAAATTTAAATACACCCGGAGGGTGCATATTCTTGTTAGTTTACTAAATAGAGAACAAACAGATATTTTTTCCAATGCTCAGATAATTACATAACTGACCTAATTACAAAGTGTTTACAATTGCTAGCTTGTAAAATCCATTGAGTTATATGGAGGTGCACTTAGTTTAATGGTTATTATTATGGTAATAAAATCTGCAACCAGAGTTCAAATCCTAGATAAAGCTGTTTGTGCTTTGCACTAATGCCCCCCCACACACACACGCACACTTCCAGCTATGGGTAGGGCAAATTGGGTTATTTAACTTTTGTAAAACAACCAGTCTAGGAGAATGAAAACTTTGAATTCAAAATAGATGTACTCAACTTAACAAATTGATCTTGTATCACATTCTGCTCATAGCGGCAGAGAAGTTTGGTAAATACTATCACAGTTATATTCAATTAAAATAAAGATTACTGAAAGCTTTGGGATTCTAAAAGTACTAAAATCATTTGTATTATTTAGATTATTTTCCTCATTTTTATTGTTATCTGTACAATGTTTCAAGCGTTCTTCAGGTATTTCTTATCGACTCGGGAACCTACTTGCCGTAATCGGGAGCCTTCATGGAACTTTGAACCCGAAATGTTGTACAGATAACAATAAAGATGAGAACAATAGTCTGAATAATCCAAATTATCAAGCCTCATCTCAAAAATTCAGAGACATAGAGTAGATAACAATAAAGATGAGGACAATAGTCCAAATAATACAAATTATCAAGCCTCATCTAAAATATTCAGAGAAATAAGACTAAAATCATTATAAATAAAAATAACAATTCTATCAAGCATCTTAACAGGAATATCTAAAAAGAAAAGAAAAAAAAAAAAAAAAAAAAAAAAAAAAAAAAAAAAAAGAAAAAGAAAAAAAAGAAAAGAAAAGAAAAAGAAAAAAAAAAAAGAAAAAAAAAAAAAAAAAAAAAAGAAAAAGAAAAAAAAAAGTCTATGTTAAAACCGGGAATTTTTGTAAAAGAATTTCCTTTCATTGTTTTTTAAATTTCTGTTTTACTTACCAGATAAACTAAGACACACATATGTTCTTTTGGCAGCCATTGGAACTGGTCAATCTGATTGCTTGAAAGAGGTTCTGTAATAAAAGAGGAAAAAATCATTTTTATTTACTCAATTATTTGAACTAGTATCCTCTTCGTTGGATTGTTGGATTTTACAGAATGTCAACCCTTATTGGGTTATTCTATACCATCAATGTTTTGTTTTATTCATTCTTGATGAGTACTTAATTTTTTTTAAACACATTTTATATTTAATCTATGGATGGGACCCTAAAAGGTACTATCATTCTGGGGAGTAGACCTGGGAGTAATGGTGATGAAGGGGTACTCCACCTTCCAAAATTGGAAATTTCACCATCAGACTAGCAATAACAGCTAGTTTCGTAAAATCATTGGACATAAACAATTTTTCACCTTAATTGGTTCAAATCGCAATTCCTCTGGTATTTCAAAATCAAATATTTATATGGTTGGAAAGAAAATAAATTAATCTTTTTAAATTTGTGTTTTTAACCATTGAATTATTTTTTACGGCGAGTTAAAACGGTATTATTTTTAAACAAAGCAGTACATGCTACATGCAGGCAAGCTTTGTTAAATAAAATTATATACAGTTATTCTATTTCTTGTATGTAATACAACATAGCAGTTATTTAAAAAGGTATTTTAACTACAAAGTGATGTTATTTATTAAATTAATACTATATATGTGTATATATGCCGTATTAAAATGAAAATGTTGAATAATCTTGTGGTAAACTTTAAAAGAAACAAAAAATCTTGATAATAATGGATAATGGAGATACATAAAATTTAAGTGCAGAATCAGAAAGAACATACAATTTTACATAAGAATGCAAAGTTTTATCAAAATTGTTCCAAAAATAAGGAAATGGTGAAGAAATTACTAAATTTCTTGTTTTCAATTAGTCCATGATTTGACATTTTTTTAACAAAATCATGTCCACTTTTGTACCCCCAATTTTGGGGCTTTAAATTCTCATAACTTTTGAAGCACTGGGGATATTTTCATAATTCAAACAGTTCTGAAATCCATTTACAAAGCTCTATATAACTAATGTGATTAAATAACAATAAGCACAAATAAAATAAAATCAACTTGGAATGCTAATCAGAGTTTAACTTCATACCCAGGACATTAAGACCTACAGCCACCACCTTATAGCACATGTATAATAAAAAGGCTTGGGTATACCATATGGGTAATAGAGTTGAGACAATCATATAGGTGCTAGGGCTTGACGTGACCAGCCAATTGATCGGAGGGACCTCTCTGACCGTACATCTAGCTTAATTAATATCCAAAGTGGAGTGTTGCAATTCATGCTGCTCAGCTACCAATTAAGCATCATGAGCTGCCATCCACAGCCAACAGTTGGTCCCATGGGGGTGGAGAGATTTTACAGACTACCTTTGTCAATAATAGTGTATATCTGAAATTGGAAGCTGATGTCAGGACTCTACCCCCACCTCCAACAAACACAACCTAACTAGCAATCAGCTAGTGTCCCAACAATGAAGTTCCGTTTACTCTGGTCGTGTTTGGTTTAGTTTGTTATATGGCATAATTCGGTAAATTATAAATTTATATATATCTATAAATTTATAAATGTATAATTTTTTGAAAAGATTATATATTTAATGCCAACAAAGTTTGAATAAATTCATTCTTAATGAATACTCAATTTCTTTTATAAAAACATTTGGACCATATGACCTTTAGGCACCCCTTTTTCAATCTCGATTCATAAGGACATATTTTCATTTACACCATCAAAATCCGGTTGTTTGTTAACAAACGATTTTTAGAGTTTTTTTTATTATAATAAAACTAACCCCAAACAAACAACCGGATTTTGACGGTGTAAATGAAAAAATGTCCTTATTAATCGAGATCACAAAAGGGGTGCCTAAAGGTTATATGGTCCAAACATTTTACTATTTAACCTATAGCTGATTGATTGGAGGGGGCCTCTCTGACTGCCTGTCTAGTCTAAGTAGGGGCCAAAGTAGAGTGTTGCATGTCATGGACTGCTCATCCACCTGGGTTCCATCCTTAAGCATCACGGGTAGCCACCCACCAACAGCCCCATTAGGGGGGGGGGTCTTGCCCCCTGCAGAGGTGCAGTTGGTGTATTCTAACACCCCAGCCGACGGGGCGAACAATGGTTGTGTCTTGACATTTGTTCCTTTAATCATTTATATAACATCTGTTGGAAATTTGCACAGATCATATGACCTTTAGGCACCCCTTTTGAGATCTTGATTAATAAGGACATTTTTTTATTTACACCATCAAAATCCGGTTGTTTGTTAACAGATGATTTTTAGAGTTTTTTTTTAAATTATAAAACTAACCCCTAACTCTAACCAACAACCAGATTTTGACAGTGTAAATGAAAAAATGTCCTTATGAATCAAGATCACAAAAGGGGTGCCTAAAGGTCATATAGTCCATTTGCACCATTATCAATGTAGGCGTGGACGGCAAAAATGAAGACAATCTACACCCATCCATTGCATAAATGGTTCAGTTCAAAATTCCTAGGTTACCAACTATGACAAAAGATACCTGAAGAAGGCTTGAAGGCACATTGGTTGAAACATTGTAAACTATAATAACAACCAAGATGAGGATACTAGTCTGAGAGCATCAGCATAAAGAAAAGTTTTTCAGTCAGTTTATGGTCAACCAATCAACATATCAAATTAAATTTGGTTCATTCCTTTTATGCCATGTCAACCCTTGTTGGCTTATTTAATACCAAAGGTAGTTTTTTGATTCAGGTGACTATTCTTTATTTATAAATAATTATAATTTCAAGTAACTATTCTTAATACAAATAATTTGCACACAGCTATATGGTTTCAAGTATTCTTGTCTAACACAAATAATATTTTGTATAGTCTGTCCTATTTTTTACCTTTGTTTCTTTCTAATAAAAACAGAATGGTCCATTATTTAGCTGAGGTGATAAACTGATAAGAAATAAGAATTTGGCAATTAAGCAACACCAGATAATCAGGATTTTTGTTTAGCATTGATCTTGGACGATTTGGAGAGTTTCATTTTTAACCAGAGAGTATTGCAAGATAACAGATGGAAAATTAAGGAACAAGCGTATTAATATATAGTCTTGATTTATATGACTTTGTAAGAATAAAAAAAAAATCATCTTACCATCATCAGAATGCAACTGTGTAACTGTTTGTATACTTTGTTGTAATTGTTTCAAACAAGGCTTCACACTTTTCACCTAAGGAAAAAAAAAAACAAAAAAAAAATAATAATATTGATATGACAAGAAAATTCAAATTGTAGAATTTATTGTAAAATTTGAAAAGGATTTGTTGATAGCAAATAATTTTCGAGGTGTCAGAAAATGGCTGACCAATAGCAGATGTAGAATTATTGGCATGCAAATGTAATGAAACAAATAATAGACAAGTGAAAAAGTGAATTCAGGTGAGAGTGAAAACTGTTAGATTGGTTGGTTGGCTTTTAAGGCATGTCAACTCATTGGGTTATTTTATGCCAAAGACGTTTTGTTTTATTCATTCTTAAAGGTAGAAGATTTTGTATAGAACCACCCCCAAAGATTTGGACATTAATGTCCAAAGAGAGCATAGCCCAGAACCACGTCCAAAGAGAGCATAGCCCAGAACCACGTCCAAAGAGAGCATAGCCCTAATGGCCGTCAATGTTCAGATCTTTGAGGGTGGTTCTGGGCTGCTGCTGCATCCCTCAAGAACTGAAGTCTCAGTCATAATCAACTATGAATAAACATCAATGACTACTTTCTTCTGACAAGTTACAATCATTATTTTACTAATAAAAACATTTTCATTCTTATTCAGTTGGTGATATTTTACAACCAGTTTTAGGAATTAAAAAGGGACACAACTTGCAGAGTTTCCTCCCTTCACTCATCAGTGATTGTGTGAAGATTTTATTATATATATATATATATATAAAATTTTTATGTATATTTACGATGGCTTGATTTTAACAGCATGTCAACCCATCCATTGTTTGAATCAATACAACTGCATGTTTTAACAAGAAAATATCATAAAATATGTTCTTAATAACAATTAAGTTCATTTCAAATAATGCAAAATTAAGAACACATTTTATGATATTTTCATGTTAAAACATACAGTTGTATTGATTCAAACAAATTCGTATTTTCAGTGTAGATTTACGGTGAAATGAAAATGGCCGACCAAAACAAAATGAAACAAACAAGGTAGGTTACTTTCAGTTATGTAGCTAATGTTCAGATTTCCCTTTCTTCCCTCGCAATGAAAATGGAATGGTCCATTATTTATCTGAGATGACAATAGGGCATAACATTTAAACAATGCATCTATATCTTGTACATTCTTTTTCTTTCTTTCTTTCCCTTCTATTGAAACAGATGATACAATAGATAAGCTATGTTCCTATGTCTATCTTTCTCCCTTTTTATTTTTATTCCCTTTCTTCCCTCATAATTAAAATGGAATGATCTATTACACTGGCCTGCGATATTTTCAACGTCCAATGTATAAGAGCTAATATCAAGACATTTTTTTACGCTGAATCCAAAAATCACCCCCCCCTCATCAGATCAAATTTTTTAAGATACAAGCTATTACTTAAAATGTAAAGAACCAAGATTAAGTCCCATCCTCACTCTGACAGGCATTTTTCGGCACTTCCATAGCATATCACATTGCAGTAGTAAAGCTCATCAAAATGACATACTATTCATTTGTGACAAGTCCACAGACTTTTGAATAAGTGTTATTATGTACAATTTGTGTGAAGTATTAAAGTACATCTTAAAAACCAGACCTGACCAAACAAAATGAATGATATTTTCGAATTCAGCATAAAATGGCAATCATATATCACTTGATAAAATTGTAATCTTCAGCACACCTTATACTATATTTTGACTTCAGCATTCATTTGTGACAATTTGAGTCACAGACTTTTGAATAAGATTATGTACAATTTGTTGTGAAGTATTTAAGCACATCTTAAAAACCAGACCTGACCAAACACAATGAATGGTATTTTTGAATTCAGCATAAAATGGTGATTTTTATATCACTTGATAAAATTGTAATCTTCAACACACCTTATACTATATTTTGAATAAGTGTTATTACATACAATTTGTGAAGTAAACAAGCACATCTTAAAAACCAGACCTGACCAAACACAATGAATGGTATTTTTGAATTCAGCATAAAATGGCAATTGTATCTCACTAGGTAAAACTTTGACCTTTGGAAAAATATTTTTAATGCAGACCAGTGTTATTTATCTGAGGTGATGACAAGGCAATGACACATAAGTAAATTAATATATAATAAGATTTGTACTCACCTGTCCAGCCATTAAATAATGACACACTTGAAGAACTAAAAAGAAAACATTGAGGGATTCTTTTTGGGTGGGGGAACCTTTGTAGTGCTCAATCAATGCACCAGATAATGATAACACTTCTTTAACTTCTGAAACTTTTTTATCAACCAGCAGTAACTGAAAGGACAAAGACAAACAAATGGTTAAAAAGGAAATTAAACATTAAGAGAAAGAAACTTTTCTTGCTTCTAATTTGGAATCTAAAGAGAAACGCTGAATCTTCAACCAAGTTGAGACAATGTTTGTCAAAAAGTTTAAATAATTATAAGCAGAAATTTTTTTGGATTTAAATGATTTTTTGGAAAGAGAAATTTGGAGAGAGAGAAAAAAAAGAGAATCATTTAAAATTTTTTTGGTTTGGTTTGTTTTGTTTTACGGCATATCAACCTCAGTGGGTCATTTAATGCCGATAAAGTTTTGAAATAAATGGATACTCAACATTGTCTATTTAGGATGGACCTAACAGGGGGTCAAAGTGGACCAGGGAGCAATGGTGATGAAGGGGTGCTCACATTCCCCAAACCTCCAGAACTGGAACCTCACCATTAGATAGGTTTAACATCATTCCCAGGACATGTAGACCCTCAGCTACCACCTTCTAGCACCCATATGATAAAAAGGGTTGGGGCTATCACAGGTGCTAGAGCTTGACAGGACCAGCCGATTGATCACGGGGGCCTCTCCGCCCGCTCATCTAACCTAAGTAAGAGCCAAAGTGGAGTATTGCATGTCATGGACAGCTCAACCACCTGGGTTCTATCTTTAAGCATCACGGGTTGCCACCCATGGCCAACAGTGATTGTTTTACCCCTTTGCAGAGGTGCAGTCGGTACATTAAATTTTTTTTGTAACATCTAATATTTTTGTTTCTTTATTAATTGCAGATTTTAAAAAAGTCTTTAATTTGTAGTCAGACCAAAAGTAAAAGCTAAGTATCTAGCTATAGTACTTTTATGTAAACGGCCATTTGTAATGGGATTTTATTGCTTATAAATATACAGGAGTTATTTACATAAGGACTCATCAAAAGTGACAGTGATGAATTGTCAACAAAGATTCCAAGAGAACCAGAAAAAGAATGGCACTTGGTTGGAGCAAATTCATAATTTTAACTTAGTCTTGCCATTTGTATTTTCAACAATCATCAAGTATGGGTAATTTATTATTTGAGCTGCAGAAAAATAAAGAGTTTAAGTAGAGAAGAATGTCTTTTTGCAAGACAAACATTTTGAAGGAAGGTTTGTTTTACAGCATATCAACCTCAGTGGGTCATTTAATGCCAATAAAGTTTTGAAATAAACTAATTCTTAATGGATAATCAATTTTGTTTATAAACTCATGTTTTTCTATTTAACCACTGATGGGACCCTAACAGGTACTACTACTCCGGGTCAGAGTGGACCAGGGAGCAATGGTGATGAAGGGGTACTCCACATTCCCCAAACCTACAAAACTGGAACCTTACCATCAGATAGAGTTTAACGTCATTCCCAGGACATGTAGACTTGCAGCCACCGCCTTCTAGCACCCATATGATAAAAAGGGCAATAGGGTTGGGGCAATCATTTAGGTGCTAGGGCTTGACGTGACCAGGCGATTGATCTGAGGGGTCTAAGTGGAGTGTTGCAGGTCATGGACTGGGCTCCATCCTTAAGCATCACTGGTTGCTACCCACGGCCAACAGGTGGCCCTATTTGGGGGAGTCTTACCCCTCTGCAGAGGTGAATTCTAACGCCTCGCCAACAAGGCGGACAAACATTTTGTTCAATGAAAACTAAACTAGATTTTGTTTAGGAGTGCAATGTTTGTTTTGTCTTTTTTTCTTCATTCTTGTATTTTCAACAATCATCAAGTAGGTTTTTAATAAAAAAAAAATAAATAAAAAAAATAAAATAAAACATGGCACACCTAAACAAAATGTTTGTCCTGCAAAAAGACATTATTCATTTTTTCTCAAACCTTTTTTTTTTTTACAGCTTTTTTAAAAATTGATTTAACTCTTTCTCATTCTTTTTTTTCTTCTTTCCTTCCTCCTTTTTATCATGTTTGATTGAAACAGATTAGCATTATTGCTTCTGCACGCTCACCTCCTCTTTCTTTCTTTATATTTTTTGTATCATATGACCCTTTTCTTCCCTTTCTTTTTTTTTTATGATAAAAACGGAATGGTCCATTATTTAGCTGAGGTAATGACACTCATAAGAAATAAGCATTCGGTGGATAAATAACACCAGATAATGAAGATTTAAATTTTTGCATTTCATATTGGATGATTTGGAAGGTCTCATTTTTAACCTGAGGGTGTTGCAAGATGATAACAGTTGTACAATTCAATCAAATGAGGATGACAAGTGAAAATCTATTCTTTGTAAGAGGTAAAAGGAAATTATCAACCCCACCAGATTTATAAGTAAAAGTGAGAAGACGATTTATAAGAGAGAGAGAGAGAGAGAGACACAAGCAATGGGATTAAATGGTCAAGGGTCGGTTTAGCTCAGTCAGTAGAGCACTTGCCTAAGAATCACAAGGTTCATGGTTCGATAATGGCCCTCGCCAACTCAGCATATGAGTAGCACAGGGTTCTGTTGGTAAAGTGAGGAGCTGATGGTAGGTGTGGCACTCCACCTCAGATGCAGAAACAATTTCCTTGGTCTAACACTAGTGAAAAGGGGATAGACTCCTTCGTTGTGTCTGATACCGACATTAGGCCACCCTGTCGACTTTACTTATTGGTAACAATTAAAAGATTTTTTTTTTAAATAAATAAATAAATAAAAGATAAATTAGACTTACCATTCCTTTACTGAGAAGGAAGAGAAGACGGAGATAATCAGAACGAGCCGTAAGAGCAAAATCTGAACCGACACCCAATAGCTGACATGCAGATGCATATTCTCTCTCAGATGCATGAATTTGCTGAAAGAAAAAAAAAAAATCAATTTTTGTGATCATGGAATTAGTCAAGATAAAATTGTTAGGAAAAAGTTAATTTCTATTTTATTTAAAAAAAATTTTTTTTTTTTTTTTTAAATCCCACAAATAAAAAAAATGATAACTAATATTACTAATTTTACAAAAATTCTTTAACTCTTAACATTCTATATTGCCTCATTCAACCCGTCTGGAAGTCACATTCATTTTCCTAATCTACCCCAAACGATAACCTTTGTTTAAATGTAATATTAAACATATTTAGAAGTCTTTGATTTACGGGAAATAACAGGTAACTTTTAGCTAATTATAGGAATTAGGCGCTGGACTTAGAAAATTCTCAACAGGATGTTAAGAGTTAATAAAGAAAATATTAGGTTAGATGAATTTACAATCATATTCTTTTTTTTTTTTTTTTTTGGTAGTGTGTGAGTGATACATTTAAATTTCAAGATCTATTCAATAGAATTGATACCCAAAGACAGTTACTAGTCTGTGCATTGGCTTCTATACTCAAATGCTAGGTATTTGCACACTTTTAGAGGTAAGATCCCCCAATGGCCACCTGTTGACCGTTGGTGGTGACCCATGATACTTAAGGACGCAGTCTATAACATGCAAAACACCACTTTGGACCTTACTTAGGCTAGACGGCAGTTGGAGAGGCCCCTTCTGATCAATCAGCTGGTCACATCAAGCCCTAGCCCTCTATGATTGTCCCTACCCTATTGCCCTTATGGCAAGCCCCAACCCTTTTATCCTATATGATAACCTCAATCTTAGAATCCTGAATCTCTCATTCATGGGGCCTGGTTGAAAAATAGCTTAACTCTTAACATCCTGTTAAGAATTTTAAGTCCAGAGCCCCATTCCAATAAGGATTTATCAATAAATGGCTAAAAATGGCCTTTTCATTTAAAGTTACCTGTTATTTCCCGTAGATCAAAAACTACTACATTAATATTAATTAATATTACTTTAAAACAAAGGCTATCGTTTGGGGTGAATTAGAAAAACAAATGTGACTTCCGGCCGAGTGGAATGAGGTGGTATAGGACGTTAAGAGTTAAAATGAAAAATGTTGTAATTTGTTATTCAACAGATTATATTTTAAATTGGCTATAAGATATATGAAATAATAAAATTACATATAAAATTTAATAGATAATAGCAATGAAAAAAAAAAAAAAAAAATGAAAATCTTTCATCTCTCGATTCTGCTGGATTCAAGAGGTGCAGTTGGTGTATTCTAAAGCCCCAGCTGATAGGGCTGTTTAAGGTTGAGGAAAGAACATGTAGCATTAGATTTGACTTTGGACTTTCAATGTAAAAATTCAACTGCAATACTGTTTAAATGATTAAAAAAAAAGTGCTGAGAAAATTCAACTGTTTCACTAATTAGGGTGATTTTCTCAAATTTGTGGACTGTATGAAGAGAGGTTTTGCCCAGGGAGTTATTTTAGCTGCTGAGTGTCTTCAGCAGTTTTTCCCCCCAAGTGGGGTGCATGGCAATTTAGGGGTGTGCAAGGGGACCAGTGTGAAATAAATGGAATTGGTTCCATTTTCTTCCTCCTCCTCCTCCTCCCTCTAAAGGACGAAAACAATTTCTAAAACAATCATCATACACATGGGTCATCATATCTTATTATAATGGACATTCAGTTTCTGTCTGTCTGTAACCGAAAATATGTCACTGCTTACATCATAATACTCTCAGGAATTGCGTAAGTTTATCACTGAGTATTTAATTTATAGTCAAAATCATTCATACATAGAATCAATCTTATTAACAATGTCTCGATGAAAATCTGAGGTAGATTTGATTCAAAACAATGTTATTAGTGCATTTAAAATTCTGCTATGCGTCTTATATATCACTAACTAATAAAGGTTTATATAATATATGGTGTGGTTAATTTGCATACTGGTTTTTAACAAAACCAGGTTTAATAAATAATTACTTGGTGTTTTTGATCTGATGTTATTGTTTTACTCTCCAATGTATTACAATCAATCCTATGAATGATTTTATATAGATGCCAATTAAAATATAAATGAAATAAGTGTAATCTTTTTATATGCATTCTTATTTAATTTCATTGGTCTTTCTAATTTAATATATTTCATTACATTAAAAATTAAATACTTATGCCCGGAGGGCACATATTCTTGCTAGTAATATTAATGAAGGAGTACAGCTGCTTTTTCTTCATTAGCTATGTATTTATTTTCTAACAGGAAATAATTACTTGTCGCCCCCCCCCATTAAACATAAGAAAAAAAAAATTGTTGACTGACAGTAATGTTAATTAATTTCTATTAATTAGAGCATTTTTACCATTCCTTAAAAATCCAAGAGAATACAGTGCCAATTTTCTTTGGAAAGTTAGAAGATATTTCCATGGCTATATCATCAACATCACCATGGCACACCACATAGTATAATGGTTAGTCAGTCAGGCTAGCAGAACATTATTATTAGCGAGTTTAATTCTCACTAGATGTTTCATACTTCTAGCCTTGTGTTAACTAAGCTAAAATCAGTAAATAACATCTACATGGGTCATATGGTGTGTTTTCATAATTAGTGAATATTGGGCTAATATATTTATATATATAAAATAAGATTTTACAAATATTTGTCTTTGTAGACAAGTGCATATAACAATTTCATCAATGTGGAATAGAACCTTCATGATGGGGTCGTGTAGAACAGGATTTTACTCAATACTGCACCCCCCCCCCAACATAACCAAATTCAATTTGTATTCACCACTAAATAAATTAATTGAATGTTAAAATACAAAACATAACTAATTTATCAATGTTTAATACAATTTACATGAGAAAAGGGTTATTTCCTATAAGTCTAACATGATAAAAGGGGAACCACTCTTGACTGATAAATTATTTATTTATTGATCTACTAGGAAAAAAAAGACGGTTGGGTTGGGTTAGTTTAATGGGAAAATAAATAAATAATTTATCAGTCAAGAGTGGTTCCCCTTTGATCATGTTAGACTTCTAGGAAATAACTGAGAAAAGAATCCGTAAACGATAAAAATAAATGCATCTTTAATTCTTGTATTTTTTTTTAATGAGAAGGATGGGTTTGGTGGGCGCTGAGGAGATCACAAATATTGCCGTATTTTTCGAACTATAAGGTGCACTTAAAATCCTTATATTTGCTTAAAAATCGGCAGTGTGCCCTATAATCCGGTGGACCTTATGTATGAATCTTGGTTGTGCTTAGGCCTTGTGACCTCGAACAATTTCTATGTTGACACTGCTGTAACGGAATCACTTGTGTGGTCTCTTAAAAATTGGGTCGAGAAAAAAAAAAAAAAAACATTCACAAGGTTTGTAGAGACAGAAAGTCAAGGAATCGGACTTTTTCCAGACTTCTTGTCAACCAGAGTTCTTTGATTTGGTTGCCGAATGAAGCAGTGAACTTTCACAAGCTAAACCAATCAGAGAACAATACATAGCTATCCGGCAATCAAGACAAATCTTGTTCGCTTACCCCTGCCACTTTTCCTGATGCGTACTGTCCTTCAACATACCAGTAATTAAGACCCCAAAATGGCACCTGTTAAGAGACATGCTTTATGCGCCTTATACTCTGGTGTGCCTTATATATGAAAATAGACCCGTTCACTGATACTGCGTCTTATAATCTGGAGCACCTTATTGTCCGAAAAATACAGTAAGTGGCAGGTTTGTGAATTTGATCAGTAAATCACTACATTCTACAAGGGTTGCAGAAAAGTTCATAGGTTAAGATACTATCGTGGAAGGCGACCAAATGTGGTTTATTTTTCAACTTAGTTCCTCTATCAATGATATTGAGCACTGTCTACTTACAAATATAGCACCCATATAATCTACAACACACACATTTTTTTTTATAGTAAATATTGTATTTATATTATGTCCTAATGCATTTAAATTTCTCCCTTAATACACTTCATTTACAGGGGGGAAAAATACATTCTTTATTTTGTCTCTTTTGTTTAAAATGACTTAGAACTATGCCCCACCTCCCAGTTAAATCTTATGTATTTGTGCTAATGTCATCTATTTAATAGAAAACGGTACCTGTGGACTTATTCCAAGTTAAAACTTAGAAAAAAATAAATTCATAAATTTTTTTTTTTAAACCGGTGTGGTGGACCTGTAGATCATCAGATCATCTACCTAAGTTCCCCAAAGCCTTTCAGTCATCTTGCCTCGGCTAGACTTTGAGGAAGGAGAGCATGCAGTGCGTGTTGCACAAGCGCACACAATGTCAACATATGCAGATATTTCTACAAGTCCCATGGTGATGAGGGAATGGTGACGTGTGCAGGTTTGACAGCCTGGAAGCACACAGCTGTGAATCTACAAGTGACGAGGCTCATGACCCATCTAAAGGCACTGCATTGTCATTAAACAGCAACGTGCTTCAGTGAGGTCATGTGTGACTGAGCAGCCCCTTGGGTAGCACTGTTCACCCAGACATTTGGGAAGAGTCTAGAAAAGGTGGCCTGAACAAATGCCTATCAAGCTGGCCAGCAACCTGTGGTTTGACGGCCGTTCCCATTAGCAGGGCGAAAACAAGAAAATATTACATAAAACATAGGCTAACAATAGCCACCTGGAATGTCTGGATACTTCTTGATCTTGAGGGATTGGGAAACACCAAACCCCTGAAACTGTCTCGACATGGGGTAGACATCAAGTGATATTTATGAGATTGTGACACACTAGAAGGTGAAGAGCAAGCTATTGACAAAGTGCCAGATTGGTGAGGTTCATTAGCACTGAAAGACAAACTGTATTCAAGCCATAACAAAGAGTGTTGTCTAATTAAATTAATAGTGTGTCAATTAACAGCCACACATAAACTAATAGAATTAAATTCAAATATTTACTGCTGTGGAAATATCAAAACAAGTACAAGACTGACCTACAAGGAAATGACAATGCTTTAATTTGAACAGGTTTAATTCTTATTGGGAAAGTGTAGATTTTTACACAAGAACTATTCACAATTAAATGTTTGTTTGTTTTGTTTTATGGCACATCAACCTAAGTTGGGTCATTTAATGCCGACAAAGTTTTGAAATAAATTTATTCTTGATCTGTACTCAATTTGTTTTAAACACATTTTTTTCCTATTTAACCCATAGATGGGACCCTAACAGGAACTACCACTCCGGGTCAGAGGGATCAGTGAGTAATCTATATTATACATATATAAAGGGCAGTTGTATGTCTGGAGGAAACTTCAAAAATAAAGCAATTAACGACAAAGTAAATATATTTAAATATCACCAGGGCTTGATTTTTGAGCAAAAATAACAAAGGTTTGATTTATATTCGTGAAGATAATTAAAAAAATTAAATTTAGATGATAATAGACTAGATTTTTTTTGGATTTAATATTTTAAATAGTGGACATTGATTTTTCTTTTCAGAGTGGCTGGATCAACGCAAGGTTTTTTTTACATTTTAATGGGGCATACTACCAGGATCCAACTCGCAATTCAATAATAATGGATCTACTAATCTTTTTTGCATCCCCTCTACCCAAGCAACGCCGGGTAGGCGCTTTAGTGATAATGAATGGGTACTCCACATTCCTCAGAGCTCTAGAATTGGAACTTCACCATCAAATAGTTTAACGCCCTAGCCAGGACAATATGACCACCACCTACATATGACATATATAATAAAAAGGGTTGGGGCTTGCCTTAAGGGTAATAGGGTTGGGACAATCATATAGGACCAGGGAACTATGGTGATGAAGTCACCAGATTCCCAGGACAGGAAATCCCTCAGCCACCGGCTTCTAGCACATATATGATAAAATGGGTTGGGGCTTGCCATAAGGGCAATAGAGTTGAGACAATCATATAGGTGCTAGGGCTGGACATGACTAGCTGATTGATTGTAGAGGTCTCTCCAATCGCCATCTAGCCTAAGTAAGGGCCAAGTGGAGTGTTGCATGTCATGGACTGCTCAGCCACTAGGATTCTGGCCTTAAACATCATAGGTTGCTAGCCACAGCCAACAGGTGGCCCTATTGGAGGGTGGTGGTGGATCTTATCTCTCTGCAGAGATGCAGTCGGTATATTCTAAAGCCCCAACAGGGCTGAACAAAGCCTGGAATATTTTGTAGAATTTTCAATATCTGGCAGGTAGTGTACATGATTCAGCAATTTTTATTCTGTTACAAAGAGATTTATAATGCAAACTAGTTACCCCCCCCCAGGTGGACCCCTATACTTTTATTCACCCTTGGGGGTCTATATAGATCATGTTGGAGGTGCATGGTGTAATGGTTAGAGTCGTAGGAAATGGACTCGTCGACCAGAGTTCAAATCTTGGACAAAGCTGTTTGCATTTCACAGCTGACAGGGCTCAAAATGTAAAAGATAGAAATCAAATGAAGTTATAGAATTATTTATATTATTCGGACTATTGTCCTCATCTTCATTGTTATCTGTACAATGTTTCGGTCGATGTGCATTCTGGCCTTCTTCAGGTATTTCTTGTTGGACTCGGTAACCTTCTTGTCATAATCAGGAGCCATCATGGAACTTTGAACCTAACCCTTTATTCAGTCCACGGGGGTATTCCTGTTCTCATTCCGCTAACCATAGCCGGGGTAGAGACGTTAAACTGTGTTAATTATTATTCTATGTTACTGCTGCCCCTGATCAGGATTGAACCTGCAGTCTAGAGATAACTGTCACTTAGAAATTTCTTAACCTAACTCCTTTATCCACAAGATATGTGTCCAATTGGCTGAAATGTTGTAAAGATAACAATGAAGATGAAGACAATAGTCCAAATAATACTAATTATCAAGCCTCATCTCAAAAATTTAGAGAAAAAGTTATAGAACTTACAGCTAAATGAAAAAGTAATCGACAATGCCAGTATGGAGCTTGTTGAGAGATTTCAATTGCTCTTCTCAGGATTGGTTTGGCAAGATCCACTTGAAGCTGAAATAATAATACAGAATAATAATAATAAACAGCATTCTTCAAAATAAAAAGTTAATGTCTAGTTTGTCTTTTGTTATTTTCTAAAAGTTTTTTTTTACATAATTATATTCACAACAAATGATGATGAAATAATTTATACAAATACTGATTGGTTTAAGTGTGTCTGTGTAAGTTTGTGTGAATGTGTGCAGGTGATGTGTGTGCACTCTTGTATATGAGCATATATGGAAGCGCATGGTGTAATGGTTAAAGCCATGGGAAATGGATTTGTCGCCCTGAGTTCAAATCCTGACGTGGTAATTGCATTTCACTTAGCGGGGAAAGGTATAAATCCTACTCTCCCTCCAGCTATGGATAAATAGTAGGGCAGACTGGGCTCTTTAACCTTGGTTAGGCAACCGGTCTAGGAGAAGGAAAACTCTGAATTCAAACCTGATGAAATCCGCTTAAGAAATTGACCTTGTGTCGCATCCTGCTTGTGCGGAGGGGTTGGTAAATATATATATATTTGTGCTTGTGTATATAAGTGGGCGTGTGTGTGTGGGCATGTACGTCTTGTAATATATATAAGGAGATATATATTAGAGGTGCGTGGTCTAATGGTTAGAGTTGTAGGAAATGGACTCGTCAATCAGAGTTCAATTCCTGGATGAAGCTGTTTGCATTTCACATTGTGCTAATACTCTTATGAAAGGTATGAATCCAATTCTCCCTCCAGCTATGGGTAAATAGCAGGGCAGACTGGGCTCTAACCGTGGCTAGGTATCCAGTCTAGGAGAAGGAAAACTCTGAATTCAAACGTGTTAAACTCCACGTGCAGAGGGTTGTGTGTGTGAGTGTGTGTGTGTACACAGATACATATATATATATATATACATACATATATATAAAATGGAGAATGAATGAGAAAAGTTTTAGCATATGAAGGTGCTTAATGCTAAAATAGCAGAGCAGGTTGAAAATCAGATATGAAATATTATGGTGTTAATATATATATATGAAAATTAATTAGTTGATAATTAAGGAATTAGGCGAATATATCTGTTCAAATGTAAGGCGTAAACAAATCAAGAAAAAGTCGATCTCTGTATGTACATTTCGGCATATTATGCCTCATCAGCAGTTATAGACAGGAAGCTGCTTTGTGTGTGAATCGAACCGCAACTGCCAGGCGGGGATTCTAACCATTACACTAGCTGGTTTTTTCCAGATTCCTTGTTTATTTTTAAACTGATATATCCTACATTTTTTGGAGACTTACTGCATAACAGTATTATATATATATGTGTGTGTGTGTGTGTGTGTGTGTGTGTGTGTATGCATGTGTCCCTTTCAGGAATTCTCATTTTGTAAAAGAAAACTTTTTTCCCCCTGAAGATGCTTTCAACTGGTAATTGAAATATCAGAAAATGAAAATTCTTCACATGAATACCAAGTTTATTCATTTATTTCTATAGAACATTTGTCTGCTTACGTGTCTGATGTCCATCTGAACACTTGTTGATCTTTCGTGTATCCAACGCATCTACCTATCTAAGAACATCTTGGAAAAGGAAAACTTATTTCAAATCAAGATCAATTCTTTTGTGAAACATTTTATCAAAGAAAAGAAAGAAAACGAATTGTAGCAGCAACTTACCTGTTTCTCAAATATCTGAGCCAATACACTGGCAGCTTCAAATCGGACATCGTCTGCTGAAGCCAACTGGAGAGTTAAGGAGAAATCAACACAAACAAGAGAAAGAAAATAAACTCAACTATTTCTAAACTGAAAAATGTAATTTTGGTCGTTTGGATTTTATGGCATGTCAACCCATATTGGGTAATTTAATGTCAAAGATGTTTGTTTTATTCATTCTTCATGGGTACTCGATTTTTTAAAAAACTATTTCTATTATTTGATGTGGTTTGTTTTAGGGCATATCAACTTCAGTGGGCCATTTAATGCCGACAAAGTTATGAAATAAATTCATTGTTAATGAATACTCAATCTTTTTATAAACACATTTTTCTATTTAAACCATAGATGGAACCCTAATAATAATATGTATTACCACTCTGGGTCAGAGTGGACCTGGGAGTAAGGGTGATCAAGGGATACTCCACATTCCCCAGAGCTTCAGAATTGGAACTTCATCATCAGATAGAGTTTAACGTCATACCCAGGATATAAGACCCCAGCCACCGCCTTCTAGCACATATATGATAAAGAGTTGGGGCTTGCCATGGCAATAGGGTTTAGGACAATCATATAGATGCTAGGGTCTGACAAGATCAACTGAATGATTAGAGGAGGCCTCTCCGACCGCCCATCTAGCAAGGTTCTGTCCTTAAGCATCACCGCTCGCCACCCATACCTACAGGTGGCCCCATTATGGGGGGGGGTCTTACAACTCTGCAGAGGTGCATTCTAAAGCCCCAGCCGACAGGGCTACTGAAAAATAAAAATAATAAGGGGTTGATAAATAAAGAGATCAAATTGCAAATGTAATGATGGTAACCTTGACAACAATTTATGAACTGACCTGGCTGGGTCATCATGACCTAATCAGATGACATAGATTTAGGTCAACAACTAGAAGTGGCTACCTGGTAGAAGGGAGTGGGGGGGGGGAGTTAGTCTCACAGATCCATTACTGGATTGTGATTTGGATCCTTAAAGAATGCCTCATTAAAATCCCCATATAAAAAAAGACTACATTAATCTGGCCTGGTGAGGCATTAGAAAAAACAGTGCACTGACACTGAAAAGAAAAATTAATGTCTTCTATTTAAAATATTTAATACAAAAAAGAATCCATGCTGTTACTATTTAAATCTTATTTTTAATTGCCTTCACGAATATAAATCAAATCTTCATTATTTTTGCTCAAAAAGCAAAATCTAGTGATAGTGAATGTATATATTTATATATATATATATATATATATATATATATATATATATATATGCAATTAATCAATCTTTATTAATCCAGTGGATTTAAGCCTGAAGATCCTTATGGTGAAACTCAAGTAGGTTGTTAACGTGTACCTTTTGATAATAAATTTGCTCTAACGTATTGAGCACTTTATATTTGTTATATCACTGTCTTATCATTGTGAAACTTGAATCAACTAACCATTGTGACCATTTTCACCGGTAAGTCACTTTTTCCACAAATACCACACACACATATATACATATATATATATATATTTACTTTGTTGTTTTATTTTTGTAGTTTCCTCCGGACATACATACACACAACTTCCCTTTATATATGTATAGATGGTTTTTCAAGGAAATTAGTGCAGCATAGCTTTAGCTCAGTCAGTAGAGCCCTAGCCCAGGAATCATAAGGTTCCTGGTTCAATACCGGTCCCCGCCAACTCAGCGTATGGGTGGCACAGATTGGGTAATCTGATCTGGGCAGTAAAGTGGGAAGCTGACGGTAGGTGTGGCACTCGCCCTCAGCAAAAAACAATCTCCCTGGTCTAGCACTAGCAAAAAGGGGATAGACTCTTTGGTGTCCGGCTGATAATGAAAATAGGCCACTCTGTCAACTTTACTTTTTACCTTAATATTTCATTTCATTGAAATAGAAAAAAAAAAAAAAAAAAGAAGCAATTTAATTGCCACTAAATGCTAAATTCGATGTTTGGGTAGAGTGCAGAATGGGGGGAGGGTAAGGGAGATGGGTCATTGAAAGGTTCAAACATTTATTCATGTGGGAGAGGGAGTTTGGTGGGGGGAAGCATATTTTAATTCAAACCAAACCAAATTTCATTCTCAAATTTCTGTTGGTTTTTTACATATTCAAAGTAGTAGCCATGTTGTCATGCAGATTTCTTTCTCCTCAATTTGTTGCCCATTCCGACAGATTAAATAAAACCTTCAGTGAGGAGAAATAAAATTACTGTGAACAGCTTTAAAGATAATTCACAGTTCTTATTAAGAGATATCAGCAGTCCCTGCCACTCATATAAGCCAGCAGCAAAGATTTTTTTAGAATTTTCTTTGTGTGGTTTGCTTGGATGAAATACATTTTAGGAATTTTAACATCACCCACCACCACCACTTCAACGTGGACGTTTTAGTAAATTGAGATTATTTTAGTAATATGACCTACTTTTAAATAAATTACCAATGGAAAAAAATAAAATAAAAAGAATAAATTCTAACATGACAAAAAACTTAGCCCCCCCACCCCGATTAGTATAACATTTCGTACGTTATTAATACTACTGGCAAGAATATGGACACTCCAGCCAGTATTTAATTTTTAATGTAATGAAATACATTAAATTAGAAAGATTTTGTTTGGTTTGTTTTGTTTTACAGCATATCAACCTCAGTGGGTCATTCAATGCCGATAAAGTTTTGAAATAAATCAATTCTTAATGGATAATACAATTTTTTTATAAATACATTTTTCTATTTAACCAATAGATGGGACCCTAACAGGTACTACCACTCAGAGTGGACCAGGGAGCAATGGTGATGAAGGGTGCTTCACATTCCCCAAACCTCCAAAACTGGAACCTCACCATCAGATAGAGTTTAACGTCATTCCCAGGACATGTAGACCCGCAGCCACCGCCTTCTAGCACCCATACGATAAAAAGGGATTGGGGCTTGCCATAAGGGCAATAGGGTTGGGAAAATCATATAGTAAATTAGAAAGACTAACAAAATTAAATACAAACACATATATAAGGATTACACTTATTTTAATTGGTTTCTATATAAAATCATCCAAGGAATTGATTTTAATATGTTGGAGAACAATAGCACCAAGTAATTATTTATTAAACCTAGTTTTGTTAAAACTAATATACAAATTAACCACACCATATATTATGTAAACCTTTATTTCTTAATGATATATAAGACAAATTGCAGGATTTTAAACAATAACAACATCGGCTGTTTTGAGGCAAATCTACCTCAGATTTTCATAGACATTATTAATAAAGTAAAAAGTAAAGTCGTGACCTAAAGTCGGTATCAGCCAATCAGCGAGAGAGTCTATCCCCTTTTCACTAGCACTAGACCAAGGAGATTATTTTTGCATCTAAGGTGGAGCGCCACACCTACCATCAGCCCCTTACTTTACTGCACAGATCCCTGTGCTACTCATACGCCGAGTTGGCGAGGGCCGATATCGAACTAGGAACCTTATGGTTTCTTCTATGTATTAATGACTTTGACTATAAATTAAATACTCATTGGTAAACTTACGCAATTCTTGAGGGTATTGTGACATAAACAGTGACGTAGTTTTGGTTACAGACAGAGAATCTCCATTATAAAATAAGTGAGGTTGATATGGTACAATGGGTTGAATAAATGGTCTCCGCGCAGAGAAACATGAACCAAGAAGCAAACAACTTATCGATGTTATTAATAATTTTATGGTAATAAAGATGAAAATAATAATTATCATTATGATCGACTATGGGATGGTGTGGCTGGATTGACAAATATTGGAAGGAAAAAAAAAAAAGAAAAATTCCATCAACTAAAAATAATCAGGGATGACCCGAGAAAAACGTTATGGATCTTGATATCTTATTATAATGGGGATTGTGTGTTTGTCTAACTGAAACATCACCACTAATGTCACAATTCCCTTAATTATTTATGTTATACTCTCAATGGTTATTAAATAATCATTATTTAATCTTAATTAGCATCTTATTTATTAACAATGCCTCTATTGAGGTACAGCTGAGATAGATTTGCCTCAAAACAACCCATATTAATGTATTTAAAATTCTGCAATGTGAGTTATATATCATTAAAAAATGAATGTTTACATAGTATATGGTGCGAATAATTTGCATACCAGTTTTAATAAAACTGTGATTAATAAATAATTACTTGGTGCTATTGATTTCTAATATTATTGTTTTATTCTCAAACGTATTAAAAGCAATCCTATGTATAATTTTATATTGAAATCAATTAGAATAAAGTAAATATGTGTAATCTTTTTTTGTGTTTGTTTTTAATTTCATCAGTTTTTCTAATATATTTAATCATATTAAAACTTAAATATTGTGCCCAGGGGGAACATATTTGCTAGTCTAAACAAAAACCTTTCGTCTTTATTTACAAGCCAAGAAATTTCTGAGTTATTTGTTTAATGGCATATCAACACTTTATGGGTTATTCAATGCCAAATTTGAATTATTTGTAAATGTTTGACCATAATCATTTATATTTTCAACAATCCATTGCAATTTTTTTTTTATTTGTCAAAAATAATCATTTATTTGCAGTTATATGGTATCAAGTATTCCTATTAATAAAAATAATTTGCAGTTATATGGTTTCAGGTATTCCAATACAGTGATGCTGATAGCTTTTTGATCCTGGGACGCACATATTTGCTTTGAATGAGTCCCAGGGAAAATTTATGGGTCCCAACTAAAGCTGTCTAACTCCTACCTTGTAACTTATCCTATGTAATTCATTTCTAAGAAACTATTGGAATGTATTTAGAGTTAGCTTGAAATGGTGAGGGAAGAAAAAAGAAAAATACTGGGGCGCATGGATACGATTTTACTGCGTCCTTTAAAATGTTTGTGCATCAGGGACGCAGGACGTATACCTATCAGTATCTTTGCAATATTAAATTTTCAAACTGTTCAAGTTGGCCCATAGATAAGACCCTAACTGGTATAACCACTCCAGGTCAGAGTGTATATGGGAGTAGAATTAATGAAAAGGTACTCCACACTCCCTAGAGCTCCAGAACTGGAGCCTCACCATAAGATGCAGTTTAGTGTTAATGCCAATAAGAGATTTGAAGATTTTTGCATTCTGATAAATAAAAATAAAGAGCAAAACATTTTTTATTCCAACGAGAACGTGTTACATAATTCATAGGTAGCTTATGAATTATGTATGTACTGTAATAAGAATATTTTGAATCAAAATTCAAAATAATGGGGGGGGGGTCCAATGGAAAGTTACCTGGACAGTTATTGGTGAGTAGTGACATTCCGTTTGACCTTCCGGTAGTGCGTGATTAGACGCAGAAGTTTAGTTGGCCCATATGATCTTTAGGCACCCCTTTTGCGATCTTGTTTCATAAGGACATTTTTTTTTCATTTACACCATCAACATCCGGTTGTTTGTTAACAGATGATTTTTAGAGGGTTTTTTAAATTATAAAATTAACCCCTAACCCTAACCCCAACCACTAACAAACAACCGGATTTTGACGGTGTAAATGAAAAAAATGTTCTTATGAAACAAGATCGCAAAAGGGGTGCCTAAAGGTCATATGGTCTGTTTAGTTTAGATGCGACTAGTTACTGGCTGAGAGCAGACACATTGTCAGCTCTCAAGTTTTCGCACTCACCACTGCGGTTTTATAAGGGCTGGGATTGTTTTAAATAAAAGACTTAAAGAAAAAACACCAAGTCTTGTTAAGTTATCAAAACATGAAATGAGCCCAAACGAACAAGAACTAAAAACAACCCGAAGAAAACAGCCCTGAAGAATATGGCAACTGTTAACAAGAGCCCTCATCTATCATCCGCTCGTCTGTCTCCCTCTCGCCATATATACACTCGAGTAAAGGGGTATATAACAGATGTTTGAAAAAAAATTAAAACAAAAAAGATAGCAAATTTATCTTTCACCAGTACCATTATAGTATGTGGCCTACGAAATCATGTCTCTCTTATAGTATGTGGCCTACCATAAAAAGTATATTATAAGTTTATAATAATAACTCCTAAGCCTTTACAATATTTTAGAATTAAATAGATCTCTGATTCATGTAAATTATGGATAAATTCTTTTTTTAATTATTCTTAATTACTATATACAGCTTAAGACTGAATTGCATTTCTTGAAATTGAATATATGTGAAAAATAATTAGTTTCAATAAATTGCCTACTACTTATATCTATAAATATATTCTTACTGAGGTAGGACACATTCAAACCGGGTAGGCCACATACTATAACGGACCCTTTCACCTTTAATCAATGACAGGTAAATTTTATAAGGACGTTATTTTTGATGATGGAAAATATACCTTCCCTATTTGACTTTTATGGTGAGAAAGGTTGGGGCAAGCCAGAAGTCCAGGTGTGCGCGCGAGTGTGAGTGTGTGCTCGAGTGGGAACGAATCCTTATTTAACCCTTAGAACCCTGAAAGTCACTCTATGGGCTGAAAATGTAAACGGTTGTTAAATTAAAATATTTTCTAGGCAATAGTGATATAGAAATGGGGTTTCCCTGACAGGATTTAAGGCCACTAAAGAATATGTACTTCTAGGTAGTGGATTTTAAGGGTTAATTACTTTTATGTATGTATGTATGTATTTATCCAACCCCTCCCCCATGGGCAGGATGTGACACATTATTTGTTTGCAGACGGTTATATGATATAAGTAATCCTAGCTAATACAAATAATTTATACACAATTATATAGTTTTAAGTAACTATTTCTATCAATAATAATCATTTGTTTGTACACAGTTATATGGTTTCAAGTAATTGATAATAACTTTTAGTAAACAAAACTTTAAGTACCTATTATTTATACAAATAATTTACAGTTATATGATATCAAATATTCCTAATATGAATAATCTTTAAACAGATCTATTTGACTCATAGATGGGATGCTTACAGGTACTACCACTCCAGGTCAGAGTGGACATGGGAGTAATGGCAATGAAGAGGTGAATAAAACAAGGAGAGAAATATTATGAAAATACAATCTAGGTTTTGTTTTTTCTTTCTTTCTTACCTACTTCTCTGAAAAAGAAAAAAAAAACAACCTACATGATATAGTTTAAGGTGTCTTCTAATTAAGTGTACAATTTGTTTTGTTTGATCGTTTGTTGTTAGTTTTGTTTTATGGCATATCAACCTTGATGGGTCAGGGTTAGCAAAGGTTACTCAGTTGGGATTAGAATACATCGACTGCATCCTCTCCACCCCCCATCTTCATTCAAAAGGGGTATCCTAGTTACTAAACTGCATCTGGTGATGAGGCTCCAGTTCTAGAACTCTGGGAAGTGTAGAGTACTCCTTCATTACTCCCAGGTCCACTCTTACCATGAATAGTAGTATATGTTAGGGTCCCATCTATGGATCAAATTATCTGTATTGAATAGAAATACTTGAAACCATACAACTGAGTGCAAATTATTTGTATTAAGAATAGTCACTTGAATCTAGAATTGTTCACTAAGAATTATTATTAGTTAATTAAAATCATATAATTGCTTGTAATTTATTGCTGTTAGATTGGAAAACTTGACATTGTATAACGATGTGCAAACTAATGATTATAGACACAGAAAAAGTACAATTAAAAATTCACACCGAAATTGTCCAATTGGACACATAGCATAGTGGATAAAGGCGTTGGGTTAAGACAGATCTAAGTGACAGTTTTCTCTAGGCTGCAGGTTCAATCCTGGTAAGGTGCAGTAGTAACACAGAATAATAATGTACCCCAGCTATGGTTAGCGGAATGAGAACACGATACCCCCGTGGATTGAATAAAGGGTTGGATTCAAAGTTCCATGATGGCTCCCAATTACCACAAGAAGGTTCCCTGAGTTCAAGAAGGTTCCTGAGTCAGACAAGCAATACCTGAAGAAGGCCGGAGAGCACATCGGCCGAAATGTTGTACGGATAACAATAAAGATGAGGACAATAGTCTGAATAATCCAAATAATACTACTCATCACAAAAATTCAGAGAAATAGTAAAAAAATGCAATTGAATATTGAAATATATACTTAAGATTACAATCAAACTTTTACAAATAAATCCAGTTTTAACATTTAAAAAAAAACCACGAGGAGTTGATATGTTATTAAATAAAGCTGGTTAAGAAATATGACAGAAGATTTTTTAATATTATTTCTTAAGCACACCGTCATATATCATTATCCAAGTTATTTATTATTAAACTAGGAACCAATTTTTTTTAATGAGATTTTTTTCAAGATATAAAGAAACTACAATGATAGATGATATGTAGTAGTAGTAGTAGTAAGAATCAAACAACTCATGTGAAAAAAAAACCCAAAGAAGTCAGACTGGATTTCCTTAAATGCTCTTCAAATTTTGAAGGGAAGTGGAATGGGGGTGGACATTACAAATCAATTGCAGACAATAAATCTCTTTATCTGTTGTTTGGTTCTAAAAATTATACAAAAGAAATCAAGAAATATCAGTTTTTTAAAGTTTTCTCTTGGAACGTTTGAGAAACAAGTTTTTCGTGTTATTTCGAACATCAGTGAAGAAAAACCAGGAAGAAAAATGAATTTAGATTGTCAATTTGAGACTAATTGTTAAATACAAAAAAAAAAAAAAAAAAAAAAAAAAAAAAAGAAAGAAAAGAAAAAAAAAAGCAAGGTGACTTTAATGAGAAGTATTTAATTTCGAAAGGTTAAAAATTAAGTGTTTTTTGTTTTGTTTTTCAGTGAATATACAAATAATAATAATAATAATAATAATAATAATGAAATTTCTTTTCAATAACGTTGGGGGTCTCTGTTCAAAAAGAAGATTAAAGACAATAAAAAATGTTGGGAAAGAAAAAATCTTAGAATAATTCTAAAGTCAAGAGTCGAGCAAACGGCCTCTAAATTCTACACAAAATGTCCAATGTAATGAATGACATGACGACAACAACGACATTATCGTTAAACAATCTGAAGAAAAGCAGAGTTAAAAGAGAGGAATTATTGTTTAGACTACGATGACGACGACGACGAGAAGGAGGAGGATAACCGGGGCGGAAGAGAAGAATTGATCCGTTGCTATGGAGACTGGTAACTACGGAATGCATGAATGGAAGAAGAATTAGAAGAACAGCAGAAGAAGGGGGAAAAAAATGGAAGAATATAATAAATAAATACTTTTTTGTTTTGTTTTGTTTTTCATTTGGTATCAAAATAGGCAATTATTATAATTTAAAAAAAAAGAAATAATGGAAGGAAAGATAATATATTTTACAACGGAAGAAATTAAACTATATTAATATCATTTCGGATGAATGTCCTCATCTTGATTGTTTTAAAACATAACGTTTCGGCCGCTGTATCCACCGACATTCTTCAGGTGTCTTTTTCTTTCTTTTTCTTAACTTGATTGGTAAAAAGCGTTTTTAAAAATTACATTGGTTAAAAACAAAACAAAACAAAAAAATAATCAAGACGAAGCCGGTAATAATGTAAATATTTCCTTTTCTCAGAAAGTTACACATACATTTTCTTTTTTTAATCTAAAGTGAATTTTAATCTAATTTTTTTAAAATCATCTAAGCATATAGTTAACAAAAATGACTGTAGTGTCATGAATTGTTTTTGTTTAGGATATGAATTTATTGGATCGATTGCTTTTTTTTTTTTTTTTAAGCATTGTATTATTATTTTTCATTTTTCGCCCAGAAAGAATCTATTTATCAAAAGTAATTGGATATGAAAACGTGAACAAACATGGCAACAATCTCAAATTGCAACCCAAACAACTTAATAAGTGATGTACAAAAGGATTGTTTTTACGAAATAACGACAAGTAGCAAAATCATTTTAACATAAACAATTATTTGTCGAGATAAGCAAAATTAAATTAAATTAAATTAAATTAAAAAACAATTATATTCAACTTAAAGTTGAAAATAAAAGTTAATTAAATTAAAGTTGAAAATAAAAGAAACATTCGATCCTAAAAAAATATTTAAAAAAAATCAATGCCTCAAAGTTTTTACCCACCAAAATTCAAATGAAAATAAAAATTACGCAACTTGGAGATCTAAAAATATATATAGACTTTTTTCTTTCTTTATCAACAGTATTTCAAAAGAAGAATTTAAATTGTGATTATGGTAAGGTAAATGTTTACATCTTATTCTAGGAAAAAAGAGAAAAAAAAACACAAAAGAAATGTTTATCCATAGGAAAAAAAAAAAAAAAAGAGATTTGAAAAAGACATGAAAATATTTTTTTATTTAGTTCCGTACTTTTAAATAAAAATCATAACAAGAAACATGCATTATCTATATTTATATACTTTTTTTTTCACACGATCAAAAATATACAAAGTAAAAAGTAAATTGTATTTTAAAAACAAAAACAAAAAAAATATTGATATTTAATTAACCTAAAAAATGATGATTAATACTTAAAAAATGCAGCGTTTCACTCTTTTACTTTGACGAAAAATCAGGTCAAAACAAAATATTATTATCTTAAAAAAAGGTTTTAAAAAGTTATTCTTTTTTTAAAAGTGCATCATATAAACGAAATTTAATTACTGAAACTGCAAATTAATCATTTTCTTTTGAAATAAATGTCGGTTCAAGTTTATTTTCTTTTTTTTATAAGAGAAATAAAGCCCGGTGAATATTTATCAGATAAAATAGTTGAGTTGTTTTTGTTTGTTTTTTTCTGTGCATACCATTAGAAATATTTTTTTTAAATACATCAGGAAATAAATACGTGATTTACAAAATAATAAATGAATAAAATAAAATTTTGGAGACTATAAAGAATAAAAAATCAAGTTTTTTTTTAAATGTTGATTTCGTTCTCAAAATCAAAGTTTTATAATTATCTATTTAGCACTAATAATAACAATATTAATAATAATAATAATAATAATTCTATTTATATTGAAAGTTTAAGAATAAATATTAATTTGAAATCTAAATATCAACTTCGATCTTTAAATATTTTCAAATGGAAAAATAATAACAAGGCCCTTAACTTCAATATTGTCAAATGCCATGAAAAACAGTTCGAACTAATTTCCAAACTTTATTTGTAAACAAACAAAAAATATTAAACTTTAATGATAAATCTAAAACTTAAACATGAAAAAAATTATCTTTATTTTTTTTCTTAGAATTAATTTAAAATAAATATAAATATCTACATTTTCTTAACACTCCAAAACATATTTGGGGATGAATCAAAACTAATAAAAACAATCAAAAAGTTGTTTTAAAGATTTTTTAAAATAATAAAAAAAGATTAATCAAACATGAAATAAGTGTCAAAACGAAGAATAAATACGTATATAACAATTATTTTAATTTCACTTTCAAAAAGAAATAAAAATAGTAAAAAATTAATCGAAGGGTCCAATACAGTATCGAAGGGGAAGACATTTTAAAATGAAACGAGTAAAAAGGGTTGCTTTAGAAAATAGCTTTTAATTGTTAAGTTAAAAAAAACTATTACTTATACTTTAAACAAGTCATAATAATTATATTAGACAATAATCAATAGATTTAATATTAGTTATATGTTATATTTTTATTTATATCTTATTTAAATATATAAATGTTTGAACCCATAACTAAACCAAACGCCAAGCCTTTTCTTGTGAATAATTGTCAAAAAAAAAAGGTTTTAATGTCAGGACGATAAAGATAAATAAGTAAAAAATAAATGCAATAAGTGATAAGTATCAGAAAGAGTAGTGTCTTTAAATGATAAGTATATATTTTGTTTGTAAATATACAAGTCATCGGGGCCGATAAAAAAGGATACACTTGAAGAGAGAGCCCACTGCAAAAGAAAAACAACTCGAATCAATGTGTTAATCAAAGAAATAATCTTGTTTGTTGTACGTACGTGGCAAACGATTTCCTACAAAATTTACACACTATAAATAAGCATTATTTCTTTTTTCAATCTCTACAATGATCAGACATTTCCTAAATGATTTTTACGGCTATTATTTATCACTTGAAAAGAAGAGACATTGTCCGAAGAAAAAACTTTAGAGAGACAGCCAAGAGTTAAACCTACCGCCTTTTCCAGATGCCAGCGAGCGAGATCGAGGTTTTTCGTGTGGGCCAACAAAATGTTTCCCAACTGTAGATGTGTCCTGGACTCTATCCGAGGGGGTGGTTTAAAATTGAAAATCGACTGCAGACAGTGAATACATAGCCGAATATTGGGCGGGTTGGACGTCCGAAATGTTTCTGCAAGACCCAAAAGTGAAACGTACCACGGCTCGGCATCGACAACGGACGCCATCTTGGTGGTTGGAATCTTTGGTGCGGACTATGTCAATTTTCTCGCAAGAAAAAAAAATAGGCAAGAAAAAATACTTTTACCAAAGAATTGCTTGCAGCCATATTTTATTTTTTATTATTAAATTAATTATGTAGAAATTTAAATCGTTTTAAAAAAATAGAAAGATATTTGAAAAAAATAACATTTACCGCCGACCGAATTTTATTTATCAATACTATCGGCTGGTGACAATTTTGTGCCTGGCTATTCTAATATAGGTCAGGTGGGTTAGTTGGGTCATGGGTTCGAACCTTACTTGAAGTTACTTTGATCTTAAATGATCAAAATAGCTTCAGTATTTTTATTTTGATACCTATTTCTCGTTATTCAATTAACATACATTCATTTTAAATTACTATTTTTTTTTATTCATATTTATAATTATAAGCTTTTCTTTCTTTTTTTTTTAATCCTAAAACAACCTGTCGGGATACCGGTGGCTATTTGAATGAAATATTTAAAGTAAACAAGTTTCTTATGTCATGTTAAACACCTTTTGCTGTTATAAACAATCATGATAACATTGACAAAAGAAAGAACGTGTTTAACAACAGTATCTCTAGTAACGTAGTAGTAGTAGTAAAATACGTCTTTTCCCAAGTCCACGTGATGAATGTGTTGTTTTATATTCATTCTTTCTTCTTCTTCTTCTTCTTCTCTCAAAATCCTTGACCTTAGAAAAGTCGTGTGTCTGGTTGGCCCGCTTTTTCTAAGGTGTGTGTACGTCAAAGTTGAAAATATAAACACACATTGCATTTAAAAAAATCAAACCAGACCAAGAAAGAAAGATAACTGTGTTTAAATAATAATAATAATAATGATAATTATAGCCACAAGTTGATATTTTCCGAAGAGTCCCCTCATCAAAATTCACATGGATCATCAATCGGATGTATTAAAAAATAAATTACATATGTAATATTATTTTGCTTTTTATACTGATGCTCATTATGTTACTAATTTTTGACTAAAACAAAAATTTGATCTTAAATAATCGATTTAATTAATTTTTAGCGCACATTTTGGTGGTACCTAAAGAAAGACCCACTTCCTTTTGCTCTTTTTATTTATTTATTTTTTTAATGAAGGCATGTTTAATTTTACCTTCTTCTTTTCTACGATTTGAAAGCAAGGAATTAGAATATTTCAAAACCAAAAACGAAATATCTTAAGCCATGAAGATGAAAGAATGTAAAATGAAATAAAAAAAATAGTTATTAAAATTGAACAAAACAGAAAACCATACTTTAAAAAACAAAAAACAAAAACATTCATACACAATACATATCAACAGTAAATAAATAAATAAATAAAAATAATTTTACTTAATCTAGAATTTTTATTTTTTTAAATTTTATATCTTTTCGTTTTATTGTTAATCGTAGACCCAAATTTTATGCGATTTTTTGAAATTCTTTCTTCCTTGTTTCCATGTTGTAGAGATGTTTTGAAAGATTGTTTTTTTAAACAAAGTTGTGCAGTGCACAGACAATGAAAAAAAAAACTTGAAATTAAAGTCTTATAGATTTTGAAATACAAAACTCAACATTAAAACACAAATATAAACTTTAAAAAAAATTGATTAAAAATATAAAGGAAAATAATAACATTAATGAACTTTTTTAATTATTAGCATAAAAAAGTTCCATCTGGAAAAAAAAGTTATTTTTATATCTTTCTTTTCTCGTAGTTTTTATTCGAAAATTAGATTATCTATATCTTGAATCACTTTTATAGCAAATAAAAGATTAATCTTTAAAATTTAAAAAACAAAACAAAAAAATGACTTTATCGGTAGACTGTGAATTGAGGGACTTAAATTTTTACCATAGAAGTTAGTGGAATATGAAATGAAGTCCAATTTCTAATTTCTCAATTGGGATTAATAAAAAGTATTAGTCATTGATACGTTTAATAAAATTAAACTCTAAGGAAAACATAACTTAATACGTTAATTCATTTATAATTTTTTAAAAATTAATAAACCTTTTTTTACACCTTAGAACTGTAAAAGTGGACTGTTTTAAGTATTTTTTTTTTTTAAGTTTTAGTTTTCTCTACAAATTATTAAATAACCATACTAAATTAGGCTTGTTGTTAAATAAATGTCTGTTTTTAGAATCTAAAAATTTAAAACTTAAAATTATGCGATTTATATTTTAAATGAATTTTATCTATTAATTAGATTTTTTTTTTTTTTTTTAATTATTATTCTGAAATAGAAATATCGTTAAATACTCGGTAAAATTACCAGTGAATAGTAATTTTCAGTTTATATCAGTATCGGACTTGATAAGTTTATAATCTCAATTCCCTTAAAATAACAGAGACAAAAAAAAATTTAAAAGAATAATTTACGTCCCTGAATTCACAGTCTACCCATTAATCTAAGTCTGAAAAAGTCCATTTTTTTAACATTAAATCTCCGATGGAAAAGTTTATTCATTTATTTTTAATAACTTCAATGGGACACTTTCCAATGGAGCAATTTTGGTGAATGAAGATTTGTAAATAAGAAGAAAAAGAAAGTTTTGCAATGTGCATGCATGTGAGGGGGGAATGGGGGGGTTGCCGTTGTCGTAACATCTGGCAGCACCTGCCACTTTGCTGACGTCACACCTGTACAAAGCACTCTGGGTCAATTTCTACAGCAAAAATGGCCGGGCTGAGAATGACCGTACAATTACACTGTTGTTGATTTCCTTTGCACAGAATTAATCGTCTTCTTTTAAGATGTTTTTTCTTTCTTTTTCTAACTTCATAAGCTTTTTTTTATATTTAATTCTTTCTACGAAGAAAGAAAACACAAAAACATTTAAGGTCACTAAGTTCTTATTGTTTCATGTCTTTCTTGTTCTTTTTAAAGGAAAACTGCACACAAAAAATTTTCGCCGGAGAAATCGCATGACAAAATTTGAGACGATCTCGAGAGGGGGAATATCCGTGTAAATTGAACTACTATTTTTTTTTATGGGCGGAGGTTAGAATAATGTCTCATATTCCAAACACAATAAGACGTTGCTTCTTTCGTTTGTTTTAAAATAGTGACTCAGACCCAGGGAACATTTATTCACTACTGGGTTTCAATTTAAAACCCTGTAGTGGATTAAAAAAAAAAAAAAAAAACTTTTAAATAAATCGTAGGATCATTTTTCATTTTATCATACCTGGATTATTACAAAGAAAAGCAAAAAAACATGTTAGGGAAAATAACACAAATCTTCTTTGTACTAAAACCGAATTAAAAAAAACAGGAAACAAGTAAAAATCAATTAACAACTAAAAAGCATGCGGGCTTTTTTTGTTGTGTTTTTTTTTTTGGGGGGGGGGACAATTCCAGGTAAAACTTGCAAATCGTCCTCAAAATTAAAACGGAAACTTATTTTGGTGGTGTTCCATGACAGTTTAACTACAGTGTATGAATGAACTTTTTTGCGAATTGGTTTTAGGGGTTTAGGGATTAAGGTTGTTTTTAATTACGTATTGCTTTAAAAAAAAAACAACAAAATCCCCCCTAAAACCCTATTTAATTAACCATGGTCTAAATTAATTATTGAATCCAACGGTAGACACATTAGTCTCAGTTGTTTGTGTTAGTATTGCAAAGTATAATAATTATACATTGCAATATTAACAATATTTTTTTAAAACCAAGTTTAATTGAAATTATACTATAATTTCAATTAAACTTGGTTTAAAAAAATATTTTTCAACATTTTTTTTTGTTGTTTTTTAAAGCAATACGGAATTAAAAACAACCTTAATCCCCAAACCCCTAAACCCAATTCGCAAAAAAGTTCTTTCATACACTGTAGTTAAACTGTCATGGATCGCCAAATAAGTTTCCGTTTTAATCTTGAGGACGATTTGCAAGTTTAACCACAATTCCACACAGACACAGACTCACCTAAATTAGGTACGAAGGGAATTTGTTTGTCTGGTAGAATTTAGAGGCATACATTTGTACCATAATCTACCAGATAGATGTTAGTGGAATATGAAACCAAGTCCAATGTATATATTTTTAATTTTTCAACTGGGATTAATACTTTTGATAAAATCAAACTCTAAGGAAAACATAACTTAATAGACGTTAATTCATTTATAAACTTTAAAAATTCAAACGACATCATTAATTGATGTTGTATAACTGAATGACTGACGCCTCCTCGTCAACCAAGGAACGAAAAGGAGTGAAAAAGAGAGGAAAGAAACCACCACAGAAAAGAGAGCCAGAAGGAAGGAGAGCACAACAACAACTCCAGTAAGGGTATTTGCCTGCTCATCCCACTTATGAGGACTGGACACAAGGTCTCGTTTTTATGTGGGCACATAAAAATTGCATCGATCTGGGGGGATGGCCCCCTTGGATCGATGCTATTAATTGTACTTTACCGGTCCAGAGGCCGAAGCACACTGGACCCCCAGCCGAGGCCGGGTATAGAAGGTAAATGTCAAAGCATAGTAACTGGAACAGATACTACACTCTAATTGCTGTCACTAGTGCACCAGAGATTGCCATTAAAAAATTGGTCTGTTCAGCCACTTGCGCAGATGCAGATTTTTTAAAAAGTGTGGACACTACGCCATCGTCTTTAGCAGACGGAAGGATGCCAACAACAATAACTGAATGACTACGCAACAACTTTAAATCCATACAATATCAATTAATGATGTCCTTTAATTTTTTAAAAAACTTATAAATGAATTAACGCATTAAGTTATATAAATTCTAAGGTAGAGGCAAATTCTGTAAAACTCTTGTTTCGACCGGAGGGTCCGGTGGCTTCGGCCCTAGACCGCGTATGCTAACAACGTTGATCCCTGGGGGCCATCCCCCAGGCAACACTTGCCCCCTCGATTTAAAGGGCCGGGGCTGGGTTTATTGTCCGGTGCCTGGGGCACTCCGTTGAGGGAGAATGCCGACGGGATCAACGTATTTTTTGTACCCGCCTCCCATGAGCTTTGGTTCATGAGTGGTCCCACATTAATAGGGCCTTGTTCCTAACCCGTACACGTGGTAAATATTCATTGACTAATCAAATAAATTTACTGTTGTTGTTATTCCATATTCTATTATATATATATATATATATATATATATATATATATATATATATATATGAATAAATTTGATTAATTTGTGAATAAAAAGGCCTTAAATACCGGGGGTATCGTGATTATAGACCATTTCCACTCGTGGGTATCTGAGGCCCACCGAGTTTCTTCAGACCACTTAATTTGTTCAAACTTTGAATAAATAAAGTGGTCTGAAGAAAGTCAGTTGGCCTCAGATACCCACGAGTGGAAATGGTCCATAATCACGATACCCCCGGTATTTAAGGCCTTTTTATTCACAAATTAATTTGCTCTGTTTATTAAAATTAAACATTGAGCTCTCATACGTGAACTGTACTCTGCAGCAACATACTGTTAGAGAAAAGTAACTGCTTAGAATCATCCTTATACCAAATAACTTGGTACCCACCAAAGAATATATATATATATATATATATATATATATATATAGGAAAACTCTGAATTCAAACCTATTAAATCCACTTAGATCCACTACAAGAATTAACTCAGTCCTAATTAGTGTTAGACACTTTGTCTAAGCTCCCTGAAATAGACTATAATGCTAAATCTCTAAGTCTTTTATTTCTTTACTTATATATATATATATATATATATATTAATTAGGACTGAGTTAATTCTTGTAGTGACCATCTAAGAGGATTTAACAGGTTTGAATTCAGAGTTTTCCTTCTAGACTGGTTGCCTAACCAAGGTTAAAGATCCCAGTCCATCCTACTATTTAACCATGGCTGGAGGGAGAGTAGTTCACATAGTGAACTGTGGCTTCGTCCAGTATAGTCCCCGTAATAAATAACGGGAATATGTATTGGCGTTGCATTTGGTTTGTATCACCTATCAGTTTCTTAGAGAGAGAGAGAGAGAGAGAGAGAGAGAGAGAGAGAGAGAGAGAGAGAGAGAGAGAGACCCTAGCTTGGTCCTGACGATTTCAACACGAAGCAGCACTTCCCTACTGCACTATAAGGTGAGGGTCAGGGTAATCTGACATTTTTGTAACACAGTATGTGACCTTGTTTCAGAAACTGTAGAAATTAATGAGCCCAGTTCCAAGACACCTGTCTCCTTGTCGAGACAGACTAAGAGCTGAATTTATTAACCGCGACTTGAGGGGAATGCCGACGAATCTGAGCTATTTTAGCACTGCTCCATGGAAGACTTGCCTTGGGGAGAGGGTTGGCTAAATATAGTTACTACCAAAATGTACGCCGATTTTCATTTTAAAAATGAATGAAAATTGATTAAATCGATCTATTTTAGGTCAAATTTTTGTTTAAGTCGAAAAGTAGTAACGGCTATACTTTCAAATCGGTCGGAAAATTAGGGTGACCCAGAAAAAACAGAACCCACAAAGTTTGTAATAAAACTGTTAATTTTAACTAGTAGGTTTAGGGTTAGGGGTTAGGGTTGGGGTTTAGGGTTAGTTTAATGGGAAAATAAATAAATAATTTGGGTTCTGTTTTTTCTGGGTTACCCTAACTTTCCGACCGATTTGCAAGTTTAGCCGTAGTAACATAATGAGTATCAGTAAAAAAGAAGCAAAATAATATTACATATGTTATTAGTTTTTTTTATACATTTTAAACATTAAATTAGCCCCAAAATTTTACAGAAAATAACGTAAGACTTAAATTAACAAAACCTGTTATCAAAAGGTTTTTTTTTTTAAACTTATAACAGTTTCTTCTCAAAAATCAATAACAAAAAACATTAACTATACTATGTACAGAAAAATTAAAAACTTGATATTAATTAAATGAAATATCTTCTTTTTTTTGTTTGTTTGCTCTAAAAAATTCATGTGGGTTTTGTTTACAAAAGAATTGAGCGGGAAACTACGATGACCTGCATTGATAAAAAAATAATAAATACCAAAAATCATGGAATTATATGATTTTGATAAAATTTTAAATTACTGAATCGTTTCAATCAAACTGATTAAATGGAAATAAATCGAAATTCTTTAAAATAAATATTACCGTTTGTGCCATCCATACGCCCCCTGAGAGTAACAATGTATATAACTAATTAATAGATAGAATTCATTTAAAATATTAATCGCATAATTTTAAGTTTTAAATTTCATATTTTTAGATTCTAAAAACAAATATTTATTTAATATCAAGCCTACTTTAGTATGGTTATCTAATAATTTTAGAGAAAACTCAATTGAAAAGTTAGGCCTCCCGATCTTTTAAACAGAACAAATATCGATGTACAATTTTTTCACTGATAATCTAAAAGTTTGTGATTTTTCTGTACATGGTGTATCTAATATTTTTTGTTATTGATTTCTAAGAATAAACTTTTAGAAGTTGTTTTTTTTTTTTTTTTTTTTTTAACTTTTAATGACAGGTTTTGTTAACATAAGTCTTACGTCATTTTTCGTAAAATTTTAGGGCTAATTTAATGTTTAAAATGTATAAAAAATTAATTACATATGTTATATCATTTTTTTTATTTATTCATTTTTTTTTTTACTGATACTCATGTTACTACATTTGACCTTAAATAATCGATTTAATTAATTTAAAAAAATGAAAATCGGCAAACATTTTGGTGGTACCTAGATTGAGTTGTCTTTCATTTTTCACTTAGTGCTTTCTGATAGACTGACTGTAACTGAGACGGGGGTTTCAAAATACTTATTTAAAGCTTACGTGCCCACACAGGAGCTTAAAAACTCAAAACCAATTACTAACAACCTAGTTAGCGAAATGACAGACATGTTTGCAGGATGAGCCACAATATATGCGCCCCAACCCTATTTAATTTCCACTATTTCAATTGCTCTCAAATCCCCCCCCATCTCTCTCTCTCTCTCTCTCTCTCTCTCTCTCTCTCTCTCTCTCTATCTATCTATCTATCTATCTATGAGAGATAGATAGATAGATAGATAGAGAGAGAGAGAGAGAGAGAGAGAGAGAGAGAGAGAGAGAGAGTTCTGGTCAGGGCAGGATGACTAGCATGTCTATGCTTCGGCTTCCGCCTACACTAAATTTAACGATGTCTGTCGGTCTGTCTGCTTTGGGTCGTCTCTCTTGAATGGCAGTTGCATTTCCATGGGGGTTGGGGGTTTCGAACGGAAGGGGGTGGATTGCACCCCCCCCCTTCTGACAAATAAGAAAACCAATTGATTTCTTGAGTCAAAGCTATTATCTTATCCACATCACATTTTTAGTCATGTTCATCTTTGATTACTGAGTATTGCTATTATGTCATTAATTACTCGGCATACTACTACTACTACTACTACTACTACTACCACCACCACCACCACTATTATTATTATTATTATTATTATTATTATTATTATTTGGATGTACGCGATGAAATGGTTAGAGTCGTAGGAAATGGACTCGTCTACCCGAGTTCAAATCCTGGACGAAGCCACAGTTCACATAGCGAACTACTCTCTCTCTCTCTCCAGCTATGGTAAATAGTAGGGCAGACTGAGCTCTTTAACCATGGTTAGGCAACCATTCTAGGAGAAGGAAAACTCTGAATTCAAACCTGTTAATTCCGCTTGGGGTGGTCACTACTAGAATACGCTCAGTCCTAATTAGGGATCTATTTCACTAATTTAATTTGATTTAATTTAATTTATTCATAATTTAATTTAATTTTAATTTGATTTGAAATTTATCATTACCACCACCGCCACCACCACCACTAATAATATTACTAACACCACCACTACTACTGCTACTATTTATTATTATTATTATTATTATTATTATTATCACTAATAATACTATTAACACCACCACCACTACCAATGATATCATTATTACTACCACCACTTCTACTACTAGTATTATTACCACTACCACCACCGCTAATACTATCAATACTACTACTACTACCACCACAACCACTACTACTATTACTATTATTATCCTGGTTATGACATTAAACTCTAACTGATGGTGAGATTCCAGTTCTGAAGGTCTGGGGAATGTGGAGCACCCCTTCATCACCATTGCTTCCAGGTCCACTCTGACCCGGAGTGGTAGTACCTGTTAGGGTCCCATCTATGGGTTAGATAGAAAACTTGTTGGCGACCCGTGATGCTTAAGGATAGAACCCAGGTGGTTGAGCAGTCCATGACTTGCAATACTCCACTTTGGCCCTTTCTTGGGCTAGACGGGCGGTCGGTGAGGCTCCCTCCGATCAATCGGCTAGTCACATCAAGTCCTAGCAACTATATGATTGCCCAACCCTATTGCCCTTATGGCAAGCCCCAGCCCTTTTTATCATACGGATGCTAGAAGCGGTGGCTGAGGGTCTACATGTCCTGGGAATTACGTTAAACTCTGATGGTGAGGTTCCAGTTTTGGAGGTTTGGGGAATGTGGAGCACCCCTTCATCACTATTGCTCCCTGGTCCACTCTGACCTGGAGTGGTAGTACCTGTTAGTGTCCCATCTATGGGTTAAATAGAAAAACATGAGTTTATAAACAAAATTTGAGTATCCATTAAGAATGAATTTATTTCAAAACTTTATCGGCATTAAATGACCCACTGAGGTTGATATACCGTAAAACAAAACAAACAAACATTCTTCTGTAAATTTCACATGGTTTACCCTTAGGGCCGGTTTAGCTCAGTTGGCAGAGCACTTGACTAGGAATCGCAAGGTTCCTAGTTCGATACCGTCCCTCGCCAACTCAGCGTATGAGTAACACAGGAATCTGGCTGTAAAGTAAGGAGCTAATGGTAGGTGTGGCGCTACACTTCAGATACTGAAAAACAATCTCCTTTGTCTAGCGCAAGTGAAAAGGGGATAGACTCTCTTGCTGTCTGGCTTATACTGACATTAGACCACCTCGACGACTTTACTTTTACTTACCCTTAAAATTGAGCTCTTTAAGTCCAAGCTTTTAGCCATTTGCGGACGGTGCTCTTCATTTCGTCATCGCTTGAAAACTTTGTTCCACAAATAAATTCTTTGACTTATAGGATTGCAAGAGGTTTGGGCGTTTTAAAGGTTGCTGGATATTCTTGGTGCGTGTTCCTAGGGGTTTTTGCTTTTAACCCCATCTCATTTGGTGGTCGCGCTGAAAAGAAGGAATGCAAGGAACGAAAAAGAAAGAGACAAAGACAGAAGGTGGTTTTATGACTTAGGCTTTATTCCCGGTCATAGTCGCCTGTGACAAGGGAAAATCTCCCTGGCCAGTAGAAGCGACTAGACCCAGTTACGGCCTAAACTAGAATGGCCGAGATATTCTCATCAGGGTCGGAAGTCTGTCCCTTTTCTCGCACATGCGCGGAGGGTTCTTCCGATGAAGGTCCATGGGAGTTTGTTTGCTTTTTTAAAAAAATTAATTTAATTTTAATTTTAATTCCCACAAAGTAAAGCAAACAGTAAAGTAAAGAGGGTGCCAGATTTGGAGGAGGATGTGGCAGCTGTTCCCAACCAAACTCACTGATGGTTTCCGCCGTTCTTGCTGCAGTATGAGGCCAACATTTTCGGATCCCAACAACAACAACATTAGAAAAAGTGTAAACTGTGAATTCAGGGGCATACATTTTTACCATAATCTACTGGACAGATATTAGTGGAACTAGCAAAAATATGAGCCCTCCGGACACAAGTATTCAAGTTTTAATATAGTTAGTTATTATACTGAATTTGAAAGACTAATGAAATTAAATAAGAACACTAAAAAGATTACACCCATTCTTACTTTATTCTAATTGATTTCAACATAAAATTATACATAGGATTGATTTTAATACATCTATCTATCTATCTATCTATCTATCTATCTATCATATACATATATAAAGGGCAGTTGTGTGTATATGTATGTCCAAGGGGAACTTAGAAAATAAAACAATTAACGACAAAGTAAATATATATACACATTAAATATCACCAGGGCTCGGTTTTTGAGCAAAAATAATAGAGATTTGATTTATATTCGTGAAGATAATTAAAAAATAAAATTTAAATGATAACAGCATGGATTTTTATTTTCATTTAATATTTTAGATAGTAGACATTAACATTTCTTTTCAGAGTAGCTGGATCAATGCAAGGTCCATTTTTTTTACATGGGGATTTACATGGGCCATCCCACGAGGATTCAATTCACGATTCAGTAATAATGGATCTGCGGGACTAACTTAAAAAAAAAACCTCTACCCAGGCAACGCCGGGTAGCCGCTGCTAGTTTAAGAATAAAACAATATTAGAAATCAATAACACCAAATAATTATTTATTAAACACAGTTTTTTTAAAACTGGTATGCAAATCATTCCCACCACATACCATGTAAACATTTATTTCTTAATGACATATAACACACATTGTAGGATTTTTAACACGGGCTCCTTGGGGCCTGTTTTTGTTAATGTAAATTAACAGCGTTGATCCCAGGGGGCTATACCCCCAGGCAACACCTTCCCCCTTGATTTAAAGGAGCAGGGTTGGGTTTATTGCCCAGCACCTGAGGCGCCCCCTCGAGGGGGAATGCCAACGGGATCGACGCATTTTTTTGCACCTGCCATCCCATGAGCTTCAGTTCGTGGTTGGTCCCACATTAAACGACCTTGTGTCACACCCGCATACGAGGTAAATAACTTAATAATAAGGACTGTTTTGAGGCAAATTTATCTCAGCTAGACCTTCATAGAGACATTGTTAACGTTAAATAATTACTATTTCATAACTATTGAGAATATAACGTAAACAACTAAGGGGGTTGTGATGTTGGTGTGACGTAGCTTAGGTTACAGACAGATACACACACACAATCACCATCTTATT
This sequence comes from Doryteuthis pealeii, assembly GCA_023376005.1. Taxonomy (NCBI): domain Eukaryota; kingdom Metazoa; phylum Mollusca; class Cephalopoda; order Myopsida; family Loliginidae; genus Doryteuthis; species Doryteuthis pealeii. Next base: position 33,432,280 of record CM042161.1, on the reverse strand, counting down.
ATAATGGAGATTGTGTAGTATTCTGTCTGTAACCGAAACTATATAACTACACAAATCACAATTCCTATAGTTATTTACGTCACATTTTCCATGATTTAATTTCTTTTTAAAACTCAGTTATTAATAAAAATTGTTTTACATTATCAATACGGTTGACCATATCTACAAACTAATAACATGCAATTGTATTTATATATACAACAAAATAGCGGTTTACAGTGTGAACGGGAAGGCTAATTTGCATATTGATTTTAAACATTTGATTTTTATAAATATGTGCTTAGTATTATTGATTTCTAATTGTTTGGTTTTATCTTAATGAATATGAGCAAAGATCTCTTCAATAAATCTTAAAAGAAATTTATTAACGAGAAGAATTAACTATAATTTTATTCTTTACTTCCTATTTTAACTAAATAGTTAAAATATGAAAATTTAGCAATGAAAGGCTTGAGTGATTGCAGAGTAAGTTTCACTTGTTCTGTTTTTTTTTTATTATAGCCCCCATGTTTCAAATAGTTTTATCTGCATTCTTATTTAGTTTCATTAGTCTTTCTAATTTAATATGATATTTTATTGCATGAAAACTTAAATACGTGCATCCGGAGGATGCATATATTAGCTAGTTATAATAAGATATGAAATGAATATCAATGTATATATTTCTCAACTGGGATAATACTTTTGATAAAAATGAAACTCTAAGTAAAACATAACTTAATATGTTGACTCATTTATAAGTTTTTTTTTTTTAATTGAACAGCATTAATTGATGTTATATAGATTTAATGGTTATTTCCTATAAGGCTAACATAAACAAAGGGAACCACTCTTGACTGATAAATTATCTATCTATTTATTGATCTACTAGGAAAAAAGAAGACGGAGTTAGGGTTAGGGTTTAGGGTTAGGGTTTACGGTTAGTTTAATGGGAAAATAGATAAATAATTTATCAGTCAAGAGTTGTTCCCCTTTGTTTATGTTAGACTTATAGGAAATAACCGATATAATTTTGTTGCATTTTTTTAAACTTATAAATTAATTAATAAGGGGGGTCAAAATTAAGTGACCTGAAAAAAAAACTTAAAAGTTTTTAAATAAAATAACTGATGCATTAAAAATTTAATTCATGGATAAATCAACACTGCAAATTTCATTAAAATTGGGTAATTTCCTGATTTTTTTTTTTTTTTTTTCAATCAAGGGTATTGATTTGGTTTTGTAAAATACGTCTCTAACGTCAAAAATGTTGGTACCCATCATGGTGATTTTCGGATGCTGTCGTCCCGACCTCCTGCCTTAAAATACGCTAGGCGACGCCTGCTGAAAAAGTGAACCATGCTAGTTATGAACCGCGTAGCAGTTTGAAGGCGTTTTTATCGACAAGTTAATGCGATAAGAAAACGATATTTTACTGCCCCCCACCCCAAGTTTTTTTTACTCTACAAGTAAATGTAAATATTTTAACCCTCCCCCCTGTTAAAATATCTTTTTTTTTTCGGTATTTTTATTTTATTCTAATTCAAAACAAACCTCACGTCTTTCTAACCAAATACGACTGAGTTTCGAAAATCGGGAACACAGAATCCGAAAATCGCCCCTGTCATTTAGTATACTGAAAATTTCATTAAAATCGGATAATTACCTGAGTTTTGGTAAAAAAAAATTTTTGCAATCGCGAATGTTACATTAAATTTGTAAACAATCCATTTTAAGCAATTTAAAACAGTGTCTGAGACCGAAAGCGATCGAAATTGACCGAAAAAAATCGTTTTAAATGTATTAGAAAAGAATTAAATGTGTAATATTATTTTGCATTTTTATTGACGGTCATTATGTTACTACTTATCGATTTAGACAAAAGTTTAACCTTAGATAATAGATTTAATTAATTTTAATTCGTTTTTAAAAAACATTAGCAGAGTTTAGCAGACGATTTTTGGGTATCCCTAGATTGACAGAGACATTTGAGGTTAGAATGGCAGTCTTTGGAAAAGTGTCTCTCGAAGTTCCGGAGATAACGGCGTTTAATACCTTAATTCTATGAGGGCAGAATTCCAAACATTTCCGTGAGGAGTGAGGTGGGTAGGGGGATTGTGTCAAAAGTTGTATCGTGTGCAATTTGGGGTATTTCCAGGTGTTTGAATTTAGAAGGTTTCATGACGATCCTTAGATAAATTTTATCATAGCTATCAGCAGCAGCAGCAGCAGTAGCTTCCCTCTCCCCACGCTTCTTCACCTTCTCCTCCTCCTCCTCTAATCACTTCATGAAATTCTTTGGATATTTCTTCCCCCCTCCATTGAATTCTTGAAATTCCTTCACTTCACAAGACAGCCTCTACAAAATTATTCCTTCTTTTCTTTTTCATGTTTCTCGTTCTTTCTTCTCTTTCCCTAATTTTTGTTCTCTATACTTCTTTGTTTCTTTCTTTTTCTTCTTCTTCCCATTCTTCTTCTTCTTCTTCTTCTTCTTCTTCTTCTACAAATCCTAATTTTGCTTTTTATTTATTACTAAATGACTCATGTGCACATTGGGTTCCTGTTGTAATAGCAGTCCATGATGATATATGTACTTCTATTCAAAGGTGAAATAAAACCATTTCATACATATCTCAATTAAGTGAGCATTTGGAATGATTAAAAAAAATTAATTCACTTGCAAATTGGACTGGAAATCGCTTTATTATCTAAACTAGCAAACGGGCGTAAGTATTTAATTTTTAATGCTATGAAATATATTAAATTAGAAAAGCTATCGAAATTAAATAAGAACGCACATAAAAAGATGACACCTATTCTAATTGGTTTCTATATAAAATCATTCATAGGATTGATTTTAATACGAATAAAACAATAATATTAGAGATCAATAACACCAAGTAATTATTTATTAAACTCGGTTTCATTAAAACCAGCGTGCAAATTAACCACACCATATATTATGCAAAACCTTTATTTTTTTAGTGATATATAACACACATTGCAGGATTTTAAACGCACTAAAAACATGGGCTGTTTTGAGGCAAATCTAACTCAGGTTTTCATAGAGACATCGTTAAGTAATAAGATTTATTCTATGTATTAATGATTTTGACTATATATTAAATACTCATTGATAAGCTCACGCAATTCCTGAGGGTATTGTGACATAAACAGTTACGTGGTTTTGGTTACAGACAGACAGATGCCGAATCTCCATTATAATAAGATTAGAGTATTGTAAGTGCGTTGCTCTAATAAGAATACTGCTATGATGTGGCATTTTTGCCAACTGTAAAAGCTGTGGAAAATGATGATGATACCAATTGTTGGTGCACTTGGAATGTTTTCCAAAGGACTGAGAGGATTGGAAATCAGAGGAAGAATTAAGGCCATCCAGATAACAGCATTGTTAAGATTGGCTAGAATACCCAGGAGAGTCCTTTGAATGACCACCAGTTAGAACTCGCTAGGAGTGAATAATAATAATAATAATAATAATAATAATAATAATAATAATACACCACTACTCTTTATTATAGCAATGATGCCGCTTAGTCATATACTTAAAAAATGTACAGGGGGATACAAATTCACTAACTCACAAGAAAAAATAAAGCACCTTATGTACATGGATGACATAAAAATGTTTGCAAAAAATGAAAAAGAATTGGAGAGCCTAATACAAACTATTAGAATATATAGCCAGGATATAGGGATGGAATTTGGAATTGAAAAGTGTGCTATACTAGTAATAAAACGCGGTGAAAAAAAAACTAATGCATGGAATGCAACTGCCAAATCAGGAAACTATAAAATCACTTGATGAAAATGAAAGCTACAAATACTTAGGAATTTTAGAAGCTGACAATATCATGCAAACAGAAATGAAAGGAAAAGTTAAAAAAGAATATCTCAGGAGAACAAGAAAACTTCTAGAAACCAAACTTAACAGCAGAAATCTAATCAAAGGACGTTCCAGGTATTGATTCTCATATAAGATACTCAGGACCATTCTTAAAATGGACAAAAGAAGAACTCCGACAGATTGACCAAAGGACGAGAAAATTAATGACAATGCACAAGGCTCTCCACCCTAGAGATGATAGAGATAGATTAAATGTGTCAGGAAAGGAAGGGGGAAGAGGTTTTGCCAACATAGAGGACTGCGTAGAAACCACAATCCAACAACTTGAAGATTACACAAGAAAGAGCAAAGACAAACTACTTACGGCGGCCAACAATAGTAGAGGCGACCGATGGACAATCAGAAAAACAACAAAGACTAGAAAACAAAAATGGGAAGAAAAACAATTATATGGACGCTTCAAACGACAAATAGAAGAGGTTGCCCATGAAAAGACTTGGACATGGTTAAGAAAAGAAAAGGAGACGAAAAGGAAACCTCAAAAGAGAAACGGAATCACTTATAACTGCTGCACAAAATAATGCCATAAGGACAAACTACATCAAAGCGAAAATCGATAGGACCCAACAAAATAGTAAATGTAGACTTTGCGGGAATAGAGATGAGACTGTAAACCATATACTCTGCGAATGTAGCAAACTAGCACAACGAGAAAACAAAACTAGATACGACTGGGTTGGGAAGGTGGTCCACTGGGAATTATGCAAAAAATTTAATTTTGATCATGCAAAAAAATGGTATATGCATAAACCAGAATCTGTTCTTGAGAACGAAACGCATAACATTCTCTGGGACTTTGAAATACTCAGAAGAGTCCTGGAGACCTGAGGAGACTTGCTGTCACTCAGACTCCAGTAAAAGGCCATCAGCTAATGCTGATGTGAAAACTCAAAAGAAGAAGAAGAAGAAGAAGAAGAAGAAGAAGAAGAATTGAGACCATCGAGACTACTGCATTGCTGCAATCGGCTAGAATACTCAGAAGAGTCCTGGAGACCTGAGGAGACTTGTTGTTACTCAGACTCCTGTGAAATACCACCAGCTAACGCTGATGTGAAAAAACTCAAAATAATAATAAGAAGAAGAAGGAGGAGGAGGAGAAGAATTGAGACCATCCAGACAACTGCATTGCTGTAATCAGCTAGAATACTCAGAAGAGTCCTGGAGACCTGAGGAGACATGTTGTTACTCAGACTCCAGTGAAATACAATCAGCTAACGCTGATGTGAAAAACTCAAAAGGGGTGAAAATAATAATAATTTCCAGCAGACCAGAGGGTGAAGATGAAGGAAAACGAAAAGATGGACAAATACCTGGACCTTGCCAGAGAATTGAAAAAGCTGTGTAATTTTTAAGGACAGCATTAATTGATGGTGTATAGATTTAAAGTTGTTGCATAGTGATTCATTAATTAATGCTATCCTTTAATTTTTTAAAACTTATAAATAAACTAGAAGCGGCTACCCGGCAAAGCCTGGGTAGAGGATGAAAAAACATGGTTTAATAATCGTTTGCAGATCTATTACTACTGAATAGCGAGTTCGATCCAAGCAGGATGTCTCATAAAACGCCGAAAATGGCCGAGTAGAATTTTAACGTTATTTTATAATGTCATTTAATTTTCTTTTAAATATATTCGATAATATAAAACAAATTTTCATTATTTTTGCTCAAAAACCAAACCCTGGTGATATTTAATTTGTATATATATTTACTTTGTCGTTAATTGTTTTATTTTCGAAGTTTCCCCCGGACATACACATACACACAACTGCCCTTTATATATGTATTGATTAACGTATTAAGTTATGTTTTCCTTAGAGTTTGATTTTTATCAAAAGTATTAATCCCAGTTGAGAAATTAAAAATATATACATTGGATTTCCTTTTATATGGCAAGAGGTTTTGTGTTTTAAGGTTTAAAAGGTGGTTGTAGTTATTCTTGTGTGTTCTTAGGGTTTTTTTAACCCCATCTTATTTGGTGGTCGCGCTGAAAAGGAAGGAATTGAAAGAACGAAAAGAAAGAGACAAAGATAGAAGGTGGTTTTATGACTTAGGCTTTATTCACCAATGATAGCCGCCTGTGGCAAGGGAATATCTCCCTGGCCACTAATAGCGACTAGACACAGTTAAGGCCTAAACTAGAATGGCCGAGAGATTATCTTGGGGGCTGGAAGTGGATCCTTTTCTCACATATGCGCGGAGGGTTCTTCCAGTGAAGGCTCATGGGAGTTTTTTTAAATTCTAATTTTATTTTAATTCTATTTTAATCCCCACATATTCCACTAACATTTGTTCAGTAGACTATGGTAAAAATTTAGGACCATATGACCTTTAGGCACCCCTTTTAGGTGGTCTTGTTTCATAAGTACTTTTTTTCATTTACACCGTCAACATCTGGTTGTTTGTTAGGGGTTAGGGTTAGGGGTTAGTTTTATAATTTAAAAAAACTCTAAATATCGTCTGTTAACAAACAACCGGATGTTGACGGTGTAAATGAAAAAAATGTACTTATGAATCGAGATCGCAAAACGAGTGCCTAAAGATCATATGGTCCAAAATTTACACCCCTCAATTCACAGTCTACCTGAAAATGTCCAGCATCAAAATTGATTGATGACGATCAGAAAAAAAAGTCATTTTTACAGATTAAATGAATATCCAGTTTAGATATCTCTTTATTTTTTAAATTATTTTTTATAAGAAGTTTGAATATTTTAGGGTTTATGCCATTATTTGAAGACTTTTAGTACCAAACTGTCGGCACTGAACTGTCTGGCACTAAGATGGGAATACCAAAACATACAAGATGGGTGTAACAGATATGAATATAAATATATAAATATACCGGCTCATAAATTAAGTTACATATTTTCAATTATATTATAGTGGTCCATCGGGTAACCAGTTTATGGTGGTTGTCAATTCATGTTCCTGACACTAATACATTATTCTGTGTACTAGACAGGAGACTTTGATGAGTTGTGGTGCACCTGAGCACTGCACACAACAAATTTCATTATTATATTATAAAGAAACTGATTTAGGTTTATAGATAGACATATCACTGTCTGTATATAAAAAACAAAACAACAAAAAAAAAAAAAACAAACAAAAAAAAAACAGAGCAAATAAGAAAAACCTAGAATGTGAGAACAAAAAACCCTTAAAAACACTTGAGCTAATACGGACAAGGTCAAGGTCAAGATGTGAGACACACCCTCTCAAAAACGGTGACTAAGTTTCCTGTTTTCTTTCTTTTCTTTTTTTTTTTTGAGAAGCAGCTGCAAGACACCCCCCTCTCTACAATAGATCAATGCATTTTTTAATGCATAAAGACAGGTGTCTCATCAAAATTTGGTTGGTTTGAGAGTGGACCTGGGAGTAATAGCGATATGTGGGGTGACAAGTGTTTTAATGTTTAAGGTTAAAAGGTAGCTGGTTATTCCTGGTGCGTTTTCACAGGTTTCCTTTTTATCCCACCATATTTGGTAGACGCGCTGAAAAGGAATTCAAGGAAAAAAAAGGAAGAGACAAAGACAAAAGGTAGCTTTAGGATTCAGGCTTTATTCATGAATCATAGCCACCACATGGTAAGGAAATATCTTCCTGCCCACTAGTAATGTCTCGTCCCAGTTAAGGCCTAATTTCTAATGGCTGAGAGATTATCTTGGAGGTCGGAAGTAGGTCCTTTTTCCTGCACATGCTTAGAAGGTTCTTCCGGTCTTAAGGCTCATGGGATAATCCCCACAGATAAAGGGGTACTCCACACTTCACAGGGCTCCAAAATTGGAACCTCACCATTAGATGCAGTTCATCAAAACTTAAAACTTTGTCATTTTGATTTGCATTTTCTGGACCATATGACCTTTAGGCACCCCTTTTTGATCTCGAATAAGAAAGGACATGTTTTTCATTTACACCGTCAATATCCGGTTGTTTTAACAGACGATTTTTAGATTTAAAAAAAGTATAAAACTAATCCCTAACCCTAACCCTAACCCTTAACAAACAACCGGATATTGACGGTGTAAATGAAAACCATGTCCTTTCTTAATCGAGATCAAAAAGGGTGCCTAAAGGTCCCATTTTCTCTACAATAAAAAAAAAATATTCAGTTTAGCTCAGTCAGTAGAGCATTCACATAGGAACCACAAGGTTTCCGGCCTCCAACTCTGCGCATGAGTAGCAGGGCTTGGATATGTGCGGTAAAATGAGAAGATGCAGATGAAAAAAAAAAAAAAAAAAAAAAACAAAACAAAACCTTTGGTCTAGCGCTAGTAAAATGGGATAGACTCCCTTGCTGTCCGACTGATACTGACAATAGCCCAATCTTTTGTTTATCAATGTGGGCCACCGTATTTTTAAACATTTTTTCACTGACTTTGTAAACAAAAAAAAGCAACTTTGAATTTCTGCGCGTTCGGAACAAAAAAAAAAAAAAGAAAAAAAAAAGAAGATATTTTATTTAAATAAGATATCAACAATTAGTTATTTTTCTGTACATAGTGTATTTAATGTTTTTGTTATTGATTTTTAAGAAGAAACTGTTATGAGTTTTAAAAAAAATTTTAATAACATGTTTTGTTAATTTCATTTGTCTCATAGGATGTGCATTTTCTCGCTGGCTCTAAAAAAGGGTGATCACAGGAAATTCTTTTAAAAATCATATAAAATAAACTAACTATCCGATTTTAATAAAACTTTCGGTATATGAAGTAATAAAAGAACTTTATTGTAAATAAATGTTTACTAAATTGAAAAGGCTAATAGTTTTGTTAGTTTTTGTTTCGCGCATTGATCCCCCGTACAAAGATTTTTTTGGGGGGGGTATAAATAATTTTTACATTTTTGGAAAGATAATTTAACGACGGAACATATGTAAAAAAACTAAATCGCAACTAATTCGTTTTAGAAATTTAAATCTCGTAAATAGAAAAAATATGTATCTTTTTTTCTTTATTTTTTTTCCTAAATCGTTAGATTATTTTCTAAAGAATTTTATATTTAAAGTTTCTATTGTCTACTTGTTTATTTTTTTTTCAGGGATTTTTAAAAATGTATATGTAAAATAAATACTTCTGATTAGCGGATATATAAATCGTATTTATTAATCAAAGAAAATATTGTATAAAAAATATCTAGCTAAAAATAATGACATAACATATTTCGGGTTTTATTTTAAAAATTTTGAAAATAATGTTTGAATTACAAATTGTCGTCATTCTTATTAATGGATGGATCTAACGGAAATAATATACGCTTTGGTTTTCGAGGAAAACTCTTGTAGTTGTTGTTGTTGTTTTTGTTGAAGCGCTGGGTTGTTGAGCTCAATAGTTGAATCGTGAGACATCAAGGAAATGCTAAATTAGTAATTTGTTTTTGCTTCAGAAAAGAAATTATTATACGTACGATTCTCCATACAAAGAAATAGTGCACACGTCAAGATGCGATAACTATGTCAACAAAGATTAAGAATTTGCGGTAATTTACGGGAATTTACTTTTAAAGGCAAAAATTTAGGTTTTATGTAAGAGAAATTTGTTTTTTTCTTTTTTATAACACCTAAACTTGGAATTTTCTTTATATTAAACGTAAAAGAAAACATTAAAAAGTTAATTTTCAATTTTTATTGACGTTTTAAGATATTTTTTAACAATTCCCGTGCGTATCAAAAGAGGTGTTTTGCACATAAGTATCTATTTTCTTTTTCATTTTTTTATAACGTCGAGCTGTTCGGAGAATTCTCAAGCTAATTTAATGTTTAAAATGAATTAAAAATTAATTACATATGTAATATTATTTTAATTTTTAAAATTTTAATTTTTTTAAATTTTTAAATTTTTTCTATTTTACTACTTTTCGACAAAAACAAAAATGTGACTTTAAATAACCGATTTAATTAATTCTAATTCGTTTTTCAAGTGAAAATCGACGCTAAGCGGAACAAAAATATAGAGGTGTACCCCAATTCAAACAAAGTTGTCTGCCATATTAACGCGATGTAGTTTTATGAAAGCGGAAGTGGCTGTTTGCTTGATCACTGCAGATTCAATCATGGCGACCACATGTGTGCTACGTTCTGTGTGCCGACGTCTAAAATTGCAACCAAGGTTCCAAGGAATAAATTACTCAGGTAAAAAGAGAATTGAAAGTTATCTTATCAGTCTGGCTTCTCGTTCATTTTTTTTTTCATTTTTTAATTGCTATAAATTTTGGTATGAACTGAATGTGTCTGCTTTTTATGTAAGTTTTCGGATCGTAATATTTAACCTTGTCCTTGACCAAAAATGAACCGGTCTTCAAACCACCAGTAACAACATTAAGCAGACGATTATTAAAATGCGAATTAAGACTGAAAATCCTTTAAGTATCATGGAAAAATGTGTTTAAGTGTACATTTTTAAAACGGAAGATTGACTTAGTATTTATATTTAATAATTGCAAATAAATCGACAAGTGTTTGACATTATTTATGAGGGTAGACTAGGTACCACCAATTTTCCCTGTGAAATTTACCCCCACCCACCCTATATTTAACACAATAAAACTCACATAAAGGTTAATATTATCTTGAAATTTTTTTGTCCATTTGAAAGAAGAAACATTTTTTTTAAATCCTGATGATTTTTTAAAAGATTTTTCAGCTTACGGAAATAATGAAAATTATAAACGAAAAGCAATGTTTACATTTTTGCACTATTAAATCTAGGGACTGGCAGAAAAAATCGGATACTACGAGTTTTAAAAGCAAATTAAGAATAATTAAATATATTATTTAAGGTTAAACTTTGTCTAAATCGATAAGTAGTAGCATAATAACCATTATTAAAAAAAGAAAAATATAATTACGTATGCAGTTTATTTTTAAAAGATTTAAAACTATTTGTTTTGGTCAATTTCGACGATATCCGCCATTCAGCCTCTTTTTCGATGTTTTTAAGTGCTTGTTTACAATTTTACTGTAAAATTCGCGATTGCAAAGAAATTTACCAAAAATCAGGGAATTATCCGATTTTAATGAAATTTTCAGTATTGATTTAACAATTAATGAATTTTATAATGCATCAGTTATTTTATTTCAAAACTTTAATTTAGTATTTTTGCTATGAAAAATTAATATATAAAATTCATTTAAAATATGAAAATCCTGATGTTAAGTTTAAAATGTTATATTTTTAGATTCTAAAAATAAATATCTACTTAATGCAAACCTTATTTTAGGCGCCAAAAGTAATAAGTTTTGAAGAAAAAATCGATTGAAAATGTACCCCCTCCCCTTTTTAAGCAGAAAAAACATTGATGTATAATTTTTTCTTTTATAAAATAATAGCCAATTAAATAATTATCGAAATAAGTAAAAAATGAGTTATTTATACTGTAATTAGTATCGAAAATGACCAACTCGCAAAACATTTTACGCCCCCAACATAAGGGGGGTCAAAATTAAGTGACCTGAAAAAAATTAGAAAGTTTTGAAATAAAATAAATAATGCATTAAAAAGATCATTCATTGATACATAAACACTGAAAATTTCATTAAAATCCGATAATTTCTTGATTTTTGGTAAATTATTTTCTGTAGGGGGACTAAAGTCATTTTGTCAAAAACGAATTTTAGGCTCCGTTTACCAGTCCTTAATTAAATCAATTGAAATTTAACGTAGCCCAAAACCAGTTATGACTAGAGGCTTTTTAAAAAATTCTATGAAAAATCAATTAATGGTCCGATTTTCACGAAAATTTCCATAATTACTTACCTTTTGATGAAAATATTTATGAAATAGTTTTTTCCTAAAATATATTCGGGGAAATGTTTTTTTACGAGGTCCGCCTCTCCCATTTTATTTTATGAAATATGAAAAAATGAACTGACAAAAACGATTTTTACTTTTTATCTATAAAGATAAGAATCTGAATAATTATATCAGAAGATTTTTATAAGTTTCTATGCCAAAGTTTTTTCTTGTAAAAGAGCCATGAATACAGAATTCTGCTAAAAAATATCAATAAAGAAACTGTGTTGTAAAAAAACGGACTGTTTTACTTATTTTTCAAGATAATGGAGAGTAATTTTCCCCCAATCGGATAATTTGATCTTTGAATTAACTGTTCTTATTTGTAACAACTCTTTATGTTGGTTATTTCTTTTTTGCGAGATTTAAAAAAAAAGTTCAAAAATATTTACATTTATTCCTTTAATATGGTCTAAACTGATCACATGACATATTTTAGTGGTACCTGAGCGTAGACTGTGAATTGAGGGGCGTAAATTTTTACCATAGTCTACCGGACAGATGTGTGGAATATAAAATGAAGTCCAATGTATATATTTTTAATTTCTCAATTGGTATTAATGCTTTACCAGCAAATAGTAAGTTTCAGTTTATTTATAGGTAGTATTGTGGGAGGCGTGTGATGTACTGGTTAGAGTCGTAGGAAATGGACTCGTCGATTAGAGTTCAATTCCTGGACGAAGTCAGAGTTCACATACCCTTGGGAAAGGTATGAATCCAACTATTCTTCCTCCAACTATGGGTAAATAGTAGGGCAGACTGGGCTCTTTAACCTTTGTTAGGCAACCAGTCTAGGAGAAAGAAAACTCTGAATTCAAACCTGGTCACTACTAGAATAGACTCAGTCCTACTTAGTGATCCATTTCAATTAAAAAAATAAAAAAATAGGACTTGATAAATTTATAATCTCAATTCCCTTAAAATAACAACACCCAGGTCAAAAAAGTGTATCACTGAATCACTATGCAATTAATATCAATTAATGTTGTTTGATTTTTAAAAAAACTTCTAAATGAATTAACATATTAAGTTATGTTTTCCTTAGGGTTTGATTTTTATCAAAAGTGTTAATCCCAGTTGAGAGATTAAAAATATATACATTGGACTTCATTTCATATTCCACTAACATCTGTCCAGTAGATTGTAAGATAGTTATCATTTTGCAAAACCAAACAATTAGTAATCAATAGTACTAAGCACATATTTATCAAAATCAAATTTTTAATATCAATATGCAAATTAACCTTTCCATTCACACTGTAAACTGTGATTTTGTTGTATATATAAATATAATTGCATGTTATTAGTATGTAGATCTGGCCCTCGGGTGGTGTTTGCTGTAATTAACAGCGTTGATCCCAGGGGGCTATCCCCCCAGGCAACACCTGCCCCCTTGATTTAAAGGGGCAGGGCTGTGTTTATTGCCCAGTACTTGGGAGGGAATGCTGAGTGGATCAATGCATTTTTTGCACCTGCCACCCATGAACTTTGGTTTGTGGGTGGTCCCACATTAATAGGGCCTTGTGCCTAACCCATACACGTGGGGTACATGGTAAATATCTAGTATGTAGATATAGTCAACAGTATTAATAATGTAAAGCAATTTCATTAATAATTTAGGTTTAAATGAAAATAGAACCATGGAGAATGTGATGTAAATAATTAACGGAATTGTGACTTGAGTAATAATATAGTTTCAGTTACAGACAGACAAACGCACAATCAACATTATAATAAGATATGCCCTATCGGCAGCCCTTACAATACAATAACTGTATCCCCTACAGATATATATATTTAATAGTTAAATGTGCAACTTGTTTTTTCTAAACCTTCAGTCAATATTCTTGTAATTGCTGCCAATATTGGTTGGGGTTATTTCCTATAAGTTTAACATGATCAAAGGGGAACCACTCTTGTCTGATAAATTATTTATTTATTTATTGATCTACTAGGAAAAAAGAAGACAGGGTTTAGGGTTAATTTAATGGGAAAATAAATAAATAATTTATCAGTCAAGAGTGGTTCCCCTTTGATCATGTTAGACTTATAGAAAATAACCTTGGTTGGATTAGCTTAGTCAGTAGAGTGTTCGGCTAGGAATCACAAGGTTCCTGATTTGATACCAGCCCTCGCCAACTCAGCATATGAGTAGCACAGGGATCTGTGCAGTAAAGTGAGGAGCTGATGGTAGGTGTTGCACTCCATCTCAGATGCTAAAATAATCTCTTTGGTCACTAGTGAAAAGGGGATAGACTCCCACGTTTAGGCCACCCCAACAACTTTTCTTACTTGGTTGCATCAAATGTTTTGTTTAGGTCTGCTGGATTTCCAATTTTTTGAAAACTTGTTTTGTATTTGAATTTTAGTTTGGCGCCATTTACTCAGTGACAGTTACCTTTGTCAGGAAGCGTGGCAGAAGCGGTTAAATGCACCAGAATTAAAAATTCCTTGCAGTAAGTACTTGTTTATTTACCGTTTTGTTGTTATTAATTATTTATTTAGTTGATATTGTAGAAGAGTCTTTGTAATATTGTTCTTCAAATAAATGTACTTCAATTTCAGTCAATTAAGTCTTTGTAATCAGCCACGGTAATCCTATAGTTGCTGGCATCCTTCCGTCTATTGAAGACAATGGTGTAGTGTCCACTTTTTTATTATCTGCAACTGTGTGAGTGGCTGAACAGACCAATTTTTGAATGGCAATCTCTGGTGCAGTGATTGCAAACAAACGGTGATGCCTATTGGAGATGCTGTTGTCTCTCCCTCCTTATGGTTCTCTTTTCTGCGGCGGCTTCTTTCCTCTCTTTTTCACTCCCTTTTGTTCCTTGTTTGACGAGGAGGTGCCAGGTTGTATGGTCTTCTGCATAAGCCTCCCATGTGTTGATGTCAATGTGGCATGTCTTCGTGTCTCTCTTGCAGACGTCTTTAAAGCATAGGTGTGGTCTCCCTACCGGTCAGGTGCCCTCTACTAACTCAGCATACAGTAGGTCTTTGTGTAAAAAAGTCTTTGTAATATTGTTCTTCAAATAAATGTACTTCAATTTCAGTCAATTAAGTCTTTGTAATCAGCCATGGTAATCCTATAACAGTTTTCCAAACACGGTAATCCTATACGTTCACGCCATCTTTTGCACTATCGGCTGCTGGTCCCAATTGCCCCTTCATCGCCTGCTGCTTCTCCGACTACTCCCCATAGGTCCCGCATGCTCACGCCACAAACGAGACAGAACGAGACCAAATGGTGGCTGTGTTTTCTTTTGTCCGGCTCAATCAAAAATCCTGACAAGCCAAACAGACGCGCCTCGCCGGAGATAAGTCACCACACGGTGACAAAATAGACAGAATCCGAGAAATAACTAAATTAATGGAAACAATCAAAAATTAATAACTGTCCCTGTTTTAGTATCGATTAGTTCAATGTCTGCCACAGTTCGAACTTTATTCTATACGTTGTTTTTTTTTCTCCATTATTTGTCATATATAAATAAAGTGTCGCTGCCGACACTCGAGTTGGAACACTGATCGCCAGAGAATGAAAATGGCCAAACTCCATTTATCTATACACTAGCAGCGGCTACCCAGCATTGCCTAGGTAGAGGTTTTTTTTTTAAGTTAGTCTCGCAGATCCATTATTACTGAATCGTGAATTAAATCCTCGTGGGATGCCCCATTGAAACCCCTATGTAAAACTTGACATGCCAAACAGACACACCTTGGCAGAGATAAATCAACACAGATATTTAACTTTTAAAAAAAAAAAAATCAGAACAAAGCAGTAAGATTACACAGGTCTGCATTAAAAAATATTTTTCCAAAGGTCAAAAGTTTATCAAGTGTTATATATATTTACCAACCCCTCCGCACGAGCAGGATGTGACACAAGGTCCATTTCTTAAGCGGAGTTCAACAGGTTTGAATTCAGAGTTTTCCTTCTCCTAGACCAGTTGCCTAACCAAAGTTAAAGAGCCCAGTCTGCCCTACTATTTATCCATAGCTGGAGGGAGAGTAGGATTCATACCTTTCCCAAGGGTATTAGCGCTAAGTGAAATGCAAATACCACATCCAGGAATTGAACTCGGGACAACAAGTCCATTTCCTATGACTTTAACCATTACACCACGCGCTTCCAAGTGATATATGATTGCCATTTTATGCTGAATTAAAAAATACCATTCATTGTGTTTAGTCAGGTCTGGTTTTTAAGATACTTCACAACAATAGTAATAACATTGATTCAAAAGCCGTGTACTCTACTTGTCACAAATAAATGGTTATAATACTGTTCTATACATTTCAAGTAAGAGCATGTATCTTAAAAATTTGATCTTATTAGAAAAAATGAGTATGATTTTTGGATTCAGCTTGAAAAAACTGCCTTAAAATCAGTTATTATATATTTGACCTTAAAAACGTTGCAGGTCAGTATTATTTGCTTACCCTTGTCACTTAAGACACAAGGCAAGTGAATTCAGTGTGTTAAATACTTATTCTTAGTACTGTTACCGGGTTACCATTGGGCAAGGTTATAACATCATCTTATTGGTATGTGATGTTGTTTAACTATCTAAAAACTTGGTTTGTTAAAACAACTACAATAATAATTGTGGAGGTATTCATGGTGCAGAAATGCTGATAGGTACGTATCCTGCGTCCCTGATGCACAAAAATCTAAAAAGATGCAGTAAAATCATATCCATGCGTCCCAGTGTTTTTCTTTTTTCTTCTCTCACCATTTCAAGTTAACTGTAAATACATTTCAATAGTTTCTTAGAAATGAATTACACAGGATAGGTTAAAGTAAGACGGCTTTAGTTGTTTCCAAAGATCATATATAAAAAACCTACAATTTATTAAGAAACTTTAGTTGGAGCCCATAAATTTTCCTGGGGACTCATTCAATTCAAATATGTGCATCCCAGGACACACTAAATCAAAAAGCTACCAGTATCACTGATAGTGTAATTGCTAAAGTTGTAGGAAATGGACTCCTTGACACGAGTTCAAATCCTGGATGAGGCTGTTTGCATTTCACATAGCACTAACATTCTTCGGAAAGATATGCACCCAAATATTCTCCCTCCAGCTATGGGTAATTAGTAGGGTAGACTGGACTGTTTAACCTTGCTAGGCAAGCAGTCTAGTAGAAGGAAAACTCTGAAATCAAATCTGTTGAACTCCGCTAAGTAAATTGACCTTGTGTCACATCCTGCTTGTGTGGAGGGGTCGGTAAATGCATACATTAATGATTTCATTAAAAAAAAGAAGACTCTTTTGGTATTAAATGACCATTATATAACACTTGTTTTGCCACTACCATTCACATCCATATGTTACCACATACCTACACATTATAAACCCTTTTTCTGTTGTTGTTGGTAACTGACTTGTTCCTACGACCCGTGGCTTTACATGTGCAAAAGTCGCTTTGGATCAATTGAAAATATCTTCAACAATGGGTTCACAGAAAAGACTCAACTTTGATCTCTCCATAGCTGAACATTTTTATTACCTCTCCCCTTATTTACGGTCTGTTAAGAAATTTGAACTTATTCCTTTGTATTATTTTGTAAACTTGTTTGTTTGTGTTCGTCAATTCATATATTTATCGTTCTAATTCATTCCATCGTCTTCAGTTTTTTTTCCTTTATTGTTTACTGTTTTCGTAGATCGTATTTGTTAAACTATCTGTCAAGTTACCCAGTCTAACGGCACAGATTCGCTGAAACTTTGGCGTCTGGCAACTGACCTGGTAAACGCTCATAAGGTCATTAATCATCTTAACCACAGCAATCTTGAGCACCTTTTTGATCTCCATCTTTCTAACACACGTGGACATGCCTACAAAGTCAGAAAACAGCACTGCACATGTGACTTTTGGAAAAAAATTTTCACGCTCAGAGTTGCGGAGACATGGAATAAACTGCCCGCGTCTGTTGTAGGCTGCTGAAGCACTGAGTCTTTCAAAGCCTCCATGCTTCCTGTAGTCCGCCGACACTATACCTGATGCCACTCTCCACATACATATGCACACACGCATGCATATTACTACTGTAAACTGTTCATGTTCCTGACACTAATACATTATTCTGTGTACTTGTGGCTCTCAGGCTGAAATGGTTGGGGGAACCCTGCTGCATTGTAACTGTTTGGTAAAGTGTCTCAATTTCTCTTTCCAGATGAATTCATTACCAAACTCTATGAAAAGTATGAAAAAGAAAGAATGATTTCTGTTGTTGACGTTGGCATTGTAAGTATAAGTTTGTTGATGTTTGCAATGAGAGTAGATACTTTCCGATTAAATCCTACTTAACGGACATAAATTCCACCATCTTATGTCACCCTGCTGAAAGAAAAAAAATACTAAAAATCAAGGAATTAATCGAATTTAATGAAATTTTCAGTGTTGATACATTAATGAATAAAAGTTATTTTATTTTTAAAAATTTTAACTTTTTTCCAGGTCAATTAACTTTGAACCACGTATGTTTGTAAATCTGTGTTACACCTCAAATATACGTGGTTTAAAGTTAACTGACCTGAAAAAATGTAAGAGTTTTCAAATAAAATATTTGGTGCATTATATTGTTTATTCATTAATATATATCAATACTGAAAATTTCATTAAATTAGGTTAATTTCTTGATCTTTTAGTATTTTTTTCTTTTGGCAGGGTGACATACAATGGTGGAATTTTTGTCCGTTAAGTAGGATTTAACCTACTTTCCTTTTAATGAAAGACTTTGAATATTATTGTTAATACAAGGGAGATAACTTTGCTTTAAGATGTATATCTTTTTGAAAATTCTCATCAAGGTTCATCATCATTTGGTAGACTCACTAAATTCCCATCATGCTTCACTGGAATATTGATAAATAAGCTTGTGTGGTTTTTTTTTTTAAAGAAGACATGCTATTTTTAATATTTATGTATTGACTAGATTTAAAAAAAACAAAACTTTTCTGTAATAATTTTGATTCCAATTTTGAACTAGGACATAATTTTGTCGAACTAGCAGTGGTAGTAGAGTCAATAACCTTGTACAGAAACGGTGATATGCTTGTATTTATTTAAAAGACAGGGATATATTTGTAAATTCATTTTAAAGAATGCTCTGTATATTCCAACCTTCAAATAAAATATTTTTTCAGTACAAGCTACCACAAATATTGGTACGCATATCAGTTTGGGCCATGTTCAAATATATATATATATATATATATATTATATATATATATACTATATATGTATAGACAGAAAATGGTGGATTTTTGACTTAATTGCTAATTACGACTAATCAGAACCAAATGAAATGGAATTTTTTTCAAACATTAATTAGATTTAGGATTAAATCATATTTTGGGATGTGTTTTGTATCATTATACTACATAGGAAAAAAACCTTTAGGTGGCAAATGTTGATTCGCTCAGCTTTAGTATAATAATACTAAAAATATATGTGGCTGTCAATCAATATTGCTGGTGACTATTAACTGAGTTGAAGTTTAGGAAATGAGGTAAACGTGATTTGTTTATAGTGCTGAAGAATTTAGTAGAACTATCCCGGCATTTTGAATAATCTGGTCACAGAAGACAGTACACCATCATTCCTTAGATTCTCTGAATAACACTATTTCAATATTAACAGTCTCTCTCTTTTTCTCAATCTTCCTCTCTCTCTCTTTCTCAATCTTCCTCTCTCTTTCTCCCATACATACTCGTATATACACATATATATGTATATATTTATAAATTAATATTGATGACCGCCCTGTCGGTGGGGCATTAGAATGCACCGACTGCACCTCTGCAGAGGAATAAGACTCCCCCAATTGGGCCACCTGTTGGCTGTGGGTGGCGACCCGTGATGCTTAAGAATAGAACCCAGGTGGCTGAGCAGTCCATAACTTGCAATATTCCACTTTAGGCTTTTCTTGGGCTAGACAGGCGGTCGGAGAGGCCCCCTCCCATCAATCGGCTGGCCATGTCAAGCCCTAGCACTTATATGATTGCCCCAACCCTATTGCCCTTATGGCAACCCCCAATCCTTCTTATCATATGGGTGCTAAAAGGTGGCTGCGGGTCTACATGTCCTGGGAATGACGTTAAACTCTATCTGATGGTGAGGTTCCAGTTCTGGAGGTTTGGGGAATGTGGAGCACCCCTTCATCACCATTGCTCCCTGCTCCACTCTGACCCGGAGTGGTAGTACCTGTTAGGGTCCCATGTATGGGTTAAATAGTAAAACATGAGTTGATAAACAAAATTGTATTATGCATTAAGAATGAATTTATTTCAAAACTTTGTCGGCATTAAATTACCCACCGAGGTTGATATGCCGTAAAACAAACCAAACCAAACCTAATATTGATGATATAGTTTGCCATATTTATAAGTAAAGAATGCTTGGTAGAAATTAATCTACCCAAATGGGTCAATATTTTGAGATATTTTTCTATTGCTTCCCTGTTGTACATAAGTTACATTAAATTACCAACTTACTTCACTGCACACCTGTTCTGTTTTATGCAGTAAAAAGATTTTCATTTGCATTTGTTTTTTCTGTTTAGTTGGCCAACAAAATTCCAGAAGTGGATGAAAATGATTTGGAAATGGTTGAAAAATTATTTTATAAGTAAGTTTGGATTTTTTTAATTCATTTCTTGTACCTGAAATAATTGTTTTTGCTAATTTTGATCTTTTGTCAAAAGAGACGGAGCTTACGGTATGAAAATTGGTTTGAAATTTGAAACACATGGCTTCCTCAAAGTGAAACAAACAAGGGGAGGTTACTCTCATTTATGTAGCTAATGTTCAGATTACCTTTCTCTGATCATATATTCAAATTAGAATGATGTCAGCAACTCTTCAATTATTCTGCTGGAAAATAAAATTATTTGATAATTGATAATCTTTTATTTTATAAAATTATTTGATAATTGATAATCTTTTATTTACTTATTTACTATAAAAAAAAAAATTTAAATTAGAGAACAAAGGGGATAAAAAAGAAAAAAAAAGAAAAAGAAGAGAAATAACACAAAAAAAAAGAAAGAGAGGGAGAAAGAATAAGAAAGGAAAGGTGAAAGCGAAACAAAAGCTAAGTATGTAAAAATTTTTCTATTAACGGTTTTTATTTATTTGTTCATTTTTGTTTTCAAAAAAAATTTTGACATCTCCACACGGTCACAACATATTGCAACATCTTACCGGATGTCAGCCTTGTTCTTAACAAACTTTTAAAAAAGAAAAAAAAAAAAAGAGAAATAAGAAATTACAGTTATTCGCCCATTCATAAAGGAGGAGAAGAAGAAAGAGAGGAAAAAAAGGAGAGGAAAAGGAAATAAGAAGAGAAATTATAACCACACAAATAAAAAAACATAAGCACGTCATTTCTGAAAATACACTCTGATGATGAAGCTTTGCTTTGAAATCGATTAGACATATAAAACATCTTTTTGTCTTTATTTTTTACGCATTGTATTGCCTTTGAATTTTATTATTTTATAAAATTATTTTTCTTTTAATAAGACTGTTCAGAATAAAGAAGTGTTGTAGAGTAGCTAGCACCCCTTCAACACTCTACCGGATGGCCTGGCTAATAGCTTTAAATAGTCTACGATTAAGGACTTCTAAAATTGATTAATGAGCTGATTAATATTTGGACTGATCTTACTGCGTTTTTCTCTATTTCTTGTAAGTTGTCTTGTTAATTGTTTTTGTAACTTATTGTTCTGTGTTTTTGTACGTATTCCTTAGCACTGGATACTGGTGCTGAATAAATATATTAAGCACTCAATTTCTTCTGTGTATCATTCTACCTCAATGATACAACAAGAAGCCAAATGAAAGAAAAAAAATTGTTTACCTTCTACTGTGAAATAGGTTGTTTCCTAAAACTCTAACATAAACAAAGAGGAACCACTCTTGACTGATAAATTATTTATTGATCTACTAGAAAAAAGAAGATGGGGTTAGGGTTAGTTTAATGGGAAAAATAAATAAATAATTTATTAGTCAAGAGTGGTTCCCCTTTGTTTATGTTGGAGTTATAGGAAATAACCGTGAAATATTTTATAAAAATATTCAAATTAAATTAGTTCACTATAAATATTCAAATTAAATTGGTTAAATTAAATTAGTGAAAATAGATCATTAATTAGGATTGAGCCTATTCTAGTAGTGACCACTCCAAGCGGATTTAACAGGTTTGAATTTAGAGTTTTCCTTTTCCTAGACTGGTTGCCTAACCAAGGTTAAAGAGTCCGGTCTACCATACTATTTACCTATAGCTGGAGGGAGAGTAGTTGGATTCATACCTTTCCCAAGGGTATTAGTGCTATGTGAACTGTAGCTTCGTTCAGGATTTGAACTCGAGTCAATGAGTACATTTCCTACGACTCTAACCATTACACCATACCTCCAACTAAATATAGACCTTCTTAGGTTACTCTGGGGGAGGTGGAGGGATGGGATCCATTATTCACACTGTCATCCACATTAAAACTTTATGTAAGTCTGACCTACGAATTTTTCCTACAAAATAACGATGTGTATCAATTTATTTTATTTGTCCAGGTTTCGCCATTGCCGAGATGCACACAACATAACCGATTCATTGCCATACAGTTTAGTTCGTTGTTATATTGAGATTAACAAAGCTGAACGTTTGATTCCAATTTTGAAGAATAAGGTGAGTTTATTTATTACTACCATCACCACCTCACCTGGTCTAAAAACAGGTGAGGAATCTCGTTTTTTTTTTTTTTTTTTTTTTTGTTTTTTTTTCAGCTTTTTATTTTTTAATTTAAATTCGGCAGATAAGCAACATCATATAATCAGGATTTACATTTTTGCATTTCATCTTAGACGATTTGGACGGTCTCATTTTTAACCAATAAGAGCTAGCAGAAGGGATAACACTAACCTGTTTCAATCAAACATAATGAAAAGATAAAAAGGAGGAGAGAAAGAAAAAAAGAGTGAGATAGAGTTAAATTAAGATTATTATACTTTTTACATGTTGAACTATTTCACAATAGTTCTTAAGTAAACACTAGCAAGCATTTAAGTTTTATTGTAATAAAATGTTATGTTAACTTAGAAAGGCTAATGAAACTAAATAAGATGCCGATAAAAAGATTTGAAACAGAGGAGAAACAACTAAAACTTGCTTTTTCTTCACTCCAGTCTTTCATTGCTAAATTTTCTTAATCTAACTATTTAGTTAAATTAGGAAGTAAAGAATAGAATTACTGTTAATATTGTTAATGGATTTCTTTTAAGATTTATTGAAGAGACTTTTGCTCATATTCATTAAGATAAAACCAAACAATTAGAAATCAATAATACTAAGCACATATTTATTAAAATCACATTTTTTATATCAATATGCAAATTAGCCTTTCCATTCACACTGTAAACCGCTCTTTTGTTGTATATATAAATACAATTGCATGTTATCAGCATGTAGATATGGTCAACAGTGGCTTCGGCCTCTGGACCATTGATATAATTAACGGCGTCGATCCCAGGGGGCCATCCCCCCAGGCAACACCTGCCCCCTTGATTTAAAGGGGCAGGGCTGGGTTTATTGCCCAGTGCCTGAGGCGCCCCCCTTGAGGGGGAATGCCGACGGGATCGACGCAATTTTTCACCCGCCACCCATGAGCTTCGGTTTGTGGGTGGTCCCACGTTAATAGGGCCTTGTGCCTGACCCGTACAAGTGGGGCACGTGGAATATATCATGTAGATATGGTCAACAGTATTAATAATGTAAAACAATTTTATTAATAATTGAGGTTCGAATAAAAATAAAATCATGGAGAATGTGATGTAGATAACTAAGGGAATTGTGACTTTAGTAGTAATATAGTTTCGGTTACAGACAGGAAAACACACAATCTCCATTATAATAAGATATAAAAATGTCTTCTTTTTTTAAACTTTTTTTTTTTAAATCAAATCTAAAAACCTCTTCTCCAGTTTTGTTTATTTAAAGCATGATTTAAAATTTTTTTTTTTTTTATTTAAAAAAAAAAAATGTAAATCATGCTTGAAAAAACAAAAACAGAGAAGAGGTTTTTAGATTTGATTTGTAAAT
This sequence comes from Doryteuthis pealeii, assembly GCA_023376005.1. Taxonomy (NCBI): domain Eukaryota; kingdom Metazoa; phylum Mollusca; class Cephalopoda; order Myopsida; family Loliginidae; genus Doryteuthis; species Doryteuthis pealeii. The sequence continues at coordinate 33,408,477 of CM042161.1, read as the reverse complement.
TAAAAAATAAAAAATGAAACTTTAAAGACTTTTTGAGAAACATTTTGATCTATAATTATGTATCTTATTGGTTAAAAATGAGACTGTCAAAATCGTCCAAGATGAAATGCAAAAATGTAAATCCTCATTATACGGTGTTGCTTATCTGCCGAATTCTTATTTCTCATTAGTGTTGTCACCTCAGCTAAATAATAGACCATTCCGTTTTTATTATAAAAAAGGATATTATACACTGAAAATATATGAGAGAGTAAGGGAAAGATAGAGAGAAGGTGTGAGCTAGCAGAAGGGATAATGCTAATCTATTTCAATCAAACATAATGAAAAGATGGAGAGAAAGAGAAAAAGAGTGAGATAGAATTAAATCAAGATTATTATACTTTTTACATATTGAACTATTTCGCAATAGTTCTTAAGTAAACATATCAAAAGTTGTAATAATTAAATTATCATACTGTGGTATATCCACAGTTTTTGCTAGTTAAGAAAAAAAAAATAGCAGTGAAGCTAATTTAAAATAACTAAAATAAACTTTACCTTCAAGGTTCAAATATCTGCTGCTTCTTTGCTGAAAGCCTACCGTGAAAAGGGAGAAAAAACGGCGTCTCTCAGACTGGTGAAAAGGCAGCGAAAACTGTTAATATGGGATTTATTCTTATTGTTAAGATTGATCGCTAAGGGAGGTAACTCTTAGGTTTTAAAAATGTTTATCTATAAGTTTAACATGACCTGCATTATTGCATCTAAATATCTGCACCGAGGGGAATAAGATTTTATAGTATCACATGTGCTTATAATTTCCAATGATTATATATAACCAATTAGAATTTATTGGTTACTTGGTCCCAACACCCTTTTATTTAAATAAACATAAAAAATATTTTCATTTAGATAAACATACTGCATTTCTCTTCTGATTAAATAAAAACAATTTTAATATAAAAATGTGTCTTTTGTTTAAAGTTTTTAAGACTTAAAAAAAAATCCTATTGAATTAACAACAAAACATGAAATAACTATTTAAAAAATTTTTTTTAATTAAAATCGAAAACTATTTTAGTATAAAAACATGCCTTTGGGTTGTAAATATACATGAAACTTTAAGAAATATCTTACAGTGAAATTTAATGCAAAAAAATTGTCTGTTGTTTGTAAACAAACAACCGGGAATTTACGGTGAAAAGCAAAAGGTGTTCTTTCAAAACAGATCCTAATTGGGGTGCTTATTGGTTACTTGGTCTAAATTTTCTTTTAATTTATACTTTCAGGTTCATTATGGAATTTTTCCCAATTACCAAACAGCTAATATTCTAATGGACCATTTCATCAAAGCCAAGAAATACAACTGTGAGTCTTTGATGATTTTTGCTTTTTTTGTAGCTAATGTTCAGATTACCAAAATATATGTACAATGTACACAATTCCCTAACCTCTAAGCATAAAATAACTCCAGAAGGGTTGACATGCCATTAAGTTCAATCAGTCAACATTCTGACCCACATGTTGTAATGGTTAACAAGCTAGGCCAGCAGACCAAACCCTGTCAGCTAGGCTACACTGACTGCCACTCTGCAGAGGGGTAAGCCCCCCTCCCAATGGGGCCACCTGTTGGTCGTGGGTAATGCTTAAGGATGAAATCCTGGTAGCTGAGCAGTCCATGACATGCCACACTCCACTTTGGTCCTTACTTGGGCTAGATGGTCGGTCAGATCAGTCGGCTGGTCATGTCAAGTCCTAGGACCTATATGATTGTCCCGGAAGCGCGTAGTGTAATGGTTAAAGTCACGGGAAATGGACTCGTTAACTGCATTTTCACATAGCGCTAATACCTTTGGGAAAGGTATGAATCCTACTTTCCCTCCAGCTATGGGTAAATAGTAGGGCAGACTGGGCTTTTTAACCTTGGTTAGGCAACCGGTCTAGGAGAAGGAAAACTCTGAATTCAAACCTGTTGAACTCTGCTTAAGAAATTGACCTTGTGTCACATCCTACTCGTGCGGAGGGGTTGGTAAATATATATAGGATTGTCCCAATCCTATTGCTTCTGTGGCAAGCCCCAACTCTTTTTATCATATATGTGCTAGAAGGCAGTGACTGAGGGTCTTATTGTCCTGAGTATAATGTTAAACACTATTTGATGGTGAAGTACCTGTTATGGAGCTTGGGCATGTGGAGTACTACTTCATAATAATAATAATGAAATTTATTGTGTACAGTGCTCAGGTGCACCACAACTCATCAAAAGTCTCATGTCGAGTACACAGAATAGTGTATTAGTGTCAGGAACATGAACAGTTTACAGTAGTAATATGCATGTATGTGTGCACGTGTGTGCATATGTGTGTGGAGAGGGGCATCAGGTATAGTGTTGGCAGACTACAGGAAGCATGGAGGCTTTGAAAGATTCAGTGTTATTCAGCCTACAACAGACGCGGGCAGTTTATTCCATGCCTCTGCAATTGACAAACGCCAAAGTTTCAATGAATCTATTCCTAGGGCAGCAAGAAGTTCAGAGTATGGTAGATGCCTGATGGAGGGTATTCGTTTGGTTGCACGTCTCTGTACAGTTTCTAGGAGGTTAATATTCATCACCATTACTTCCAGGTCCACTCTGAATCGGGGTGGTAGTACTTCTTAGGGCCCATCTATGGGTTCGATAGAACAAAATGAGATACAAAAAAAGTGTTTAAAAAAAAAAATTGAGTATCTATCAGGAATGATTCGTTGAAACTCCTGCGTCTGGCAACTGACCTGGTAAACGCTCATACGGTCATTAATCATCTTAACAACAGCAACCTTGAGCACCTTTTTGATCTTCATGTTTCTAACACACGTGGGCATGCCTACAAAGTCAGAAAACAGCACTGCTCACGTGACTTTCAGAAACATTTTTTCACACTCAGAGTTGCCGAGGCATGGAATAAACTGCCTACATCTGTTGTAGGCTGCCGAAACACTACATCTTTCAAAGCCTCCATGCTTCCTGTAATCCGCCAACACTATACCTGATACCCCCCTCTACACATATATGCACATTATTAATGTACGCTATTCATGTTCCTGAAACTAATACATTATTCTTTGTACTAGACATGAGACTTTGATGAGTTGTAGTGCACCTGAGCACTGCACATAATAAATTTCATTATTATTATTATAAGTAAAAGTAAAGTAAAGTCAACGGGCGGCCTAAAGTCGGTATCAAAGCCATGTCAGCAAGGAGTCTAATCCATCTTTATCAAAAGCGCTAGA
>CM042161.1:33386939-33405125 GCA_023376005.1 Doryteuthis pealeii | reverse complement strand
AAGAGAGAGATACACATATATGCACATTATGGGAGTATTCATGTTCCTGAAACTATACATTATTCTTTGTACTAGACATGAGACTTTGATGAGTTGTAGTGCACCTGAGCACTGCACATAATAAATTTCATTATTATTATTATAAGTAAAAGTAAGTAAAGTCAACGGGGCGGCCTAAAGTCGGTATCAGCCAGTCAGCAAGGGAGTCTATCCTCTTTTCAATAGCGCTAGACCAAGGAGATTGTTTTAGCATCTGAGGTGGAGTGCCACACCTACCATCAGCTCTTTACTTTACCGCACAGATCCCTGTGCTACTCATACGCTGAGTTGGCGAGGACCGGTATCGAACTAGGAACCTTGTGCTTTCTAGCCAAACGTTCTACCGCCTGAGCTAAAAAAAAATGTCTTTGGCATAAAATGACATGCCTTAAAATCCAGCCAACCACTGTTGAAAAGATTCAAGACAATGGTTTATTTTCACACAGAACTAAAAAAACGTAATGCCTCTTGTATTAATGTGTGGAGGATGATCACTAATTAGGACTGAGCCTATTCTAATAGTGACCACCTCAGTTGATTTTTTTTTGTCATAGTTTGAAAGTTGATCATAATGATAGTGGTAATCTGAATATTAGCTACATAAATGAGAGTAATCTCCCCTTATTTGTTTCACTTTGAGGAAGACGTCATCTTTTGGTCGACCATTTTCATTTCACCGTAAATCTACACTGAAAATACAAATTTGTTTGAATCAATACAACTGCATATTTTAACACAAATATCATAAAATGTGTTCTTACTAACAATTAAGTTCATTTCAAATAATGTGCGAGCACAATTAAGAACACATTTTATGATATTTTTGTGTTAAAACATGCAGTTGTATTGATTAAAACAAATTCGTATTTTCAGTGTAGATTTACAGTGAAATGGAAATGTCTGACCAAAACATAACAGCTTTCTCAGAGTAAAACAAACATGGGGAGATTACTCTCATTTATGTAGCTAATGTTCAAATTACCGTAATAGTGAGTTTGATTCCCTTGTGAGTGCTCCCCATACCTCTGGCCCTGTGCCAGACTAAGCTTTCTGAGAAAAAAATTTTTCTTTGTCGATTTTCTCACTAGATGCGTCTGAAGTTGCTTACGAGATGATGTTACAAGAAGATTTCAGCCATCGATCAAATGCCCTCCTCTCTCTCTATTCGTGTATCAAACATCTACTACACACCCCACCACCACCACCACCCAATTCAGTGGATGAAGCTGAACCTTCAAATGAAGACGAGGTATGGATCAGATTTACCTATTACATAATATTAGGAAGAAATGGAAATAAATCTGACAGTATGTGGAAAAGTAACAAAATAAATGTGAAAAATTATTATAAAGAATTATGAAGATGATTTTAGATAATGTTAGGAAGAAATGGAAGTAAATCCGAAAGTATATGGAAAAGTAATAAATAAATGTGAAAAATTATTATAAAGATTATGAAGAGGATTTTAGATAATGTTAGGAAGAAATGGAAGTAAATCCGAAAGTATATGGAAAAGTAATAAATAAATGTGAAAAATTATTATAAAGAATTATGAAGATGATTTTACATAATGTTAGGAAGAAATGGAAATAAATCTGACAGTATATGGAAAAGTAATATAAAAAATGTTGAAAATTAAGTCAGCATTTAAAACATATTGATTATTAGATATATATTGATACTTGTGTTCCTTAAATTGTTCGACCGTTATCATCTTGCAACATCCTTTAGTTAAAAATGAGACCATCCAAATCATCCAAGATGAAATGCTAAATAGTAAATCCTGATTATCTGGTGTTGCTTACCAGCAGGCACCAACGATGATAACTGACATTTAAACATATTTAGAAAATTATTTTATTGTATAAATGTTTAAGATTTTTTTTTTTTTCACAAACATCAAACAATTTCTCTTCCTGTATTCTTGTGTGATTTGAAAAATAGATATTTTTTTTAATTACATTTTATTTATTTATTTTATTTTTTAAGGGGTTAAATCCTACTTAATGGACATAAATTCCACCATTGTATGTCACCCTGCCGAAAGTAAAAAGATACCAAAAATCAAGGAATTAACTGAATTTAATGAAATTTTCAATGTTGATATATTAATGAATAAAAGATATAATGCGCCAGTTATTTTATTTGAAAACTCTTAAATTTTGTCAGGTCAGTTAACTTTGAACCATGTATCTTTGAGGTGTAACACAGATTCACAAATGTACATGGTTCAAAGTTAACTGACCTGAAAAAATGTCAGTTTTTAAATAAAATAAATGGTGCATTATATCTTTTTATTCATTAATGTATTAACACTGAAAATTTCATTAAGTTCGGTTAATTCCTTGATTTTTAGTATTTTTTTTCTTTCGGTATTGTGACATACGATGGTGGAATTTATGTCCGTTAAGTAGGGTTTAACCTTTTAAGACTATTGTAATGCAAAAGTAAGTGTCCAAGATCTTATTAATTTCGAAGTATCTTCATCTTCAGAGACGTTTTCAATATGAATGTGGTGTTGTGTGTTCATATATTTGGACGTTATAAACACTGTGTCATGTGGGCTGTTTGAACGCCACGTGGAAGAGACTTCAGCTGTATTTGAACAGCTGAAGTCTCTTCACATTTATTTATTACTTTTCCATATACTGTCAGATTTATTTCCATTTCTTCCTAACATTATCTAAAATCATCTTCATAATTCTTTATAATAATTTTTCACATTTATTTATTACTTTTCCATATACTGTCAGATTTATTTCCATTTCTTCCTAACATTATCTAAAATCATCTTCATAATTCTTTATAATAATTTTTCACATTTATTTATTACTTTTCCATATACTGTCAGATTTATTTCCATTTCTTCCTAACATTATCTAAAATCATCTTCATAATTCTTTATAATAATTTTTCTCATTTATTTATTACTTTTCCATATACTGTCAGTTTCATTCTATTTTTTTTTTGCTTTGCAATAGCCTTTAAAAAAAAATTAATAAATAAAATATAATAAAAAAACAGTAATTCCCTATAACTCCAACCTAAAAAAGGGGAACCACTCTGAATGAATTTTATCTGTTAATTAATCTACCCATTATTTTCCCATTAAACTAACCCTAACCCAGTCTTCTTTTTTCCTAGTAGATCAATAAATAAATGAATAATTTATCAGTCAATCAGAGTGGTTCCCCTTTTTATTTTAGGTTGGAGTTAAAGGAAATAATCAAAAAACTTTATGCAGTGCTTCAAGCAAATTCTAAAATATTTTTTAAAAAATGTCTTTTCAGGAGGAGAATTGGGTAAAGTTAAGATACATAAACAAACCTTACTATGACGACCATTTTGATATTAGGGAACCGGATCTGCTGCTTGGAAAGACATTGGTGTCTTTGGGTAAAGTGTTTAAAGAAAATAGCGTTGTTCTCAGCAATTCTTTGCAAGTTATTGGTTGGGCCCTTTATGAGAAATTTGACAAGGGACTTGTGTTTTTGGAATCTTGTTTGACAGGACCAACTCAGCCATCTGTTTATGAAGAAATGGTAAGTTTGAAATCTACAAGAATTTTATTTCTCTGAATTTTTGAGATGAGGCTTGATAATTTCAAGGCTCACTCACTCACACTCTATCTATCTATCTATCTATCTATATATATATATATATATATATATATATATATATATATATATATATATTAGGGGTAGCTGTTATGTATAACCACACTGATGAGAAGTGATACTTCGAAACACGTGTCTGTGGATTATTTATTTATTATATATTTTATAAAAAAGAAGGTCCGCAAAATGGATTATGTTTTTAAAAAAATGTTTATTTTTTATCTCACATTTGCAACATGTGTTTCAGATCTTCTGATATCTTCTTCAGGCATTAATTAATCATATATGTATATATCATTGTCCAATGCATTTTTATAGTAAGAATTATTGCCTGAAGATCTGAAACACGTGTTGCAAATGTAAGATAAAAATAACATTTTTTTAAAAACATAATCCATTTTGCGGACCTTCATTTTCATAAAATACCTAATTTTCTCCCGTTGGACCCATAACAACACTTTTTATATATACATATATATATATGCTCCCCATCCCCCAGGAGGTTGAGCACTTTGGAGGGGATTTTGCTGACGACCGCCAACTAAAGCGTAAATGCAACGCTCTCCTATAAAAGGGATGGAGCACTCTATGTATCTTTGCATACATACAGGTGTATGTATTAAAACAGTTAAAATCCCCTTCCCATTCTGTAGGTGACGATAGCTGTCTGACTGATGCTGAATCGATCGGTTTTCTATCCCGGCTGTAGGTAGCTTACAAATGTCTAGCCACACTGAAGAGATGTGATATGTCGAAACATGGTGTCTGTGGATGACTATATATATATATAAAATTATGTTACCTTAATACTAAATGATTTTTACTATAAAAATGCATCGGAAATGGTTCTTAATATAAAAGTGCATTGGACAATGATTCTTACTATAAAATGCATTGAACAATGATTCTTACTATAAAATGCATTGGACAATGATGCTTACTATAAAAACCCCTTCATCGCCATTACTCCCAGGTCCACTCATCAAAATCATCAAAAAATGAATAAAAAGAAGCAGAAATTTATGTTAGAATTTAAAATTTAGGACCATATGACCTTTAGGCACCCCTTTTGCAATCTCAATTCATAAGAACATATTTTTCATTTACACCATCAAAATCTGGTTGTTAACAGACAATTTTTAGTTTTTTTTTAAATCATAAAACTAAACCCTAACCCTAACCCTAACAAACAACTGGATTTTGACGGTGTAAATGAAAAATATGTCCTTATGACTCGAGATTGCAAAAGGGGTGCCTAAAGGTCATATGGTCCAAAATTTAAATTTATTTATTTTTAATTTTGATTTTTGATTTTGTTTCAAAAATTTATAGAATTTATTTATTTAAAAAAATTTTTTTTCTTTTTTTCTGCTAGATTTTAAAATTTCAAGAGCTCCTTGAAAATGCCAGTGTCCAAGATCCAAGCAAAATCGACATAGACTTGGGAATTTGCCGGAAAAAAAATGTCCGAGAAGAATTTAAAGTGACCGCTGAAGAAAAAGAAGCTTATCTGGAAAGATTTCAAGTTAGTGATTATTTTTTTTTTATTATTTGATGATTTTTGCTTTTTTAATTTGTTGTTTAATTTTATAATTATCAATTAATTTATTTATAATAATAATAATTAATTATAAAAATTATAACAAAAAATTATGAAAATAATAAAAAATTAATTTACTAAGATATAAATAAAATAGTTAAGTTTATACTATAAAAGATATATATCTTATTATAATGGAGATTGTGTGTTTTTCTATCTGTAACCGAAACTATATTACTACTCAAGTCACAATTTCCTTAGTTATTGACATCACATTCTCCATGATATTAATTTCATTTAAATCTCAATTATTAATAAAACTGTTTTACATTATAAATTCTGTTAAATATCTACATATTAACAACATGCAATTATGTTTATATATACTACAAAATAGTGGTTTATAGTGTGAACGGGAAGGCTAATTTGCATATTGATATTAAAAATGTGATTTTATTAAATATGTGCTTAGTATTATTGATTTTAACTGTTTGGATTTATTTTAATGAATGTAAGCAAAAATCTCTTCAATGAGTCTTAAATGAAATCCATTAACAAGAAAAAATAAGTGTAATTTTATTCTTTACTTCCTCTTTTAACTAAATAGTTAAATTAGAAAAAATAACAATGAAAGATGGGAGTGATGGAAGAGTAAGTTTCAGTTGTTCTACTTTTCGATTATACCCCCTCTGTTTCAAATCTGTTTATTTGTATTCTTATTTAGTTTCATTAGCCTTTCTAATTTAATACAATATTTTATTACATTAAAACTTAGATACTTGCACCTGGAGGGTGCATATATTTGCTAGTTTATTTAATAAAGATATTTATTATAAATATAAATATTATAGATATATAATATAATATATTAAATTAAGATAATATTAGATATAATATAAATTAAGATAATATATTAAGATATAATATAAATATTATAAAAATATTTATATAAAATACTATAGTATACTATTTTTTAGTTAAAAGTAAAAAATTAATTTAAATTATAATAATTATGATTATTATTTCCGTATTTATAATAATTATAATTAATTTATAAGTGATTAATAATTAATTAATATATAATTATTATTTAATATCAATTATTTTATAAATATAATTTGTTCTTTAATTTTTTTAATTATTTGATGACTTTTCTTTTCTTTTTTTTCTTTTTTTTTTTTTGAGACATTTATTGTTTTTTTAAATGAAAATTTATCTAATTAATCTTTTTTGCACTGGTTTACTTTTAGTTTTGAACCCAAAGTTTTCTTTTGATAGGATACTAGAAGTGGCTACCGGCATTACTTGGGTGGAGGGGGGGGATAATAAAAAGTTAGTCTCGCAGATCCATTGATTGTTTTGATCCTACATAATTGCCATCAATGACTTTCTCTTTTCTTACTATTCAAATACTAATTTCTTACTATTCAAATACCAGATTTTTGCACAAAAAGCAAGCTCTGGTAATAGTGAATGTGTATATAAATTTACTTTGTCATTAATTGTTTTATTTTTGTAATTTCCTCCGGAACATATATACACTCAACTGCCCTTTATACATATATATATATATATATATATACATATATGAGGAAAAATGAGTAAAGAAAAGAAATGTAGATGGATAAAATGAATTTAATCGATATCACATACACATGTGTTTCGGTCAGTTTATGTGTGTGAATGCGAAATATTTTCACACACATAAACTGAGCGAAACACATGTGTAAGTGATATCGATTAATGTGATATTGATTAAATTCATTTTATCCATCTACATTTCTTTTCTTTACTCATTTTTCCTCATATTGTCGGATTCAATTCCTTTTCCATTTCCATTTTCATATACATATATATATATATATATATATATAAGATTAGTGTTATTATCATCGTCTAGGAAAAAATGTTTTTGTCTATTACTGTAATTAGCAAAAAGAAAAAAAATGCACCCTCTGGGCACAAGTATTTAAGTTAAATGATTAAATATTATATTGAATTAGAAAGATTAATGAAATTAAATATGAACACAAAAAAGATTACACTTTTATTCTAATTGATTTCAATATAAAATTATACATAGGATTGCTTTTAATACATTTGAGAATAATACAATATTAGAAATCAATTACACCAAGTAATTATTTATTAAACACAGTTTTATTAAAACCGGTATGCAAATTATTCACATCATATACTGTGCAAGATTTTAAACACATTAATAATATGGGCTGTTTTGAGGCAAATCTAACTCAGATTTACATAGAGACATTGTTAATAAATAAGATTTATTTATTAATGATTTTGACTATAAATTAAATGCTCATTTATAATCTTATGCAATATCTGAGGGTATTGTGATGTAAGCAGTGATGTAGTTTCAGTTACAGGCACTGAATCTCCATTATAAAAGGATATATATATATATATATATATATATATATATATATATATAAGAGAGTTTTATAATTTGCTTGAAGTATTGTGTATATATTGGTTAGCTGGTTGATTTAGAAGGTTATCACAATGCAGATGTAAAGAAAAAAAAAGTAATACGGTAACAATGGTGTTGTGTGTTAACCTGTATTTTATTCTTGAATTTTCAAGATAAAATCTCTTTTTCAAAAGATCACTGGAACTGAAGTAGTCTAGTTATGGCATTTCTATTTTAAAATAATTAAAATAGAAATGCCATAACTAGACTACTTCAGTTCCAGTGATCTTTTGAAAAAGAGATTTTATCTCGAAAATTCAAGAATAAAATACAGGTTAACACACAACACCATTGTTACTGTATTTAAAAAAATGTTTTCTTTACATCTGCATTGTGATAGCCTTCTAAATCAACCTCCTAACCAATATATATATATATATATATATATATAGGAAATGTTCAGAGTTTGTCAGCACAAAAGAAATATTTATTAAACTCTTGGACTAGAAAAATAACACAAAATCAACCACCTTTAAAAGGAAAAATTTTTCCAAGTGTTATTTTTAACATCATGCACGCATGAGGAGTGACATGTGGACAAATAAAGCGAGACCGCTATTCATAACATATATTCATTTGGATATCATTTACAAGGCAATTTGTCTGATAATAAGCAACTAATGCTTTGAAACCAGTGGTAACAAATAAGCCATTGAATGTATAGATAATGATAATAATTATTTCTATATGCACATGTATGGAGGCGCGTGGTCTAATGGTTAAAGTCGTAGGAAATGGACTTGTCGACCAAAGTTCCATTCCTGGATGAGGCTTTTTGCATTTCACATGACGCTAATACCCTTGGGAAAGGTATGAATCCAATTTTCCCTTCAGCTATGGGTAAATAGCAGGGCAGACTGGGCTCTTTAACCATTGCTAGGTAACCAATCTAGGAGAAGGAAAACTCTGAATTCAAACCAGTTAAACTCCGCTTAAGAAATTGACCTTGTGTCGCATCCTCTTGTGCGGAGGGGTTAGTAAATATATATATATGTAGCATTCCGTTGGTTTTATTTATTTGAGATTATTGTTATTTAATCATGTTAGTTATATAGAGCTTTGTAAATGGAGTTCAGAACTGTTTGAATTATGCAAATATCCCCAGTGGTTCAAACGTTATGAGAATTTAAAGCCCTGAAATTGGGGTACAAAAGTGGATATGATTTTGTTAAAAAACATATGTCAAATCACGGACTAATTGAAAATAAGAAAATTAGTAATTTCTTCACCATTTCTTTATTTTTGGAACAATTTTGATAAAACTTGGCATTCTTATGTAAAATTGTATGTTCTTTCTGATTCTGAAATTTTATGTATCTCCATGCTAGAACCCATTATTTGGGGAATAAAAACTAGGGATATCAAGATTTTTTTTCTTTTTTAAAAAAAGTTTACCACAAGATTATTCAACATTTCCATTTTAATACGGCATATATACACATATATAGTATTAATTTATATAAATAATATCACTTTGAATTTAAAATACCTTTTTAAATACCTGCTGTGTTGTATTACATACAAGAAATAGAATAACTCTATATAATTGTATTTAACAAAACCTCCATGTAACATGTGCAGCTTTGTTTAAAAATAATACCGTTTTAACTCACCTTAAAAAAAATAATTCAATGGTTAAAAACACATAAAAGTTACATATTTAGAAAGATTATTTTCTTTTCTTTCCAACCATATAAATATTTTTAAGATTGGATCAGAAATAATCAAGAAATTGCAAATTTAACTGATTAAGGTCGCAAATTTGAAAATGTCCACTCATATCAGCTAACTGATTGTAATGCTAATATATGCACATGTACGTATTATGTTTGACAGTGTTTTCTTGGTTATTTCCTATAACTTCAACATAAACTAAGGGGAACCACTCTTGACTGATAAATTATTTATTTATTTTCCCATTAAACTAACTCTAAACCCTAACCCCGTCTTCTTTTTTCCTAGTAGATCAATAAATAAATAAATAAATAATTTATCAGTTTGTTTATGTTGGACTTATAGGAAATAACCGTGTTTTCTTTTTCTGCTGGTTAATTGATCTTTGTTTTCTATTGAAAGGTTATTTTGCAAAAGTTTCAAGATGGCGGAAACCTTGTGGAGGGTGTTGGCCTTCTTGAACGGGAAGTGGATGCTCTCATTTTGAAAGAACTGCCAGAATTGGAACAAGCAGATATCGAAGTGCAACTCGCTGACTTGGCACGGTGGGAATCGGATCGGGAGCGTCAACTCACAGAACAAATTGAAATGTATCGTCGCAAAGTGAAGCAGAAAGAAATTGAAGAGAAATTGTTGCAATTGCAGGAAAAAGAGGAAATTCTTACGTTCTTTGAAGCGAAACATAAAATCTTGCTTGCCGCTGAGGTTGGCAAAAAACTGATTGAGAGAGAACAAAAAAGAGCTCCAAAAGTAAAGACTGAAGATGAGTTTGAGGAAGATGTTAAGAAAAGAGTTATAAAGAAAAAGAAATTCTAACTTGCAACTTTTTTTTTTTTTTTTTTTTCATTATTTATTTTTTTTAGATATTTTTTTTTTTAAATCAAAGATAAAAAAAAAAAAGAAAAAGTCATAAAGAAAAAGAAATTCTAACTTGCAATTCTTTTTTTTTTTTTTTCATTATTTTTTTTTTTTTCATTGTTATTTTTTTTTTTTCATTATTTATTTTTTTAGATATTTCTTTATTTCTTTTTTTTTTTTTTTTAAATCAACCCCCCTGTCAAAGATATAAAAAAAAATAATAAAGAAAGAGAAAGTCTAACTTGCAACTCTTTATTTTTTTTTTTCTTATATTTTTTTTTAGACATTTCTTTTTTTAAAATCACCCCCACCCCCTGTTGAAGATATAAAAAAATTATAAAGAAAAAGAAAGTCTAACTTGCAACTATTTTTTAAATTATTTTTTTTTAAGTTATCTTTTTTTTTTTTATCACCATCACGGAGATGCTGATAGGTACGCGTCCTGCATCCCAGTGTTTTTCTTTTTTATTCCCTCACCATTTCAAGCTAATTGTAAATACATTTCAATAGTTTCTTAGAAATGAATTACACAGGATAGGTTACAAGGTCGGAGTTAGCCGGCTTTTGTTGTTTCCTCAGATCATATATAAAACCTTACAAATTATTAAGAAACTTTAGTTGGGACCCATAAATTTTCCTAGGGACTCATTTAATGCAAATATGTGCATCCCAGGATGTACTAAATCAAAAAGCTATCAGCATCACTGCCATCACCCACCTCTTGTATGAATTGCAATGCTCCACTTTGGCTCTATCTTGGGCTAGACGGGCGTTTGGAGAGGCCCCCTCCGATCAATCGGCTGGTCACGTCAAGCCTTAGCACCTATATGATTTTCCCAACCCTATTGCCCTTATGGCAAGCCCCAACCCCTTTTTATCATATGGGTGCTAGAAGGCGGTCGCTGCGGGTCTACATGTTCTGGGAATGACGTTAAACTCTATCTGATGGTGAGGTTCCAGTTTTGGAGGTTTGGGGAATGTGGAGCATCCCTTCATCACCATTGCTCCCAGGTCCACTCTGACCCGGAGTGGTAGTACCTGTTAGGGTCCCATCTATGGTTTAAATAGAAAAACATGAGTTTATAAACAAAATTGTATTATCCATTAAGAATTTATTTATTTCAAAACTTTATCGGCATTAAATGACCCACTGAGGTTGATATGCCGTAAACCAAACCAAACCACCTCTTGTATTATTGAAAATCTTATTTGCTGGCAATTACCCAATCATCCACGCTCTTCAATTTTTCTGAAATTTTGTCCATATTAAAATTAGACAAAAAATGCTATCAAAAAAGTCTTAAAGTTAACCAATTTTATTAATGATTAATAATAATAGTTAATTTATTAATGATTTCTAATTTGCAAAATTTTAACTGATGTTGTAGCTTTGGTTCTAAGCAAAAACCAAACTATCTTTTTGGTACAAATAATGTTCAAATATGTGAAATGATAATAGAAATTGGGATATTGATCTTGCTATGAAAAAATCAGAAATCATCAATAACTTAAAATTAGTTGACTTTAAGATTTTCTTGATAGCATGTTTGAATTCCTTGGTCGAAAATGCCTTTATAAACCAATTTTTAGTAGTAGGGAAGCTCTATAACTCATTTTACAGATGAAAATAGATTACAAAAAGTTGCCATCCCCACCAAATTTGGAGAGCTAAAAATCAACATAATTCCGCCAATTTTTGTAATTGGAATCTCAATTTTTGTGGAATGTTTAACTTTAACATAGTCCACACATAGAACAAATTTCAGAAAAATTGCATGGGTGGGTGACAATTTTACTTTTTTTCTGGATGATTTGACATTTTTTTTAATTAGAAGCCATTAATGTATTTCTGAATTCTGTAGGAGATGAGGAGACAGCTTATTCAATAAATTGAAAAGATTGAAATCCATTTATTAGATTTTTATTTTTTTATTTTTTATTTTTTTCTTCGTCTGGGCAAGGAAAACTATCACTTCATTTATTTCTTTTTTTTATAAAATGCATTTATAAACAAATTTTTAGTAGTAGGGAAGCTCTATAACTCATTTTACAGACAAAATTTTTATAGACAAAAACATTATTAATAATCTACATATCAATACTCATATTTCTTAAAATTGTACGACCGTTATCATCTTGCAGCACTCTCTGTTTAAAAATGAGACTGTCCAAATCGAAATGCAAAAATGTAAATACTGATTTATCTGGTGTCGCTTATCTACCAAATTCTTATTTCTTATGAGTGTCGTCAACTCAGCTAAATAATGGACAAATTCCGTTTGTATTACAATGAAAGGGAAGAAAAAGGACATGCTACACCGAAGAAAAAAAAGAAGAAAGAAAGAAAGAAAAAGAGATTGGAAAAGATAAAGAGGGGTGAGCACACAGAAGCGATAACGCTAATCTGTTTCCATCAAACATAATGAAAAGGAGGTGTAAAAAAACAGTGAGAGAGTTAAATCAAGATCAATGTACTTTTTACATATTGAAGTATTTCGCAATAGCTCTTAAGTAAACATATCAAACGTTGTAATAATTAAATTATCATACTGCGGTATATCCACAGATCCTGCTAGTTTTAGTTTTATTGTTAGCAATTATTTATTGGTCGTTGAGTTCTTTTCATGCAGGAGTTATCTCCCCATAGATATTTTTTATTTTCAATTGTAAACAAATCCAACAAATTTATAAACTTATGAGATTTTTTTTTTATTCTACACACACACACACACACACACACACACACATATATATATATATATATATATATATATATATATATATATTTTTTTTTTTTTTTCTAGTATTGGAGAATTGAAAATAAAGTGCTTGATTATGGCTGTTAGAGCTGTATTTATTGTTATAGGATACAATACATATAAGGTGTGATTGTTACCATTGGTTTAAAAGCTGCCTGTTATCATTGATGATAAGTGGCTAATACCAATGATAATAATCACACCTTAAATCACTTTGAAATCAATGGTAACAATCATACCTTAAATGTATTGTAACCATATATATATATATATACACACACAAACATTTATGTTACCATGTTACCTCAAAGTGTGTGTGTGGGGGGGGGGGCATGTTGTCCCAATGGTGTAATGGTTAAAGTGCTGGACTACAACATCGACAAGTTCAGACTTGAGTCATGCTATTATGTTCACTTTTGGATTAATACTCTTGGGAAAGGTATGAACCCCCTCATTTCCACAGTTATCATTCTAATAAGCCAGTGTGAACTCTAGTCATGCTATTATGTTCACTTTTGGATTAATACTCTTGGGAAAGGTATGAACCACCTGATTTCCACAGCTATCTATATAGCAAAATATAAGTAGTATAATCAGTAGGTGTTCAGGAAATGGAACTGAAAGATTTTAAAATTAAAAGAAATAAATGCGCTCATTTATTGAAAACTTGCTTGGACCATATGACCTTTAGGCACCCCTTTTGCGATCTCGATTCATAAGTACATTTTTTCCATTTACACCGTCAACATCCGGTTGTTTGTTAGAGGTTAGAGTTAGGGGTTAGTTTTATAATTAAAAAAAAAACCTCTAAAAATCATCTGTTAACGAACAACCAGATGTTGATGGTGTAAATGAAAAAAATTATACTTATGAATTGAGATTGCAAAAGGGGTGCCTAAAGGTCATATGGTCCACTTGCTTTTCAACTACTTTAATCCCTGAACAATATTTAAGTCTGAATTTTGTAGATTTTCTTAATCAATCAATTGATTTGCTTTTTTAAAATCCTTTTTTAAACTCTATGAATAAAACTCACTCTGTAATGGATTTGAGAGTAATGGCAATGAAGGGGTACTCAACACGCCCAAGAGCTCCAGCCACACCAACAGATCCGGTTTATTTGTTTGGTTTGTTTTGTTTTACGGCATATCAACCTCAGTGGGTCATTTAATGCCGATAAAGTTTTGAAATAAATCAATTCTTAATGGATAATAAATACATTTTTCTATTTAACCCATAGATGGGACCCTAACAGGTACTACCACTCCGGGTCAGAGTGGACCAGGAAGCAATGGTGATGAAGAGGTGCTCCACATTCCCCAAACCTCCAAAACTGGAACCTCACCATCAGATAGAGTTTAACGTCATTCCCAGGACATGTAGACCCGCAGCCACCGCCTTCTAGCACCCATATGATAAAAAAGGGGTTGGGGCTTGCCATAAGGGCAATAGGGTTGGGAAAATCATATAGGTGCTAGGGCTTGACGTGACCAGCCAATTGATCGGAGGGGGGCCTCTCCAACCGCCCGTCTAGCCCAAGAAAGGGCCAAAGTGGAGTATTGCAAGTCATGAACTGCTCATCCACCTGGGTTCTATCCTTAAGTATCACGGGACGCCACCCACGGCAAACAGGTGGCCGCATTGGGGGAGTCTTACCCCTCTGCAGAGGTGCAGTCGGTGCATTCTAACGCCCAGCCGACAGGGCGGAGATCCGGTTTAGTATTATACCATAGGACATCAAAGTGTTTGATGGATTGTGTTGTTGCTGGTGGGGTCCACTTTAAATCAGTGGTATTACGCATGGGGGGGGGTAGAAGAGGAAAAGATGGATTCATGCCTTTCAAAAGGGCGTTAGCGCAAAGTGAAATACAAACTACCACATCCAGGATTTGAACTCTGGTTGCCAATTACATTTCCCACGACAATAATTGTAACATCATAAGTACCTCCTTAAAATCCCAAGGGGTGGGGATGTTTTAAATTATCCACAATTACAATGATAGGTGTGTCGTATATGTATATGTGTGTGTGTATGTATATATATGTGTGTGTGTGCGTGTATATGTGTGTGTATATATGTATACGTGTGTGTATATATATGTGTGTGTGTGTGTATATATATATATGTGTGTATATATATGTGTGTATGTGTATATATATGTGTATATATATGTGTGTGTATGTGTATATATATGTGTATATATATGTGTGTGTGTGTATATATATGTGTATATATATATATGTGTGTGTGTGTATATGTATGTGTATATATATGTGTGTGTGTATGTGTGTGTGTGTGTGTGTGTGTGTGTGTGTATATATATATATATATATATGTAGAATTAAACAAAAGACACATCTCCTGTTTAGCAATTTTATTTTTGATCTTTTCAAGTTTTCTGGCCAACTTTCGGGACCTTAACTTTGGTGGACTTATCCACGAATACCACCCAAATACTAAAAAGTTGGCCATAAAACTCGAAAAGATCAAAAATAAAATTGTTAAACAGGAGATGTGTCTTTTGTTTAATTCTACATGTATAAATAAAGAATGCTGCCCAAATACACACACACACACACACACATATATATATATACTTATGTAAGTGTACTAAAATATAATTTATGACTCATTCTCTACATGCTTTAGTCACTAAGATATAAAAAATTTTCTTTGTTTTTTTTTTTTCTTCTTTTATTGTCGGTTGACAATGTATTTTTGTTGTTGTATTTTAATAACCTTTCAGTTTCCACTGTGATACTATGATTAAGGGAAAACATGGTCAGAAAAAATAAAAAATAAAAATAGAATGTGTTAAAGCCCAGGCATAGGTAAATGGGTGGGTGGTTGTCCTCTTACGGACACAAAAGATTGGGCCGTGAAGTTTAAGAGAATTGTACGGCCACCATGAAGTTAAGCCACTTAGTGATAATATCTTTAGGCATCTAGGTATTAAAAGCAAAAAAACTATTTTTATGAGGAAATCTCTTTTGAAGAAATTAATGGTCGAAATATTGAAGACATGAAGTCTGATCACAAGAGTAAGTGTTTTAATTTTAAGAGAAATCATAGTCAGAAAGTCTGAACTGAATTTAAGTGCTGAACATCTGGGTGGTCTGGCTGTAGAGAGGTGTGAGGTAGAATTTTACATAAATTCAGCTAAGCTCCAGCCCTTTAGACAGTTCAGAGCCTGGCCGTTGAGGTGATAGTGTCATCAGTAGCAGCAGAGATAGAAATAGCCAGGGATCCACAACAGTGAAGCCAGTAGTCAACAACTTTCTTGCCAACTGATATAGACTACAACAAACTACAAGTGTCACAACTTCCTCTTCCATCAGCGTCCTGTTATCAAACTTTGTGGGTTTTTTTTTAATTTAAAAACATTTTTTATTTTTATCCTTGTGAACCTGTCTCTGACTTATGCCCTTCGAATCGGCCAGCACATAATATCACAACGTTGGGGTCTAGACATTGTGCAACGAAGGTGCAGGAGTGCAGAACGGGTATTCTCACACCACAACTTTATTTTCTTCTGCTTTGTTAAAAGATAAAAGTTAACATTGAATGAACACAATTTAGAAATTATTCTTTCTCTTCATCAAAGGGTTTTATAAAAACAAGCAAGGTTCTTGGAGTAATAATATTGGCAGTTTTGCAGCAAATCTAACTAAATCTTAATAGATACATTGTTAAAAACTGTACAGAGACGTGCAACCAAACGAATCCCCTCCATCAGGCATCTGCCATACTCTGAACGTCTCGCTGCCCTGGGAATGGATTCACTGAAACTTCGGCGTCTGGCAACTGACCTGGTAAACACTCATAAGGTCATTAATCATCTTAACAATAGCAACCTTGAACACCTTTTTGATCTCCATCTTTCTAACACACGTGGGCATGCCTACAAAGTCAGAAAACAGCACTGCTCACGTGACTTTTGGAAACATTTTTTTACGCTCAGAATTGCGGAGGCATGGAATAATCTGCCCGTGTCTGTTGTAGGCTGCCGAAACACTGAATCTTTCAAAGCCTCCATGCTTCCTGTGGTCCACCGACACTATACCTGATGCCCCTCTCCACATACATATGCACACACGCGCACACATACATGCATATTACTACTGTAAACTGTTCATGTTCCTGACACTAATACATTATTCTTTGTACTAGACATGAGACTTTAATGAGTTGTGGTGCACCTGAACACTGTACACAATAAATTTCATTATTATTATTCATTATTATGATAGTATTAGAAATTAGTAACAGCAAATAATCATTTATTAAACCCAGTTTTGTTAAAATCATTATGCAAATTATTCCCACCATATACTATGTAAATCTTTATTTCTTATATAAATATAAACATGTCAGGATTTTAAATGCATTAATAATATTGGCAGTTTTGGGGCAAATCTAACTCTGCTAGACTTTAATAGATACATTGTTAATAAATAAGATGCTAATTAAGATTAAATAATGACTATTTCATAATCATTGAGAATATAACTTAAATAACTAAGGAAATCGTAACATGAGTGGTGACATAGTTTTGGTAACAGACAGACAGTTACATTATCATTAACAAAATTTGATGTTATAATCAATGATGAAAAAAATTTATTTAGGGTAAGAAAAATAAAACAAGAAATTGAATTAAAATGATTAAAACTAAAAATAATTTTTAACAAAACCCCCCCAAAACAGAAAAATGCTGTTTAATATTCTAAAAAAGTCGATTTAGAAATATGAGACAAGATATTAACCATTTTAACTTCAAGAAATTGAATTCAAATAAATTTTTAAAAATTTATTAAAAATCCCCCAAAACAAAAACAAAAAAATGCTGTTTAATATTCTAAAAAAGTTAATTTAGAAATTTAAAACATATATGAACCATTTTAAACCCAATAAATTGAATTAAAATAATTTTTTTAAAAATTCACAAGAAAAACCCAAAACAACAAAAAAAATGCTGTTTAATATTCTAAAAAAGTCAATTTAGAAATTTAAAACATTAAAATATTAACCATTTTAAATTCTAATTTTTACTGCTGCTACTGCTGCTATGCCATTTTGAGAGGAGGAGGAGGAGGGGGATGTGTGTGTGTGTGTGTGTCTCATCGCCTGGCAATGTGTTGTGAGTCAGCAAAGCAAAATGAAAATTATCTTCAATGACAAGTGATGAGATTTTCCTTCCTGGG
>CM042161.1:33329439-33384439 GCA_023376005.1 Doryteuthis pealeii | reverse complement strand
TGCTTCGGACAGCTGAGAATACCAAGTATGATGGACTGGTTACTTTTGCTAGTATATAAACAAAAAACTAAACATTAAAAAATGGGTTATTTCCTATAACTCTAACATAAACAAAGGGGAACCACTCTTGACTGATAAATTATTTATTTAGTTTCCTATTAAACTAAACCCTAACCCCATCTTTATTCCTAGTAGATCAATAATAAATAAATAATTTATCAGTCAAGAGTGGTTCCCCTTTGTTTATGTTGGAGTTATAGGAAATAACCAAAAAATGTTTTTATATTTAACAATGCAATTTAAAGAAAGAAAAAAGTTTATTCTATTTATACAAATGTACAAATAATGATAATGGTGAAAAATGATGCATCTACCATGGTTTCAATCAGCTAAGACCTTGTCAGGACCCATAATTTTCTTAACGATTAATAAAGACAATATATATCCTAATTTATGTAAAGTAACAGATAAGATAGGCTTAAATTCACTTTCAATGGCTTAGCACCTTTTTGATCTCCATCTCTCCAATACATGCGGACATGCCTACAAAGTCAGAAAACAGCACTGTTCACGTGACTTTCGGAAACATTTTTTCATGCTCAGAATTGCGGAGACATGGAATAAACTGCCTGCATCTGTTGTAGGCTGCCGGAGCACTGAATCTTTCAAAGCCTCCATGCTTCCTGCAGTCCGCCAACACTATACCTGATGCCACTCTCCACATACACATGCACACACATACATGCATATTACTACTGTGAACTGTTCATGTTCCTGACACAACATTATTGTACTTGACATGAGACTTTGATGAGTAGTGGTGCACCTGAGCACTGTACACAATAAATTACATTATTATTATAT
The DNA here is from genome assembly GCA_023376005.1 of Doryteuthis pealeii. NCBI lineage: Eukaryota > Metazoa > Mollusca > Cephalopoda > Myopsida > Loliginidae > Doryteuthis > Doryteuthis pealeii. Next base: position 33,383,575 of record CM042161.1, on the reverse strand, counting down.
AAATAACAACACAGTAAGAAATTTTAAAAAAACATTCCAATGTTTTTCACAAAATAAAAATACAAAAAGACATAGTTTTTGTTTGCATATCTGTTTTCAGTCTGTTTATTTTTTTCAAAATGTTTTTATTTAAATAAAGACAAGATACAACCAGTAAATAATATTTTATATATATATATATTATATATATATTTTTGTGTGTATGTATACATAGATTAATCAAAAACAAAAAAAAACGATAAAAACGTTCTTAAATTAATGAACAAATCACACAAACCCAAATTCATTTTTCTTTTACAAGTGAATTTCTTTTGGCATTATTTGAATTTTGCGGACTATTGTCTTCGTCTTTATTGTTATCTGTATGTTTCGGCCAATGTGCTCTCCAGCCTTCTTCAGGTATTTCTTGTCGGACTCTGGAGCCTTCTCAAACTCAGGAACCTTCTTTTTGAACTCAGGAACCTTAATATAGTTCTAAATGACAGTTATCTCTAGGCTGCAGGTTCGATTCTAGTCAAGGGCGGCAGTAACATAGAATAATAATTAACACAGCTTCTTCAGGTATTTCTTGTTGGACTTATGAGCCTTCTCGAACTCGGAAACCTTCTTGTTGTAATCGGGAGGGCACATTGGCCGAATCGTTGTACAGATATCAATAAAGATGAGGACAATAGTCCAAATAATTCAGATAATACTAATTATCAAGCCTCATCTCAAAAAATTCAGAGAAATAATTCTTTTGGTATTAGAAAATGAAGCAAAGTAGTTATGAAGCCCTTTCATAATTTTGTTGTAATTTACGTCGGATGTTTTTGGAGATCAGAGCTCAAATGTTACCATTTTATAAAGAGGATATTTACTTCACATCCCACGTATGCTGGTCAGGCACAAGGCCCTATTAATGTGGGACTACCCACGAACCGAGGCTCATGGGATGGCGGGTGCATAAATTGTGGATCCTGTCGGCATTCCCCCTCAAGGAGGGCACCTTAGGCACTGGGCAATAAACCCAGCCCTGCAGGTGTTGCCTAGAGGGATGGCCCCCTGGGATCACGCCAGTAATTTAACAAGGGTCCAGGGCCAAAGCCACCGGACCCCCTCCCCGAAGAGTGGATTATTATTTTATAAAGAGGATGAATTTTGAGGTTTTTTTTTTGTTTTTGTATTTTTTGTGCTGCCCCCATTGAAAGAAAACTTCTGATTTACGAGTTGCTTTCAAATCACAAACACCTGAATAAACGAGATTATAAAATATTCAAACTTAACTCAATTTTGGTGGCTTATTTTTATCGTGTTTTTTATGGAACTACGTAGCCTGAGCAGGTTGATATGAATGATCTGCTGCTTGGGCAACTTGCACATCCTCCATATCTACCCGCCTAGGCTATGTATTTAAAAAAAAACAAAAAAAAAAAACAATTTGGACACCACTCCATCGTTTTTTGCAGACGGAAGGATGCCAACAACATTTTTATCGTAACTTTTTTTTAGAGTTTTTAAGAATCAAAAGTTGACGTATATATTAGAGATAATATATATATATAAAAATTAAAATTAAAAAAAAAATGTATAAAAATTTTTTTTCTTTTTTTTTTCTTTCCAAAGCGAACTTTACAGAATGATAAAATTTGAACAGTGACCATTTCCCCTTTTTCTTTTTTTTTTTCTTGATTTTTTAAAAATTTATTTATTTAAAAATGATTGGTTAAAGAGATTTACTAATTCATAGAATTAAAAAAAGGATAAAGGCTTCTTTTTTTTTTTCTTTTTTTTTACCAAGCCTCATATTTTAGATACTTAAAAAAAAATCAAATAACATGAAGAGTTTTCTTGGGGCAGGAAATAGAAAAAAAATATATATATGTAAATTCCAGAAATTTGCATATTTTGAAGATTCTTTGTTATTCCATTCTGGGGAAAATTGGTAATTTGGGATTTTTTATTTTCATTTATTTTTTTTTTTTTTTTTTTAGGTTTTCTGGAAAATTTTGTGTGACTGGTTCACTCATCTTAAAAAAAAAAAAAAAATGACCTCATCAAATTTTTATTTTTAATATTGGCTAATATCATAATCTAGAACCAATTCTGAGAGACTTTCTGGTTCAAATATCTATATTACTCCCCACTTATAAGTTGGTTGGTTGTTTGCTTTGTTTTATGGCATATCAACCCTTTTCAGGGCATTTAATGCCAAATCAAGTCATTTTGATATCAGGTTGATTACAGTACCTGCTGTTGCTTAAATGGTCACCCATTTAAGTATTGAAAAGGCATATCAACCCTTTTCGGATCATTTAATGCCAAATCAAGTTATTTTGATATCAGGTTGATTACAGTACCTGCTGTTGCTTAAATGGTCACCCATTTAAGTATTGAAAAGGCATATCAACCCTTTTCAGGTTATTTAATGCCAAATCAAGTCATTTTGATATCAGGTTGATTACAGTACCTGCTGTTGCTTAAATGGTCACCCATTTAAGTATTGAAAAGGCATATCAACCCTTTTCAGGTTATTTAATGCCAAATCAAGTTATTTTGATATCAGGTTGATTACAGTACCTGCTGTTGCTTAAATGGTCACCCATTTAAGTATTGAAAAGGCATATCAACCCTTTTCGGATCATTTAATGCCAAATCAAGTTATTTTGATATCAGGTTGATCACAGTACCCGCTTTTGCTTAAATGGTCACCCATCTAAGTAATGAACAGGCTTATTGCTGCTTAACTTCAGTGATCTAGCGGGAACCGGTGCTTTCAGCATGACTTGACCGTAAGCCCACTTATAAGTAAAAGACTTAATGCTGTTAAAAAGTTTTAAAAATATATTAAAAAATATGAGATAAGAAAGAATTTTCCAAAAAAGGTGCTCAATAAAAACATTACAGCATCAATAATAGACTTGCTGCAGCTGAAATGGTCCAGCACCATATATGGTTTGGTCATGTGACCATTTTGCCGTAACAAGTACTGGGGATTAGAATTGAAAATCTACTTTCTGTTTACTTCTTTAATAGATCAATGTAGGGCCTTTTTTTTTGTTTTTAAACTATAAATTTATTTCTATTACACACTGACGGTTCTATAACGGTCATATCAATCTGAACTTTGTATGTAGATTCTCGATACTCGGTGATATATATCCGAGCTAAGTAGCGCAAAGCAGGATTGGAAAATATTTTGTTTCACCCCTTTGGGGTGTGGAAGTAGAGGGGGTGGGGATTAAATTTTTCCAACTCGAGTCGAGAATACAGCAGAAGAACAGACAAGTTGACCAGTCTGAATAAATTTCCAAAGATGTGTGTTCCGGGGGCGCGAGGGGTGGAGGTTGGGGGTGAGTTAACTCGGTTTCTGGGAATTAAAAACTCAAGTGTGTTGTCAGAAATCCTCAAAATCCTCAAAATCGCTGTTGTCGGACTCGGGCGAACTGTCTCGGGTGAGTCTGTTGATTCGATTGAGACTTTCCTGAAGCAGTTTCAAGTGTGAGTCGCTGGGAACGGGCGACGGGGAGCTTCTCTCGTGACTCGAGTCACGTTGTGAGGCGGATTTCAGCTTCACCCCTTTTTTGATCATATCCAGAATATCATCCATTGGATCTGCAAAAAGAAAATTCAAAAAACTCTTTACATATGAAAACATTGTGCTAATACTCTTGGGAAAGGTATGCATCCATGTATTAAAAGTGCCCTTATTCTTAAGACAAAGGAAATATTGTAATCTGTTATGTGACTGTCTATAAACTACTCATGATTTTTGGTTTTAGTAAGAAATATGGATGTTACGGTAGTGTGTGCTGTTACTTAAAGACACTTGGTGCCCAACTTATATCAAAATAGGGGGTGTGTTGGAATATTTGTGGATATAAGGTGTGCTCCAATTCCCCACCTGGATTTATAGACTAGCCAAGGTCACATGGTTTATTCCTCCGGCCAATCACTAGCCATACTGCATGGCTGATACACTACTTAAACCCCCCACACTGGCCATAATTCTAATTGCATTCATTGAGGAGGGACCTACAATACTCAGGATTACTCATCATTACCAATACTCAGGACTCTTTACCAAGGGATTACCAAGGATCCAATTCCACTGGACAAGCACTCTGGCTTAAGGCCTACAGAATAGCCCAAAAGATTGTAACAGTTATGTGACTGTCTATAAACTACTCAGGATTTTTGGTCTTAATAAGAAATATGGATGTTAAGGTAGTGTGTACTGTTACTTAAAGACACTTGGTGCCAAAATGTCTCTTGGTCAAAAAGTCTTGTGTTAAAATCTATGGCACCAAAAAGTCCGAGACACAGAAAAGGTTGGTCTTATGAAATATGGATGTTAAGGTAGTGTGTACTGTTAGTTAAAGAGACTTGGTGCCAAAATGTCTCTTGGCACCAAAAAGTCTTTGTTAAAATCTATGGCACCAAAAAGTCCGAGACAGAGCTCCTTATAGGCACCAAAAAGTCCTAGACAGAGCTCATGTTATAGAGAAAAGGTTGGTGGCTGAGAGGTCTTGTATTTTAAGTGATTGTTATCTCATTACACTCCAGCTGAAAATTGAAGTAGATATTCAAAGTGCCCTTATTCTTGAGCTCTCAGTTAAATAACCTCCTAGCAAAAACCTCTTTTCATTGATTTACTTAGGGCTGGTTTTGCTCAGTTGGGTAGAGCATCTGACTAGGAACCACAAGGTTCCGGGTTCAATATTGGCCTCCTGCTAACTCAGTGTATGGGTAGCACAGGAATCTGTGCGGTAAAGTGAGGAGCTGATGGTAGGTGTGGTGCTTGGCTCAGACACCAAAAACTCCCTCGCTGTCTGGCTGATACCAACTTTAGGCTAACCTGATGACTTTACTTACTTATTACAATGATTGGAGATAGTTTTTCTATATTGGGTCCCATTTATGTGTTAAATAGGTATGTTTGAAAATTATTAGTATTAGATAGGAATACTTGTTCAAAACCATACATGTTCAAATTATTTGTATTACGGTCAGAATAGTTGAAACCATATAAGTTGGAGGTGCATGGTGTAATGGTTATATTCATAGGAAATGGACTCTTCTACCGAGTTCAAATCTTGGATGAGGTTGTTTGCATTTCACGTACCGCTAATACCTTTGGGAAAGGTATATATCCAACCACTCTCCCTCCAGCTATGGGTAAATAGTAGGGCAGACTAGGCTCTATAATCTTGGCTAGGTAACCAGTCTAGGAGAAGGAAAACTCTGAGTTCAACCCTGTTAAACTCCGCTTAAAAATTGACCTTGTGTCGCATCCTGCTTATGCGGAGGGTTGGTAAATATAAAGATATAAAAACAAAAAAAGTTGGATACTGCTTAAAAAATGTTGAGCTTGTGTCACATCCTGCTTATAGAGGAGGGGTTGGGTAATTGTAAAACTATAAAGGATATTAACAAAATTATTAGTATTAGATAGAAATACTTGTTCAAAACCATACATGTTCAAATTATTTGTATTAAGGTCAGAATAGTTGAAACCATATAAGTTGGAGGTGCATGGTGTAATGGTTATATTCATAGAAAATGGACTTTTCTACCTGAGTTCAAATCCTGGATGAGGCTGTTTGCATTTCACATAATTTATAAATTATTCATAGAATAAAAACCCCTAAATTTTGACAAGGTTCCTGGTTCGATACCGACCCTCACCAACTCAGCGTATGAGTAGCACAGGGATCTGTGCGGTAAAGTAAGGAGCTGATGGTAGGTGTGGCACTCCACCACAGATGCAAAAACAATCTCCTTGGTGTGGTGATAAAGAAAAGGGGATTGACTCCCTCGCTGTCTGGCTGATACCGACTTTACTTACTTTTATATATATATATATATATAAAGTAAAGTTGACAGAGTGGCCTTTTGCTTTATCAGCTTGACAGTGAGGGAGTCTATCCCCTCTTCACTAGTGCTAGATTATATAGATCCTTTTTGCTGATGGGGAGCGCCACACCTACTGTATATTTCTCACTTTACTGTATAGATCAGATTACCCAATCTGTGCTACTCATGCGCTGAGTTGGCAGGGACCGGTATCGACCCCCCCCCAAAAAAAAAGAAAGTGGGAGACTAAAAAGATGAACATTTTCTCATAACATTGCACACAGATTAAGAAATGCAATTCTCTGCCTGGTCAAATAGATTATTATCTCCCTTAGATCTCAATAGAGGGATTATTTTCTCTGCACTTTTTTTTTTATCATGAAAAGTTTACAAAAGAGTATAATAATAATAACAAGCATCTTACCTTGCTTTAATATCATTGGTCTTGGCTTCTGACTGGGGGGTTTTAGTTTGTTACGGCCCCCTAAAATACTCTCGAGGTTTAAATGGACCTGCTGATCCCCTGCAGGGGTTTGGTTCAAGTCTTTAGGGGGAGTAGCCTTCTTTTTAATAAATAATTTTTGTTTTAACTCTCCTTCCAAGGAAGGTGGCAACACTGGTGGTAGCGGCGGTGGTGGGGGAGGAGGAGGAGGAGGTGGGGGAGGGGGCGGTGGTGGTACACCAGGAGGAAGGGGAGGTGGAGGGACTGACTTTGGGCCGGAGGGAAGTTCGCACGAGGGCATTGTCACATCACAGATAAATTCAATGGGTGAGGTTGAAGGGCTCGTTGAGGTCGAGGTCCCTGCCGTCGATCCCTGGGTAGGTAGACCCTCACTGGACGACTCATTCTGTTCACTCGGTTTAAGGTTAACCTCACCAATAACGGCCTCAGCCTCAGCCTCCGGCATGGCACAGGCTCCCTGCTCCTCTATCCGTACAGCAGACCCTTTCTCAAAGATTTGGATAGGCACGTCGTCTAGTTGCTGCGGTTTTCTCTTCCCGTGCCGTTTCCAGGGTTTTTCCGGGGAAGATCCGGACTTTTTGGATTTTGGCAGCACCGAAGATGAATTTGGAGACGAAGGGCTAGTCGCAGCTTTCCTGGGGGGAACTGATTTCGGGTGACTTTTCTCTGTAGATGGCGATGTAGAAAGACTCGAGAGACTGTCTTTCTTTTTCATTGATGGGGGTTGATACCGGGAAGGTTTGATTGTTGCTGGCGTCGGATATTTCTGCAGAAGAAAGGAAATTTAATTAAGAAAATTACATTCAAAATATATTTGCTTGCACATCCTGCGAGGGAGTCTATCCCCTTTTCCTATTTAGTTTAATGACACAAAATACATACCAAAATATTCCTTAGTTCTGGGATTAGGTTTGAAGAAAATTTTATTTTAATTAGTTCTAATTAGGCGTAATATGCAATTAATTAAAAATAAAACTACCTCTCTCTTATTTCATTTTGCTTATCACTTCCCCTCTCTATATATGTCTTGATTAAAAGTCGCCAGGGTGGCCTAATGTCGATATCAGCCAGACAGCGAGGGAGTCTATCCCCTTTTCACTAGCGCTAGACAAAGGAGATTATTTTAGCGTCTGAGGTGGAGTGCCACACCTACCATCAGTTCCTCACTTTACTGCACAGATCCCTGTGCTACTCATACGTTGAGTTGGCGAGGGCTGGTATTGAACCAGGAATCTCGTGGTTCCTAGCCAAACGCTCTACTGACTGAGCCAAACCGGCTTGATACTTTAATATTCAAAACATAATCTATATCACTCTTTCATTGTACAGGGTGGTCCAAAAGTCTTGTCACTCCAACATATTGTTTTAACTTTCATTATTTTTTTGTTTTAATAATAATTTTTTTTTTCCCATCATGCAACATGTAATAAATACCATGCGCTCATCAACTGCTAACCAGTTAAAATATAAATATCGCGATTTGCTAAATTTGAAATTAATATTTCAAAGCAGAAAAAAATAAATTAAATTAAATAATCAAATTAATGTAAAACGATAAATAATCTTTAAAAAATAACATTATTAATTCAAAGCGTAGCTGATCAAACATCAAATTATTATAGTATACTATACTATAAATTTGATAACAATTTGATAAAAATTATATTCTATACTAAGTATAGTATATTATTTCTTAAATCAAAAAGTGCACTGACTTGAAAACATTACGAAAAAAAAGAAAGAAAAGAAAACTAAAGGAAAAAAAAAAGGAAACATACTTTTTAAATAGAATTTTGAATGTGCTTAAAAGTTAAATATCAAATTACAGTTCTGATTTTGGTACAAATACAGAATAACGTGCAATAGATGATATCATTAGAATTGTATTTTACGAATAAATAACATTAGATTAAGGAAACTCCCGAAATAAAAGAGAAAGAAAAGATTAAATAAACGATTGTTTAACCTGTACAATGAAATATTTACTACAATTTTGAAACAGTGAAGATATCAAACATTTTATCTTTATAAGACAGCGCGTTCATTGTCTTAAACACGATTTTGTGAATTACAAAGACTTGAAAATATTTTAATTATTAAAGTTTCAATCAAATTTACTTAGTTTTAATACAAAAAAATAACTTACCTACTATTTTTTTAAAGTTTTGTCTTAATAGTATAGATCCGTTTTGCATATAATTCTTTCTCTTTTGTGAACGAAAAAACAAACACTAAACTTTGTGGCATCTATATAAATTCCATTAAAAAAGTGACCAAATACTTAAAAAGGCATTTTTGTTTATAAAATAAAATAAAATTAATTGAATATTTAAAAGAAAAAGTCGTTGAATATTTAAGAACACTTCGGTGAACTCGCAGACATTTAGAAGGTAAAGAATCGACCGGCGTATTCTTCCTGGGCCTACTTATACTGACATCACACGTGAGTCGGACTTCAGTGAATAGGCCTGTGTATATCTTAGAAGGCGCTGTGAGAGCATGGTTTTGGTGGCGAAAAGCGGGATTGCCATCCCTAGCCCACCAAGCAGCCTTTTGGCCACTGGACAGGGTATTTAAAAAAAAATTAGGTGCCGTTATAGTATGTGGCCTACCTTTTTGATTCTGTTATAGTATGTGGCCTACCCGGTTTGAATGTGTCCTACCTCAGTAAGAGTATATATATATATATATATATATAAAGCTCAAAGTAAGATAAAAACAATTTTCCATTTATCTCTAGAACTGGGCTTCTCAAAATGGTTCACATAGACACCCATGGGGAGGGGTAGATAACATTTTGGCAGGGGTTATAAAAGCATAGGTGTTGTTATAGTATGTGGCCTACTTTTTGGATTCGGCTATAGTATGTGGCTTACCCAGTTTGAATGTGTCCTACCTCAGTAAGAGTATATTTAAGATATAAGTAGTAGGCAATTTATTGAAACTAATTATTTTTCACATATATTCAATTTCAAGAAATACAATTCAGTCATAAGCTGTATATAGTAATTAAGACTAATTAAAAAGAATTTATCCATAATTTACATGAATCAGAGATCTATTTAATTCTAAAATATTCCAAAATTCTGAAATAGGGTTAGAGTTAGAATTAGCAGTTATTATTATAAACTTATAATATGCTTTTCATGGTAGACATGATTTCGTAGGCCACATTCAAAAGGTAGGCCACATACTATAATGGTACAAAAAAAATTATAAAATAAAATAAATAGATAAATAGATAAATAACGTCCGTTCATCATTAGCTACATAAATGAGAGTAACCTTCCCTTGTTTATTTCACTTTGTGGAAGCTTTAAGTTTTGGTCGGCCATTTTCATTTCACCGTAAATCTACACTGAAAATATGAATTTGTTCGAATCAATACAACTGCATGTTTTAACACAAAAATATCATAAAATGTGTTCTTAATTGTGCTTGTGCATTATTTGAAATGAACTTAAGTGTTATTAAGAACACATTTTATGATATTGTTTTGATTTGAATTCAAAACTAAAAAAATTTTTTTTAAACGGCATGTCAACCCTTATTGGGACATTTTATGCTGAAGATGTTTTTGTTTTATTCATTATTGATGGGTACTCAATTTGTTTTAAACACATTTGTTTCTATTCCTGATTATTAAAAACTAAGATGGATGCAGAGAGAGATGACCTTGATAGAAGAAGAACCTCTGGCCTGATTATTCAATTATTTCCAATTTTATACTAATAATTTTTCAAAAAATCTCTTTGACCTATAGATGGGACCCTAACAGATACTACCACAACGAGTTAGAGTGGACTTGGGAGTAATGGCAATGAAAAGGTACTCCACACTCCCCAGAATTTCAGAACTGGAGGCTCAACACCTGATGTAGTTTAGTGTCATACCCAGGAAACTCTTTGGGGCAGGGGTCTTACTTCTCTGCAACTCTTTGGAGCAGGGGTCTTACTCCTGGGCAACTCTTTGGGTCAGGGGTCTTACTCCTCTGCAACTCTTTAGGGGCAGGTCTTACTCCTAGGCAACTCTTTGGGGCAGGGGTCTTACTCCTAGGCAACTCTTTGGGGGGGGTCTTACTCCTAGCAACTCTTTGGGGCAGGGGTCTAACTCTTCAGCAACTCTTTGGGGCAGGGGTCTTACTCCTGGGCAACTCTTTGGGCAGGGGTCTTACTCTTAGCAACTCTTTGGGGCAGGGTCTTACTCCAACTCTTTGGAACAACTCTTTGGGGCAGGGGTCTTACTCTCTCATGGGATACGATTCAAGATCCATTGGCAGTGCATAAAACATTTGTCGCACACCCGTGAGGGTCAAAGTCATTACAGTCAGAATTGTTTGCTCTTTTCTTTCCTCTTTTCACACACAGAGCAAATTTGAAAAAATGATCAAGGCAGGGTGACCACCAAAACAAAAAAAAATGTGCTTAAAGAAAAAAATTGAGTTTAAATTTAGATTAATTACTAACAAATGTGGTTTTAATTGACTTTCATATAATAATTATAATAATAATAATAAATATCAAGTAAATCTGAAATCTTTAAACTTATATCCAGGATTCTTGAACTGCCACTCCGGGTCAGAGTGGACCAGAGAGCAATGGTGATGATGCTCCACATTCCCCAAACCTCCAAAACTGGAACCTCACCATCAGATAGAGTTTAACGTTATTCCCAGGACATGTAGACCCTCAGCCACCGCCTTCTAGCACCCATATGATAAAAAGGGGTTGGGGCTTGCCATAACGGCAATAGGGTTGGGAAAATCATATAGGTGCTAGGGCTTGATGTGACCAGCCGATTGATTGGAGGGGGTCTCTGACTGCTGTCTAGCCTAGGGCCAATGAGTCATGAAAGATCCCAGTGGATAAAAGGGTTGCCAAATGCATGGCAAAACAAAAAATTTCATTTCAATGAATAAAACAAAAACATCATATAATGACTCAATGGGTTGACATGCCGTAAAATCCAACCAACCAATCAACAAACCAACTAATCCTAACTCTAACCCTAACACTAATCCTTACCCTAACGTCTCTAAGGTTTCAGGTATTTCCATGAAATGTAATGTTTTTTATACGTAATCTAATGATATCATCTCTTGCACGCTATTCTGCATTAGTACCATTAGAATGTAATCTAATGTAATCTATTATTATCTCTTGCACCATTACTCTTAGTGTTGCATAAATCTATGTGGTGGCATAGATTATTGGCAACCCCCTGTATTTCTGCAGGGTGGTCCCTTTCATATCACGGACGGAAAATTACTGACAGTTAAAGTCTCGCACATCACGTGATTTTGAAATAGTTACTCTGTTCGAGCGGATATTTAGAGCAGGGGAGACGTCCCGTTTGCTTCGGCTGACTCAACTCAGCGCTGTGTGTTAGATAGTAAAAGAAAATTTAGTTAGGAATAAAAGTCTTTAAAAGAACAGTATGGCGTTGTTGGTTGATGCATGCTTTAGTTAGAAGTTTGTTTAGTTTAGTTTAGTTTGCCAAGAAAGAAAATGAATCAAGATGAACAACCAACAAGATAGAAGTCAACATGGTGATTTGGAGAGAAAGAATAGAAGATAACGATAGAATGACCAAACAAGTGAAGAAGAAAGAAAGAAAGTTATGCATCTCTATCTGTCTATCTCTCTCCCCTTCTTTCTCTGACACAAAAGAACACTTGTGTATATACCCAACATGTGGGTATATAACACTAGGTCCTCTCTGACCTGAAATGGTAATATCTGTTATACCTATCTATAGATTAAACAGAACAAAATGAGTTTTTAAAAAATGTGTTCAAAGAAAAAATTGAATTTAAGAAAATGGTAATACCTGTTAGGGTCCCATCTATAGGCTAAACAGAACAAAATGAGTTTTTAAAAAATGTGTTCAAAGAAAAAATTGAATTTAAGAAAATGGTAATACCTGTTAGGGTCCCATCTATAGGCTAAACAGAACAAAATGAGTTTTTAAAAAATGTGTTCAAAGAAAAAATTGAATTTAAGAAAATGGTAATACCTGTTAGGGTCCCATCTATAGGCTAAACAGAACAAAATGAGTTTTTTAAAAAATGTGTTCAAAGAAAAAATTGAGCACCTGTCAAGAATGAATAAAACAAAACGGTCTTCGGCATAAAATGACCCAATAAGGGTTGACATGCCATAAAAACCAACCAACTAACCAGACATGAGTCTAAATAGATTCCAGTGGGACAACTCAAGATGAAGAGTAAACATTAAAAGAATAGAAAAACCTTAAGAAAAAGTTGGTTATTTCCTATAAATCTAACATAAACAAAGGGGAACCACTCTTGACTGATAAATTATTTATCTATTTATGGATCTATATTAGGAAAAAAGAAGACGGGGTTAGAGTTAGGATTTAGGTTAGGGTTTAGGGTTAGTTTAATGGGAAAATAGATAAGTAATTTATCAGTCAAGAGTGGTTCCCCTTTGTTTATGTTAGACTTCTAGGAAATAACCAAAAAAGTTTTATTCTTTATGGCAAATAAAAAGTGGAAATTTAAAAAGAACGATCGTCGAATACCGATTGTCTTTTGATATATGGCATTAGGGATCCACAGCTTTTGTGTCATGGGACCGGACTAGAATGGATGGGGTGGGAGGGTTTCGCACTGGGATTTTGGTTATTTGATGTTTTGAAAAATATAAAAAGCAAGCTGCTTCCTAATTTATAGAAAAAAAAATGACCATAATTCTTTCAGTCCAAATCCTGTCTTCACCAGAAAGAAAAAAAAGATGGATAGGGAGAAGAAAGAGAAGAAAAAAATAGATACGACTCTATCAGGTTTACTCTGACCCGGAGTGGTGGTACCTGTTAGGGTCCCATCTATGAGTCAGTGTATCTGGGAGCAATGGTAATAAAGGGGTACTCCACATTTTTTTTGTTCAAACTCAATTTTTTGAACTCATTTTTTTAGAACTCATTTTTTTCTGTCTTCAACAGAAAGAAGAAAAAAATTGGATAGGAAGAAGAAAGAAAAGAAAAAAATGGTTGAACTAAAAATTTTTTTTTTTTTTAGTATACTTCGTTAGAGTAAATTCTTTGGTATACTCTGATGGAGGTCGTTATTCCTTGTAGACTAAAAAAAAAAAAAAAATTTTTGTAGCTTTCTATCATTGTTATTTTACTTTGTATTTAAAATAATAATAGAGAGAGTACATATGTACATGGATAAACTCCTGGCCAAAACACATGTCAGTAAAATAAAATAAAATCAACTTTATCCATTCAGCATTTTCTTTCCTTATTTTTCCTTTCAACATGCCATTGGATTCGCTTCCATTTTCAACTTACATATATATATATATATATATATATATACATATATATATGTGCATTATCAAATTTTATAAATTTTATAAAGGATGAAAGCTGATAAATGTCCACAAGAAAATCAAAGAGGCATAGCTTGAGTGTGGCGCTGCCCAGGGGGCAATCGTCGAGTATAGCCAATAGCAGACCCAAAAATGCCCCCCCCCTAAAAGTGTCACTCAAGGCAGACCACCACCCATTTGCTATGCCGCTGAGATTGAGGGATCCCAAAGGCACCAATTCCAAGAGTAGAAAACAAAGATTTGAATATACAAACTGCAAATGGTACCGATCTCACACTGCATGCTTTCCTATGAAGACCACTGACAGGATCCAAAATCTACAAAAATAAATGTCTACCAACCATGAGAGACGGCCAGAGATATAAAAATTTTGGTTATTTCCTATAACTCCAACCAAAAAAGGGGAACCACTCTGAATGAATTTTATAAATATTAGGATATTGTATTAAAAAAGGTTAATGGAAAATAATTAATTAGCAGATAAAATTCATTCGGAGTGGTTCCCCTTTTTTAGGTTGGAGTTATAGGAAATAACCAAAATTTTATCCTTCTAGATATATTATTTATGATGAAACAGAAATTAATATATTTTGATATATTGATATTAACTAGCAGGACCTGTGGATACACCACTGTATGATAATTTAATTATTACAGCATTTGATATGTTAACTTATTATATATGAGCTATTTCAATAGTTCAATATGTAAACAAGTAAAGTTATCAGGGTGGAAAAGTCAGTATCAACTAGACAGCGAGGGAGTCTATCCTCTTTTCACTAGCGCTAGACCAAGATTGTTTTTGGGGTTATTTCCTATAAGTCTAACATAAACAAAAGGGAACCTATTGATCTACTAGGAAAAAAGAAGACGGGGTTAGGGTTAGGGTTTAGGGTTTAGGGTTAGTTTAATGGGAAAATAAATAAATAATTTATCAGTCCCTTTGTTTATGTTAGAGTTATAGGAAATAACCGTTTTTGGTGTCTAAAGTAGAGCACCACACCTACCAGCAACTCCTGACTTTATCGTACATATCCTGTGCTGCTCATATGCTGAGTTAGCAAGGGCTGGTATCGAACCTGGAACCTTGTAGTACCGACTGAACTAAAATATGTATAAAGTATAATAATTTTGATTTAACTCTTTCTCTCTGTTAAGATTTTAGTGGCCACCCTTTACGCTTCAAGCAAGAGCGATTGTCCAATGGAGATCCTTTGTGTTAAGCAGAGCGCGATCCTTGGTAAAGAATCCTTTGGTTGTTCCTTGGTGCTCCTCAGTCTTGCAAGTCCTTCATCAATGATTGCAAATGGATGTCTCTCAGTATCAGTGATTAAGTAGTCAACCATCCATGCATTCTGGCTGTTGATTGGCTGAGTTTTAAACCATGTGACCTTGCTTAGTCTATAAATTTAAGTGGTGTATTGTAGCATGGCTTATATCTATGAAATAATCCAACACTCTCTCTTTTTTCTTTCTTTCCTTCCTTTCTTTCTTTCTCCCTCTCTCTCTCTATGTTTCCCCTCCTCTATCTCTTTCTTTGTTTCTTTCTCTCTTTTTTCTTTCTTTCCTTCCTTTCATCATATTCGATTGAAATAGATTAGTGTGCTCACCCCCCTCTATCTTTCCCATACTCTCTTTCTTTCTTCTTCCTTATATTTTTTCTGTGTAGAATGTCCTTTTTGTTCCCTTTTTTCTTTATAAATAAAATGGAATGGTCCATTATTCAACTGAGGTGATGACACTCATAAGAAATAATCTGGCAGATAAGCAACACCAGATAATCAGGATTTACATTTTTGCATTATTTTAATTACTTTAAAATCAATAAGTAATTAGATATAAAGATGAGGACACAGTCCAAAATATCATAATTATTTTTTAACTTTCTAATTGTCTATTGAGCGGGGAGGGTCTTACCCCTCTGCAGAGGTTCAGTCAATGTATTCTAAAATCCCAGTAGACAGAAAGAGAAACTGAACGTAGTGAGTGGTCCACATCTTCTTTTTTTACTTTTCTTCTTTTCTTTCTTTCTTTCTTTCTTTCTTTTCTTTTCTTTCTTTCTTTTTCTTCTTTTCTTTCTTTCCTAAATTTCTTTCTTTCTTTTCTTCTTTCTTTCTTTTTCTTTTCTTTCTTTTTCTTTTTTTTTTCTTCTTTCTTTCTTTTTCTTTTCTTTCTTTTCTTTCTTTTCTTTCTTTTTCTTTTTCTTTCTTTCTTTCTTTCCTTCATTTCTTTCTTTCTTTTCTTCTTTCTTTTTCTTTTCTTTTTTCTTTCCTTTCTTTTTTCTTTCCTTCATTTCTTTCTTTCTTTTCTTTCTTTTCTTTTCTTTCTTCTTTTCTTTTCTTTCTTTTCTTTCTTTCTTCTTTTCTTTCTTTCTTTTTTCTTTCTTTCTTCTTTCTTCTTTCTTTCTTTCTTTCTTTTTTCTTTCTTTTCTTTCTTCTTTCTTTTCTTTTTCTTTTTCTTTCTTTTTCTTTTCTTTCTTTTCTTTTTCTTTTTTCTTTTTTCTTTTTTTCTTTTTTTCTTTTTTCTTTCCTTTTCTTTTCTTTCCTTCTTTCTTTTTCTTTTCTTTTAATTCTTGTGTAGTAAAATCAGTTCAAACCAATTGGAATTCTCATTGAGCACTCCACAAAAATAAGAAATAAAAAATAAATATCAAGAATAATTTAAAAATAAAAGAAACAAAAAATAAAATGAAAAAAAAACTTTGTTAATTGAGTGATTGGTGGGTGGGGGGTGGGGTGGAGAGAATTACAAAACTGTTCAAACTTTAGTCAGAAATTTTATATTTTTTTGAAATAAATTCACCAAATAAAAAGACACAGAAGAAATGATTTTGGAGATTTTGTTTGGCATAATCTTGGACTTACCATCTTGTAGTCTTGGAGACGTCTGATTGCTTTTCTGCGTTCTTCTTGGATAAATTCTTGCTTGGAATCAACTTCTTCCTTTTGCTGTTTACGTTTCTAGAAAATATAGAAACTTTAGTTAGTCTGGTTACCCATCTAAGTAATGGCTGGTTTATTGCTGCTTAACTTTGGTGATCTTATTTACTAAGCTTAGTTTAGTCTGGCACACAGGCCTTAGAGAAACATGTCAAATTGAGTAGCCCCCTAGGGCCACATGGATTACATATGTATGTCATGAGGGCCGCAGGGATTACATATGTATGTCATGAGGGCCACACATGACAACTAAGTCTTTAAATCCTTCTTCTACTTTAACAGAACAAAGTGATGATTGCTATCATTAACTCTTAACATCTGTTGAGAATTATCTAAGTCCAGAGCCCCATTCCTATAAGGATTTATCAAAAAATAGCTAAAATTGGCCTTTTCATTTAAAGTTACCTGTTATTTCCTTAAATCAAAACTTCTAAATATGTTTAATATTACATTCAAACAAAGTTTATCATTTGGGGCAGATTAGGAAAACGAATGTGACTTCTGGCCGGGCAGAATGAGGCCGTATAGGATCTTAAGAGTTAATGTCTTTATTATCAATTAAAAGCCAATGAATACATATCTAAAAATCATTTTGGACCATATGACCTTTAGGCACCCTTTTGCGATCTCGATTCATAAGGACATGTTTTTCATTTATATCGTCAAAATCCAGTTGTTTGTTAACAGACAATTTTTAGAGTTTTTTTTTAAATTATAAAACTAAACCCTAACCCTAACCCTAAAAAAACAACCGGATTTTGACGGTGTGAATGAAAAACATGTCCTTATGAATCGAGATCACAAAAGGGTGCCTAAAGGTCATATGGTCCATCATTTTTGTTAAAAAGAAAGTAAAAAAGACTATTACTGACCGAGTTCAAATATTAGAATGTACAAGTGTCACTGTCATTTTCAATTATAGCCAAAGTTGAACAAAGGTTAAATTCAGATGCTACAAATTCTAAAAATTCAGTGTATATTATACATGGGAATTTGTTTTTTCTCAGAATTTCTTAGACCAAAGTTAGTGGTGAGCATTATACATGAATGTTTGTTATACACAAATAAGGACCTTGACACCAATAAGACCCCAGCCCAAATCCGTTTTGAAAGGAACTGAATTTTGCTTTTCATCAGTTGTTAGTAAATAAAACAGTCGGCCGATAAAAAACAGTAACATTTTTTATACTAAAATAGTTTTTGATTTTAATAATAAAAAAAAAATTATTTCATTTTTGTTAGCATATGTGAAAAAATTAATTTTGCACTAAAGATAAACTAATATTGTTATTTATTTTTAAATAAAACTTAAAACGAAAGACATGTTTATTTATTTTCCATGTCCCTCTACGGATAGTTAATATTAAAAAGTATTTATTTAAAAAAAGATTTTGCTAGGGTTAGAGTTAGGGGTTAAGGTTAGGGGGTTAGGGTTAGGGCTAGCTGTTATTATTATAAACTTATAATATAATTTTTATAGCTTTAACTATTCCCATGTTAAATGTGTCTAACATTAAAAGTTTTATAATTAAAAAAGAATTGCTATTGAATTAACAACAACATGAAATAAGTAAAAAAAATGTCTTTAATAAAAAAACGTGCTTTTCATTTATAGTTTTATAATTAAAAAAAAAACAACCAGATTTTAATGGTGAAAAGCAAAACATGTCCTTTTGAATCTAGGTCTCACCTGGGGTGCTTATTGGTGTCAAGGTCCCACAAATAATTCGCAGTAATATTTATTTTTTAAAAGAGAAACTGGACCAAGACACCAATAAGCACCCCAGGTGATCTGGGCTGGGGTGCTTATTGGTGTCTTGGTCCAAGAAACTTACCACTTGTATTGAATGATGTTGTAGATAATGATTCTCCAATTTTGATTTCTCTTCTTGTTTGATATTATGTTGTTTTGCAAGAGAAACCTGAAAAAGACAAAAACAAAATCCAAGTTGACATTTTCTGTCAGGTTTACTCTGTTGTTTATATTTATATTATACTAGAAGTGGCTACCCAGCATTGCCTGGGTAGGGGGGGGGTTACAAAATTAGTCTTGCAGATCCATTATTACTGAATTGTGATTTGGATCCCCGTTGGATGCCCCATTAAAATCCCTATGTAAAAAAAAACCTTGCGTTGATCCAGTCACTCTGAAAATAGAAATTTATGTCTACAATATTAAATGGAAAAAAATCCATGTTGTTATCATTTAAATTTAATTTTTTTAGATATCTTCATGAATTCAAATCAAATCTTTATTATTTTTGCTCAAAAACCAAGCCCTGGTGATATTTAATATGTATATATATTTACTTTGTCGTTAACTGTTTTATTTTCAAAGTTTCCTCCGGACATACAGATTCACACAACTGTCCTTTATATATGTATAGACTAGAAGTGGCTACCTGGCATTGCCTGGGTAGAAGGGGGGGTAATAAAAAGTGAGTCTCACAGATCCATTTATTGTTTTGGTCTTACATAATTGATTTATGTTTTAATCACAAATGCAACCAATGATTTTCCCTTCTCTTACTATTCAAATTCTAATTTTTAATATCTTTCCAGATATAAATCAAATTTTCATTATTTTTGCACAAAAAGCAAGCTCTGGTGATAGTGAATGTGTATATATATTTACTTTGTCATTAATTGTTTTATTTTCATAGTTTCCTCCGGATATACATACATACACACCAACTGTCTTTTATATATGTATAGATAGATTATAATAGCATCATCTGTGAAAGGCGCCTACACTGGTTTGATCATGTCAAGAGGATTGACAAAGGCCGCATCCACAAAGACCTACTGTATAATGAATTAGTAGAAGGCTCCTGACTGATAGGGAGACCATGCCAACGCTTTAAACATGTCTGCCAGAAGGACATGAAGACATTCCACATCAACACCAACACTTGGGAGGTTGGTGCAGAAAACTGAGCGGCCTGGCACCTCCTTGTCAAACAAGGCACGAAAAGGAGTGAAATAGAGAGAAAAGAAGCCACCACAGCAAAGAGAGCCAGAATGAAGGGGAGACAACAACAACCTCAGCAAGCATCACTGTTTGTATGCAGTCACTGCACCAGAGATTGCCATTCAAAAATTAGCCTGTTCAGCCACATCTGCAGATGCAGTTAAAGGAAAAAAAAACATTGTTTTTTGGAGATGGAAAGATGCCAACAATATTTATATTTTGAGTGAAGTTTCTTAAGACTTCTGCACACAGTTATATCATATCAAGTGTTCCTATCTAATCTATTAATAATGGAGATTCGCTTCCGGTTTTTGTCTGTAACAAAAACTACGTCACTGCTTACGTCACATTACCCAAAATTGTCCTAACATAGAATAAATACACTCAAAATTTGAACATGCAACATTAGACAGTCCTCATTGTTTTTTAAAACAAGTTTTAATAAATACATGACTGGTATTATATATCTATATATAGTTTGTTTTATTTTAATACATATTTAAAGTTTACATTTCGAATTGTTTTATTTTTTAATCCTTTAATGAATTTGACGATTTTACTTACTTAGGGTACAAACTTGCTGACATTGAATTTTTAACTCCCACCCCTCAGGCAATATGTTTCAAAAATCTATTTTTACATTGCCTGGAGGGCATTTTTTATTTTGCTAGTACAAATAATTTATAAACAGATCTATTTGACCCATAGATGGGACCCTTACAGGTACTACTACTCCAGATCAGAGTGGACCTGAGAGTAATAGCAATGAAGGGTTACTCCATTCACCCAAAATGTCCAGAACCGGAGCCTCACCATCAGATGCAGTCTAATGTCATACCTAGAACACCTCCATTTTTGAGAAGAGGGAGGGTCTTACCCTCACTGTCCAGCTGATACCGACAATAGCCCACTCCGCCAACTTTACTATAGTAAATAAAACGATTTTGTGTTACTCCCATTTTTATTTCTTAAATTGGCCTTTTTTTTGTTGGTGTATCTTATTGAGCTAGTGAAAAGGGATAGACTCCCTCACTGTCCAGCTGATACCGACAATAGGCCATTCTGCCAACTTTGCTATAGTAAATAAAACAATTTTGTGTTACTCCCATTTTTATTTCTTAAATTGGCCTTTTTTTGGTGAATCTTATTGAGCTAGTGAAACGGGGATAGACTCCCTCACTGTCCTATAGTAAATAAAACAATTTTGCGTCACTCACTTTTTTATTTCGTAAATTGGCCTTTTTTTGGTGAATCTTGTTGAGCCTGTCTTTGTATTGAATCAATGTCGGATTTGTTGAGGTAGAGAACGCTTCAGGTTCCTGATAATCCTGCATGCTCTCCGTATCTTCAAAGGCATCATAGAAAATTCCACCTTCCTCTTCATCTGACAAAAAGAAAGAAAAACAAAATAATCATTTATTTGTAAGGAGGTTTATTTCAGACAAATATGGATCCTGAAAATATCACTGGATCTGCAGATGGATTAAAAAAAATTAAAAAAATGTTTAAGAGTCTACTTGTGACATTGAGGAGTTAAAAAAATTGCCCTTGTCATTGCAATGCGTGTTACAACATCCCATAGCTAGTTCAGTATCATCAGCTAGCCAATGTCTCACCCCCACCTACATTAAGATTGTTTCCAAAAGGAGATCTACTGGCCACTGGGGTCTGGTCAAGACTGGACTGGTCACAGGTCAGATCCACAAAGAAGAAAAAGATGAAAAAAAAAATTTCCAAAACACATGTTGCATACCATCTCCTTACATAGATAGTGTATATATTATGAGGGATATCCATGTTTATATTTCCCATACTAAATCTTCTTCATCTGTACTTAATTCTGAGTAGCATTTTTCGGTAAAATTCCTATAAGTTAACATAGACAAAGGGGAACCACTCTTGACAGATGAATTATTTATTTATTTATTGATCTACTAGGAAAAAAGAAGACAGGGTTAGGGTTAGGGTTTAGGATTAGGGTTTAGGGCTAGGGTTAGGGTTAGGCTTTAGGGTTAGTTTAATGGGAAAATAAATAAATAATTTACCAGTCAAGAGTGGTTCCCCTTTGATTATTTTAGACTTATAGGAAATAACCCATTTTTCTTACTTGCTTCATGGCTTGGTTTGTCTATCGGTCTATTGGTCTTCTTAGCTGTTTCTCTGGTTCTGGGTGGTTTCTTTATCTTAAGATATTGGTTGAGATGTCTTGCATTGTAGGTTTGTTTTTAATGACAACACAAAACAGTTCTTAGTGAATTCACAACCAACCAACCACCCAACCAATAAATTTGACTTGAAGCTCTTGTAAATTCTAGAATAGTTTCACTTGGCCTGATGAAGACCAGCTATGGTGTTGTATGGCACTCTTTACTTAGACAGTATATTATGAGGGATACCCGTGGTTATATCTCCCATGCTAAATCTTCTTATACTTACTTCTGAGTATCATTTTTTTAACTTGCTTCTGTGTTTGGTTTGTCTATCGGCCTATCTGTTTTCTTAGTTGTTTCTTGTTCTGTTTTAAAGGAATTTATAATTGCGCAATAGTAAAACTGTGGACCCTTATGCTTTGGTATCCTTATAGTATGTGGCCTACCTTTTGAATGTGGCCTAGGAAATCATGTCTCTCTTCCAGTATGTGGCCTACCATAAAAAGCATATTATAAGGTTATGATAATAACTGCTAACCCAAACCTTAACTCTAACCCTAACCCTATTTCAGAATTTTAGAATATTTTAGAATTAAATAGATCTCTGATTTATGTAAATTATGGATAAATTCTTTTTTAATTATTCTTAATTACTATTTACAGCTTATGACTGAATTGTATTTCTTGAAATTGAATATATGTGAAAAATAATTAGTTTCAATAAATTGCCTACTACTTATATCTATAAATATACTCTTATTGAAGTAGAACACATTCAAACCGGGTAGGCCACATACTATAACAGAATCAAAAAGGTAGGCCACAAACTATAACCCCCTGCTTTTATAACCCCCTGCCAAAATACTATCTACCCCTTGTTGGAATATTTTGACATATAAGGTGTGCTCTAATTCCCCACCTGGATTTATAGACTAGCCTAAGTCACGTGGTTTATTACTTTGCCAATCACCAACCATACTACGTGTCTGATACACTACTTAAACCCCTATACTAGCCATAATTCTAATTGCACTCATTGAGGAGGGACTTACAATACCAGACAATTACCAATACTCAGGACTCTTTACCAAGGGATTACCAAGGATCCAATTCCACTGGACAAGCGCTCTGGCTTAAGGCCTACAGGATGGCAAAACAGATTATAACACCCCTCCCCATGAGGGTCTACATGAACCATTTTGCGAAGCCCTGTTCTAGAGATAAATGGAAAATTGTTTTTATCTTACCGTGAGCTTTTTGCATAATAATATCAATGCGAGTCTTAAGCAAGATTTCTTCTTCATCAAGAATTTTGACCAAAATATCAGAGATTTTCAGTGTCCAGCTGAAGACTTTCTTCTCCAATTGTTCCAATTCTTTCCTCGCTTCAGGATGTTCTTTCACGGAAGCAATCTGAAAAAAATAAAAAAATACGGGGTGAGAGGGGTTTGTTTTACGGCATGTCAACCTCGTTGGGTCATTTAATACTGACAAAGTTTTGAAATAAATTCATTCTTGATGGATACTCAATTTTTTTTATGAACACATTTGTTTCTATTTAACCCTTACATTTCAACATTTCAAATAAATAAGCAACACCAGATAATCAGGATTTACATTTTTGCATTTCATCTTGGGCCATTTGTATGGTCCCATTTTTAACCAGAGGGTGTTGCAAGATGATAACGGTCGTATTTTGTAGGAACACCAGTATTATTTTATAAACTAGCAGGACCTGTATTTTCCGTAATTCACAATTTCAAATTACAAATAAAACAAACATGTAACTTCTTTTTTTTTCAATTCATTTTGATTTACATTGGGCATTTAAGCAACGCAAGACCATTTGGAATGTTTCATTTTTAGAATTGGGTGAAATAAAATGGGACATATAAGAAATATGCGATTAAACAACACCAGATAATCTGGATTCATATTTTTGCATTTCATCTTGGGCAATTTGGTTTGATTTGTTTTGTTTTTTATGGCATATCAACCTCAGTGGGTCATTTAATGCCAACTAAGTTTTGAAATAAATTCATTCTTAATGGATACTCAATTTTTTTTATAAACTCATGTTTTTCTATTTAACCCATAAATGGGACTCTAACAGATACTACCACTCTGGGTCAGAGTGGACCTAGAAGCAATGGTGATGAAGGGGTGCTTCAAATTCCATAGACCTCCAGAACTGGAACCTCACCATCAGAGAGAGTTCAATACCATACCCTCAGCCACTGCCTTCTAGCACCTCATGATAAAAATGTTTGGGGGTTGCCATAAAAGCAATAGGCTTGAGACAATTATATAGGTGCTAGGGCCTTACATGACCAGCTGATTGATCAGAGGGGGGTTTGTGAAGAACCTTAAATAGTTTTATTTTACACCCAGGACAATAAGACCATCAGTCACTGCCTTCTAGCACATATTTGATAAAAAGGGTTGGGGGTTGCCATAAGGAAAATAGGGTTGGGACAATCATATATGTACTAGGGCTTGATATGCCCAGCTGATTGATCGAAAGGGGGCCTCTCCAACTGCCCGTCTAGCCTAAGTAAGGGGGCTAAATGGAGTGGGTGGGGGTGAAGAAAGTTTTTTTTTTTGCTTTTTGAATTTGTTGACATCAAATTAGGAAAGAAAATGAAAATGTCAGACTTTTGGATTATTTAGATTATTTGGACTATTGTCCTCATCTCTATTGTTATCTACCCAACATTTTGGATGATGTGCAATCCGGCTTCCTTCAGGTGTTTCTTGTCGGACTTGGAAGCCTTCATGTCGTAATCGGGAGCCTTCACTGAACATCATCCAAGAAGGTCGGAGAGCACATCGGCCAAAATGTTGTGTAGATAACAATAAAGATGAGGACAATAGTCTGAATAGTCCAAATAATCCAAATTATCAAGCCTTATCTCAAAAATTCAGAGAAATAGTGTAGATAACAATAAAGATGAGGACAATATCCTGAATAGTCCAAATTATCAAGCCTCATCTCAAAAATTCAGAGAAATAGTGTAGATAACAATAAAGATGAGGACAATAGTCTGAATAGCCCAAATAATCCAAATTATCAAGCCTCATCTCAAAAATTCAGAGAAATAGTCAGACTCTTTGTTATGTTTTGATATACAAATAAAATACAGAGCACTGAATGAAAAATGCAAGACCTGGTTATTAGAAATTAACAAGTTTTTATTTAACAACGAATCAAGTAATTTTGATAAACAAAGAACTCAGGCTGCTTACAATACCTGCTGTTGCTTAAGTGGTCTCCCATTTAGGTATTTCACAGGCTCATCACTGCTTAACTTTGGTGATCTAGTAGGAACTTGTGCTTTCAGTGTTTTTGGTTGGTTTGGTTTGTTTTACGGCATATCAACCTCAGTGGGTCATTTAATGCCGATAAAGTTTTGAAATAAATCAATTCTTAATGGATAATACAATTTTTTTATAAATACATTTTTCTATTTAACCCATAGATGGGACCCTAACAGGTACTACCACTCCGGGTCAGAGTGGACCAGGGAGCAATGGTGATGAAGGGGTGCTCCACATTCCCCAAACCTCAGAACTGGAACCTCACCATCAGATAGAGTTTAACGTCATTCCCAGGACATGTAGACCCGCAGCCACCGCCTTTAGCACCCATATGATAAAAAGGGGTTGGGACTTGCCGTAAGGCAATAGGGTTGGGAAAACCATATAGGCGCTAGGGCTTGACGTGACCAGCCAATTGATCGGAGGGGGCCTCTCCGACTGCCCGTCTAGTCCAAGATAGGGCCAAAGTGGAGTATTGCATGTCATGAACTGCTCATCCACTGTTTTCAGTGTGACTTGATCATAATATTCTCTATGGTGCATTTAGTCCAAATGAAATAATGAATTAATTGGAATTAAGAAGATTAGCAATAATCTCCTTTGCACTAATTAGTCAAAATTATCCACACAGTATTATATAATACCTACACCCCCCATCCCCCAAGAACCCTCCCCACCAGCATATAACACATACCCCGCTCCCAAGAAACCTCCACCAGCATATAAGTAAATATTTGACTTTACTATTCTAAATTACCTTACTGCCCTCTAACCCATTAATGATTATTAAAATGTAATGAATTATCTCTGCCATCTAATAAGAAGACTTTGCCAGGCACATTTGATATATACATATATATACATATATACATATGGTTATTTCCTATAACTCCAACATAAACAAAGGGGAACCACTTTTGACTGATAAATCATTTATTTATTTATTGATCTACTAGGAAAAAAGAAGATGGGTTTAGGGTTAGGTTAGTTTAATGGGAAAATAAATAATTTATCAGTTAAAGAGTGGTTCCCCTTTGTTTACGTTGGAGTTATAGGAAATAGCCTATATATATATATATACTTAACAACCTCTCTGCACAAGCAGGATGTGACACAAGGTCAACTTCTTAAGCGGAGTTTAACAAGTTTGAATTCAGAGTTTTCCTTCTCCTAGACTGGTTACCTAACCAAGGTTAAAGAGCCCAGTCTGCCCTACTATTTTCCCATAGCTAGAGGGAGAATAGTTGGGTTCATACCTTTCCCAAAGGTATTAGCACTATGCGAAATGCAAACAGCCTCATCCAGGATTTGAACTCATTTTGTTTTGTCCATTACACCATGTGCCTCTATTTTTTTCTTTTTTCTTTTATTTGATAAACAACGAAAACCCCAGTAACAATGGGCATTACCTATAAAAGACATCATTTACTAAGCTTAACTTAACACAAAGCTACAATTATGGGCCACCCAGTGAGAATCAAACTCATTAACAATGGTCTGTAAGCTTGGCTTGTTAACTATTATGCCACATGAGGAACCCACATTCCCTATAAAAGTCATTTAAAAAAAGTAAGTAAAGTTGGCGGAATAGCCTACTGTCGGTATCAAGCAGACAGCAAGGGAGTCTAAGCTCTATATAACTATTGAAGTCAGTCAGTATACTGTTGGTTTGAACAACAGCAACTGGCTAAGCACAACTCAACCAGTGCCCCAAGATAGCTGGTATTCATGGAAGTCAAGAATAGTCCATTCATGTATTTGGGTGATTCCATTCCTTGAGTCTTGATTGGCTGCTTGGTTTCTATGATGTTATGAGGCTTCATAAATACCCTGTCATTTTGCAGTAGTATTGCGACAAGATTATATTTGTATTCAGTTACAACCACTTGTTGCCTTGTCTTACCAATTCGACGGTAATTGGAACTTAGTGTGATTATTCTACAATAACTAATGTGATTAAATAATAACCTAAAAAAAGATCAACTGGGAATGCGAAAGGGGGATAGACTATGCCCTTTTCACTAGCGTTAGACCAGGGAGATTGTTTTTGCCTGAAGTGGAGTGCCACAGCTACAGTCAGCTCCCAGATGCTTTATGGCACAGATTGGGCAATATGCTGAGTTGGCGGAGACAGGCTTGCAATTTCTAAGATGGATTTTCTACTGATTGAACTAAACTAGCCCCTTCAAAAAATGTGAAAATAGAAGATGAATATAATTGAAAAAAAAAACATTGTTTTTGACAGAAGTGGAGAGCCACACCTACAGTCAGCTCCCAGATGAAGATTACCCAATCTGTGCTACTCATATGCTGAGTTGGCGGGGACCGGTATCAAACCAAGAACCTTGCGATTCTGGTAATTATGAACTTAAGTTGACCAAATTCCTAGCATAAAATTGTACATGCACATTATCTCCCTAAACAGATTTGCATGTATAGTTTTTCTTATGAGATTTTCTTAAACAATTGAATGAATAAAAATACATTTCATTCTTATCGACACATATGAACTTTAGTTGGCCAAATTCCTAGCATAAAATTGTGCATGCGCATTATCTGAAATGAACTTAATTATTATTAAGAACACATTTTATGATATTTTTGTTGTGCACTGTCTATTCAACACATTTTTGTTTGAGAAATAAAAATTTTATTTCTCAAACAAACAAACAAAAATGTGTCGATAAGAATGAAATGTATTTTTATTCATTCAATTGTTTAAGAAAATCTCATAAGAAAAACTATACAAGCAAATTTGTTAAGGGAGATAATGCGCACGCCAATTTTAAGCTAGGAATTTGACCAACTTAAGTTCATAATTACCGCGATTCCAAGGCGGGTGCTTACCAACTGAGAAAGAAATGAAAACTGAAATATTTCTTTTGATTTCGTAATTTGAGGCAAATTTTACAATGAATCATATCAATTATTTGAAATAAATGGAGAAAGGAAAAAAAAAAAAAAAAAAAAAAAATCTTTTTCTAACCTCTTTTTTCACTTTGTCTCGTTCTTGTAAATATTTCTTGCGCACATTATGAAGAAGCTGCAACCGTTCATTGCATAGATCAATACGAATCCTGGAAAATAAAGAAAAAAAAAAAGACAATAAAATCTTCTAAAGGAAAATTAGTAAAAATAATATATGATGAAGAAATGAAAAGAGAAGTCAACATCAATAATTATCTTAACCCTTTGAATCCATAAGCCTGACATTTCTGGCTGAGCATTATTTTACTATACACTGTAAGCCCAATATTTCAAGCTGAGTGCTATTTTATTATACACTGTGAGCCTGATATTTAAGGCTGTGTGTTATTTTACTATACACTGTAAGCCCAATATTTCAAGCTGAGTGCTATTTGACTATACACCGTAAGCCCAATATTTCAGGCTTTGTGCTATTTTACTATACACTGTAAGCACAATATTTCAGGCTTTGTGATATTTTACTATATACTGTGAGCCTGATATTTCAGGCTTTGTGTTATTTTACTATACACTGTAAGCCCAATATTTCAGGCTTTGTGCTATTTTACTATACACTGTGAGCCTGATATTTAAGGCTGTGCGTTATTTTACTATACACTGTAAGCCCGATATTTAAGACTGAGTGTTATTTCTCATCCTTTATTTGACAAACTGCCTGTTAGTATACACTATGAGCCCAATATTTCAGGTTGAGTATTATTTTACTATACACTGTAAACCCAATATTTCAGACTGAGTGCTATTTCACTATAGACTGTAAGCCCAATATTTCAGGCTGAGTGGTATTTTACTATACACTATAAGCCCAATATTTCAGGTTGAGTGCTATTTTACTATAGACTGTAAGCCCAATATTTCAGGCTGAGTGGTATTTTACTATACACTGTAAACCCAATATTTCAGATTGAGTTCTATTTTACTATACACAATAAGCCCAATATTTCAGGGTGAGCACTATTTTACTATACACTATAAGCCCAATATTTTAGGCTGAGTGCTATTTTGTGTTTTTATTCTTGCTTATTGTCCATTTCTTTTTGCCTTGTTCGTCATGTTAAGAAAAACAAGTTATATGTCTGTCTCAATTTGAACTGCACTCCAGTCTTTCTGGGTGAGGTGTGTTTGGGTACAAGCCTATTTGGCGATGGAATTTCCTTTATTTGGCAAGCTGCCTGTTACGATTCATCACTTAAATGGTCACTCATCTAAGTATTGAACAGGCTCTTCGCTGCTTAACTTCAGTAGTCTAGCAGGGACTGGTGCTTTCAACATGACTTTACCATAAGCATAGATTCATTAGGAGGTAGTCCACCTCTTCCTAACATTTAGTGACCATTCAAAGCCTTTCTCTTAGTAGGAATGATGGGATAGCTATAAAGAAAGACTAGCAGTGGCTACCCGGCGTCGCCTGGGTAGAGCGGAAATTTTTTAAGTTAGTCCCGCAGATCCATTATTACTGAATTGTGAGTTGAATCCTCATGGGATGCCCCATTAAAATCCCTATGTAAAAAATAAAAAAAAGACCTTGCATTGATCCAGCTACTCTGAAAAGAAATGTTAATGTCTACTATATTAAATATTAAATGAAAAAAAAATCCATGCTGTTATCATTTAAATTTTATTTTTTAATTATCTTCATGAATATAAATCAAATCTATTATTTTTGCTCAAAAACCAAGCCCTGGTGATATTTAATGTGTAATATATTTACTTTGTCGTTAATTGTTTTATTTTCAAAGTTTCCTCCGGACATACATATACACACAACTGCCCTTTATATATGTATAGACGGACATACATACACACAACTGCCCTTTATATATGTATAGATGTCTGCATACTGGGTTCAGAAAGGGGTTGACAGCCTTCTGTCTACGAGAGACGATGGAGTAGTGTCAAGGTTTGTTTTTTTTTTCTTCCCTTTTTTTCCTTTCTTTGAACTACATAGCCTGGGCGGGTTCATATGGAGAATAAGCTATTGCCCTTGCAGCAAATCCCCCCTCTCCACACTGCCACTGTGATTCAAAGGAAAGGTAAGGTACCAATGCAGTTTGGCAATGGTAGTGTCACAGGAGTTAATGGGTAATACTGATTTCAGCATCACGCCACCTTAGGGACTCCGACTCCTGATTTGTTTTCGGGGTTTACTCCCCTAGCCTTTCCTTGAAAGGCAGCAGAGATTTTGTGTCGGACTTTCCGTTGACTGATGGGTTGCTGACCAAGGCTAAAGAGCCCCTTTCAACCCATTTGGGGATTCAGAAAGATCACATCAGATATGCTATCCCAGCTATGAACCACCTCATATCCCCCAGCTATGGGTTAAATAGTACAACTACTATTCTTCTACAAGGATGACTTGGCATTAAATAATCCTTGAAGGTTGATATGCCATTAAACAAAGAAACCAAACCATCAGATATACTACAAATAAAAGGTTTCATATTGCGACTATTCACAGCCTTTGAGTAGAATGATGGGATACCTTTAAACAAAAATATCTGTAACCTTGGACAAAGTTGGAGTGAATTTTGTGCTCTGTTTTTGGGGAAGATTTTGTGAGCTAAGGTCCAGGGTATCTAGGGGTCAAAGACTAAGAGTTCAAAGGGTTTAAAAGAGGTAATCTGAACATTAGCTACATAAATGAGAATAACCTCCCATGTTTGTTTCACTTTGAGGAAGCCATTTGTTTTGTTCAGCCATTTTCATTTCACTGTAAATCTACACTGAAAATACGAATTTGCTTGAATCAATACAACTGCATGTTTTAATATGAAAATATCATAAAATGTGTTCTTAATTGTGCTTGTGCATTATTTGAAATGAACTTAATTGTTATTAAGAACACATTTTATATATATTTTGTATATATTCATATCTCCCATCCTTCACTCTCCTCCCATATATTCATATCTCCCACCTTCACTCACCTCCCATTTATATATTCATATCTCCCACCTTCACTCACCTCCCATTTATATATTCATATCTCCCACCTTCACTCACCTCCCATCTATACATTCATATCTCCCACCTTCACTCTCCTCCCATTTATATATTCATATCTCCCACCTTCACTCTCCTCCCAATTCTCTAATCATTCTTTACCACATCTCATCATAACCCTTCAATGAGTTGTGGTCAATTTAAATTTGCTTATGGTAAATCTTTAAAAAAAATTGTTGTGAATTTCTGAAAACATTTTTTATACCATAAGAATTTCCCTCAAGATTTTATTCTATTTATCAATTTTTATCAAGACTTACCTCATGGGGCAAAGCGGGCGTGAACCTGTCTCGCTTGCAGGATGAGTGGGAATGTGTGGTCAGGTACTGTTCACTATGAATGAAGCCCGAGTGGAGGAAAGGTGTCTTCTTATAGGATAGTACAGATGCATTGTGGGTAAGTGAGTGGACATAAAGCTTACCCTGTTGAGGTGAAGTCATACAGTGAACAGGCGTCAGGAAGTGAAAAGAAGGAAAAGAATGAGGGAAGTGAAAGGAAAGCAGCAGGAGAAAAGAAAAGGGGAGGAGAAAAGAAAAGAGGAGGAGGAAGGAAAAGGGGAGGAGAAAAGAGGAGAAAGGAAAAGGGGAGGAGAAAAGAAAAGAGATGGAGAAAGGAAAAGAGGAGGACAAAGGAAAAGGGGAGCAGAAAGGAAAAGGGGAGGAGAAAGGAAAATAAGAGGAGAAAAGAAAAGGGGAGGAGAAAGGAAAAGGGGAGGAGAAAGGAAAAAGGGAAGAGAAAGGAAAAGAGTAGGAGAAAGGAAAAGGGGAGGAGAAAAGAAAAGAGGAGGGAGAAAAGAAAAGAGGAGAGGAAAGAAAAGGGAGGAGAGAGGGAAAAGGGGGAGAAAGGAAAAAGAGGAGGAGAAAGGAAAAAGGGGAGGAAAAAGAAAGGGGAGGAGGAAAAGAAAAGGAGGAGGAGAAAAGAAAAGGGGGAGGGAAGGGAGGGAGAAAGGAAAAAGAGGAGGGGAAGGAAAAAAGGGAAGGGAAGAAAAGGAAAAGGGGAGAGAAAGGAAAAGGGGAGGAGAAAGGAAAAGGGAGGAGAAAAAAAGAGAAAGGAGAAAGGAAAAGGAGGAAAGAGGAGAGAAAGGAAAGGGAGGAAAAAAGGAAAGGAAGGAGAAAGGAAAAGGGGGAGGAGAGAAAAAGGAGAAAGGAGGAGAAAGGAAAAGGGGAGGAGAAAGGAAAAAAGGGAAAAGAGAAAGGAAAAGAGGAGGAGAGGGAAAAGGAAGGGTGGAGAAAGGAAAAGGGGAGAGAGAGGAAAAGGAGAGAAAGGAAAGGGGAGAAAGGAGAAAGGAAAAGGGAAAGGGAGGAGGAGTGGGAAATACAGGATAGCTTAAGTGTTTTTTTTCTTTTTCTTTTTCTGGCTAAAACGCATCATGTTAGAGAAAGACCGAGGAAATGATAATAATTTTTGGTTGATGCTATTGTCTATTTGAATATCAATACTTACCTTCTCATTCTGTCTTTACCCAAAAGGTCAAAGGTATTTTTTCCAAAAGATTTTTGGTCTTCTTTCATTCTGTCAAGCATCGCTGAAAATACCAACAAAATCGCTTAAGACAATCAGAACAAATTTTCAGGGTAATCTGAACATTAGCTACATAAATGAGAGTAACCTCCCCTTGTTTATTTCACTTTGAGGAAGCCATATGTTTTGGTTGGCCATTTTCAAATTGCAAAATTTAGCCTTTAGAAAACAAGGATTTTTAATATATTAGTATATAATCTACCCATTATTTTCCCATTAAAGAAAGGAAAGGGATAGGGGTTAGGGGCTAGGGTTAGTTTAATGGGAAAATAATGGGTAGATTAATTAACAGATAAAATTCATTCAGAGTGGTTCCCCTTTTTTAGGTTGAAGTTATAGGAAATAACCCCTTCTGGTCTAGCACTAGCTAAAAGGGGATAGACTCCTCGCTGATACCGACAATAGGCCACTCTGATAACTACTTTTTTAAAAAACTATTTCTTGATTTTACTCACATAAGATAAATGATCAGAAAAAAAAATGACAAAATAATAGAAATAAAAATTACTTACCTTGTAAGTAAGAGCAAGTGGTTTCATAATATTTGATATAAAGTTCCTGCAAATTATCGAGAGCCCTTTCATAATGACCCTGCCAATCGGTGAAAATCTTGCGATTCTCTGCTTTTACACGTTCACCAACGTCAGGATCCTGCAGTTTCTTGCGGGCTTCGCACAGTTTGGAAAAGGCCAATTCCCGCATATCCAAAAACGGTTGCATCTGAAAATTATAAAAACTTGCAAAGTTGACGTTAAGTTTCGCCATCGCGGTATCTTCCAGACTGTACGCGTCCTCCCTGTCATCCATCGTCACCGCGTTCTTCCGATAGAAAAGAATATTCTCCAGTTGTTCTTCAGCTAGCTGGACGGATTCTTCGTAACTCCGTCGATGGATCTCGGAGAAATTTTCGAAGTAGTCCTCGGCCGTAAACTCTTCAAACAGAGTGGACATGAGCAATTTCTCGTTGCAAATGTCCAGCATTGTCTGAAAGTAGAGTTCCAGCTTTTGGCATATTGTGTCAATGTTGTCCGGCGTGGTCATCGGACTAATAAATGTCCAGAGTCCCCGTGGCTCCAGGGGTAAATCAGGCAGATATGGTGAGAGGGACTCGTGTACAAGACATAGAAGCTCGTGTACCGCCCGTATTTCACTGAAAGTGAAGAGGCCTGTCCGATTGCCGCTCTCAGCCACATCACTTGCGACTCGATTGTGTTGGCGGCACGTCACCGCAACTTTTTTTTCCAATTCATTCCAGCCGACAATGAACAGGAGTTTGGGGGGTAAGTGGCTTTCACTGAAGGGGTCATGTTTCACGGCTACCCAATCCTCTAAACTGTCTAACTGATATTCCATTGTAGCCTAAGGCAAATTAGGTTGACTCCACCTGAAAGAAAAAGAAAAAGAGTTAAGAAAAAGAGTTAAGTTAAGAAAAGAGTTAAGAAAAAAGAGTTAAGAAAAAGAGTTAAGAAAATTAAGAAAAAGAGTTAAGAAAAAGAGTTAAGAAAAAGAGTTAAGAAAATGTTTAAGAAAAAGAGTTAAGAAAAAGAGTTAAGAAAAAGAGTTAAGAAAATTAAGAAAAAGAGTTAAGAAAATGTTAAGAAAAAGAGTTAAGAAAAAGAGTTAAGAAAATGTTTAAGAAAAAAAGAGTTAAGAAAAAGAGTTAAGAAAAAGAAAAAGAGTTAAGAAAAAGAAAAAGAGTTAAGAAAATGTTTAAGAAAAGAGTTAAGAAAAAGAGTTAAGAAAATGTTTAAGAAAAAGAGTTAAGAAAAAGAGTTAAGAAAAAGAATAAGAAAAAGAGTTAAGAAAAAAAGAAGAAAAAAGGTTTGCTATTATACATTGATTCTTTCATAGCAATTTTCGGTAATCTGAACATTAGCTACATAAATGAGAGTAACCTCCCCTTGTAAGTAATGTTCTCCTATGGAAGCCAACACATGGGCACGCCAGTGAGGGCTGTCCAGCAAAGACCTGCATTGACCAGTTCTGCACAGATACTGGATGCTGCACAGAGGACCTCCCAAGAGCAATGAGTATAGAGACAGTTGATGAAAGTTTATCATGGATATCCATGCTACTAGTGTGACATGATCATGATGAAACACCAAATTGTTTTTTTTTCCCCTACTTATCAAGTCTTGATTTTTGCCCCTTCTCTACACCCTTCCCCACCAAAAAAAAAAAAAAACCCAAGTCGGATATGGGTTAAACTTGCAAATCGTCATCAAAATTAAAACGGAAACTTATTTGGTGGTGATCCATGATAGTTTAACTACAGTGTATGAATGAACTTTTTTGTGAACCAGGTTACGGTTTAGGGGTCTGGGGATTAAGGTTGTTTTTAATTTCATATTGCTTAAAAAAAAAAAAAAAAACAACAAATTACTATGCATTTAATGTTAAAAATAATTTTTTTTAAAACCAAGTTTAATTGAAATTATACATTGCAATACTAACACAAACAACTGAGACTAATGTGTCTACCGTTGGATTCAATAATTCATTTCAATGGTTAATTAAATGTATAGTAATTTGGGGTTTTTGTTGTTGTTTTTTTTTAAGCAATACGTAATTAAAAACAACCTTAAGCCCCAAACCCCTAGACCGTAACCGAATTCGCAAAAAAAGTTCATTCATACACTGTAGTTAAACTGTCATGGATCACCACCAAATAAGTAACGATTTGCAAGTTTAACCCAGATATGAACACAACATATAAAAATATTCCACTAATACTTGACTGATAACTTTATTACAAAATACTATTTTGCATTTCAAATCCTGTTTTCCAATTAAAAGAAGAAAAGAAAAAGATAAACATTGTCTTGATGAAATTTGGTATCATATTGACCCAAATATCTCGCAGGTAATTGATAGTAGACCACTTGATTGAGATAACAAAAGAAAAGAAAAGAATGTCTATTGTTCTTTATTATTGTTACAATAATCTCCAAGCCGAACACTAATTAGACCGACAGTAGCAAATTCACCAAGCAAGGAATGTTATTATCCATTTCAGTTTTTACAACGTTGTCACATTGGTTATAAAAAAAAAAGAAAAGAATTTATTTCTCAAAATATGTCACTCATGTGGTTATCTGAATGAATGGCTAAAATCATGAAGAACACAAGATTACAATAATAAAAGATAAAGGTTTGTTTTTTTCTATTTTTAAAGAGATTATTTAGGCTTTGTGTCAAAGAGTTATTTGCAGAAGAAAAAAAAAAGAAAAAAAAAAAAAAAAAGAAAAATAAAGAAGAGAGGCAGACGACATTAAAATTGGCAGACATTACACATTCAAATTCTCATAATAAAAATGGAAGAAATTAGTTGAATCATGCACGGCCCACTAATATATGCGGCTCCATATGGTCATAAATAAGTCAAGTTTTTGTTACAATCAAAAAGAATTCAAAACATGGGGTGATGAAGTGTGTTTACTCATTTTAGTCTTATCATTAAAAAAAAAAATGCAAGAAGCAAGTACAAAAATTATATTTGTCTGATTTTTAAAGATGGCTTCTATTCCTGAATTTTGATTGGAGTTTTTGGTTTGGTTTGGTTTGGTTTAATGGTGTATAAGTAGAGTGATATCCCTCCCGTGTGTTGTCTGAACGGACTGGTCTGCCCTTGGAAGAATGGGCATAAATAAAGAGCCGAGAGGCGGCCATGGGCAATTGGTTGACCGACATTTGAACTACTTACAAAGTCTTACGGACTTTATAAATGTCATGTCATATCCCTGTGGATTATTTAATGCCAACTCTTTATAATATTTATAAAATAGATATAATATAATATATATTAGGGCTACCGAAAAGTTATGTCCGCTTTTCTTTAACCAAACTAAAACACCAGATTAAGTCTAGACAGCTGTTTTCAAGGTCAAATCAGATCCCAGATACTCAGTTAAACTTTACATTTAGGGCCGGGTTAGCTCGGTCGGTAGAGCGTTTGGCTAGAAATCCACAAGGTTCCTAGTTCGATACCAGTCCTCGCAGACTCAGCTTATGAGTAGCACAGGGATCTGTGCGGTAAAGCAAGGAGCTGATGGTAGGTGTGGCGCTCCACCTCAGACGTTAAGATAATCTCCTTGGTCTAGCGCTAGTGAAAAAAGGATAGACTCCCTCGCTGATTGGCTGATACCGACATTAGACCGCCCCGACGACTTTACTTTACTTTACTGCTGTTGATAGTTTTAAAACATCTATAGCCCATGGAAGACAAAAGTTTCAAAGTGAATCATATTAGTCATTGCATGTTGTACGAATTCCACAAAGGTAGCAATCCAACAACTGCAGTAAAAAACATAACCGCTGTCTATCCAGAAGGTGTGAGTGTTAGAAACTGCAGTAGATGGTTTTTGAAATTTAAAGTAGGCAATTTGGACCTTACTGATGAGCCTCGATCGGGGAGACCCAGTCTTTTGGATGATGAACTTTTGAAAGCTGCAGTGGAAGAAGAGCATCGACAAACAATTAGAACATTGTCCCAAAGACTTGATGCACCTTGGTCTACTGTTCAGGAGCATCTGAAAAAGATTGGAAAGGTATATATAGAGGGTAGGTGGGTTCCTCATGAATTCTCTCCAGCCAACAAAGCAATGCGGCAATCATCTGCAATAGTCTCCTTTTAACGCTAGACCCCATTCTGCCAAACAAATTCAAGAAAAAAAAAGTCCTTAGATTGGGAAGTTCTTCCTCACCCTCCATACTCGCCAAACCTTGCTCCATCAGATTTTCATTTATTCCTTTCTTTAGAGCATTTCATCAGTGGAAAAAGATTCATAAATGTTCACGAGGTTGAAGCGGAGTTGAATTCCTTTATTTCTTCCAAAGATGTTAATTTTTTTGAAAGAGGGATTAAAAATCTCCCAAGTAGATGGACAAAGGTTATATCTAATGATGGTGACTATTTTGTTGAGCAATAAAGATTTGTCGGTAATATTTCTTTCAATTATTATTCCTAACAAAAATCAGGACAGGACTTTCCGGTACACCTAATATAATATAACAATGAATAATATAACGAGTAATATAACATAATATTTAGCATAACACAATAATATATATATATATATATATATATATATATATATATATATGAGGAAAAAATGAGTAAAGAAAAGAAATGTAGATGGATAAAAATGAATTTAATCGATATCACTTACACATGTGTTTCGGTCTGTTTATCAAAATGTATACGGATTTACGTTATTATTATTATTAAAATAATCAGATGGAGTTGAAATGAGGATGATAATAATAATAGGAAAAATGTATAAAATGTTCCGTACACAGATTTTGCCGACCTTCATCCATATATATATATATATATATTATATATATATATAATATATAATATTACTATACTATACTATACTATACATATATATGTTTTGTAAGGGGTTATTTTGTGGTAATTTTTTTTCTAGAAACAAATTACAAATTTCTAGAAACAAATTACAGTAATATATTTTACATAACAGTTGCTTTCCCGTAAGTAATATTGTGGACGTATTTCATATCAGATTCATAATTTTTTATATATTTTTATTTCTTGCAAGAAGGACAAAATTATATCTATTTTAATATTTGCAAACAAATCTTTCTTGTTATTTGCATTGAAAAAATCTTTTTTTTCTGGTAGGAGCAGAAACTTCCCATTCTATGAGGGAGTATTTAACAGTGCACGGTGTTTGACATGTTACACATCATGATTCCCAAATATTGATGAAGTCAAACATTTTTAATTAAGACATATCAATATTTTTTTTTTTACAACTTTTACTATCAATTTCTTACAATTCGAAAAAAAAAATTACTGTCAAGTGTTTTAAAAAAGTCATTTCTACAATATTGATTCAGTCAAATATTAACCAACAATTTATTCACTTTTTTTCAGTCAATCATGTGACTAACTTTTGCTTCCCTACCCCCCTCCTTCAACTTCCGTTCTTCCCATCTGACCCCAGTTCCTTAATTGATAAAAGAAGACTCTTCAATTTAAAGGTCAAATTCTCCTCAGCAGGGCTTAGATGAACGATTTTTTTTTTGAATTACAAAAAGGAGAAGAAAAAAAAGTGAAACCGGGGGGGGGGTGAGATGTGTAAGAAAAAAATTAGAAAGTTAAAAAAAGAAAATCGTTTTTTTTTGTTTTTTTTTAGTATCATATTTTAAAATTGCATTAATAAAATTTCAGCATTGCAATTTTATTTTTTTTTCAATGACGGGTTGGTTTATTTTAATGGCATATCAACCCATCTGGGGTTATGTCATGCCTAGCGGTTAGGAAGTAATATATGTTGTGTATCTATACTTACATTTTTGTAGTAATTGGTCTTAACAAAGTGTCAGCATCATTGGGGATCATGTTGTATGGTAGTGATTAGGTTCATTTCTATATTTTATGGTATAATTAAGAAGGCTAGAGGGCACAGCAGTCAAAACGTTGTACATAACAGTAAAGATGAGGACAACAGTGCGAAAAACCTAAATTGTCTGCTGTGTGTTTGCTCTAAATATTGATTCTATGCAACCAACAACTACAGAAACTCTTCTCAAATATGTATGTTTCTCAAAAACTTTAATAGCTCTTAGAAACTTCACACACACATACATGATAAAGAGGACCTTTCTACACCCAATAACACAAAACAAAATTAAGGCTCTGTCAGTGAAGTCATATTTAATCACAACAAAGCTACTACAAGTCTGCAGAAGTCTAGGAATGGTAAAATCAATTTTCCATTCATTTGTCTGACTCAATGTTTTGGTAATTTTATTATTGAGGATTTGGAAATGGAATTCCTCGGAAAATTTCACAGGAATGATGATAAAGCATTTGTCATTATTGATTTTAGACTATTTCTATGACTTTTTATTCAAATTGTTATTGCACGACGCTTAAATAAGGATCTGCAACTTGGTATAAAAAGCCAAAGAAATAGAATGAAATTCAATCTATATATTAATATGCTCGTTCCTAAATCTTTTGTCTGTCATCATCCTGTAACACCCTCTGGTTAAAAATGAGACCGTCTAAATTGCCTAAAGGCAGTGGCTGAGGGTCTTCATGTTCTAGGAATGACTTTAAACTATTTGATGGTGAGGTTCCAGTTCTGGAGGTCTGGAGAATTTTCTTACATCTAAGCCCTGCTGAGGAGAATTTGACCTTTAAATTGAAGAGTCTTCTTTTATCAATTAAGGAACTGGGGTCAGATGGGAAGAATGGAAGTTGACGGAGGGGGGGGGGAGCAAAAGTTAGTCATATGATTGACTGAAAAAAAGTGAATAAATTGTTGGTTAATATTTGACTGAATCAATATTGTAGAAATTACTTTTTTAAAAACACTTCATCACCATTGCTCCCTGGTCCACTCTGACCTGGAGTGGTAGTACCTGTTAAGCTCCCGTCTATGGGTTAAATAGAAAAACATGAGTTTATAAAAAAATTGAGTATCCATTAAGAATGAATTTATTTCAAAACTTTATTGGCATTAAATGAATATGTGTAATATCATATTACTCAACTAGGAAATAACCAATTTTTCACTTTTTTTTTGGACGTGTTCATTGTTCAATCTCATTCTGGCAAATTCTGCAGTGCACTAGTTCTTCTTCACAGTGTTCATCTCTTGGATAATCAGTAATAGCTTTTTTAATTTAGTGCGTCCTGGAACGCACATATTTGCTTTGAATGAGTCCCCCCCTCCCCAGGGGGAAATTTATGGGTCTCAAATAAAACCGTCTAGCTCCTACCTTGTAACCCATCGTGTGTAATTCATTTCTAAGAAACTATTGAAATGTATTTACAGTTAGCTTGAAATGGTGAGTGGATAAAAAAGAAAAACACTGGGATGCATGGATATGATTTTATTGCGCCCTTTAAAATTTTTGAGCATCAGGGATGCAGGACCTATCAGTATCTCTGGATAATATCAGTGTTGTGAAGAGGGAAGATCTGCTGCCTGGGCAACTGTGCAGCAATCCGAGTACAGATTCATAATCTAATAGGACTGATGGATGCCTGAAAGAAAAACTAGCTGGACCTGTGGATATACCACAGTATGATAATTTAATTATTACAACATTTCATATGTTTACTTAAGAGCTATTGCTAAACAGTTTAATATGTAAAAAGTATAATTATCTTGATTTAACTCTCTCACTCTTTTTTTTCTTACTATCCTTCTTTTCACCTTTTCTTTATTTGGTATTAATTAACCTTTTATCATCAAGAAAGTTACTAAAAAAAGAGGGGGGAGGAAAAGAAAGAAAAAGAAAAAAAGGAAAGCATGAAATAGGAATGAAAGAAAGAGAAGAAAAGAAGAAGAGAAAGAAAACAAAGAGAAAGAAAACAAAGAAGGAAGAAAGAAAAAGAAAAGAAGAGAAAGAAAGAAAAAAAAAGAAAGAAGAAATAGAAGGAGAAAAATAAATAAAAAATAAATAAAAGAAGAAAGTTTGGTTATTTCCTATAACTCCAACCTAAAAAAGGGGAACTCCTCTGAATGAATTTTATAAATTATTTATTTATTTATTGATCTACTAGGAAAAAAGAAGACAGGTTAGGGTTAGGGTTTAGGGTTAGTTTAATGGGAAAATAATGGGTAGATTAATTAGCAGATAAAATTCATTCAGAGTGGTTCCCCTTTTTTTAGGTTGGAGTTATAGGAAATAACCGAAAGTTTTTTCCAAGCCTGCCATTACCACTATTGGAAAGAACAAACCCAATGAGTTAATTTTGAATGGAAAGAGAGAAAAAGAAAAAACAGCAGCAGCAGAAGAAGAAGAAGACAGTTTCAATGTTTCAATTTTCTGCTATAATGACTAAAAAAAACAACAAAAACAAATCCCCTAAATCAATATTATGAGATGAGTCTGTCAAAAGGCGGCATGGTTCCTTCATCTGTCATCATTTTAGGTTCAAAGTTTCAAAAAAGAAGAAAGAAAGAAAGAAAGAAAGCTGAGAAGAAAGTGGGAAAAGATATTAAAATCCCATGCAAGATTTTATGATAATCACATTAAGTATCCCTTTTCATGTTGAGAAAATAACAAGAAATAATACAAATCTTATTATAATGGAGATTATGTAACTGTCCATCTGTAACCAAAACTAGGTCCCCACCAATGTCACAATTGCTTTATCTATTTACATTATATTCTCAATGCTTATTAAATAATCATTTAATCTTAATTTGCATTTTATCTATTGAAAATGTCTCTATAAAGGTCTAGCTGAGGGTTCGGAAAGAAGGCCATAAGGAATGTTTGGCCACCTTGAAGTGAAAGCTATTAAAGGTAATATCTTTAGGTGGCTAGTTTTAAGAGAAAGTGGGTCTTGAAAAAGTTAATGGTTGGAAAATGGGCCTCAAACAGTCGAGAAATATATCAACATGTACAATTTTAGGAGAGATTGGAGTCTTGATTCTACCTAAAAAAAAAGTTAGTATCAATTTCAGGGTGGTCTAAATAAGCTGGGTCGTGTTGAGAATTCTGTATATATTCAGCCGGCTCGAGCCTCAAAGCAGATCCAGACTGGCCATTGGAGTAAGAGCTTTGTCCAGTGGGCAGTTGATAGATAGAAAAGAAGTAAAGACCCATATGATAGCCAGACTTGTAGTTTATTCTAGCAGATGAATTTAAGTGACTAGTTTTAAAAGAAATCGGGTCCCAGAAAACTAATGGTTGGAAAATTGGCATCCAGAAATCTAAAAATAAATTAATGTGTAGAATTTTAGGGGAAATTGGAGCCATGTATCTGCCCCCAAAAAGTTATGGCCAATTTCTGGGGGGTCAAATCAAGAGCACTGTGTGTGCAGGAGAATTCTGCATATATTCAGCCAGCTCGAGCCCCAAACGAACAGATCCAAACCTGCAGTCAGAGGAGAACGTTGTGTCAGTTGATAGATAGGCAGGGACCCACACGATAGGAATTCAGTCAGACTCGTAGTTTATTCTAGGAGTCAACTTAAGAGAACTTCTTGCCAGCTGACAACATAAATTTAAGTGCCCTCTGCTACACCACAAAGTGTCACACCTTTCTCCTCCAGGTCATTTCCTAGTTGAGTAACATGATATTACAGAGTGACCCAGAAAAAACAGAACCCAAATTATTTATTTATTTTCCCATTAAACTAACCCTAAACCCCAACCCTAAACCTTGTTGGACTTAAACTTAAAAAAAAATTAAAATTAAAATTAACAGTTTTATTAGAAAATTTGTGGGTTCTGTTTTTTCTGGGTCACCCTGTAATATCATGTTACTCAACTAGGGGGGGAGTTAGGGTTAGGGTTGGGGTTAGTTTAATGGGAAAATGAATAAATAATTTGGGTTCTGTTTTTTCTGGGTCACCCTCAACTAGGAAATAACCCTCCTCCATTAGTGTCCTGTTATCAAACTTTGTGTTGTGCTTTTTTAAAAATTCTTGTGAACCTGTCTCCGACTCTGATTCTTTCGAATTGGCCAGCACAGATATAACAACGTGGGGGTCATCAACATTGTGCAACGAGGTGCACTAGTTGCAGAGAACAAGATTGTCACAATAATTTTTTTCTATCATCCTGCAAGGTTCGCGCCCACTTTGCTCCATGAGGTAAGTCTCCTCTTTTGCTACACATAATGGAAGAATTCATTTTATAATTATAAAAAAAACCCTCTAAAAATCATCTGTTAACAAACAACCGGATATTGATGGTGTAAATGAAAAACATGTCCTTCTGAATCAAGATCAAAAAGGGGTGCCTAAAGGTCATATAGTCCAAATTTTTTTCTATCATCCTGCAAGGTTCGCGCCCACTTTGCTCCATGAGGTAAGTCTCCTCTTTTTGCTACACATAATGGAAGAATTCATTTTATAATTATAAAAAAAACCCTCTAAAAATCATCTGTTAACAAACAACCGGATATTGATGGTGTAAATGAAAAACATGTCCTTCTGAATCAAGATCAAAAAGGGGTGCCTAAAGGTCATATAGTCCAAATTTTTTTCTATCATCCTGCAAGGTTCGCGCCCACTTTGCTCCATGAGGTAAGTCTCCTCTTTTGCTACACACATAATGGAAGAATTCATTTTATAATTATAAAAAAAACCCTCTAAAAATCATCTGTTAACAAACAACCGGATATTGATGGTGTAAATGAAAACATGTCCTTCTGAATCAAGATCAAAAAGGGGTGCCTAAAGGTCATATAGTCCAAATTTTTTTCTATCATCCTGCAAGGTTCGCGCCCACTTTGCTCCATGAGGTAAGTCTCCTCTTTTGCTACACATAATGGAAGAATTCATTTTATAATTATAAAAAAAACCCTCTAAAAATCATCTGTTAACAAACAACCGGATATTGATGGTGTAAATGAAAAACATGTCCTTCTGAATCAAGATCAAAAAGGGGTGCCTAAAGGTCATATAGTCCAAATTTTTTTCTATCATCCTGCAAGGTTCGCGCCCACTTTGCTCCATGAGGTAAGTCTCCTCTTTTGCTACACATAATGGAAGAATTCATTTTATAATTATAAAAAAAACCCTCTAAAAATCATCTGTTAACAAACAACCGGATATTGATGGTGTAAATGAAAAACATGTCCTTCTGAATCAAGATCAAAAAGGGGTGCCTAAAGGTCATATAGTCCAAATTTTTTTCTATCATCCTGCAAGGTTCGCGCCCACTTTGCTCCATGAGGTAAGTCTCCTCTTTTGCTACACATAATGGAAGAATTCATTTTATGATTATAAAAAAAAACCCTCTAAAAATCATCTGTTAACAAACAACCGGATATTGATGGTGTAAATGAAAAACATGTCCTTCTGAATCAAGATCAAAAAGGGGTGCCTAAAGGTCATATAGTCCAAATTTTTTTCTATCATCCTGCAAGGTTCGTGCCCACTTTGCTCCATGAGGTAAGTCTCCTCTTT
Organism: Doryteuthis pealeii; assembly: GCA_023376005.1. Taxonomy (NCBI): domain Eukaryota; kingdom Metazoa; phylum Mollusca; class Cephalopoda; order Myopsida; family Loliginidae; genus Doryteuthis; species Doryteuthis pealeii. The sequence continues at coordinate 33,339,120 of CM042161.1, read as the reverse complement.
TGCTACACATAATGGAAGAATTCATTTTATAATTATAAAAAAAATCCTCTAAAAATCATCTGTTAACAAACAACCGGATATTGATGGTGTAAATGAAAAACATGTCCTTCTGAATCAAGATCAAAAAGGGGTGCCTAAAGGTCATATAGTCCAAATTTTTTTCTATCATCCTGCAAGGTTCGCGCCCACTTTGCTCCATGAGGTAAGTCTCCTCTTTGCTACACATAATGGAAGAATTCATTTTATAATTATAAAAAAAACCCTCTAAAAATCATCTGTTAACAAACAACCGGATATTGATGGTGTAAGAAAAAACATGTCCTTCTGAATCAAGATCAAAAAGGGGTGCCTAAAGGTCATATAGTCCAAATTTTTTTCTATCATCCTGCAAGGTTCGCACCCACTTTGCTCCATGAGGTAAGTCTCCTCTTTTGCTACACATAATGGAAGAATTCATTTTATGATTATAAAAAAAACCCTCTAAAAATCATCTGTTAACAAACAACCGGATATTGATGGTGTAAATGAAAAAATGTCCTTCTGAATCAAGATCAAAAAGGGGTGCCTAAGGTCATATAGTCCAAATTTTTTTCTATCATCCTGCAAGGTTCGCGCCCACTTTGCTCCATGAGGTAAGTCTCCTCTTTTGCTACACATAATGGGAATTCATTTATAATTATAAAAAAAATCCTCTAAAAATCATCTGTTAACAAACAACCGGATATTGATGGTGTAAATGAAAACATGTCCTTCTGAATCAAGATCAAAAAGGGGTGCCTAAAGGTCATATAGTCCAAATTTTTTTCTATCATCCTGCAAGGTTCGCGCCCACTTTGCTCCATGAGGTAAGTCTCCTCTTTTGCTACACATAATAAAAGAATTCATTTTATAAATTAGAAAAAAAACCCTCTAAAAAATCATCTGTTAACAACAACCGGATATTGATGGTGTAAATGAAAAACATGTCCTTCTGAATCAAGATCAAAAAGGGGTGCCTAAATATCATATAGTCCAAATTTTTTTCTATCATCCTGCAAAGTTCGCGCCATGAGGTAAGTTTTCCCTCTCACTACACATAACGGAAGAATTCAAGCAAGTGTAACGAGATAATGAAGGTCCTGGCTTTTGTGAGCGAGAACTATTATATTAGAAAAGGAGGAAGAAAGAAATAAGTGAGAGAGTAATGAACACAAAACAGTTTGACCGGTGCGTGACCTCCCGAATGGAGAATTGAGTGTCAGCTGGAAGTCGGGTGTTGACCGGAACCGGAAGTCACGTGGTGACGTGAAACAATGAAGAAAGGGACCGCTCTCTTTTTGCTTTTGGACGCGTAGGGAAAGGACGGGCCTTTGGTGCCTAGTATGGGGTCACAGTAATCAAGTAGTGTTCTCTCTCTCTTTCTCTCTGCCTTTCCTCCTCTCTGATACGAACCCACGAGACGAGCACGAAAATAAAGGCTAGCAGTTGTGAATACATATTTCTCGCGTTGTAATTTTTATCAACAAAATGACAACCACGTGCAGAAAGCCTTTTTAGTACTGTGAAAATATCACCACCACCGCCCCGTTATGTATATTGCTTTGGGTACTGTGACCAGATATATTACAGATATCGTTTTAGTGCCCGGAAAAAAGGGACAACGTTACACAAGAATCAAAATTTTTTTCCTAACTGAAAAAAAAAAAAATCCCAAATCAGTTGACTGATTGTTTTCTCTTTACAAGGATTATCTGCTCTGTTTTAATCCTGGTTAATAAGGAGATTAAATTTGGTTATCAGCTACTTAGTGGATTTGGGATTGTGTTAATCTTTAAAAAAAAAAAAAAAAAAAAAAAAAAAAAGAGAAAAATGTGATTTGTATCGTTTGTTGTGGTTGATTGTTGTATGAGATTTTTACCTGCCTGACTGAATCTATTGAAATTATCTACATTTCAGGTGTGTTTACTTAACACAGGTAAAAAAAAAAAATGTGCGTGTATTAATGACTATTTTCTGTGCAGTTATTTTTCTTTTTCTTCTTCTTTTTTTCTACTTTATTATAAAGTGATTGTTGCAATGAGTCGATTAAATGGTTTTATCCTAAAAGATTTGATTATTAATCACATCAATGAATTTGAACATACACAAACGCACATAAATACACAAGGACACATGCTGGCCGCCTTGTCGGTGGGGCGTTAGAATGCACCGACTGCACCTCAGCAGAGGGGTAAGACTCCCCAATGGGGCCACCCGTTGGCCGTAGGTGGCGACCCGTGATGCTTAAGGATAGAGCCCAGGTGGATGAGCAGTTCATGACTTGCAATACTCCACTTTGGCCCTATCTTGGGCTAGACGGGCGGTCAGAGAGGCCCCCTCCGATCAATCGGCTGGTCATGTCAAGCCCTAGCACCTATATGATTTTCCCAACCCTGTTGCCCTTATGGCAAGCCCCAACCCCTGCGGGTCTACATGTCCTGGGAATGATGTTAAACTCTATCTGATGGTGAGGTTCCAGATTTGGAAATTTGGGGAATGTGGAGCACCCCTTCATCACCATTGCTCCCTGGTCCACTCTGACCCGGAGTGGTAGTACCTGTTAGGGTCCCATCTATGGGTTAAATAGAAAAATGTATTTATAAAAAAATTGTATTATCCATTAAGAATTGATTTATTTCAAAACTTTATCGGCATTAAATGACCCACTGAGGTTGATATGCCGTAAAACCAAACAAACCAAACACATGCTGGTTTTCCTTATATATTGTAGTGTTGTGCTTTGTGGGGGAGAGAATCATTTTATGGTTCTGTTGTATGCTGGGCATATTGGGTTTCTTTGTCTTGGGTTTTATTGGGGGGGGGTTCCGCTGTTTATGTTGTGTTTGGTTGTTTCCAAGTTGACTTTTTAAAACTTTTATATATATATATATATATATATATATATATATATAAAAGTTATAGATATAGATATATAGATAGGAGGATTGGAGTAAATCTGACAGAATGTAGTAAAGAATAGAGGGAAAAATGTGGACAAAGGAACAAAACTCAGACAAGTATATGTAGGAGATATATTTCGCCGTGCATTGAGCTCGGCTTCACCAGTTGTTTATTTGATCATTAATGCATCATACATGTGTTTTATATAGATGAGAGAGTAAAACACATGTATGATGCATTAATGATCAAATAAACGACTGATGAAGCCGAGCTCAACGTACAACAAAATATATCTCCTACATATACTTGTCTGAGTTTTGTTCCTTTGTCCACATTTTTCCCTCTATTATTTACTACATATATATTATATGAGAAGTAAATACACAAGCGATGTGTTTTTTGATATGGCCTTTTTTTAGCCGACAATGTTTGGGAGAATATGTGCTTAATTGAAGTTGTACCTAATTTTGAAAGTTAATTAATAAATAATTAATTAATTAGGCGGGCATACCTATTTAAATGTAAGGCTAAACAAATGATTTTTCTCGATTTGTTTAGCCTTACATTTAAATAGGTATGCCCGCCTAATTAATTAATTATTTATTAATTAACTTTCAAAATTAGGTACGACTTCAATTAAGCACATATTCTCCCAAAAATATATATATATATATATATTATATATATATATATATATATATCGGGTATATAATGGAGGAGATGAAAGGTGATATGAGGTGAGGAGATGACAGAAGAGGAGATTTGTTCTTACTTCGTCGGTGGCCATCTTCCTCTGGGCTGATTAATCCTTTTTTGTTTTCTTTAGGGTTGGTCGTCTGTGCTTATTTCTTGGTTTCTAATAAACAAACAAAATTTGGTTTGTTTTATAAGACGTCTATTCTTTATTGCAAAAAAACCCAAGCCCAAAAGGGTTTTCTACTGCGTTGAGGAGTCAATATCTTGGGAGTGACAATCCTAACATCTGCTTCCCTCGGCTAATGGACAGCATCTGACTAACTAACTCTAATTTCTGTTCTCATGCCTTACCATTGGCAGAAGTCAGGTTGGGAGTCAAGTCAAGGTCTTTAACCCCCCCCCACGATTTTGAATCTTCAACAAATTTTAATTCAGAATCCAACTACACCTGCATACATAATTCATAGGCTACCCACGAATTATGTAACATAAGTTGAATATTTCTTGCCCGCCTTAGGTGATAAGTTTTCGCTTAAAACTAAAAGGGTCGCGAGTCTTTGGAATAATGAACAGAATTCAACAAATTTTAATTCAAAATCCAACTACACCTGCATACATAATTCATAGGCTACCCACGAATTATGTAACATAAGTTGAATATTTCTTGCCCGCCTTAGGTGATAAGTTTTCACTTAAAACTAAAAGGGTCCAGAGTCTTTGGAATAATGAACAGAATTCAACAAATTTTAATTCAAAATCCAACTACACCTGCATACATAATTCATAGGCTACCCACGAATTATGTAACATAAGTTGAATATTTCTTGCCCGCCTTAGGTGATAAGTTTTCACTTGAAACTAAAAGGGTCCAGAGTCTTTGGAATAATGGACAGAATTGTGGACAAAAAAAGGATTCCATTGTGAATCAATTCTCAGAAAATTTCTTTAGGGCCAATCATCAGACACCAATCAGATGCAGATTGTAATTAACAAGCAGCCATGATGGAATTGGATATGGTATCATCCCTTTGCATAAAGGAATTGTAAAAAAACAATTAATCGACTGGTGTGATGGTAAAAATCCACAGCTGTTGATGGCATCTCTCCAAGGATCTGGAAAAATAAATATCCTGTTCAAAGCTGTGTGGGAGTAGGAGAAAAAAATAATTCAACCAATCCAAATATTAACGGTCCCAGGAAAGGACAATGAACAGCATCTGGTGGTGAGGCTCCTGTTCTGAAGAAATGTTAATGTCTACTATCTAAAATATTAAATGAAAAAAAAAATCCATGCTGTTATCATTTAAATTTTATCTTTGAATTATCTTCACGAATATAAATCAAATCTCTATTATTTTTGCTCAAAAATCAAGCCCTGGTGATATTTAATGTGTATATATATTTACTTTGTCGTTAATTGTTTTATTTTCATAAATACTAATAAGTAGAAATATAAATTTAATGTTCTATTGCTAATAAGATAATATAAATTTTAAAGTCATCTTTGTGTTACATAGCCTTAACATATGTATACTTGTCTTGACATCGACATATCTATATTAAGAGGGATATCCGTGGTTATATCTATCATACTAAATCTTCTTTGCAGGAGGGCACAAAAAAGTTTGAGACCAACCGTATGCAGCATAAGCGGTTGAAACGAGATGTTCGCAAGAATAAAGAAGTAGACAACCAAGGGCTTCAAATCGGTCTACTGTGTGACTAGTGTGGAAGGCTATGTCTGTAGAAGGCTGGCTTGATCAGTCACCAAACTGTGCACTGGCGGGATGGACCAATAAAATACCCTGTGCTTCCTGGAATAACTTGTAAATGTGGGAAGATGTGCAAGACTTTAGCAGGGCTAAAGAGCCACTTTGCGCAGCTCACCGTTTTGAAGCTCACCGTTGTATTCTTTGAACTGTTATCCTCATCTTTATTGTGGTATGTATAAACACAACATTCAGGCCACTGTATCTTCAGGCCTTGTTCAGGTGTTTCTTATTTACCTTTAAGTCATCATCAGACAAATTTGTTTAGAGCTATACAAGAGACTAATTTTGATATTTCAAACTGTTGTCCTCATCTTTATTGTGGTATTTTTATCAAGCAATGGCAATACTTGAACACGTGTTTGCTGCCATCATACTTGTCTTGACATCGACATATCTATATTATGAGGGATATCCATGGTTATATCTGCCATACTAAATCTTCTTCATCTGTACTTACTTCTGCATTTCTTCTCACGATTCTGAGTAGCTGTTTTCTTATTTCTAAGTAGCACTTTCTTCAGTGATTGGCCAAGAGGTTAATCACATGGTTCTCGGCGAGTCTATAAATAGAAGTGAATATCTAGCACACACCTTATATCCAAAAAGAGTCAACACTAAGTAGTACTTTCTTCATGGCTTGGTCTGGTATTTCTTCTGACTTCTGAATATTCTGTTGTATAGGATTACCTACCTCCCCTCTAGACCGTAAAAGAAGTTTGCATCTATCTTATAAATTAGCTGTTGGACAGACAAGACACGAGTAGGTATGTATATGAATTCCTGATTGAATAAATCTACTATTACCAAGTATTTGACTTTGCTTCTTATTCACTATTATTACATATCTCCTACTTCTCTTTGTATGTGAGTAATTGGCCGCCTTTACTCACGACACAAAAGTGGTGACGAGGATGAGATTTATGACGAAATACAAGGCTAAAATTGAATTTTAGCGGAAAGAAGTGACTAAACCCGAAAAAGAATTTTTTTTTGTACTGATGCGCAGTAAAATGGGGGAGTTAGTATATATATGAATTCCTGGTCGATTAAATATACTATTACCAAGTATTTGACTTTGTCTCTTATTCACTATTATTACATCTCCTACTTCTCTTTGTGTGTGAGTAATTGGCCGCCTTTACTCACGACACAAAATATTCGTTGATGGCTGGTTCTGACTTTTTAGCTGTTTCTTCATCCTAAGATGTTCGTTGAGACGTCTTGCATTGTCGTTTGTTTTTAGTAACCAGCACAAGACAGTTCTTACCAAATTCACATATTTATTTAATTTCTTAAGTTCTGGATCCATAGCCATGTGTGGGAGCCCAACTAACTACGTTTTTATATCCTGACGACTAGCAGCAGACTGAATATCTCTTCCCACGGTTCAAACTACGAAACAGAAAGAGAAGGGTCAAACTAAGGTTATTAAATGTCAATCAAACCGACTTGACAATTTGCAAAAATATGGTTGCTTTGATTTTCAATGTGATAATTGCATTTCACTTAGTGCCAATACCCTTGGGAAAGGTATGAATCCTACTCTCCCTCCGATTAGGGATAAATAGTAGGGCAGACTGGGCTCTTTAACCTTGGTTAGGCAAACAGTCTAGGAGAAAGAAAACTCTGAATTCAAACCTGTTGAACTCCGTGCAGAGGGGTTGGTAAATATATATATGTTGTTATTTCCACTAACTGGAGGCACAATGGTTATCATATTTGGAAATGGATATGGCAGTCCAAATTCAAATCCTGAACAAGGCTGTTTGCATTTCACATAGCACTAATACCCTTGGGGAAAAATACGCATTCAACTATTCTTCCTCCAGCTATGGGTGAATAGTAGGGCAAACTAGGCTCTTTAACTCTTAACGTCCTATATCACCTCATTCCACCCAGCCGGAAGACATTCGTTTTCCTAATCTACCCCAAACAAGAGACTTTGTTTAAATGTAATGTTAAACATATTTAGAGGTCTTTAATTTAAGGGAAATAACAGGTAACTTTAGATGTAATGGTCATTTTTAGCCATTTTTTAATAAATCCTTATAGGAATGCTCTGGACTTAGAAAATTCTCAACAGTATGTTAACAGTTAATGTTTAACACGAGTTCATAATGAGTATATATATTCAAATAAGCAAAAATGCTAGTAAAAATAGATGAATAAATTAAAAGCTCTAAAGCTGTTATCCACTTAAAAATGTCCATGGTTAGTGTGTACTAAGAAATTTTCTTGATTTAAAATTTTTTTTTCTTTGTTTAATTTTGGTCAACTTTAAAACTTTATTAACTATTAAGTTAACCATTTTTTTATTTTTTTATTTGGTTGCGCATGCGTCTCTAGCTCCCCCCCATAAATCGGATAGTCATAATCTGTAAAAAATGTTTCGTCTCCAGGTAAACAAACAATAGCAAACAGAAAGGTAAACATTCGACTATTTATAGCAAACAACTATTATCCCTCCAACTCTGGGTAAATAGTAGGGCAGACTGGACTCTTTAACCTTATTATAGCAACAGGTAACTTTAGATGTAATGGTCATTTTTAGCCATTTTTTGATAAATCCTTATAGGAATGGGGCTCTGGATTTCTCAACAGGACATTAAGAGTTAATCCTGGTATGGCAACTAGTCTAGGAGAATGAAAATGGGGCTCAGGATGTTAAGAGTTAATGTTTAATAAAAATTCATAATGAGTATATATATTCAAATAAGCAAAATTGCCAGTAATTGCCACACACACACCAAAAAAATAGATGAATAAATTAAAAGCTCTAAAGCTGTTATCCACTTAAAAATGTCCATGGTTAGTGATTACTAGGAAGAAATTCTCTTGATTTAAAATTTTTTTTTCTTTCTTATGTTTAATTTTGGTCAACTTTAAAACTTTATTAACTATTAAGTTAACCATTTTTTTATTTTTTTATTTGGTTGCGCACGCGTCTCTAGCCTCCCCGCCCCTAAATCGGATAGTCATAATCTGTAAAAATGTTTCGTCTCCAGGTAAACAAACAATAGCAAACAAAAAGGTAAACATTCAACTATTATAGCAAACAACTATTTTATCCCTCCAACTCTGGGTAAATAGTAGGGCAGACTGGACTCTATAACATTATTATGGCAACAGGTAACTTTAGATGTAATGGTCATTTTTAGCCATTTTTTGATAAATCCTTATAGAAATGGGGCTCTGGATTTCTCAACAGGACATTAAGAGTTAATCCTGGTATGGCAACTAGTCTAGGAGAATGAAAATCTGAATTCAAACCTGTTAAACTTTCGACCAGTGTCACATCCTGCTTGAGCAAAGGGTTGGTAAATATATATAAACAAATCACGTATGTAGGTGATAGAACTTATAGATTGAAAAGAGAGTCCATTATTATCTCTCTCTCTCTCTCTCTCTCTCTTACACATGCTACTTGAAAGAATTATGCCCATGACAAAACTTTCTTTTCATGTCAAATACCAAAGATTTTCAACAGAAATTTAAGATGTCCGCCCTGTCGGTGGGGCATTAGAATGCACCAACTGCACCTCTGCAGAGGGGTAAGACTCCCCCAATGGGGCCATCTGTTGGCCGTGGGTGGCGACCTGTGATGCTTAAGGATAGAGCCCAGGTGGATGAGCAATTCATGACATGCAATACTCCACTTTGGCCCTATCTTGGACTAGACGGGCGGTCGGAGAGGCCCCTCCGATCAATCGGCTGGTCACGTCAAGCCCTAGCACCTATATGATTTTCCCAACCCTATTGCCCTTATGGCAAGCCCCAACCCCTTTTTATCAATATGGGTGCTAGAAGGCGGTGGCTGCGGGTCTACATGTCCTGGGAATGACGTTAAACTCTATCTGATGGTGAGGTTCCAGTTTTGGAGGTTTGGGAATGTGAGCACCCCTTCATCACCATTGCTCCCTGGTCCCTCTCTGACCCGGAGTGATAGTACCTGTTAGGGTCCCATCTATGGGTTAAATAGAAAAGTATTTATAAAAAAATTGCATTATCCATTAAGAATGATTTATTTCAAAAACTTTATCGGCATTAAATGACCCACTGAGGTTGATATGCCGTAAAACAAAATAAACCAAACCATTTAAGATGTTGTAAAATCAATTGTATAACCTTCATTTCCGAAGTGGTAGTATCTATTAGGTATCATATATAGGTTAAATAGAACAAAATATGTTCTAAAAATGTGTTTAAATAATTTGAGTTTAAAAAATGAGTAGCCATCAAGAATGTATAAACAAATCGTCTTTGGCATAAAATGACCCAAAGAGTTTTACATGCC
>CM042161.1:33200697-33329339 GCA_023376005.1 Doryteuthis pealeii | reverse complement strand
CATGTCAGGGCATAAGCGGCTGAAGACGGAGTGTTTGTGCGCAAGCAAATAAAGAAGTAGACACCAAGGGCTTTCAAATCTCGGTCTACTGTGTGCACACATAGTGACAAGAAGGCATCACTCGCTCTGTAGGAAGGCTGGCCACTGATCAGCTCACAAACTGTGCACAGAGAGTCGGCGGTGATGGACCAATCAAACAATACCCTGTCCTTCCTGGAATAACTTGTAAATGTGGGAAGATGGTGCTAAGAAACTGTGTTAGGCGGGCTAAAAGAGCCACTCTTCACGTCAGCTCACCGTTGAAGCTTTTTGAAGCTCACCTTTGTATTTCTTGCAAATGAACTTTTAAATTATTTATCTATTTAATTTTTATCAAAGCAATGGCAAGTACTTGAAACAGCGAGTTTGCTGCCATCATACTTGTCTTTGACATGACGAGAGCTGTGCTACGTAGATCGGGATAATCCCATGGTTATATCTGCCAAATACTTAAATTTTCTCAATCTGTACTTATCTTCTGCATTTCTTTCTGCACTGTATTTTCTTGAGTAGTTCTGTTTCTCCTTATTTTCTAAGCTGTTTAAGTTTTTAAAATTGCTATTCCTTTGCCGAGTCTAAGTCCTTGTAGTTTATTGGACATCCTTTTTGTCCAATGATGTATAAGTCCTATCCCTGCGGATAAGTCCTATCCAGTGTATTGGTAAAGGTCCATGATACAATCCTATGTCCGTCGTCCAACGAGGTCTCAAAAGCAGTTATGCGTAGTGGTGAATCCAGAGCAGCCAGTAATAAATATTATTACGTCAAGAGCAGAGTACTTGCCAGTGATCTGCCAAGAGGTTGATGCACATGGTTTCTCGCGAGTCTATAAATAGAAGTGAATATCTTAGCACACACCTTATATCCAAAAAGAGTCAACCATGAAGTAGCTACTTTCTTCATGGGATTGGTATTGGTACTTTCTTCTGACTTCTGAATATTCTGTTTGTATAAGGATTACTCTTTGGGACCGCACTCCCCTGTCTGAGCAGCCGTAAGAAGAAGGGTTACATCTATCCTTATAAGTTAGTCTGTTATGGAACAGACAAGACACAGAAGAGAAGCTATGTATAGTGAAATTCTGATAGAAATAAACAAATATTATTTATACCCAAGTACACATTTTGAGCTTTAGGACTTGCTTAATTCGCATTAATTTATTACATATCTCCTACTTTTCTCTCTTTGTGTGTGAGTAAATTGGCGCCGCCTATTACATCCTACGACACGCTCTAATACTAATGGCGACTCGAGAGAATGCAGATTTTCACGATGAAGTATGAGGCTAAAAGTTGAATTTTAGCAGAAAAAGTGGCTACAAATCCGAAAAAGAAATCTTTTTTTTTATTGTACTGATTGATGCGCAGCTAAACATGGGGGGGGTGAGTTAGTATGTAATACTGAATTCCTGGTCGAATACAATATACTATTTACGAAGTATTTGGGAACTTTGCCTCTTATTCACTATTATTACATATCATCCTACTTCTCTTTGTGTGTGAATTGTAATTGGCCGGCCTTTACTCACTAGAACACAAAATAGACGTATCTGATGCTGGTTCTGTGACTTTTTAAGCTGTTTCTTCATCCTAAGATGTCGTCTGAGCTTATCGCTGGAAAGGGTATCATTACTTATAAATCAAACACCACTAAAAAGATGCTAGCTTCTTAAGTCGCTGGGCCTGACGGGTAGGACGAAAAAACCCAATTAACTAGAAAATTTTAAAAATAAAAGCGAATCTGAGTTGAAGTAGTTGGTGGAAACCAACTCCTTTCTTTAATTGACTTTTGTTTACGCTCGAGTCAGTAGAGCATCTGCCTAGGAATTGTAAGGTTCCATACTGGTCCTTACGCCAACCCCAGTGGCATGAGTAGCACAATTTTTAGGGTAATCTAATCTGTGGGGCGGGCAAAGTAGCATCTGGGAGGTCGATGGTAGTTTTTAAGTGCTCCACCTCAGGCAAAAACAAATCACTCTGAGGTGTAACAAACTAGCAAAAAGGGGAATATGAATGTCTCACTGTTAGGCTTTATACCAACAATAGGCCACTCTAACAACTGTAACATTTTTTTTTATTACTACTTCAGTAATATGCAGGGCTTGTTCAAATACTAACGAAATTTATCTGATTTGAGCATCTACTTTAAACCACTGAAATTTTTAAAAAAGAATTTTTTTTTTTATTATTTATTTTTTTTTTTATTTTTTTTTTTCTTCAGGTGAATTTCAAACCTGTCTTTTTTTTTTATAGTATTGCTCATTCACGACATTGGAACATGAATAAAAATCCTTGCAAATTAGGTTTATTTGATGCTCTGAATAATTAAGTATGTTTTATATGAATTCTCTCTCTCTCTCTCTGTCTCTCCTCTCTCTCGTCTCTCTCTCTCTCTCTCCTCTCTCTCTGCTCTCTATCTCTCTCTCTATTACATTGGTTTTATTCAAAAGTTTAAAAATGAATTACAGTGATACCTTGACATTACGAGTTTAATTTATTCGCGCTCAGTAACTTAATTTCCTGCATGTATCAAATCAACTTTCCCCATTAAAATAAACTGAATAAAAATTAATCTATTGCCATCCAAACACCCTAATTATTTTTTTTTTTTTTTTGCAAAAAAAACTAACATGTATTTGTATAAAAACATAATAAAATAGAAATGTATGCATTAATGTGCTGTAATATGTTTTAATGTTTATTTTTTTTAATAAATAAGATTTTTATTTGACGTAATCAAATTTGGAAAAACTTAAAATGTTTTAGTGAATTTATTAACGTAAGCAAATCTGAAGCTCGCTCATCAACCTCAATTTTAGCTCACAACCAAGAAGCAAAAATAATCAAACGCGAGTGACAGCATGTAACTTGGGAGCACTCCGTAAGTCGAGGTACCAATGTAAATTTGGATATTTTTTAAAATAAATCCCTTTAAAAAAAAAAAAACATTTCAGTTACCTGTTTGTTTCTGCTTCAAATTTAATTCTTTTTATACTGATTTTGAAAATTTTCTTTTTTGGTTTTACCTCTAAGGATTCCAACTCTCCTGGAAACGTTCATCTCAACGTTAACTATGGCAAGTTCTAACAATACCAGTTACTTGAAAGATGGTTACAAAACAGCTACATGAAAAGAGCCAGTATCAACCCAAAGGACCCCCCAAAAAATCCCCTCAACTATTTTATCAGACCAGGTATAAAACTTATCAGAAATCTATCTCTTCATTTTTTCTTGTACAATTTCTTTGTGAATATCAAAGTTTGTTGATTTAACCTTCTTCTTCTTTTTTTTTTTTTTTTTTTTTTTTTTTTTTTTAAGGAGCAGATCATTTCGAATACATCTGTGTGAATCTTGTTTCTATTCCTGCCTAATGACTTATGATTCTTCTTCTGCTAAAATTGTCCCTCACAGTCAACAATTGTTCTGTTCATACTAATTCCACCCCTTCTTCTGGTTATTGCTGCATCTTAAAATATCTTTTCTTCTTAAAAAAAACAACGAACAAAAAAACAACCATTTAATCACTTATTAAAGTTTGTTATTATACTCAATTTCCTAGCCGGCTCATACCTCTCGAATATCCTAAAAAAAATTTTCCCTCTTAAAGATGCTATTTTTTACTTACCCGATGTACATGAAAAATGATTGTGGAATATACAGGTTGATTTGAAGCTTTATTGAAATCTATAATACAACAGTGCGTCAATTAGGGTGGAGCTTCTTTTTTTTTTTTTTTTTTGGCTGACTCAGGGGAAGATAAACTATGGTTGACTTCATTGAATTGAATAATAATAAAAAATTGTTTCTCTTGAAGATGTATTTTACTTACTTGATGTAATAAAAAAAAATGAATGAGGTATATAGCTTGATTTGAAGCTGTATTGAAATATAAACAGCAACTCAATGGTCAGTTAGGGTGGAACGTTCTTTTTTTTATATATATATATATAATTATATATATATATAAATAATAAAATAAGTAATCCACAGAACACGTGTTTCGAGGTAATCGCCTCTCATCCAGTGTGGTTATATCATTAACAGCTACCCCTGAGCGGGTTTGAGGCCCGAATGAACTTTTGTTCGCCCAAGCCTCTTAACCTGCGTGCGGCCAGAGGCAGCTGTCAAGATATAAGAAATATTTTAATTGGCTCATTTCTAAAGTGGAAATGAATTCACTAGAGTACTCGAAACTTTTGTAACAAAGCGAGGTGGTAAGCTACACGGCCAGAACGGTGAATTTTAGCAATTAATCACCTATTTAAAGTACTCGACCATAGTGGGAAGTAATCATATGTATTATAATAAATGTGGCTGATCCAGGGGGAGATAACTAATAGTTACTTCAACGCCACCTGATTTTAATTGGAAATTCGTTTTTAAACTACCATACACAATAAATTATTTAATTATTATTCTCTACAACAATTTGGAACCACTTTAGTTATGATTCCGCTAAAGAGTTATCATACGGGAATTTAAGGTGCTTCCTTAATTATCTAATTAGAGACCAAAAGGTTAACTTTTGAATTTTTTATTTTAAAAAGTATACTATTATTTTTTTTTTTTTTATTTTTAATTTGAACTATTATTTAACGTTGAGATATTTGCAATGTCCGTTATTAGCGAGAATAGAATGATAACACGTCCTTCAGCTCAAAAATGTTACTCAGTTATCTAGAACTCTAGAATTATACGCACACTCAAATATAATTTCAATAGATATATGTATTCCTTAATATATGTTTCATAGGATTAAACAGATATCGATGATGGAGTGATGAAATCACTTCAATCTTACATAGCAGAATTTTAGTTATTTATTTCTTATCTTGCGCCATGACGCTGAGGACCACAAATGTATTATATTCAGCATACATCGATCATAAGACATCACGAGTTATACCAAGAGTTAACAATAACTACAGAAAAAAGAGAAGGGTACAAACGCGGGAAGAATTAATTAATTCCAAATCCAAGACCGCACTCATGAACAGTGTTTGAGCAGAAAAAAGTAAGTTGGAGAGTTCGACTTATGTGTTGATTTTTGTGCCAGAGGTGTGTATATATTTATATTTGTTCATTCTCATCAATTGTATGTCGCATGCTCAATTACTTATTTATATTTTCTTTGATTTTACCCCCATAAACCTTAAACTTAGCGGTGTTGGATATTCATATCCCATATTGGCTTTTCCTGGATTTTAATATCTATATATATGTAAACACTTTTTTAGCTATTTTCAGTCGCACCTTGGGAAAAGAGAGAATCCTAACTCTCCTCCGAATTTATGGATAAAATAGTAGGAGACGTAGTATTCTCCGTGCCAAATATAGTACTTCAGTTATATAAATACGTACTTAGGTTATTATTTAGGGCACAATTAGAGCTCAATAGAGATTACAGTTCTTAAGTATGATATGACAATGGAAACTTTCTTCTCTGAGCAAAATTTAACAAACTCTTAATGTTCTGTGAGAATACTCTCTTTCACATCGCCTCTCAAGTAAACTATCTGCGATGATACCATGATCATTGAGATATTATAAGAACATCAGACTCCTGCCTCGCAGGGCGACTGTATAGATAGGAGAGTTTGATGAGTGATAATTACATATTTGTTGAGAAGGATCATATTAATTGTACAGCATGTTCGCTTAATAAAACTTCGTAGGCTTCACTTTATTTATTTTTTTATCTTATTTTATTTTTTGTAAATATGGTATTATTAGGAAGTCTTGAGTCCAAACTTGACAATTCCTGAACAATATTTGTGAAATCAGAGTAATCATGTGACAAAGTATCACAACAAAAAACACTAGACAATTAGTTTATATGCTCCTTATACGCTTAAGATGTGTGGGAGTAAATTATATAATATGCTACTTAGCTTCATATCAATTATAGATAAGTTTAATTTACAATTACTCTCGCCAATCTATATCTTCCCTGTAATCTAAATGTAAATTATTGTTTATTTTGACTTAATGCAATCACATCTAATTATAGACAAAGAGTAAGTAATTTGCTTGCTCTAGACTTTTAAACATGGTCCTCCGCTAATGGTGAATACGTAAGGGCAAACCTAGGCTCTTTAAACTCTTAAACGTCCTATATCACCTCATTCCACCCAGCAGGAAGACATTCGTTTTCCTAATCTACCCCAAACGAGAGACTTTGTTTAAGTAATGTTAAACATATTTAGAGGTCTTTAATTTAAGGGAAATAACAGGTAACTTTAGATGTAATGGTCATTTTTAGCCATTTTTTAATAAATCCTTACAGGAATGCTCTGGACTTAGAAAATTCTCAACAGTATGTTAACAGTTAATGTTTAACACGAGTTCATAATGAGTATATATATTCAAATAAGCAAAAATGCTAGTAAAAATAGATGAATAAATTAAAAGCTCTAAAGCTGTTATCCACTTAAAAATGTCCATGGTTAGTGTGTACTAAGAAATTCTCTTGATTTTAAATTTTTTTTTCTTTCTTATGTTTAATTTTGGTCAACTTTAAAACTTTATTAACTATTAAGTTAACCATTTTTTTTTTTATTTGGTTGCGCACGCATCTCTAGCTCCCCTCCTAAATCGGATAGTCATAATCTGTAAAAATGTTTCGTCTCCAGGTAAACAAACAATAGCAAACAGAAAGGTAAACATTCAACTATTTATAGCAAACAACTATTATCCCTCCAACTCTGGGTAAATAGTAGGGCAGACTGGACTCTTTAACCTTATTATGGCAAGAGGTAACTTTAGATGTAATGGTCATTTTTAGCCATTTTTTGATAAATCCTTATAGGAATGAGGATCTGGATTTCTCAACAGGACATTAAGAGTTAATTTTGGTATGGCAACTAGTCTAGGAGAATGAAAATGGGGCTCTGGACTTAGAAAATTCTCATCAGGATGTTAAGAGTTAATGTTTAATAAAATTCATAATGAGTATATATATTAAATAAGCAAAATTGCCAGTAATTGCCACACACACACACACACACACAAATAGATGAATAAATTAAAAGCTCTAAAGCTGTTATCCACTTAAAAATGTCCATGGTTAGTGATTACTAGGAAGAAATTTTCTTGATTTAAAATTTTTTTTTCTTTGTTTAATTTTGGTCAACTTTAAAACTTTATTAACTATTAAGTTAACCATTTTTTTTTTTTATTTGGTTGCGCATGCGTCTCTAACCCCCACCCCATACATCGGATAGTCATAATCTGTAAAAATGTTTCGTCTCCAGGTAAACAAACAATAGCAAACAAAAAGGTAAACATTCAACTATTATAGCAAACAACTATTTTATCCCTCCAACTCTGGGTAAATAGTAGGGCAGACTGGACTCTATAACATTATTATGGCAACAGGTAACTTTAGATGTAATGGTCATTTTTAGCCATTTTTTGATAAATCCTTATAGAATGGGGCTCTGGATTTCTCAACAGGACATTAAGAGTTAATCCTGGTATGGAAACTAGTCTAGGAGAATGAAAATCTGAATTCAAACCTGTTAAACTTTCGACCAGTGTCACATCCTGCTTGAGCAAAGGGTTGGTAAATATATATAAACAAATCACGTATGTAGGTGATAGAACTTATAGATTGAAAAGAGAGTCATTATTATCTCTCTCTCTCTCTCTCTCTCTCTCTCTCTCTACACATGCTACTTGAAAGAATTATGCCCATGACAAAACTTTCTTTTCATGTCAAATACCAAAGATTTTCAACAGAATTTAAGATGTTGTAATTCAATTGATAATGCACCAAGGGGTATCTAAGGGTCCCATAATGGGGTTTGGTGTGTGGCGACCTGTGATGCTTAAGGATAGAAAGGTGGATTCAATTCATGACATGCAATACTCCACTTTGGCCTATCTTGGACTAGATGGGACTAACAGGCCCCTCCGATCAATGGAGGCAATGGTGATAATGCCCTATCCCAAACCTCCATGGAACCCACCATGATTTTAACGTCATTGGACATGTCCCCAACCACCTTTTATCTGGGGTTGGGGCTTTTGGGGAATGGGTTGGGTCATGGTGCTGGGCTTGACGTGACCCCGATTGATCAGACCTCCTGACCGCCCGTCTAAAATGGGCCAAAGTGGAGTATATTCATGAACTGCTCATCCATGAAGCTTATTTAAATCATTATCGGCCAAATGGCCCCATTAGGCAGAGGTGCCGGTAAACAAAATAAACCAAACATTTAAGATGTTGTAATAATCAATTGTATAACCTTCATTTCCGAAGTGGTAGTATCTATTAGGTATCATATATAGGTTAAATAGAACAAAATATGTTCTAAAAATGTGTTTAAATAATTTGAGTTTAAAAAAATGAGTAGCCATCAAGAATGTATAAAACAAATCGTCTTTGGCATAAAATGACCCAAAGAGTTTTACATGCCGTAAAATCCAACCAATCAACATTTATTCTTAATTATTGCCTTCAGTCATTTTTTATAGGTCCTTAAATTGGGAAAGTTAATAAACATATAAAAAAGAAATATTTTTGAGGATACAAAGAAGATAAGACTTCAATGTGAGAAAGTGTATTATCTGAAAGAATTTGATTTCCAACAAATTCAGGTTACTTTTGAATTCAGTCTACTATAAATGCAGTCAATCAACACTGCACATTTAATGCCAACCTTTAAATATTACTTATATTAAGCCAAAAAGGTAGAGAGATTCCCCTCCACCCTTTTCTCCTGTCAGAAGGTGACTTGTATCATTTTTAGAGAGTGAGATAGAGGCAGCCATTTTGGTTTTTGAGTTTGCAGTTCTGGCTGTCAGCCAATGAAAACTATTTAATCTACCTGAAGCTTATTGCAAATGAAAAAAAGTAAAAATAGAATGAATTCCTCCTCTGCAGATATTGTAACAACAAAAAATAAAAGGGTAAAGGTTCTTTTTTTATTTTTACACGGCATCAATTTTCAAAGATAATAATTAAAGTTTTAACATTAAGCTTTTTCAGGTTATATATATATCTATATCTATCTATGCATATATAAAGGGCAGTTGTGTGTATATGTATGTCCGGAGGAAACTTCGAAAATAAAACAATTAACAACAAAGTAAATATATACACATTAGATATCGCCAGGGCTTGGTTTTTGAGCAAAAATAATAGAGATCTGATTTATATTCCTGAAGATAATTAAAAAATAAAATTTAAATGTTAGCAGCATGGAATTTTTTTTTTCATTTAATATTTTAAATAGTAGACATTAACATTTCTTTTCAGAGTAGCTGGATCAATGCAAGGTCTATTTTTTCTACATAGGGATTTAAATGGGGCATCCCACAAGGATTCAGCTCACGATTCAGTAATAATGGATCTGCGGGACTAACTTAAAAAATTCCCCTCTACCCAAGTGATGCCGGGTAGCTGCTACTAGTATTATATATATATATATATATATATATACCAGCATTAGGCCACCCTGACGACTTATTTATATATATATATATAAGTTGTCAGGGTCAGCCAGACAGCGAGGGAATCTATCCCATTTTTACTAGTGCTAGACCAAAGAGATTATTTTAGCATCTGAGGTGGAGCGCCACACCTACCATCAGCTCCTCACTTTACCGCACAGATCCTTATGCTACTCATACACTGAGTTGGCGACGGCTGGTATTGAACCAGGAACCTTGTGATTCCTAGCTGAATGCTCTACCGACTGATGGGAATAAAATGAAGCAATCAATCTGACAGTATGTGGAAATTTCTCCATATATATATATATACATACATATACATAGAATTCCCTGAAGAATTGCTACGGCAAGAAACTGCAGTCGGAATATTTTATAACATTTGCTTTTAAAAATGTATATTCAACTCTTTTATTGAGCACTTTTTAAATCGATTTTTATTAATCCAGAAGTAAATTTGTTTGCTTCGTGGATTAGCAAAGATCCGTGATATATACATATATATATATATATATATATATATATATATATATATAGCATATGAGTAGCGCAGAGATCTGTGTGGTAAAGTGAGGAGCTGATGGTAGGAGTGGCGCTCCCCTCAGATGCCAAAACAATCTCTTGGGTCTAGCGCTAGGCTGATACCAACTTTAGCCCCCCCCCCACAACTTTACTTAATACTGCTACTATCGAGCAATAGTATTTTCAAACACAGCAACTAGGGAAAATACCAGTAAATAGGACCTGATTGGTACAAGAAATAAACATAAACAAGGTAAAAATTCGGGGGGGGGGGTCAATATCCAAAAAGCAATTAGGGCATGACTGGGTTAGTTACCTATGAAATCCACGGAAATCCACAAGGAGGGTGGGGAAATAAATCCATTAAGGGGGTAAATCAAGAGTTTCAAATTTCATATGTGCCTGTTTGGAAAATTTTGGTGGAATTGTTGGTGGTTGGTTGGTTGGCTGGATTTTATGGCATATGAATCCATTTGGTTTTACGGCATGTCAACTCCTGTTGGGTTATTTTATGCCGAAGACATTTTGTTTTATTCATTCTTTATGGGTACTCTATCTTTTTTTAAACACATTTTTAACCTCATTTTGTTCTATTTAACCCATAGATGGGACCCTAACAGGTACTACCACTTCAGGCCAAGTGGACCTGGGAGTAATGGTGATCATCAAAAAATCCATACTGTTATCTTTTAAATTTTATTTTTAATTATCTTCACAAATATAAATCAAATCTCTATTATTTTTGCTCAAAAACCAATCCCTGGTGATATTTAATGTGTATATATATTTACTTTGTCATTAATTGTTTTATTTTCGAAGTTTCCTCCGGACATACATATATACACAACTGCCCTTTATATATGTATAGATAATAGAATTTAATTATTTTTTTATTCAAAAATTTGAATCAAGGCAATTAAACTCAGAGGGGTTTGGTTTGGTTTGTTTTATGGCATATCAACCTCAGTGGGTCATTTAATGCCAACAAAGTTTTGAAAGGAATTCATTCTTAAATGGATACTCAATTTTTTTTATAAACACATTTTTTCTATTTAACCCCTAGATGGAACCCTAACAGGTATTACCACTCCGGGTCAGAGTGGACCAAGGAGCAATGGTGATGAAGGGGTGCTCCACATTCCCCAGACCTCCAGAACTGAAACCTCACCATCAGATAGAGTTTAACATCATACCCAAGACAATAAAACCCTCAGACACTTCCTTCTAGCACATATATGATAAAAATGGTTGGAGCTTGCCATAAGGACAATAGAGTGAATAAAGAGGGATTACTCTTCTGAAAAATATTGGGTTATTTCCTATAACTCCAACATAAACTAAGGGGAACCATTCTTAACTGATAAATTATTTATTCATTGATCTACTAGGAAAAAGGAAGACGAGGTTAGGGTTAGGGTTTAGGGTTAGTTTAATGGGAAAATAAATAAATAATTAATCAGTCAAGAGTGGTTCCCTGTTGTTTATGTTGGAGTTATAGGAAATAACCAAATATTGTTTATTATCTAAACTAGTAAGAATATGCATCCTCCAGGTGTAAGTATTTAACTTTGAATGTAATGAAATGTATTAAATTAGAAAGACTAACAAAATTATATAAGAACGGATATGAAAAGATTACACTTATTTTAATTATATTTTAATTGGTTTCTATATAAAATCATTCATAGGATTGATTTTAATACGTTGGAGAATAAAACAATTAGAGATCAATAACACCAAGTAATTATTTATTAAAACCAGTATGCAAATTAACTACACCATATATAATGTAAACCTTTATTTCTTAGTGATATTATTGAAGTCAGTTAGTCTACTGTTGGTTTGAATAACAGCAACTAGCTAAGCACAACTGAAGCAGTGTCCAAGACAGTTGGTATTTATAGAAATCAAGAATAATCTATTCATGCATTTGGGTGATTCCATTCCTTGAGTTCTGATTGGCTGCTTGGTTTCAATGATATTGTGGAGTTTTATAAATACCCTGTCATTCTGCAGTAGAATTGCAACAAGACGGGTTTGTATTAAGTTACAACCGCTTGTTGCCTTGTCTTACCAATTCGACGGTAATTGGAACATAGTTTGATTATTCTTCAGATATATAAGACACATTGCTGGATTTTGAATGCACTAATAACATGGGCTGTTTTGAGGCAAACCTAACTCAGATTTTCATAGAGACTTTATTAATGAATAAGATTTATTCTATGTATCAATGATTTTGACTATAAACTAAATACTTATTGATAAACTTATGCAATTCCTGAGGGTATTGTAACAAAAGGAGTGACGTGGTTTTGGTTATAGACAAACAGACACTGAATCTCCATAATACTAAGACTAGCAGTGGCTACCCGGCGTCACCAGGGTAGAGGGTGATTTTTTTTAAAGTTAGTCCCTCAGATTCATTATTACTGAATCAAAAAAAAAAAAAATAGACCTTGCATTGATCCAGCTACTCTGAAAAGAAATGTTAATGTCTACTATCTAAAATACTAAATGAAAAAAAAATCCATGCTGTTATCATTAAAATCTTATTTTTATCTTCAGGAACATAAATCAAATCTCTATTATTTTTGCTCAAAAACCAAGCCCTGGTGATATTTAATGTGTATATATATATATATATATATATATATATATATATATACTTTGTTGTTAATTGTTTTATTTTAGAAGTTTCCTCCGGACATACAGATACACACAACTGCCCTTTATATATGTATAGATAGATAGATTGTATTGTAACTAAATATTGTACATATTATCTGTACATACCAATTAAGCTGTGGAATTTCCAAGGATTCAGCGAGTATCATTTTATTCTACTAATGTTACCAATGGCAACTGCATTTTGCAAAATGAATTCTGAAAAATTTGGTAAATTTCAGGCTTGCTGCTTCCTGGCATGATTCATTTCAAGTGGCGCTTATCCAAAATCTGCAAAAGTCTGTGAAGAATTAATAATTGGATTCAAGTGATACTTGATGCAGGGTTTTTTTTTCCCCTTCTTCCTGGAACTGACGAATTGGAATGGTAAAATATTTGGAGTGGAAGAATTTGAAGACAAGATAACTTTGAGCAGTCTTGAAGTTTGGAAAGCATTGGATAATCGTTAGGACTCTCGGTATGCCTACTCGATGGCTCCAGAGGGTAATTGACTTGACAGGTGAGTGTATACACTTGTTTACTTGCATACATTTACACACACTCACACACACACACACACACACACACACACACACATATATGGATGTGTTGTTTATGGAGGTATGTGGTGTAATGGTTAGTGTTGAAGGAAATAGACCCATCGACCCGAGTTCAATTCCTTGCACTTCACATGGTGCTAATACCCTTGGGAAAGCTTTGAATCCAAATCTCCCTCCAGAGAGGAAGGCAGACTGGGCTCTTAACCATGGCTAGGTAACCAGTCTCGGAGAAGGAAAACTCTGAATTCAAACCTGTTGAACTCCACTTAAGAAATTGACCTTGTGTCGCATCCTGCTCGTGTGGAGGGGTTGGTAATATATATATGGATGTGTTGTTGGAATATTTTGGTATAGATATTTACCAACCCCTCCACACAAGCAGGATGCGACACAAGGTCAATTTCTTAAGCGGAGTCCCAACCCTTTTTATCATATATATATATGCTAGAAGGCTGTAGCTGAGGGTCTTTTTTGTCCCAGATATGACGTTAAACTCTATCTGATGGTGAGGTCCCAGTTCTGGAGCTTGGAAAATGTGTACCCCTTCATCACCATTACTTCCAGGTCCACTCGAACCTAGAATGGTTAGTACCTGTAGGGTCCCACCTATAAGGAACAGCTTTCATTTATTTTATTAATATTGAATATCTAAAAATGAATAAAAATATATATAATACAGGATTGTTCTTTATTCTATGTATTAATAATTTTGAATATTGTGATGTAAGCAGTGATGTAGTTTTGGTTACAGACAGAGAGATAATGAATCTCCATTATCAATAGATTAAATAGGAATAATAGAAATCATATAACTGTGAGAAAATTATTTGTATTGGATAGACAGAGGGGAACGTTGTGTCAGTTGATAGATAGCCAATAGGCAGGGACCCACATCAGTGAAGCCAGCAATCGATTTATAGTTAAGACAACTTTCTTGCCAGCTGACAACATAGACCAGGTCTCATCAAAATTTTTCACAGTGGGCTGGATAATTGATAACGAGCGCGGGTCACATTATTATTGTGTTCAATACTTGCTAGCCAGAATGAAAGCCCTGATCAATTGTAATTTCATTAAAATCTTATATATCTTATTATAATGGAGATTGTGGATTTGTCTGTCTGTAACCGAAACTATATTACTATACAAGTCATAATTCCTTTAGTTATTTACATCATGTTCTCCATTATTTTATTTTTATTTAAACCTCAATTATTAATAAAATTGTTTTACAATACTTACACTGTTGACCATATCTACATTCTAATAACATGCAATTGTATTTATATATACAACAAAATAGAGGTTTACAGTATGAATGGGAAGGCTAATTTGCATATTGATCTTAAAAAATTGATTTTAATAAATATATGCTTAGTATTATTGATTTCTAATTGTTTGGTTTTATCTTATTGAATATGAGCAAAAATCTCTTCAATAAATCTTAAAAGAAATCCCTTAACAAGAAGAAATAACTGTAATATTATTCTTTACTTCCTATTTTAACTAAACAGTTTAATTAGGAAAATTTACCAATGAAAGACGGGAGTAACGGAAAATGATGGAAGAGTTAGTTTCAAAGTTGTTCTATTTTTCAATCATACCCCCTCTGTTCAAAATCTTTTTATCTACATTCTTATTCAGTTACATTAGCCTTTCTAATTTAATACCATATTTTATTATAAAATTTAACTAAAATACTTGCACTCGGAGGGTGCATATATTTGCTAGTATTAAAAATATAGGGTTTGCTCTTTTCAAAAATCTTTTCTCATAACTTTTGACCAATTCGTTGCTTCACAGTAGCTCTTTGAAAATTACCTGTGTTTTTCAAGCAGTCATAACAAGTGAAAATTTGGGATTGCCTAAGTAACAAGTGAAATGTTCACACACCCAAAATTTTGTAACCTAGCTACAGTAGTCAAGTCCAAATTTAACTTGATATTTAAATTTAAATGGTATCAGAAGGTCTCGCATTCCATATGTTTTAACAAACAAATTCCAGTACCATTGGCGGGCCTGATAAAATGCCTTTGCTGTGTCCTCTGCTGCACCACAAACTGCACAAAGTGTCACATCTTCCTCCTCCATTAGCATCCTGTCTTCAAACTTTGTGCTGTGTGTGTGTGTGTGTTTTTTTTTGTTTTTTTTTAATCCTTGTGAACCTTTCTCTAGCTTGTGCCCTTGAAATCGGCCAGCAAGAACATTACAACGTGGGGTCATCGACATTGTACAACGACGGCGCACGAGTGCAGATGAGGTATTCTCATAAATGGCAAAAATTCTATCCAGATTTGACAGAAAATAAAAGAGAAAAATACTGGACATTTTTTTTTCTTTCTTTTATGAAACATTCAGATAAAAAAAAAAATCATTCTGGCTGGTTGGTTGGATATTATGGCATGGCAAACTTTGTTGGGTTATTTTATGCTGAAGACGTTTTGTTTTATTCATTCTTGTTGGGTATGCAAATTCTTTTTATTTAAAAATTAAAAAAAAAAAAACAAAAAAAAAAAACAATTTTTTAAACACATTTTTTTTCTATTTAACCCATAGATGGGACTGTAACAGATACTACCACTCTGGGTCAGAGTGGACCTGGGAGTAATGGCGATAAAGGAGTACTCCACACTCCCCAGAGCTCCAGAATTGGAACTTCACTATCAGACGCAATTTAACATCATGCCCAGGAAACAAATAATGGTTATTTCCTAGTTGAGTAACATGATATTACAGGGTGACCCAGAAAAAACAGAACCCAAATTACTTATTTATTTTCCCATTAAACTAACCCAAACCCCCTAACCTACCCCCAGTTGAATAACATGATATTACAGGGTGACCCAGAAAAAACAAAACCCAAATTATTTATTTATTTTCCCATTAAACTAGCCCAAAACCCCACTCCACCCCCCTAGTTGAGTAACATGATATTACAGGGTGACCCAGAAAAAACAGAACCCACAAATTTTGTAATAAAACTTAATTTTAACTAGGGTTAGGGTTGGGGTTTAGGGTTAGTTTAATGGGAAAATAAATAATTTTGGTTCCGTTTTTTCTGGGTCACCCTGTAATATTATATTACTCAACAAGGAAATAATTCAAATAATTTTGGTGATGTGTATTTATGGCAAAATATCAATACCATCATTGAAGTTGGAAAATAAAATTAATCAACTTCCAGGAGTTCTTTTTTAACTAACGGAATGGTATGACCCATATTTGCATATGGGTGATACCATTCCCCGAGTCCTGATTGACTACTGACTTTACTGGTGCTATTGTGCTTAGATAAATAACCCACCACTCTGTACTGTGCATGTGGCAATGCAAGATCTGTATTGAGTTATGGCTTGCTTGCTACTACCTTTGTCTTCCAATTCGACAGTAATTGGGCTTCTACAGCAAACAAAATGGCTTTAAAAATAAAACCTCCCATTCCAAAAATATTTGTCTCAATCAAATCCAAGAGAGGGTGTTTATTTTTCTTTCATTCAACTTCTCCATTTTCGTATTCCTTCGTCTTTCTTAGCTAAAGGCAAACATTAAAGTTCCAGGACAAGATGAACCAGTTTTACAAGCAATGACTAAGTTTTTTTTTCCCATTTAAAAAAACAAAATGCACAAGGCACCATTATTCTATGGGAGTAACTTTAGCTTTTATTAATTTTGTTGATAGACTAATGAAAAAGTTGCTTTCTTCACATGTATGGATGTCCATCACTGAAATAATTTTATTTCAATATTCTATATCAACCGAGTAGCAGTCGGAGAGGCTTCCTTCAATCAATTGGCTAATCATGTCAAGCCCTAGCACCTATTATGACTGTCCCAGCCCTATTGCCCTTATGGCAAGTCCCAACCCTATTGCCCTTATGGCAAGTCCAACCCTTTATATCATATATGTGCTAGAAGGCGGTGGCTGAGGGTCTTTTTTGTCCTAGGTATGACATTAAACTCTATCTGATGGTGAGGTTCCAGTTCTAGAGCTTGGAAAATGTGGAGTACCCCTTCATCGCCATTACTCCCAGGTCTACTCGCACATAGAATGGTAGTACTTTTTAGGGTCCCATCTATGGATTAAATAGAGAAGATGAAATTTAAAAAATGTGTTTAAAAAAAAGAATATCTATTTCAAAATTTTGACGCCATTAAATGACCCACCAAGGTTGATATGCCATAAAACCAAACAAACTATATCAACTGAAAAAATTTGCTTCCTTTCTTTTTAGAATTGTAGGCTAATTCTGTTCAGTCAGATGCACTTTATACATAAGTTAAAACAAAAGCAGAACACAATAATTTATTACAAAAAATAACTGACTCTGCAGCTAAATCGGCTTTAGATTTGATCCCCAACAAGTTCAAGATTTCATATACTGACTTGAAACCTAAAATTAATAAATTCCTTCATACAAAATGGCAACAATGCTGGAATAACAACATTCACAATAAACTCTTCCTAATCAAACCCACTCTGGGAGACTGGAGACCAGCTTTAAGAAAGTCTAGAAAGGAACAAGTCATTGTGTCCTGATTACACATTGGTCACACAAGACTAACGCACTCCTATATACTCAAACAAGAACAACAACCACAATGTGAAACATGTCAAACACCTTTGACTGTTAAACACTTATTCCTGGGATGCAAGTTTTTTGCTCATATCAGAAACCGTTATTTTAATGCAAACAATATGAAAGATCTGTTTGAAAATGTCAGCATGGAGGACATTCTGTCCTTTTTGAGGGAGATAAAATTATACTATAGAATATATAGACATGAACTTAATCAATACCATACAACATGATCCCCAATCTAACAGTGCTAACACATTGTTAAAACCAATTACTAAAAAGAATAAATATAAATACATGATATGTATCACTTCCTAACCGTTAGGCATGGCATAACCCCAGACAGGTTGGTATGCCATTAAAATCAATAAACCAACCAACCAACCAACCAAAAAAAAAGAATTTATAAATTTAAAAAAAAAACCCATAAAAAATCAAGTTGAATCACTAAATTTTATAATGCAGTGAAAAATCTTCTTTGTAAATCTTCTGCATGGCATCTTTAAAGATGCTGATAGGTACGTGTCCTGCATCCCTGATGCATAAACATAAAAAAGGACGCAGTAAAATCATATCCCTGCATCCCAGTATTTTTCTTTCTTCTCCCCTCACCATTTCAAGTTAACTGTAAATGCATTTCAATAGTTTCTTAGAAATGAATCACATAGGATAGGTTACAAGGTAGGAGTTAAACGGCTTTAGTTATTTCCCCAGATCATAAATAAAAACCCTACAATTTATTAAGAAACTTTACTTGGGACCCATAAATTTTCCCGGTGACTCATTCAAGCAAATATGTGCGTCCCAGGACACACTAAATCAAAAAGCTATCAGCATCACTGCATCCTTTTCAGTTTTGGATAACACTGGGGAACAATTTTGGACATAATTTCTGTTGAGTTTGATTTTTCATTTGATTTAGACTAAAATTGGCAGCTGATTTCAAAACTGTAGTCAGTTTGTTTTAATTTGACTTACAGTAACAATATCCTTTGTATGAACAAGATGAATTTCGACAAACATTATAGTTAATATTATAATATATATTTTTGATTTGCAATAAAGTTGGCTTGTAGTTTTGTTCCTGTGTGTGTGTGTGTATTTTGAATAGTTACTTTGTTGTGTGTAAGTAGAAAAAATATGGTGTGAAGAAATCTAACCCCATTGATATGTCACAACTGATAAAACCCCTGGAGTTTTCTTGTATTTATAAGAAAAGAAAAAACACTGATCAACTCTGGATAGAGTTTCAGTGTTGGATTAGACAGAAAATATTTATGATGTTTTATCAATTACATGGTCTGCAATGTTTTCAAGTTTGAATATATAATAGCTGATTTTAAAGCAGTTTTTTTATGCTGAATCCAAAAATCATACTCATTTTTTCAAATTACTTGCTCTTACTTAAAATGTATAGAACAGTATTATAACTGTGACATGTAGAGTCACACTTTTAAATAAGTGTTATTATTATGAACAACTTATTCAAGCCCATCTTAAAAACCAGACCTGACTAAACACAATGAATGGTATTTTTGAATTCAGCATAAAATGGTGATTATATATCACTTCATAAACCTTTGGAAAATAAATTTAACGTAGGTCGGTGTTTTTGGAATATATTTGGATATAAGGTGTGCTCTAATTCCCCAGCTGAATTTATAGACTAGCCAAGGTCACGTGAGTTGTTCCTGCAGCCAATCACTAAACATACAGTGTGGAAGTCACACTATTTAACCCCCCCTTCACTGGTCATAATTACAATTACCAATACTCAGGAAGGACTTATACGGTTACCAGAGTAACCAAAGGATTCATTATTGAAGGACTCTTTACCAGGAACTGTGAACTCTTTACCAGAGGAACCAAAGGATTCATTATTGAGGGACTCTTTACCAGAGATCCAATTCCACTGGATAACTGCTCCTGCTTTAAGAGCAAAGGATGGCCCATAAAAACTTAACAAGTATAATCAAATTCATGAGTTTAATAACAGTATTATAGCTGTAACAAGTAGAGTCCACAGGCTTTTGAATAAGTGTTATCATGTACAACTTACTCAAGCACATTTAAAAACCAGACCTGACTAAACACAATGAATGGTATTTTTGAATTTAGCATAAAATGGTGATTATATATCACTTGATAAAATCGTAATCTTCAGCACACCTTATACTATATTTTGAATAAGTGTTATTATGTACAATTTGTGAAGTAAACAAGCATATCTTAAAAACCAGACCTGATCAAACACAATGAATGTATTTTTGAATTCAGCATAAAATGGCAATTATATATCACTTGATAAATTGTAATCTTCAGCACACCTTATACTATATTTTGAATAAGTGTCATTACGTACAATTTGTGAAGTAAACAAGCACATCTTAAAAACCACACCTGACCAGCATAAAATGACAATTGTATCTCACTTGATAAAATCGTAATCTTCAGCACACCTTATACTATATTTTGAATAAGTGTTATTATGTACAATTTGTGAAGTAAACAAGCACATCTTAAAAACCAGACCTGATCAAACACAATGAATGGTATTTTTGAATTCAGCATAAAATGGCGATTATATATCACTTGATAAAATTGTAATCTTCAGCACACCTTATACTATATTTTGAATAAGTGTCATTACGTACAATTTGTGAAGTAAACAAGCACATCTTAAAAACCACACCTGACCAAACACAATGAATGGTATTTTTGAATTTAGCATAAAATGGCAATTATATATCAGATAAAATTGTAATCTTCAGCACACCTTATACTATATTTTGAATAAGTGTCATTACGTACAATTTGTGAAGTAAACAAGCACATTGAATGGTATTTTTGAATTCAGCATAAAATGGCAATTATATATCACTTGATAAAATTGTAATCTTCAGCGCACCTTATACTATATTTTGAATAAGTTTTATTACGTACAATTTATGAAGTAAACAAGCACATCTTAAAAACCAGACCTGACCAAACACAATGAATGGTATTTTTGAATTCAGCATAAAATGGCAATTATATATCACTTGATAAAATTGTAATCTTCAGCACACCTTATACTATATTTTGAATAAGTGTCATTACGTACAATTTGTGAAGTAAACAAGCACATCTTAAAAACCACACCTGACCTAACACAATGAATGGTATTTTTGAATTCAGCATAAAATGGCGATCATATATCACTTGATAAACCTTTGGAAAAAAAATTTCAACACAGGTCAGTGTAATAAGTGAGAAAATCAGAAGTAAAGAAACAATAAAGCGACAAAGTTAAACTGGCTGACAATTTAGATTGTAGCGAGTATGATCCTTGCTGAGCGCTCCCTACACATATGGCCTTGTGCCAAACTCAGTAAATATGACTAATTTTATAAAACTCTGATCAAGTGCCAAAGACATTTAGAAATTCACATTTATTTTAAGTGGTAAAAAACAAAAAAAAAAAACAAAACAAAAATAATAAACAGAAAACAACTTGACTTTTAGCCAAAAAAAAAAAAGGACTAAAAATTACTGAGAAAAAAAAAAAAAAAAAAAAAAAGAATCTGTTTTTGTCTGTCCCTATCTTTAATTTTAACTTTAATTACTTTTTCATAACTTAAATTATGGTCAAGTCACGTTGAAATTCACCGCTAGATATCACTGAAGTTAAGTAGCGATGAACCTGTTTAATAATTAAATGGGTTGGTTGGGTATTATGGCATGTCAACCCTTGTTGGGTCATTTTATGCCCAAAATGTTTTTGTTTTGTTCATTCTTCATGGGCACTCAATTTGTTTTTTAAACTTATGTTTTTCTATTTAATCCATAGATGGTACCCTAACAGGTACTACCACTTTGGGTCAGAGTAGACTAGGGAGCAATAAATGGTGATGAAGGGGTGCTCCACATTCCCCAGAACGAGAATCTCACCATAGTTTAATGTCATACTCAGTACATAAATGCCTCTCCAACCCCCCATCGAGCCTAAGTAAGGGCCAAAGTGGAGTGTTGCATGTCATGGACTGCTCAGCCACCAGAATTCTGTCCTTAAGCATCACGGGTCTCCACCCACGGCCAACAGGTGGCCCCATTGGGGGTGGGGTCTTTCCCCTGACAGGACTACTTAGATGGGTGACCATTTAAGCAACAGCACGTACTGTAAGAAACCGAATATCAAAATGACTTGATTTGGCATTAAATGACCCGAAAAGGGTTGATATGCCGTAAGACAAAACAACCAACAAAAGTTAAAAAATAACATTTTTTACCCACATTTTTTTTTTCATAGAACAGGTTTAAAAAAAAAAAAAAAAAAATTCATAAAATGAAATTAAAAAAATTTAATAAAAATCTAGATGTATATAACATAAAGATGTGTCAAAAAAAAAAAAAGTATTGACTCTGGTGACCAAGGTAAAGCTGGCTGACGTGTTGGAGTTGCTAAAAGATATACTTCTTTGGCGACCTGCTCCTGCCTTGGGTCAGATAACTATGGTGTAACTTTACAGAAACAGATAACAGTCGTTTCTGAAGAAGATGTTAGAGTGAAGCTGAAAGGGGGGGGGGCAGCCTATTTATAGGTGTTGTTTAACTACCTCACCTCCATCCAACTTCTGTCAGGAGATTATATATTTTATCACTTCCCGGCCTCGGCCTCGCTTTCTTAAGCACTCACATGCCGTCAGAAACTTCCTTGACTGAACCAGCCACTCCCCGGTAAATCACCAGTCCACCCACTTTTTTTTCACAGATTAGAACAACAGTCCCAAAATTCCAAATAATACAAATTAACAAGCTTAAAGAATTCAGACAAATAAAAATCTACATCTTGAGGTTTAGATAGTCATCACTTGACGCACCAACGGGAAAATTGAAATAAAACATTTTGGGCTGAACAAGAATGACTTTTTATTGGCTCTGTGAAACTTTTCAGCTTTTAATAAAAATTCACCAGCAAATACTTTTTTTTTTATTGTTGGCATCCTTCCGTCTGCAAAAGACGATGGCGTAGTGTCCAATTCTTTTTTTTTTTTTTTTTTTTTTAAACTACGTCGCCTGCTGCCGTGGTCCAAAGGAAAAGTAAGAAATCAATGCAGTTTGGCAATGGTACTGTTGCAGGAGTTGCGGTTCTTTTACTAAAAAAACTCCCGTATAGAAACTTATAAAAATATTCTGATATAATTATTCAGACCCTTATTTTTATAGAAAAAAAGTAAAAATCGTTTTTTGTCGGTTCATTTTTTCATATTTCATAAAATAAAATGGGGGTGGGGGTAGACCTTGTATAAAAAAATATTTCCCCAAATATATTTTAGGAAAAACCTATTTCAAACATATTTTCATCAAAAGGTATGCAATTATGAAAATTTTCGTGAAAATTGGACCATTAATTGATTTTTCATAGAATTATTTTAAAAAGCCTCTAGCCGTAACTTGTTTTTGGCTACGTTGAATTTCAATTGATTTAACAGTGCGAAAATGTAAACATTGTTTTCGTTCATAATTTTCATTATTTCCGTAAGCTGAAATTAAAAATCATCAGGAGTTTTTTTATTTTTTATGTTTCTTCTTTCAAATCGACACATTTTAAAAAAGATAATATTAACCTTTGTGTAAGTTTCATTGTGTTAAATATAGGTGGGGGTGGGGGTAAATTTCACAGGGCAAATTGGAAGTAGCTATAACACGTTAATTCATTTATAATTTAAAAAAAAATTAAACGACAGCATTAATTAGTGTTGTATAGATTTAAAGTTGTTGGGTAGTGATTCAGTTATACACTTTTTTTTTCTTTTTTTTTTTTTTTTTTTTTTTACCTCAGCGTTGTTACTTTAAGGGAATTAAGATTATAAACTTATCAAGTCCTATAGTAAAATAAACAGAAAATGAATAATCGCTGGTAATTTTGCCGAGTATTTAATGATATTTCTATTTCAGAGTAATAATAATAATAATAATAATAATAATAAATTCCACTTTTGAAGTTCTGAGGTAGAAAAAGTGTATAACTGAATCAGTACGCAACAACATCAATTAATACTGTCCTTTAATTAGAAAAAAAAAGATCAATTAACGTGTTAAGCTATGTTTTCCTTAGAGTTTGATTTTTATTAAAAGTATTAAATCCCAGTTGAGAAATGAAAAATATATACATTGGACTTCATTTCATATTCCACTAACGTCTGCCCAGTAGACTCTTCTGTGCGTAAATTTTTACGATAGTCTGCTAAATAGACTATAGTAAACATTTACGCTCCTGAATTCACAGTCTACCACAAACAGAAACTTCATCCCCAGCAGTTTACATATTATTAACAACACTGCATTTTTTTTTTTTTTTTTTTGCACAGTTAAAAAATACGAAGCAATCAACACACATTCTGCCCGTGTTCTTATTAAAGGTGAGGGTGACAAATTTAGAGATATAGGTGAGGTGTGATTGTTATTGTTTACAATTGTCAGTTAGGTAGCAGTAGCCGATGTAAATATACGTAATCCAAGCATTTATTTGCTTCTACCACAGAACATGCCTGATGAGTGAAAGGAGGAGTAACGTACTTGTATTGAAGAAGAGGGAGGATGTTTTCATCTTTGCTAACCTTCTTTTTTTTATAGTCTGTATAGGCTTCCATAGTAATGTTTGTAAACACTTCGCTTCAATTCATTTGTAAAATAATAAATAAATAAATAAATAAATAAATAAATGAATAAATAAAATAAACAAACAAAGAAAAACAAAAAACTGTTGTATATTTTTTCGAGTAGAGTAATTAAAACAAATAGTCTTTTTTTTTATTATATATTTTTGTATTATTTTTAGTCACTACCGTTGTCATTACTGGAACAGAGCACTTGTCGTTTTTGTTGTTCAACGAAAAGTTATGGGGGAGGGTAATGTCCTATTTGTTACATTACAAACTCGACTCTCAACTCACCTAACTTGTTTATTTATAAAAGGACAGTCTTGTTCATACCCATTGTGGTTGAAAGCATATTTTTAAAACAAGTTTAGCCGAATATTCAGTGTAAATAAATAATTTACACTGAATATTCGGCTAAACTTGCAAATCGTCGTCAAAATTAAAACGGAAAATTTTGACGACGATTTGCAACACATCAAACTAAATTTTGAAATTAAGATTGATTTTAAAAATCCGATTCAAGAATGGTAAAAAAAACAAAAAAAATCTCACGAACTTTTCTTTTTAAATTAAAAAAAATGTCTCTTTTTTATTTATTTATTTTATTTTATTTTTTCCTACATAACTTTTTTTTTTTTTTTTTGTAAGCCAGGTTATTTGTTTTATTTCATTTATTTAACGAATCTTGAAATATTTTCTAAACTGCGCATAAATAATTTAGTTAAGAAAATATAAATATGAAATAAAACAATTACTAACCTGACTTACCAAAAAAAAAAGTCAATTATTTTGAAACGGATTTTTAAAATTAATTTTAATTTCAAAATTTAGTTTGATGTGGTGGAAATCGTCGCCAAAATTTTCCGTTTTAATTTTGATGACGATTTGCAAGTTTAGCAAAATCAGGGAATAATCAGATTTTAATCAGATTGATTTATCAATGAATAAATTTTATAATGCATCAGTTATTTTATTTCAAAACTTTTTGATTTTTTTTTCAGGTCACTTATATTTTAGGCAATTATAGAGAGAGAAAAAATCTCCAAAATTTTTTTTAGTTTTTTTACATTTAATTTTCCGATTTTCGTTATTTATTTTCTACCAGGATAGCTACCTTAATTTTTTCTTCTTCTATTCACACCTTCAGTCTTTTGTCTTTTTATTTATACTAATTAGTTTCAAAAGTATATAAACCCCACCTTTATTTTGCACCACAAAAATAAGAGGGAAGGGTCAAAGTTAATTGACCTGAAAAAAAAGTCAGAAGTTTTGAAATAAAATAACTGATGCATTATAAAATTCATTCATTGATAAATCAACACGGAAAATTTCATTAAAATTGGATAATTCCCTGATTTTTGGTAAATTCTTTTAAATGGGGGGGGGGGTAAATTTATTTTGAAAAATACGAATGACAACACAATTGGCAGATCCTAAAAATGCTATCGAAAAATAATCTAATATGTAAAAAGAAGTATAATAATCTTGATTTAACTCTCTCCCATTTTTTTCTTTCTTTTTAACTCTTCATCATTATGTCCGATGGAAACAGATTACCGTTATCGCTTCCGCGAGCTCACGCCCACTCTATCTTTCTCCTACTCTCTTCTTTCTTTCTTATTATATTTTTCTATGTAGGATTTTTTTTTACTTTCTTTCTTTATAATAAAAACGGAATGGTCAATTATTTAGCTAAGGTGACGACACTCATAAGAAATAATAATTCGGCGATTAAGCAACACCAGATAATCAGGATTTACATTTTTGCAATTCATCTTGGACGATTTTTAACCAGAGGGTGTTGTAAGATGATAACGGACGGAAGATTAAGGAACAAGAGCATTAATATATAGAATATTATTTCTTTTTTTCAAGGGCTCTTGTACTCAAACAGAAAATATAACCTAAATTTAGAATAATTGATTTCACAATATATTACACCTATCTTTCCATATTTTGAAAACCTACCTGGCAACATCATCTTTAAGCATCTTATTATAATGGAGATTCCATCACTGCTTACATCACAATACCCTCAGGAATTGCATAAGTTTATCAATGAGTATTTAACTTATAGTCAAAATCATTAATACATAGAATAAAAAAAGTAAAGTCGCCAGGGGCGGCCTAAAGTCGGTATCAGCCAATCAGCGAGGGAGTCTATCCCCTTTTCACTAGCGCTAGACCAAGGAGATTGTTTTGGCATCTGAGGTGGAGCGCCACACCTACCATCAGCTCCTTACTTTATCACACAGATCCCTGTGCTACTCATACGCTGAGTTGGCGAGGGCCGGTATCGAACTAAGAACCTTGTGGTTTCTAGCCGAACGCTCTACCGACTGAGCTAAACAGCCCATGTTATGGTATTTGCCTCTCATCCCACTTATGAGGGCATGACACAAGGATATTTTTATGTGGGCCCACCTATGATCCGAAGCTCATGGGTGGTAGGCACAAAAAATATGTTTGATCCTGTCAGCATTCCCCCTCAAGGGGGTGCCTCAGGCGCTGGGCAATAAACCCAGCCCTGCCCCTTTAAATCGAGGGGGCAGGTGTTGCCAGGGGGGATAGCCCCCTAGGATCAACGCTATTAATTTACATTAACAAACACAGGCCCTGAAGAGCCCATGTTATTAGTGCATTTATAATCCTACAATGTGTCTTAAATATCACTAAAAAATAAAGGATTACATGTGGTGTGGTTAATTTGCATACTGGTTTTAACAAAACTGGGTTTAATAAATAGTTACTTGGTGTTATGTTATTGATCTCTAATATTGTAAGATTGTATGTAATTTTCGTTTTCAATACAGGGTGGCCCGAAAGTCTTGTCACCTCTACATATTGTTTTAACTTTCATTAACTTTTTGTTTTGATGAGTTATGTAATTATTTTACTTAAAAAAAGGCAAAAAAATAAAAATCTTTAAAAATTAAATTATTTTCCAGAATTTCGGGTTGTAGCGTCTGACTAGTCACAAGGTTCCTGGTTCGATATCGGCCCTCGTCAACTCTCTGTATATGAGTAGCACAGGGATCTGTGTGGTAAAGTGAGGAGCTGATAGTAGGTGTGGTGCTCCGCCTCAGATGCCGAAACAATCTCCTTGGTCTAGCACTAGTGAAAAGGGGATAGACTCCCTGTCTGGCTGATACCGACTTTAGGTGACCCTGGTGATTTTACCTCTATAAAAAATATGTAGGGGATGACAAAACGTTTGGACCACTCTGTACATTGTGAATAAACAGATATTTTTGTTTGTTGTTTTTTTTTATTATTAAAACTGGGCCATCTGTTAGCCGTAGGTGACGACCTGTGATGTTTCCGGAGCAGTACATGGTATGCACCATTACTTGGGCTAGACAGGCAGTCGGAGATTTTCCTCTAATCAATCGGCTGGTCATATCAAGTTCCAGCACCAATATGATTGTCCCTACCGTACTGCTCTTATGGTAAAACTGAATCTTCATTGCTATTACTCCCAGGCCCACATTGACCCGAAGCGGTAGTACTTGTTAGGCCCACCAAGAACGACCACTCCAGGTCTCACCTCTCGGTTAAATAGATGTGGGGTCGGTAGTTTTTTTAGAAATGAACATTTGTATTTTTTTTCATACTCTGTCTGCTGCCTGGAAAGTTCAAAACTAAACTCATGTTGACGTGAGTAGGGTGGGGTGGAGGGGTGTGAATATAGTATTTTTAAATTTTTCCTCAATTATTGAATTATATCGCTTAATTATCAAAAATTAAAAAACAAATTTTGTGTTTTTTAGTTATAAGCATATTAAGTTGTATGCAAGATTTCAAATCTGAATGACCTCTCGTTTGTGAGTCATAAGTCGACACGTACATACCAAACTTCCTTTTATATATATACATATATATATATATATACACATACACAAACACACACTTATATATAGATATATACATAAACACACACATACACACACTCATATATAGATATATACATAAACACACACATACACACACATCATCATATATAGATATATACATAAACACACACATACACACACTCATATATAGATATATACATAACACACACATACACACACTCATATATAGATATATACATAAACACACACATACACACACTCATATATAATATATACATAAACACACACATATACACACACATATACACACACTCATATACATATACAAACATATACATAAACACACACTATACACATATACACACACATATACATAAACACACACTCATATATATACAAACATATACATAACACACATATACCACACTCATATATATACAAACATATACATAAACACACATATATACACACTCATATATATACAAACATATACATAAACACACATATATACACACTCATATATATACAAACATATACATAAACACACATATATACACACTCATATATATACAAACATATACATAAACACACATATATACACACTCATATATATACAAACATATACATAAACACACATATATACACACTCATATATATACAAACATATACATAAACACACATATATACACATATACACATATACATATATATACATAAACACACACATACACACTCATATACATATATATACATAAACACACACATACACACACTCATACATAAACACACTCATATACATATATAAATATATACATAAACACACATATACATATATAAATATATACATAAACACACATATATACACACTCATATATATACAAACATATACATAAACACACATCATATATATACACACATATACACACACTCATATATATACAAACATATACATAAACACACATATACAAACACTCATATATATACAAATATATACACAACACACATATACAAACACTCATATATATACAAATATATACACACACTTATATATATACAAGCATATACTCACACTCATACATACATATACACACACAAACACATATATACACATACACATAAAGTTGTCAGCTTTAGAAATTGAGAAGATACAAACATTGTTTTAATGATAGAAAAAAATGATTAAATAATTTAAATAAAATATCAAAATATGATTTTGTTAAAAGAAAGATTAATGATAACTTTATATCATTTCTGATATTAAACATAAACATAGCACTGTGCAGTTGTCATTGAAACTTGAGTCTGGCACAAGGCCTGAAGTATGAAGCACCCAGTAAAAATAGACTTCTCCCAATCAATGATCCACTAGCTGAGTGAGCTCTGTTTGAATACCCGACTGCAAGACCCCCCCCCCAATGGGACTGTTGGCCTTGGGTATCAACCCATGATGCTTAAGGATGGAACCCTGGTGGCTGAGCAGTCCATGACATGCAACACTCCACTTTGGTCCCTACTTAGGTTAGACGGGTAGTCGGAGAGGCCCCTCTGATCAATCAGCTGGTCATGTCAAACCCTAGTACCTATATTATTGGCCCAGCCCTATTGCCCTTATTGCAAGCCCCAACCCTTTTTATTATGTGCTAGAAG
Organism: Doryteuthis pealeii; assembly: GCA_023376005.1. NCBI lineage: Eukaryota > Metazoa > Mollusca > Cephalopoda > Myopsida > Loliginidae > Doryteuthis > Doryteuthis pealeii. The sequence continues at coordinate 33,299,377 of CM042161.1, read as the reverse complement.
GTGGTGGTTGAGGGTCTTCATGTCCTGGGAATGATGGTGAAGTTCCAGTTCTGGAGCTCTAGGAAATGTAGAGTACCTCTTTATCACCATTAATCACAGGTCCACTCTGACCCAGAGTGGTAGTACCTCTTAGAGTCCCATCTATAGTATAGAGTTAAATAGAACGAAATGAGTTAAAAAATGTGTTTAAAAGATTGAGTTTAAAGGAAATTGAGTACCCATCAAGAAAAAATAAAACAAAATGTCTTTGGCATGAAATAACCCAACAAGGGTTGACATGCTGTAAAATCCAACCAAGTAAGCTAAAAACATTAGGTAATGTAATGTCAGGTGCCCCCCCCCCCCCCAAGATGGGCCAGTTTTTCCACTGAAAATATTTCAAGATTGAATTTGTGTGAATAATAAGTCATTGATTACACTGGTCAGCATTAAAAACTTTTTTCCAAAGGTCAAAAGTTTACCAAGTGATATATGATCGCCATTTTATGCTGAATTAAAAAATACCATTCATTATGTTTAGTCAGGTCTGGTTTTTAAGATGGGCTTGAATAGTTTACAACAAGTTGTACATAACAATAACACTTATTAAAATATCTGTTGACTCTTTTTTCCCTAAGGTTTACCAAGTGATATATGATCGCCATTTTATGCTGAATTCAAAAATACCATTCATTATGTTTAGTCAGGCCTGGTTTTTAAGATGTATTTGATTAAGTTGTACACAATAATAACACTTATTCAAAAGACTGTGGACTCTACTTGTCACAGCTATAATACAGTTCTACAGTTGGAGGTGCATGGTGTAATGTTTAGAGTCATAGGATATGGACTTGTGGACCAGAGTTCAAATCCCGGACAAAGCTGTTTGCATTTCACATAGCACTAATACCTTGGGAAAGGTATGAATCTAACTACTCTCCCTCCAGCTATGGGCAAATAGTAGGGCAGATTGGGCTCTTTAACCATGGCTAGGTAACCAATCTAGGAGAAGGAAAACTCTGAATTCAAACCTGTTAAACTCCGCTTAAGAAATTGACCTTATGTCACATCGTGCTTGTGTGGGGGAGTAGATAAATATATACAATACAATTCTATATGTTTCAAGTAAGAGCTTATATCTTAAAAATATATATAATACAAATATATATAATATATATTTTATTCATAATATATAATTTTATATCATAATATATCAAAAAATACAAATATATATAATACAATATCTTAAAATATATAAATAATAAATACAATTCTATATATTTCAAGTAAGAGCTTATATCTTAAAAAATTGAACTGACCTTAAAAAATGAGTATAATTTTTAGATTCATCGTAAAATCAGTTATTATATATATTCGACCTTGAAAACATTCAGGCCAGTGTTATCAATCGTTTTACGAGGAAAAAGAATTATTCAGTCAAGTGTTCTTCTATTTGTTGTTGTTGTTTTATGACTAAATGTGTTGACCATTCTGTTCTCTGACCTTCTACAGGTGTTTAAATAATCTGCAAGATGATTTTCTTTTCAATTAAGTGGTTTCAATTTTTAGCATCAAAAGATTCCATCAGAATAATGGTAAATTTTCAAGCTAGTTTAACAACAGAATAGTATATATATTATTATAATGGTATACACAGGAATAACCTACTCGAGTTTCATCTTAATCTGATTAATTACAGCCGATTGCATATATTTGTTATATCACTGTCTTATCATTGTAAAACTTGAATCAACTAACCATTGTGACCAATTTCACCGGTAAGTCACCATTTTCATATAAAATCATATATATATATATATATATATATATATATATATATATATGTAAAGAAAAGGAAGTGAATCCGACAGTATGTAGTATATTAAGAAAGAATGAAAAAACACAGGTTTTAAATGAGTTAAGTGGTGAATTTATAAACTCACCAATTAACTCATTTAAACCTGTGTTTTTTCATTCTTTCTTAATATACTACATACTGTCGAATTCACTTCCTTTTCTTTACATATATATATATATATATATATATATATATATGTTTTTGTTGAACTGTACAGACAATTCCTGTCGGACAAGTTTTTCGTTGATCCGTTCCAATTTTCGGGCCATCTTTCTGGTGTCGGGGTGTAACTGGTATAACAGTCCCCCAGAGGTTTCAAAAAAGGCGCTTTCGAAAGCGCTCGTTTTGAAACCTTTGGGGGATCAACGAAAAACTTGTCTGACAGGAATTGTCTGTACAGTTCAACAAAACTTGTATAAAAGAAAAAATGCTGTCAAAATACACTTATTTTAAAATATATATATATATATATATATATATATATATCTAAACTTCAGCAGTATAAAAAAACTCCCGGTTTTACAGTCTGTAATTACACAATACAAACTTTCACCTGTAGAAAAAAAAATCCTGCTTCCCTGACACACAAAAATCTAAAAGTACAGAGTAAAATCATGCATCCCAGTGTTTTTCTTTTTTCTTCTCTCACCATTTCAAACTAACTGTAAATACATTTCAATAATTTCTTAGAAATGAATTACACAAGGTAGGACTTAGACAGCTTTAGTTGGGGCTCATGAATTTTCATTCAAAGCAAATATGTGCATCCCAGGATACACTAAATCAAAAAGCTATCAGCATCACTGTATGTATATATAAAGTAAAAAGTAAAGTCGTCCAGGTGACCTAAAGTCAGTATCAGCCAATCAGCGAGAGAGTCTATTCCTTTTTCATTAGCGCTAGACCAAGGAAATTGTTTTTAGTGTCTGAGGAGGTGGAGCGCCACACCTACTATCAACTCCTTACTTTACCACACAGATCCCTGTGCTACTCATATGCTGAGTTGGCAAGGCTGGTATCAAACTAGGAACCTTGATTTCTAGCCGAATGCTCTGAGCTAACCAGGCCCTATGTATGTATGTATATATATATATATATCTTATTATATTTACAATATAAATAAAGTAAGGTTTTATCAAATCTTTTAACAAATTCATAAATTATTTGCAAAGAATAAATAAATAAATAAAAAAAATAAATGACCTGATGTTTTTAGAATGGGTTATTTCCTAGTTGAGTAACATGAGTAACCCAGAATAAACAGAACCCTAATTATTTATTTATTTTCCCATTAAACTAACCCCAAACCCTAACCCTTGTTGGACTTAAACTTCAAAAAACAAAAAAGTTAAAATTAACAGTTTTATTACAAAATTTGTGGGTTCTGTTTTTTCTGGGTCACCCTGTAATATCATGTTGCTCAACTAGGAAATAACCATAATTTGGGTTCTGTTTTTTCTGGGTCACCCTGTAATATCATGTTGCTCAACTAGGAAATAACACCCTGTAATATCATGTTACTCAACTAGAAGAATGTTTTATATAAAGACACACAGACAGACATGTTGTACTTTAGTCATAGTTCAATCTAAAAACACTTCAAGTCCACTAAATGTGATGAGTGGTTATGAAAATTGAAAACACTTGGCTTACATACAAATAATAAATGAAACTAGTATTATTGTCAGTTAAGTATTTTTTTATGACTAATATCCTGATCATATCAAGATATTCAAATACTAATTTCAGTTCAGTACAATCGGTTATTTCCTATAACTCCAACATAAACAATAAACATTGACTCATAAATTATTTATCTATTGATCTACTAGGAAAAAAGAAGACGGGGTTAGGGTTAGGGTTTAGGGTTAGTTTAATGGGAAAATAAATAATAACAAGACATCTCCTGAAAATAAGCCCTAGTGTTATATTTCAGAGTGAAAATTAAGCCCCGTCTAATTTCAGGGAAACACGGTACTAGGTTTAGTTCTGGAGAAGAATAAAACTTTAATTCATAAATACTTACTATAAATAGTGATAAAGTGGTTATTTTAAACTAACCCTAAACCCGTCTTCTTTTTTCCTAATAGATCAATGTCTGTCTGTCTGTTCCCCCTCTCTGTCTCTCTCTCTCACACCCACTCTCTGTCTGTCTCCCCCGTGTTATATGAATTCTGAAAAGACTTTTCAGAGATGAAAATGTGAACACGCTGAGGAGAACTTCAGTTCTTTGTTATGTGTTAAACAATATTCCATTTTTTAAAACATTTTGTTATTTCAAAATTAAATCTAAAAATTAATTTGATCCATTTCCCATTGTCAACAAGAGATCCATTGTTAATCAAAATGGGGATTGGTGACTTTCCGGAATTCTCACCGTTTTTCCAATGGAGCATTGCAAATTCCCAGGGAGTTTGACATCTCTTTTTTTTTTATTGGTAAAAGTCAATTGTATGTTTTATGTTTATTGACTTATCTTACTTTATCTTATTCTAATGGCAATTATGTAATAGTCTGTCTGTAACTACATCACCACTAACATCACATGTTCCTTAGTTATTTAAGTGATATTCTCAATGATTATGAAATAGTCATTATTCAATTTTAATTGTTGTTGTTGGCATCTGTCCGTCTACTAAAGACGATGGCATAGTGTTCACTTTTAAAAATTTTTTTATCTGCAACTGCGTGAGTGGCTGAACAGACCAATTTTTGAATGGCAATCTCTGATGCAGTGACTGCAAACAAACAGTGATGCTTGCTGGAGTTGCTGTTCAATCTTAATTAGTACATTATTTATAAACAATGTCTATTAGAGTCTAGCTGAGTTAGATTTGCCGCACAACTGCCCATATTATTAATGCATTTAAAATCCTGAAATGTGTCTTCTGTATCTCTAAGAAATAAAGATTTACAGAGTATATGGTGGGAATAATTTGCATAATGTCATAATAATAATGAAATTTGTTGTGTACAGTGCTCAAGTGCACCACAACTCATCAAAGTCTCATGTCAAGTACACAGAATAATGGAGTGTCAGGAACATGAACAGTTTACAGTAGTAATATGCATGTATGTGTGCGTGTGTGTGCATATGTATGCGGAGAGCAGCATCAGGTATAATGTCGGCGGACTACAGGAAGCATGGAGGCTTTGAAAGACTCAGTGCTTCAGCAGCCTACAACAGACGCGGGCAGTTTATTCCATGTCTCCGCAATTCTGAGCGTGAAAAAATGTTTTCCAAAAGTCACGTGAGCAGTTTTAACAAAACTAAATAATTAATTATTTGCTGTTACTGATTTCTGATAATTCTATATAGAAATCAATTAAAATAACATTAAAGTAAGTGTAATATTTCTATATTCATTCTTATTTAGTTTCATTAGTCTTTCTGATTTAATATGATATTTTATTACATTAAAACTTAAATACTTGCATCCAAAGGGCGCATAATCTTACCAGTTATTATAAGTTTGGGCGGAAAATAGTAAGAGGTTTAAGTATGTACGTTCAAGTTCAATTCCTTGTTGGAGCCCAATGAATTCAAAACACATCCTCAATATTATTTTTGTTTTATCACCATTAATTTTCTTTTATCATTGACATTATGATACAATACTAGACAAAACGTGATGGCTCCCAATTATGACAAGAAGGTTCCCAAGTCCGAAAAGAAGGTTCCCGAGTCCGACAAGAAATACCTGAAGAAGGCCGGAGGGCACATCGGCCGAAACGTTGTACAGATAACAATGAAGATGAGGACAATAGTCTGAATAACGCAGATAATACTAATCATCAAGCCTCATCTCAAACATTCAGAGAAATAGTATTAATTGTTTTATTTTCATAGTTTCATCCGGACATACATACACACAAACGCTCTTTATATACATATAGATGGTTTACTACCAACATAACATGCTTGCTGATCACACACACATACACAACCCAACACGTATCCTAGGTATGACATTAAACTGTACATGGCGGTGAGGCTCCAGTTCTGGAGATGTGGGGAGTGTGTAGTCACCTTCATTGTAATTACTCCCTGGTCCACTGACCCGGTGTGATAGTACATGTTAGGGTCCTATCTATAGTTCAAATAGCTCTCTTTGAAAATTATTAGCATTAGATAAGACCCCTATCCCACTCAGAACATTAACCTCCTAGAAACTGTACACAGACGTGCAACCAAATGAATACCCTCATCAGGCATCTGTCATATTCTGAACGACTTGCTGCCCTGGGAATGGATTTGTTGAAACTCTGGTGACTGGCAACTGTCCTGGTAAACGCTCATAAGGTCATTAATCATCTTAATAACAGCAACCGTGAGCACCTTTTTGATACAACACGTGGGCATGCCGACAAAGTCAGAAAACAGCACTGCTCACATGACTTTCGGAAACATTTTTTCACGCTCAGAGTTGCCAAGGCATGGAATAAACTGCCTGCATCCATTGTAGGCTGCCGAAACACTGCATCTTTCAAAGCCTCTATGCTTCCTGTAATCTGCCAACACTATACCTGATATCCCCCTCCACACATATATTCATGCACGCGCACACATTTATATTATTAACGTATGCTATTCATGTTCCTGACACTAATACATTATTCTGTGTACTAGACAATGAGACTTTGATGAGTTGTGGTGCACCTGAGCACTGTACACAATAAATTTCATTATTATTTTAATGTGAAACCTCAGGATTATTATTATTGGTTACTTGAAACCAAATTATTGGTGTTAGATAGTCAAAGGTAGTGGGATGGATTTGAGATTGATCATCTCTGATAGGGTCAGCCTGGCGAGGGGGTATGATGTTGAAAGACCCAAAACTCCCCTGTGACCTAAGGAATTACATCACTGATGACACCTACCAGCACCCCAAATGTAGTAAGGAGCGTATATTTAAAGAGCATGATGTTGAAAGACCCAAAACTCCCGTTACCTAAGGAATTACATCACTGATGACACCTACCAGCACTCCAAATGTAGTAAGGAGTGTATATTTAAAGTGTTAGATAGGAATACTTGAAGCCATACAACTGTTTAGAAATTATTTGTACTAGCAAATATATGCACCCTCCGGGTGCAAGTATTTTAGTTAAATTTTATAATAAAATATGATATTAAATTAGAAAGGCTAATGAAACTGAATAAGAATGTAGATAAAAAGATTTTGAACAGAGGGGGTATGATTGAAAAATAGAACAACTTTGAAACTAACACTTCCATCATTTTCCGTTACTCCCGTCTTTCATTGGTAAATTTTCCTAATTTAAACTGTTTAGTTAAAATAGGAAGTAAAGAATAATATTACAGTTATTTCTTCTTGTTAAGGGATTTCTTTTAAGATTTATTGAAGAGATTTTTGCTCATATTCAATAAGATAAAATCAAACAATTAGAAATCAATAATACTAAGCATATATTTATTAAAATCAATTTTTTAAGATCAATATGCAAATTAGCCTTCCCATTCACACTGTAAACCTCTATTTTGTTGTATATATAAATACAATTGCATGCTATTAGTATGTAGATATGGTCAACAGTGTAAGTAATGTAAAACAATTTTATTAATAATTAAGGTTTAAATAAAAATAAAATCATGGAGAATATGATGTAAATAACTAAAGGTATTGTGACTTGTATAGTAATATAGTTTCGGTTACAGATAGACAAACCCACAATCTCCATTATAATAAGATTAGAAAGGAATACTTGGTATCATAACTTAGTGCATAAAAACAACTTTTAAACACAAACTGGTAATATAAATCTACAATGTATGTGATTCTCAAACCCGTAGGCATAAAATAACTCTAGATGAGTTGACATACCATTAAAATCAATTAATAAATTCCCCGCAAACCAACATTTGTGCCAGGTGGTGTGGGGTGTATGTAAAAATAAAAATCAGCTCAAATTCACAGGCAGACCCTACTCTAAAGGGGCAAAGAGTGGGTTTATTGTCCGGTGACTGAGGCACTCCAGGTGTGAGGATGGGGCTGAGCTATTTACACCCCCTCCCAACACACACTTGGAGAGACTTGCTTCTTGTGGGGTCCCCCCGACATTAAACCGACTGTCACATTCTAGCACCGTGGATAGATAAATCCCCCCCACACACACATACACAAAAGGAACAGAATAGAAACTTAAATTTGTGTATGTGGACAGCGTTATCCAATCTTCCCTTTAGGCTAAAAAGTCACATTTTTACGGGGATTTTTAAAAATACATATCCCTATTAATTATTATTATTATGTGCATCCGTATATTTGATCAAAAGTCAATTTCAAACGATGTCCTATATGACATGAGAGAGATGTGTCATGGCTCATCTGGTAATGCTGTTGATTGGCTATGTAAGTCGTGATGATCAAACTATTTAATGTCATTAAAATTAAACAATAAAAACAAGAAATCGAGAATAACGGTTTAATGAAATTAATATTGAGAAAAATTCATATAAAAAATTTATTCTTTTAACCCAACCCATCTGTTTGTGTAAAAAGAAAGTACTACCCACTCGACCGACATAGCTGAGACATTTTTTTAATTTTAGCCACTATTACGACAAGCCAAGACTTCTTCTCTACCTCAAGTGTCAATGAAGCTACCAACTTGTGAACTATCTACTTTTTACTCACTCGACAATTTATTACTACTATTATTTTAATTAACTGGCAATTATGGTTGAAAGAAATTCACACGAAATAATAAGCAAGATTATAGTACGCTTTAAAAATTAACTATTGCCTAATACACCTGTACGTGTCGTATGAATTCAAAATGAAAATAAAACAACAAAAAATAACTTAAGTTGAAAAAGGAAAAGGCACATGTTGCCTCGTCGTGTCACCTGGATATTAAAACAATTGAATGAGTGACTGTTTTTTTTTTTTTTAATCAAAGCATAAAAGGCTTTTTTAAAAATTATTATAATTATTATCATTATTTAAACATTACTAACCGTGAATCAAGTCATCTAAAATAAACCTTTTCGATTTATTTAATAAATAAAATAAAATCTAGATTTGCCCCAGAAACAACATCAAATTACGTTGTTAAAGTTACGATGGCTTCTTATTATGAAGATTTTTTTTTTTTCAATTTCATTTTTTGGGGGTGGGTGGGTGCATAACTACAACTTACAGTATAATCTAATTTTATCAATATTATGAATTATTTTTCGGATTAAGCTTTTATTATTTTATTTATTGATTCATTTTATTTCTACGTTAGCTAAACGCTTTTTCGGTCGAAGTATTATTCTCCAGTATGATCACCATGACATAACCCTTGTCGTAATTGTTATTATATTGCACAAGGCCAATAATACGACCAGTTCAACTTGAAAAAACAACAACAAAGATCAGGATACTCGTCCAAATAATTCCCCATAAGAAAATTAGAATAAATTCTCAATTTTAATTTTTAAACTTTATGTTATTATATTTATTTATTTTTGAATGAACAAACAAAGAGGTACTCAAACTGGGGCATCATGGCTCTCTCTAATCTAGTTTTTTCTTCTTTTTTCTTTGTTTTGTAATTAATTTGTTACTTGGACAATGCGAACCCTTTGTGTCAGGTAAAATTGCACCCCCTTTTTTTACGAAAAAAATAAAATAAAATAAAAAAAATTTCATTAATTCAAACGTTTCGTAAGAATAGTTAAAATTGATAATATTTTTAGAAGAAAATAAATTTATTTAGTGGATATCATCAACCTGTTACCTAAGACCCAAATCATTTTGTTGTAAAGAAAAACAATTTTCTTTTATAAAATATCACTTTGCTGCTAGACTGAATTGAGGGACGTAAATTTTTACCACAGTCTATCTACTGGACAGATGTTAGTGGAATATGAAATGAAGTCCAATTTTTAATTTCTCAACTGGGATTAATACTTATAATAAAAATGACACTAAGAAAAGCATAACTTAATACGTTACTTTATTTAGAAGTTTAAAAAAATTAAACGACAGCATTAGTGTATAACTGAATCACTAGGCAACAACTTTAAATCTATGCAACATCAATTGATGCTGTCGTTTAATTTTTTTCTAAACTTCTAAATGAATTAACGTAATAAGTTATGTTTTTCTTATAGCTTGATTTTTATTAAAACTTTGGACACTTTAGGCACCCCTTTTGCTTTTCTGATTCATAAGTACATTTTTTGGCTGAACTTGCACAAAGGTGTTAAAATTAGGGTGACCCAGAAAAAACAGAACCCACAAATTTTGTAATAAAACTGTTAATTTTAACTATGGGGGTCTAGGGTTAGGGTTAGTTTAATGGGAAAATGAATAAATAATTTGGGTCCTGTTTTTTCTGGGTCACCCTGTATACCGGAGACCCTGAAAAAACAGAACCCACAAATTTTATTATAAAACTGTTAATTTTAACTAGGGGGGTTTAAGGTTAGGGGTTAGAGTTAGGGTTGGTGTTGGGGTTTAAGGTTAGTTTAATGGGAAAATAAATAAATAATTTGGGTTCTGTTTTCTCTGGGTTACCCTAATTTTGACACCTTTGTACAAGTTCAGCCCATTTTTGTTTTCATTTACACCGTCAACATCCGGTTGTTGGTTAGAGTTAGGGGTTAATTTTATAATTAAAAAAACCCTCTAAAAATCGTCTGTTAACAAACAACCGGATGTTGACGGGGTAAATGAAAAAATGTACTTATGAATCAGCAAAGCAAAAGGGGTGCCTAAAAAAAGGTAATATGGTCCAAAACATTTAATAAAAAAGTATTAATCCCAGTTGAGAAATCAATATTATTATTATTATACTTCATTTCATATTCCACTAACATCTGTCCAGTAGACTATGGTAAAAAGATTTATGACCCTGAATTCACAGTCTACCAAAAATGATAGAGACCATCAGAGAAATCTCATATTTGGCAAAATTTCTTTTTTAAATTCATCTAAAGTTTAAGTTATAAATCGTAAGAAAAAAAAGGCTAAATTATTCCTTGGCTTTTAAAAGAAAAAAGTTTTTTTTCCCTATCTATCCGATAGATAAAATGATAGATTATATCACCTTGAAACTAATGTAAGAAAAGATTTAAAAAACGAATTATTTTATTTCACTTTTATCAAATTTATAAGTATACTTCTTTTTCAAAACAATAAAATCCATTAATCAGCAAAACCATTCGTATTTTTATTTACAAAACAATTATAAAGGTATTTATAGAAATGATGGAAGCAGTGTTAAAAAAAACGTGTTGGTGGGTAGTCATCATGTTTTTGTTTAGGTCCAATTCTGTTGCAAACCAACAAAATTCGGCTGAACTTGCACAAAGGTGTCAAAATTAGGGTGACCCAGAAAAAACAGAACCCACAAATTTTGTAATAAAAATGTTAATTTTACCTATGGGGGTCTAGGGTTAGTGGTTAGGGTTTAGGGTTAGTTTAACAAATTTTGTAATAAAACTTATTTTTAACTAGGGGGTTTAGGGTTAGGGTTTAAGGTTAGTTTAATGGGAAAATGAATAAATAATTTGGGTTCTGTTTTTCTGGATCACTCTAATTTTGACACCTTTGTGCAAGTTCAGCCCAAAATTCACGTCTATTTATATAATCAACCCTTTTCTCCAAGTTATCTTTTGTTTTCGTCTTCAGTTCAGTGATGGTAGCCTAGTAATTACAGGTTCAGCGAGCAGCATCAACGAGAAAATTCACATTAAAAGAAAAATTCATTCACTACTACGTCAATGTTTTTATTTTATTTTATTAAATTTGAGGTGTACGTACGTCGTACGTACGAATATACCAAGCACTTTAATTTTTTTTTTAATGATAAATAACCCCAACGATCTTTTTTATTAAAGGTTACACCAAAATAAATTCTGCCGTTAGTTGAATCAACAAAGCAAAATTAAAACCAAATAGACTTTCCAAGAAATCCTATATAAATATGTATACTGATTGTTTGGTTAATATTATGTGTGTGTGGAATATCATACACACACACACACACACACACACAGGTATTTCTAAATGGATCTTTAAAGTTTTATCGGACCATATTACCTTTAGGCACCCCTTTTTGATCTCGGTTAAGAAAGGACATGTCATTTACACCGTCAATATCTGGTTGTTTTTTTAGGGGTTAGGGTTTAGTTTTAAAATTAAAAAAAAATCTAAAATCGTCTATTGACGAAAAACATGTCCTTTCTTAATCGAGATCAAAAAGGGGTACCTAAAGATAATATTCTTAGAAAATATCAATTGATCCTTGATAAGAACAATTATTTTTTTATTTGTTTGTTTTATTTATTTATTTTTAGTTAATAGTTATCTTATCAAAATTGTTGGCTAAACTTGCAAATCGGTCGGAAAATTAAAACATATTACAGGGTGATCCAGAAAAAAAAGAACCCAAATCATTTATTTATTTTCCCATTAAACTAACCCTAAACCCCAACCCTAAACCCTACCCCCCCCCCCAGTTAAAATTAACAGTTTTATTACAAAATGTGTGGGTTCTGTTTTTTCTGGGTCACCCTAATTTTCCGACCGATTTGCAAGTTTAGCCAAATTGTTTAGTTCTCTTATCAAAATTAAGGGTATATTTTTCATTCGGGGGGGGGGGAGGATATGGAAGAAAAAACAAAAAATTAAGAGAAACAAGGTGAATTAATCAAGAGTCTTTTTCCTTTTTTTTTATGGAAAAATAAAATTTAAAAAATGCTCGGCCAGTTGTTCATTACTTTTAATTGAAAAGTTTGTTTTTTTTAATCTACAGATGATTAAAAATCGAAGCGATCGATTAGGACTGAACATTAATTTACCATCGATTAATCTGGACTATTAATTAGAAAATTATTAATAGTCCCTTCTTGGTATTTATTTACTTTCATACTCAAAAAATTATTTGGACAACGAAGTACAAATGAAGTAACTTATAAAAATAAAAGAATTTAGATTAAAATAAAAGAAACCAACCACATAATCCGTTGTTGTTGTTGTTGTTATTGTTGATGATGTAAAAATGACAAGAATTTTTTAAATTTTTTTATTAAAATAAACGAAAAAAAAAAAACTACCAACAAATACTTTAAAACCCTAATTCAACTGGCAATGATTTTTAAAAACTCATAAAATAAATAAATAAAATCAACTTTGGAACACACCTTAATAATACTTATTTTTATAAATATAAATAAACATGTGGGAGTAACTTCCCCTTATTGACATTACCGACATAAAACGAAAGATCGAGTGAGAATTTTTTTTTCAGGGATCGAATAATTCATTTTTATGTAAGATTTGTTTATACATCTTAAAGAGAGTCAACTAAATCTGACCAAAAAGAAAACAATTTTATATGAAATATAAACGGGTACCTAGCAAGCTGTTTTTTTTTAATTATCTAAAAAATAAAAATTAATGTATCTGTTTTTCTAAGTTATTTAAAAATAAAAATTAATTGTTTTTTTTAATTATTTAAAAAATTAGAATTAAAAATAAATTAAAAAACATACATTTTTTTTTTTTAGATAATTAAAAATTATCTAAAAAAAAAAAAATAATGTATGTTTTTTATTAATTACTTAAAAAAAAAAAAATTAATGAGTTTTTTAAATTATTTAAAAAAATAAAATTAATGTATCTGTTTTATTTTTTTTAATTATATAAAAAATGAAAAAAAATAATGTATCTGGTTTTTTTTTTAAATAAAAAATAAAGATTAATTTATCTGTTGTTGTTTTTTTTAATTATTTAAAAAATAAAAAATAATGTATCTCTTTATTATTCTTTTCTTCAAGAATGAAGTACGTTACGTCAAATTAAAAACAAACATTAAGACACTAAAAACAAATAAAAAACGTAATCATCTGCCCTAAATAAATTTTGATACAGTAGAGACAGAACGATTGAAAAAGGAGAAGAAAAAAATTGTATCAATCTCACAAGAAACAGATTTTAAATAAATAAACCTTAAATTGAAACGTCCAATCTGTTGTTTTTCATATTATTATTACGTGATTCACACTAAAAACATCTCCGTCTTTTAAAGTCAGGGTAAAATCATTCAGTCTTTCTTTAAAAAAAAAAATTTACAAACCTTGTTTATTTTTTTCTCTTCTCTTAAAAGACACACATTTTACGGATTTATATATTCAAAGAATAAATTCAATAAACGACTCACCTTAAAGCATTGAAGACACCTTTTTAATTTCCTTTTTTGTTTGTTTCTTCCTATTCCCGAATAATATTAACATCTATTGACTCCAAACAGCTGCAAATACCAGCCATTACTTCGTCATGTAAACACAAAACCTGTAAATCCATTTTTCAGTGAAAATGTTTCACTTTTTTTTTAGCTTTTCAACTCTTTTTTTCTTTTTTAAAAAGAGTCTTCATAAATAAATTCATCCAATCTGTTAAACAATTGAGCTTTTCAATAATTTCATATATTCTTTTTTGTTTCGTTAGTTTTCAAAGCCCCCAAATCTATTTCTTTCTTTCTTTCTTCTTCACGTCACCCAGCAAAGGAACAAGTGCGTGTTCTCTCTCTTTTATTTTTGCCTTTTCCTTTTTGCAACAATTAAGGGGGTAACCCAGAATCAAGTATGGAAGCAGCTAAGTGAAGCAAAAAAACATATTTCATTTGCTCGTTGTGTAGTATGATGCGGACGTTAAAGAAGAGGGAGGTCTTTTCTTTCCTGTTTGGTCGACACTCTTCTTAGGTTATTTTTAACTTGAAAATGTTATTGCGTGGATTGTTTACAATATTTTTGATGATATACTTACTGATGATACACGCACCTGCAATCTCATCTCTTTTACGGACAATTCGACTATTATTACATAACAACACCAAAAAGTATTCTGTTGTTATTGTCAAATTGTTCGTAATTGAAACTTCTATTCATTCAACATGTTGATAAAACGTACGGGAGAGTCTATCTCTGTCTCCCTCTCTCTCTCTCTCTGCATCTCTCCCCTTCTTTGTCTGTCTGTCTGTCTCTCTCTCTTATGGTGTGGGTACGTGCAATATGGGTGAAAGTCTGGCCAGGTTTCTTTGTACCTGTAATTATTGGGAGTTCTCCCTCTCCCTAATAGTGTGTTCGTAGCAATGCATTCTCCCCCCACTCTCTCTTTTTAATAGTGTGTTCGTAGCAATGCATTATCTCTCTCGCTCTCTCTCTCTCTCTAATAGTGTGTTCGTAGCAATGCTCTCTCTCATGAAGAAAACCAACAATAATAATAATAAAAAAAAATTTCTTTTCTGATTCGCTGATATTGTTTACGTTGTAAAGCAGAAATAAATAAATGTAACTTTTCTCTTAAAAAAAATTTTTTTTGTCTCTTCGTTTCCTACAAACAAAAAGACTGATGAATGTTGTTTTTTTGTTTTTGTTTTCAGTTTTTAAAACTGAGATTGATGAAAAGAAAATATCAACTTTAAACTTTACAAGGTACCACCAATTGTGACGTCATAGACGTATTTTACAAAATCAATTTTATAACCCTGGACGGGTTGATATGCCGTTAAAATTAATAAACCAACCAACCAAAATCAATTTAATCCCCTGATTGAAAAAGAATTTACCAAAAATCAGGGAATTATCTGATTTTAATGAAATTTTCAGTGTTGATTTATCAATGAATGAATTTTATAATGCATTAGTTATTTTATTTGAAACTTTCTGATTTTCTCAGGTTACTCAACTTTGACCCCCGCCCTTATTATTGGGACGCAAAATATCGGTGGAGTTATATAAAAGTGAAACTAATTACAGTATAAATAAAAAGACAAAATACGTAAAGTTACTTTACGTATTTATTTTAACAATATCATTATTATATTTTTTTAACCAACAATAGAATCATTAATTTAGTTTGTTTTACCGATTCTAATTAATATTTTTCTTCAAATGATTGGAGTTCTTTTTTTTTTCTTTCTTGCAACTTATTCGGTTTATTATTTCTACGACGACGAGGTACAACACGCTTCGAAAAAAAAAAAATGTTAAAAAACTTCTTGAATTGATTCTTTCTCTTTTTTTTTTTTTTTTTTTTGCCTCGGGCAAGCAACAAAAATTATCAAAACGAAAAAAATTGTAGTAGTAGTAGTTGTTGTTGTTGTTGTTGTTGGTGGTGGTGGTGTGTTGGTGCCAATTTTGACTTCACAGACGCATTTTGCAAAATAAATTTAGCACCCCTCCCCCCGTTTGAAATTTTTTTACCAAAAATCAGGGAATTATCCGATTTTAATGAAATTTTCAGTGTTGATTTATCAACGAATGAACTTTATAATGCATCAGTTATTTCATTTCAAAACTTTCTGATTTTTATCAGGTCACTTAATTTTGCACCCCGCCCCCATTTTGGGGCGCAAAATATCGGCGGGGTAATATACTTTTGAAACTAATTACAATTACAGTATGAATAAAAAGACAGAAGACCGAAGGTGTGAATAGAAATTTTTTTAAAGGAGTGCCTCTGGTAGAAAATAAGTACCGAAAATTTGAAAATGAAATTAAAAAAAAAAAAAAAAAAAAAAAAAAAAAAAAAAAATTGGGGAAATATTTTTTTTTTTTACTTTTTTGTTTATGTATATAATTGACTTTTAGAAAAAGAAACTTTTTAGTGAAAAAATTATACATCGATATTTGTTCTGTCTAAAAGGGTGGGGACTTAGCTTTTCAATTGAGTTTTCTCCAAAAATATGAAATTTAAAACTCAAAATTAGGCGTTTCATATTTTGAATAAATTTATCTATTAAATAAATTGTTTTCTTGAGGCGCATATGGGTGGCACAAAGGGTAATATTTATTTGAAAGAATTTTGATTTATTTCCATTTTGTTGTATATATAAATACAATTGCATGTTATTAATATGTAGATATGGTCAACAGTTTTAATAATGTATAACAATTTTATTAATAGAGGTTTAAATAAAAATAAGATTATGTGATGTAAATAACTAAGGGAATTGTGACTTGAATAGTGATATAGTTTTGGTTACAGACAGAAAAACACACAATCTCCATTATAATAAGAGAAGATAGTTAAATAATGAAAATTTAGCAATGAAAGCCGGGAGTGATGAGAAAAGCTAGCATCCAAGCTGTTCTATTATTCGATTATATCCTCTCTGTTTCAAATAAATTTAACGTAATTGTTTTAACAAAACTGCTTTTAATGAATAATTATTTGACATTATTGAGTTCTAATATTATTGTTTTATTCTCAAACCTATGGGACCATATGACCTTTAGGCACCCCTTTTTGATCTCGATTAAGAAAGGACATGTTTTTCATTTACACCGTCAATATCCGGTTCTTTTAACAGATGATTTTTAGATTTAAAAAAAAAAAAAATTATAAAACTAACCCCTACCTCCTAACAAACAACCGGATATTGACGGTGTAAATGAAAGACATGTCCTTTCTTAATCGAGATCAAAAAGGGGTGCCTAAAGGTCATATGGTCAAAAAAAAAAAGAAAGAAAAAGATGAAAAAAATCAATACGGATTGACAAATATTAAGGAAGCAATTTATGTTTTACAGTGATTCCCCAATAAGTAGTATTGAGTATAAAGTAATTGATTTAAAAAAAATAAATAACACTACTTCTGTGGCTATTTCCTATAATTCCAACATAAATAAAAGGGAAACCACTCTTGACTGATGAATTATCTATTTATTGATCTACTAGAAAAAAGACAGGGTTAGGGTTAGAGTTAGTTTAATGGGAAAATAACTGTTAGGAGGTAGGGGTTAGTTTTATTATTTTTTTTTTTTAAATCTAAAAATCGTCTGTTAAAACAACCAGATATTGTCGGTGTAAATGAAAGACATGTCCTTTCTTAATCGAGATCAAAAAGGGGTGCCTAAAGGTAATATGGTCCATCCTATGTATAATTTTATATAAAAATCAATTAAGATAAGATTAAAATAAGTGTAATCTTTTTATATGCATTATTATTTATTTTCGGTATTCTTTCTTTAAAACTGAAATATTCTTTCCTGACGGAGGGCGCATATGTTTGCTAGTTTCAAATTTGATAAGAAATTACCGCCCTGTCGGCTGGGGCGTTAGAATGCACTGACTGCACCTCTGCAGAGAGGTAATACCCCCCCACCAATGGGGCCACCTGTTGGCCGTGGGTGGCAACCCGTGATGCTTAAGGATAGAGCCCAGGGGATGAGCAGTTCATGACATGCAATACTCCACTTTGGCCCTATCTTGGGCTAGACGGGCGATCGGAGAGGCCCCCTCCGATCAATCGGCTGGTCACGTCAAGCCCTAGCACCTATATGATTTTCCCAACCCTATTGCCCTTATGGCAAGCCCCAACCCCTTTTTATCATATGTGTGCTAGAAGGCGGTGGCTGCAGGTCTACATGTCCTGGGAATGACGTTAAACTCTATCTGATGTGAGGTTCCAGTTTTGGAGGTTTGGGGAATGTGGAGCACCCCTTCATCACCATTGCTCCCTGGTCCACTCTGACCCGGAGTGGTAGTACCTGTTAGGGTCCCATCTATGGGTTAAATAGAAAAACGTGTTTATAAAAAAATTGAGTATCCATTAAGAATTGATTTATTTCAAAACTTTATCGGCATTAAATGACCCACTGAGGTTGATATGCCGCAAAACAAAACAAACCAAATGATAAGAAATTAATTGATTATTACAATAAATACAATTTTAAGTAAACCCCTTTTTTTTCTTTTCTTTTTTTAAGAAAACCTTAAAATCTTTAAAAGTTTTATATGGGATGGTTATAAAATTTATCATTTTGGACCATAATGACCTTTAGGCACCCCTGTTGTGATCTCAATTCATAAGGACTTGTTTTTCATTTACACCGTCAATATCTGGTTGTTTGGTAATAGACAATTTTTAGAGTTTTTCTTTTAATTATACCCCTAACCCCTAACAAACAACCGGATTTTGATGGTGTAAATGAAAAACATGTCCTTATGAAAGGGGTGCCTAAAGGTCATATGGTCCATCATTTCTATGATAAGAAAAATCTCAGTACAAAATTTGGACCATATGACCTTTAGGCACCCCTTTTACTATCTTGATTTATAAGTACATTTTTTTCATTTACACCATCAACATCCGGTTGTTTGGTAACAGACGATTTTTAGAGTTTTTTTCAAATTATAGAAAACAAACAACCGATGTTGACGGTGTAAATGAAAAAAATGTTCCTATGAATTGAGATCGCAAAAGGGGTGCCTAAAGGTCATATGGTCCCAAGATTTTATTTCTGTGTTACAGGAATACACAATTTCTATTTCTATAATAAAATTGCTTAAAGCTGTAGTGGTATTAAAAAAATCTAAAAAATGAAATGATAAATTGAATAACACTGGGGAACAATTTTGGATATAATTTCTGTTTAGTTAGATTTTTCATTTGATTTAGATTAATATTGGCATGCTGATTTCAAAATTATGGTCAGTTTTCTTCTATCACATCAAGTTTTTTTCCTCTACAGCTTTCTGCCAAAATAAGCACAGTTGTATTGTTTGTCTGTAAGTAATAGAACTGGTCAACTGATTGTGTTGATTGTTTTATTGAAAATGAAGGAGAATTATTCAGATCTGATGATCAGGTTGATTCCCAGTCAAAGAACAAACATCAATGCATTTGTGAAGCTAGTCTATTTTGCATATTTTAAATTAAAACTTGTCGATTAAGACAAGTATTGGGTCCCTTACAAGATGTGCAAGCAGAGTGTTGAGAGTTTATGGATCAAGGGAAGATATGATAAGTTGGCATTTGGTATACCTATGATTTGGTGAGAGCCAAAATATCATTGCACAGACTATTACTTTGGTTTAATGAAAACTTAACCATATAATAAAAAAAAAAAATGTAAACTTGAGTATTGTAGTCTAACATCAGTTATACGTCCAGTGCCTCATACAGCAGTATGGGGCAGTAGAGAGAAATTGGCCTCCAAGATCTGACCTCAAACCTGTTGGTCTCAACATTCTACATCAGCCATTTGTTGACATAAAGAAAATTATGATAATGAAATTTATTGTGTACAGTGCTCAGGTGCACCACAACTCATCAAAGTCTCATGTCTAGTACATAAAATAATGTATTAGTGTCAGGAACATGAATAGCATACAGTAATAATATACATGTATGTGTACAGTGCTCAGGTGCACCACAACTCATCGAAGTCTCATGTCTAGTACATAGAAATAATGTATTAGTGTCAGGAACATGAATAGCATACAGTAATAATATACATGTATGTGTACAGTGCTCAGGTGCACCACAACTCAAAGTCTCATGTCTAGTACATAAAATAATGTATTAGTGTCAGGAACATGAATAATGTACAGTAATGATATACATGTATGTGTGCGCGTGTGTGCATATGTGTGTAGATGGGGGTATCAGGTATAGTGTTAGCAGATTACAGGAAGCATGTCTTTGAAAGATGCAGTGTTTCAGCAGCCTAAAATGGATGCAGGCAGTTTATTCCATGCCTTGGTAACTGAGCGTGAAAAAATGTTTCTGAAAGTCATGTGAAACATGTACATCAAAAAGGTGCTCAAGGTTGCTGTTGTTAAGATGATTACTAGGTCTCTTGAAGCAATTCATTAAAGCATTGCCAATTGAAGGCAAATGTTTCAAGTACCACATTTTAGTATTTCCTGGCCTGTCAATTGAAAAAAGGCTGGTTTGTTTGATGGTCTACAGATTCTGGAAGTTACCTTGTCAAGAAATTTCTTGGAAATGCATGAGCAATGAATTACACTGAAATTGGATATCCACAAAATGCTTGATTGCAACATGAGCATCAAGTTCTATTTTCTGCATAGCCATCTTGCTAACTTCTTGAAAAACCTTGATGTGGTCAGCTATGAGCAAGACAAATGATTCCACCAAGATTTGATATTCATGGAGTAATAGTATTAAAGTATTATGGGATGTAAATATGATGGCTAACTATGGAGCATAAAGGGAAGTTGTCCACATATTGAACACATTAGAAAAAAACTATGTGTAAATTTTTACCACACAATTTGACTTACAGTAACAACATCCTTGGTAGGAACATGATGAATTTGTAAAAACATTACAGTCAAGCATTTTTAAAAATTATTTTCCATTGTTAATTTTTAAAACATTCTATAAAATAAGCTCAAATCTGTCATATGCAGTATTTTAATGGTTGTTGAGACCAAGCAAGGGTAACCTGCTACTTAATAAGTTGATGTAATAGAGAAAATAATGGGGAAATGTTTGATGTGGTCAGCTATGAGCAAGATGAATGATTCCACCAAGATTTAAAATTCATGGAGGAATGGTATCAAAGTATTATGGGATGTAAATATGATGGCTGTATATGAAGCACAAAAGGAATTATCCTCATATTAACACTCTAGGAAAAAACTATGTATAAATTTTTACCTTAACTTCTTGCACACAATCTGACTTACAATAACAATATCCTTTGTATGAACAAGATGAATTTGTACAAACATTACAGTCAAGCAATTTTTTTAATCATTTTCCATTGTAAATTTTTAAAACATTCTATAAAACAAACTCAAATTTGTCACATGCAGTGTTTTAATGCTTTTGAGACCAAGTGAGGGCATCCTGTTACTTAAAAAATCCCCGAAGGGATCGATGCAATTTTTGTTCCTTCCCACCCATGAGCTTCAGCTTGTGGGTGGGCCCACGTTAAAACGAGGCCTTGTGCCCAGCCCATACAAGTGGGGTATGAGGCAAATACCTGTTACTTAAAAAGTTGATGTAATAAAGAAAAAAATGTGTAAATTTTTGGATTCAGAGTCCAAAGGTTTGTCAAAAACAAGTGTTAGATCTAACTCAACAAAATTTATGATGCCAAGTGTAATGTTTTATTATTTCCCATTATATATACATTTTTAAAATTTCCATAAAATAAGCAAAAATTTGTTAGATGCTGTATTTTATGGTTTTTGAGAAAAATCAAGGGTATCCTGTTGCTCAAAAATTTGATGAGATATAGAAAATGGTAAAAAAATAGTCAAAAACAAGTGTAAGATACAATTCATCAAAAATTGTGTTCCCTAGTGTAATCAACAGAACTAACAAAAATATGTGCCCTCTGGGTGCATGTATTTAAGTTTTAATTAGGTATACCCAATTCGTCGAAAAATCCATGTTTTTTCAATACAATTGAAAAAGATCTACCAAAAACCAGGGAATTATCCGATTTTAATGAAATTTTCAGTGTTGATTCATGAATGAATTTTATAATGCATCAGTTATTTCATTTCAAAACTTTCTGATTTTTTTCAGGTCACTTAACATTGATCTTGTTTTTGGTGCGAAAAATATCAGTCTGGTATATATGTGATTGATACTATTTTCTGCATAAATAAAAAGACAAAAGACCGAAAGTGTGAATAGAAGGAAAAAAATTTTTAAGAATCTGCTAGTAAATAAGTACCGAAAATCATAAAATAAAATGAAAATAAAAACTAAAAAAATAATATTTTGAGATTTTTTTTTTTTTACTCATTTTGATAATTATTTAATTGGCTATTATTCTATAAAAGAAAAAATATACATCAATATTTGATCTGTTTAAAGGAGGGGGGGGGGCGCTAGATTTGCAATACAGTTTTCGACCAAAAGATATGGGTGATTGATACTAAAGTAAAATAGTTATTAAAAAAAATATTTTTTAGGATCTAATATGACATTTTAAACTTGAAATTTTGCTGCTCATATTTTAAATGAATTTTAAATATTAATTCATCATAGCAGAAATACTTAATTAAAGTTTTGAAATAAAATAACTGATGCATTATAAAATTCATTAATTGATAAATCCATACTGAAAATTTAATTAAAATCGGATAAATCCCTGATTTTTGATAATTTTTTTTGCAATCGCCAATATTACATTAATTTTGTAAACACATAATTTTTAAACAGTGTTTCAGGTCGAACGCGATCGGAATTGACCGAAAAAATCGTTTTAAATGTATTAAAGATAAATTACATGTGTAATATTATTTTGCTTTTTTTTTTTTATCGATGCCCATTATGTTACTACTTTTCGACTTGCACAAAAATTTGACAAATTTAATTAATTTTAATTCGTTTTTAAAATGATTAGCAGACGAACAATTGGGTATCCCTAGTTTTAATGTAATGAAATATATTAAATTAGAAAGATTAACGGAATGAAATAAGAACGCATCTAAAACTCCAGGACCGGTAGGGTAGCCTATTCGAAAAATTTTCGTATAAGGTTGTCAAAACGGTAATTATGAACTTTTGTTTAGTAAATTAGGGTGTCCTAGAAAAAACAGAACCCACAGATCTTGTCATCATCATCATCATCATGTTACGCTTTCAGCGCGGATATCCATGACAATCTCTTTCCATCCATCCCTATCGCTCATCATTCTCGGGAGGTCCTCTATGCAGCATCCTGCATCCGCACAGAGCTGATCGGCCCACACTGGCTTGTCCATGTGCTGGCTTCCACAGGAGGACGTCGCTTATAAGTTCGTCCTTGCTTCTCCAGCAGTGTCCCGCGTGTCTTGTCTGTCTTACTCGGATGGTTTGGGTGATATGTGGTAGGTGGCCGTACAGCTGTTTTCTCGTAGGTTGCTGTTTCCACAACATGTTCATGATCACCTGCAGCATTCTTGTGCAGCTCCCATCTAGTTTATTCTCTAAAACTTAATTTTAACTAGGGGTGTTAGGGTTGGGTTTAGGGTTAGTTTAATGAAAAAATAAATAATTTGGGTTCTGTTCTTTTCTGGGTCACCCTGTACAGTTAAAATTAACAGTTTTATTACAAAATTTGTGGGTTCTATTTTTTCTGGGACACCCTAATTTACTAAACAAAAGTTCATAATTACCAGCAAAACTTCAGCTAAGTGCGTCTCATCGTGGTGTAATGGTTAGCAAGTTAGTCTCGCAGATCCATTACTACTGAATAGCGAGTTCGTTCCTCGCTGGATGCTAGGTACCACCAGACCGTTTATGCCATCTTGAATAAAACGGAAATAGATATTTCCGAACTTTGTTTATCAAAAATCTCGTAAAAAAAGATCGTACAGGGTTGTTACAAAGAAAAATATTTAATTCAAAGATCAAATTATCCGATTGGGGAAAATTACATCGTTATCTTAAAAAATAAACAAACCTGCCCGTATTACATGCGAAAGGGTAATTTTCAGACCGTAATATAGACAGAAAAGTTACTAATTATTTCCCTTTTACGATAACCCGTAAAAGTATGGAATGAAAATTTGAATATTTTTTCTAAGAGAAAAACTGATAAAATAATCTATTATACTTACTTTTTATTTTAATTATTGAAAAAAGTTAAATAAAATAATTTTTTTCACGCTAACACTGTCAGCCTAACAGGAACAAACTTTGGTTACTTAGAAGCGTCTCGTCTCTTTGTAAAACAAATGTCAGCAATGCTCTTCCGTACATTCTAAGGATCACACATTACTATTCAACAACAAAAATTACAAATTCTTTTAAAAATATTAATCGAGCTCGTATCGGACCAATGTTTAGTGCACCTGAATTATAAAATTCATATTTTTAAATATCCGTGAAAAATTCGATTTTTTGACGCAGGAAAAAAAAAAAATTTAATTTATTTCACGCAGAAAATAAAAATATTTAATCATACAAAAGATTGAAAATCTCTTAAAAATTAATTTCTTAAAAAAAATTTTTTTGTTGTTGACAATTTAATAGAATATAGTACATACCAATTATAAAAGCAAAAAAAAGTTTTGAAATATTAATATTATGACTTTTTTTTGCACTTTTTATTTCCGATTTCATTAATTTTTCCTCAAAAAACTAGACGTCGTACATTCATACAATTTCATTGATATAGTTATTCAGACTCTTATCTTTATAGAAAAAAAGAAAAAAAATTTTTCTGACGGGTCATTTTTTTTTTATCTCATGAAATAAAATAGGGGGGGGGAATAGACCTCGTAAAAAATATTTCCCCTAATATATTTTAGAAAAAAACTATTTCAGATGTATTTACATCCAATGGTAAACATTTATGGAAATTTTCGGGAAAATCAGATTATTAATTGATTTTTCATAGAATTTTTAAAAAATCCTCTTATCGTAACTTGTTTTTAACTACGTTAAATTTCAGTTGATTTAACAGTGCAAAAATGAAAACATTGTTTTTCAATCATAATTTTCATTATTTTCGTAAGCTGATAAAAAATTTAAAAAATCATCAGGAGTTTGTTTAATGTTTTTTCTTTCGAATGGAAAAAATCTTTTCAAGAAAATATTATTTTTCTGCAAGTTTCATTGTGTTAAATGTAGGGGGGGGGTAAATTGCACAGGGTCAAATTGGTGGTACCTACTGGATGCCTTATACTTGCAACCGTATCTCATATCCTGAGAACAGGTTGTATAGATACCAACTTTAGCCTAACCGGAACTGACGTCATAGATGCCAGATTCCCACGCCTAGAAAATAACATAACAAACCAAAAACCTGTTGGTCAATCTGCAACAACAAACTTATCATGGGCGCTTCATCTTCGACCGTCAAGTCATTTGGATCGACCTCAACTCCTGACCAGATACCTGTTCCAGCTGATCCCGTTCCTTATGCGGGACCCAAAGGAAACTATCACATCATACAATGTAATGTTGACATTACAGCACAGTTTTCTGGCTTCGGTCAGGTTGCCGTTGAATCTAATATCGATTTTCACTATCAAGCTCTCAGCCAACCCTACGCCAATGGTTTTAGATTAGTTACCTTCTATTGTGTTCCGTATTCGTTAAAAAGAAGGTATTTTTCACGTACGGCAACCTTCCCATATAACGGTATTTTCTTCCATCCACAACTAGCAACCCCTTCCAACGAACAGTGGCAATTAACGATTGTCAAATCGCAAATGCAAGTTCAATTAGTTAGAACCGGATTACTAAGTGGCGAAGTGCAGGGTCGCACTGAAAATATCACAGCCTCAATTTACGATATGGCAAAACGTGGTGGTCGACTTGTGTGTATTGAAAACACCCAGAAAAAACTCGCAAGTACAATGAAACAGGCCTTTTCTGGTATGGGCCCCGTTCAAGGGGTGGATGTATTTTTAGAAATGCCCCTTCATCCAAACCCGGTGATTTATACGTACACAGTGGCCAGTGTGCCATTGACACTACAGGCAGGATTCCAATCGGTATCTGTCAGTTGTGACTGGAATGGTATCCTGGGACAATATTTGAATGCTGGTTGGCGCTTAAAAGAAATTTATCTTGACCAAGGATCTTCCCATAGGGCATTCTCAACATCAGCCACCATGAATTCTCTTTGGTTCTTCGAAAAAGAAACGGCGTTATTAGAAGATAATCGCCCTCGTTATCAAGGGACAATTGTCTTTTACGAATTAAAATCCACACTTCAAGGTAACACCCTCGCTGCCCAAGTACAAAATTGGGGCGATCTTTTATCTTCAATGGGAGAAAAAGGATGGGAACTTGCCTGCATCTTTGATATTCCAGAAGTAAGATCTGGATTCTTGAAAGTCTATTCTACTCTTTTGTTTTTCTTTCAAAGAGAATTGGTTTAAAAAAAAATCTAAAAAAAATATTCTTTGTTTATAGTTTTTTTAAACTCTTTACAACGGAGCCAATACTTTTCATCTGTTGTTCTGTGTGTGCGTATTTATTTGTTTTCTTTACGAAGGGAAACTACTTGTTTCTTTGTTTTAATTTTTGCTGCTCGATTCATCTGTTTTTATTAGTAAAAAATTAATACTAAAAAGATTTTTACAAGTGGATTTAAAATATATTAAAACCATTACTTTATGATTTGGGGGCACCGCCCAAAATGTCCGCTGCGCTCAAAAATATTTGTAATTCAGTGAATATTATTCACCTTCTCTCACGAAAAAGAAAAATACGTTCATTTATTATTTTAAATACCACTTTAAATTTTCAAAACAGTTTCTGGTTATTACTTTAAAATAAAAATTAAAAAAAGATATTCATAAAGAAAAGAAATTAAATATTAAATTTTGTATCCCCCCCCCCCCCAATAATTTGATTATTAATAACACTCGAATGCGTTCTGAAATTTTCAGTTTTAGTTTCTTGCTGAAATCATAAATTTTATAATAATAAATAATTTCTATTTTACATTCGGAGTAAAACGACTAACTCCTAAAAACATATTTTTGAAGAAAGTTTTTTTTAAAAAGAATTTAACCTTTTCAGGAAAAGTTTACCTTCATTTACCCTTTAAAAATTTTTTTTTTTTTTTATAAATCCAGGTCGTTTTTTTAAGCAAACTTTAGATAGTTTACCTGCTTTAAAATAGCAAGTATATATTTTTCCAGGTTAAATGTTTTATTGTTTCGTTTTTGTTTGTTTGTTTGTTTTCTGTTGTTTTTGTTTTTCTTTTGTTTCTTATAAAAATTATACAGAAAATATTTTTTTATATTTAATATACAATTGTTTTGTAACTAGCTGCTGCAGGTGCTTTGTTTGTAAACTGTCTAAGGGAGCTAACTCATACTTTTCTTATCCTTCTCAAAAGGGAAAAGATGCTATTTGATTTTTTTAAAGAAATGTCCTTTAATATGAATCATTGCAGTTACTGAAAAAAAAAAAAAAAACATTATTATTATTATTTTACTCTTTTTGAGTTTTTTTTATACTAGTGGCCTTGACTGTATTCTAGTCAATCTTAGCAGTGCTGTGGTCTGGACAGTCACAATCTCGATACATTTGGACACGACCCACTAATATATATGGTCCCCACATGTAACATAAGCAGGCAGAATTCTAACAGACAGATTCGTTTTATAGTCAATTTATATCTGTTTCGAAAAATGTTAAAAATACACAAACTGTTTACTTTTCTGAAGAAAAAAAAAGACATGATAAAAAATTGTAAACAAACTAAGAAAAAAAAAAAAAAAAAATAGTGACAAAAAATAATCTTTTGACCGTAGATTAAAAAAAAAAGTTACCATATGTTTTTGCACATTATTTAGTGCAAAATTTGGACCATATGACCTTAAGGCACCCCTTTTTGATCTCGATTAAGAAAGGACATGTTTTTCATTTACACCGTCAATATCCGGTTCTTTTAACAGACGATTTTTAGTTTTTTTATAATTATACCCCTAACCCCTAACAAACAACCGGATATTGACGATGTAAATGAAAAACATGTCCTTTCTTAATCGAGATGAAAAAGGGGTGCCTTAAGGTAATATGGTCCCAAAATTTTAAGTGCTCCTTGAGAAATACTGCTTCTATATAGTATCATCACTATCATTGCCTACCATGACCAGGGAATACATTTCACATTGAAAAGGTTTCATTAATTTTTTAATCATAGAGAAATTGTGGACCATATTACCTTTAGGCACCCCTTTTTGATCTTGATTAAGAAAGGACATGTTTTTCATTTACACTGTCAATGTCCGGTTGTTTGTTAGGGGTTAGAGTTAGGGTTAGGGGTAAGTTTTATGATTTAAAAAAAAATCTAAAAATCGTCTGTTAAAACAACCGGATATTGACAGTGTAAATGAAAAACATATCCTTTCTTAATCGAGATCAAAAAGGGGTGCCTAAAGGTCATATGGTCTACAATTGTTGCTAAGTTTGTTTTGTTTTTGTATGAACTGCATAATTTTTTTAATAACTATTTTTGTTAGTTTGTTTACAATCTTTTATGATTACGTTTCTGAAAAAAGAAGACAACAGTTTGTGTATTTTTGTAGAGTTTTAACATTTTTTGAAACAGATAAATTGACTATAAAACAAATTCTGCCTGTTTATATTACATGTGCGGTCGTATATATTAGTGGGCTATGTTTTGGATTGTTCTCCAACTATGACTGTTAACTTTATATTCCATTATTTGTTTAACTCTCTAGCAACCGTCCAGGTATTTATCAGGAGGCGGTGGTATAATGGCTAGAGTCGTAGGAAATGGATTTGTTGACCCGAGTTCAAATCCTGGACAAAGCTACAGTTCACATAGCGCTAATACCCTTGGGAAAGGTATGAATCCAACTACTCTCCCTCCAGCTATGGGTAAATAGTAGGGCAGACTGGGCTCTTTAACCTTGGCTAGGCAACCAGTCTAGGAGAAGGAAAACTCTGAATTCAAACCTGTTAAACTCACTACTAGAATAGGTTCAGTCCTAATTAGTGATCTATTTCACTGGGCTAAAGAGCCCTTGGTCACTACTAGAATAGGCTCAGTCCTAATTAGTGATCTATTTCACTAATTTGATTGTTCTTATAAACATTCAAGTATAATTATTTTATGATAACTTGATTTCTTAGTAAATATAAGTTAATGAATATCAACAGTTTTTGTCTGAAATTTTGAGAAAGGGAAATATAATATTATTATAATTCACTCATGTGCCCATACTATTGTCCTCATCTTGGTGATGTTTAATTTTATAATTTTTAATATATATGATAAATTAATATGATATATATAATTTTGAATATTTAATCACTATTAATTTATTTAATTATTATTAATTATCATTATTACTATTATTTAATTATTATTATTTATTTAATCATTATGATATATATCATAAGATAATATGATATATAATATATAAATAATATTATAAATATGATAAATTTAATTTTTGTGTCCTCATCTTGGTTGATATTTTTGCCTTTTTGATTTTTATTCTGTGATTCTGCTGAAATTGTAAAGTCTAATAGTTGACAAGTTCTTTTATTATTATTATTATTATTATTATTAACTAAAACTAGATCCAGTCTTCTGGCTGGGATCCATTTTTATTTCAAAATCCCAGAGAATTTTCTATGTCTCATTTTCCAGAACAGATTCTGATCTATACCTACACTATTTGTCTAATTGGTCAAAGCTGCTTGCACAATTCCCGATGAATGGCCTTCTCCACACAATCGTGCCTGCTTTTGTACTCCATC
Source organism: Doryteuthis pealeii (assembly GCA_023376005.1). NCBI lineage: Eukaryota > Metazoa > Mollusca > Cephalopoda > Myopsida > Loliginidae > Doryteuthis > Doryteuthis pealeii. Next base: position 33,269,560 of record CM042161.1, on the reverse strand, counting down.
TGTGCCAGTTGGTTGGTCGTTTTGTTTTATGGCATATCAACCCTTTTCGGGACATTTAATGCTAAATCAAGTCATTATTTTTTATTATAAACAAAGTACACAGGTTGCTTACCTGCTGTTGTTTAAGTGGTCACCCAATTAAGTATTGGACAGGCTCTTTATTGCTTAACTTTGTCTATACCAGTTTGCTACATTTTCTTATGTAATTTACTATTTCATCTCTCTTTCTACTTAGCCTACGCATGCTATTTTACTAAGTCTTATTTGTTCTACTTTTTATATAGTTCTTATGGTAATCTGAACATTAGTTACATAAATGAGACTATCCCCCCTTATTTGCTCCACTTTGAGGAAGCCTTATGTTGTTACATATTAATTGGATCCCTATTACTTTTTAAGGTAGTATAGAAATCCTTATGGCGATCAGTACAGCTGATGGCCTTGAGAGTGAGTGACAATGCTTGACCTCACTCTCACCTTGCGTTCTGGGGTTGGAACGTGGGAACGGAAGCCAATAGAACCACTCTTGACTGATAAATTATTTATTTTCCCATTAAACTAACCCTAAAACCTAACCTAGTCTTCTTTTTTCCTAGTAGATCAATAAATAGATGAATAATTTATCAGTCAAGAGTGGTTCTCCTTTGTTTATATACTTATCATTATACTAGTCACTAGGAAATGGATTTTTTGTTCAAATATCCAGAATTATCACTGCTTCAGCTTTTCTTAATGTTTTATTACATGTTATTATGCTACTGATGACTGACAAGTATAGATGATGCTAATGAATTAAACAAAAATATTTTGATTTCGGGATGGTCCAAACCCCATTCGGGACGGTTGATAATTTTTGTTCGAGACAGTCATGAAAAAAGTTAGTGTTGGAGCCTGGCAGCAACCTACCTAGAAGAAGGAAAACTCTGAATTCAAACCGGTTGTACTCTACTACAAAATTGACCTTGTGTCACAGCCTGCTCATGAGGGAGGGGTTGGGTAATTACAAACTTATATGATGAAAAATTCACTTTACCTTGAAATTATTTTCATGCATTTTAGATAATTTTTATGTTGATACCATTAATGCTTTTAATAAAACAAAACGGGTTTAAAAAAAAGATCAGTATTCATATCTATATCTTTCCTTTGTCTGTGTGTGTGTATATATATATATATATATATATATATATACACACACACATACACACAAAAAATACACCATATTTTTTACCCAAGCACTTTCAATCACATCCATAGTCTTCAGAGGGGTTATTTATGGTAGTTTTTTTTTAGGGGGAGGGGCATATATAAACACATCACCCCTGATGACGCCACTTTGAAGTGCCGAAAGTACTTGGGATAAGAACTTTGGTGAACTAATCTACGGATTCCATCCAAATGTAAAAAGGTTGGCCAGAAAACTCGAAAAGATTGTTAGTAAAATTGTTAAACAGGAAACATGCCTTTTGTTTAGTTCTACATGTATAAATGAAAGAATGCTGACCAAATACATACACACACACACACACATATGTGTGTGTGTGTGTGTGCCCCTCCCCCCCAAAAAAAAACAACCCCTATCATAAATAACCCCTCTGAAGACGACTATGGATCTGGTTGAAAGCGCTTGGGTAAAAAATATGGGGTATTTTCTTTATCATCTCGATATGAGAAAAACAACAAGAAGGTTTGAACATATACATACATATACATACATACATATATAAATCATCAAGAAGAAACATTCCATAGTTTTTAAGTAAAACTACTTAAAAAAGTGTATGTGTATGTGTATATTATATATATATATATATATATATATATATATGAATAGTAAGAAATAGGACTTGAAAACCTGAAGTTGGTGTTATAAAGTATGAAAGACGTAGTCACCATTTCTTTCGGACGTCCAAAGTAGAATTCAAATGGCTAACTGTCTCAATATTTATAGTGACCCGTCCAAGGGCAGATAACTCTATTCTATCTATACATCCACATAGAGAATAAATCAAAATTACATATTGCTACTAATAGCTTCATGATTTTGTTATCATTATCCAATACAACATTCAGAAAAACCAGAACCTCATACTGAGAAGATAGAAATATAAAATATTCGCAGATATTGAGCATTCTTTTAATATAACAAACTTTGAATGCCGTAATTATATACAGGATGCGATATAAGTAACGCCCTTTTTTAATTTCATATCTTATAATGTATATTTTCTTCATTATTTTCTTTAATTAATTTGCTAAATCTATGGCCATCACATTCACCTGACCTAACACCACCAGACTTTTTTTGTGGGGTGTATTGAAAGATTAGGTTTACAATCTTAAGCCGAAAACAATTCCAGAATTAAAGAATGCAATTTCAGATAAATTTCATGAAATTACCATTGAAATGTGTCAAAAAGTTTGTAAAAGTGTTGCTGGTAGAGTTCAAAATTGTATGGAACATGAAGGGGAACATTTTGAACATCTCAATTAAATGACTAAATTCTAAAACTTTATATCTTTTTTTTTTTTCTTAAATTTGGTTTGATTTCATTTGTATTGAACATTATTAAACCAAATAAGCATTATATCAATTTTGTTAATATATTATATTAATCCATTAACCTGTGGCAATACATTCATGTTCGAAAAAATAAAGGGTAATCAAAAAGGTTTTAATTTTGTTCTACTTAAATAAAGGGCGTTACTTATGCAGCACCCTGTATATTTGTATCTTTGTGCCTTTTCATCAATATAAAAAGGCTTTAATTTTGTTCCACTTAAATAAAGGGCGTTACTTATGCAGCACCCTGTATATTTGTATCTTTGTGCCTTTTCATCAATATAAAAAGGTTTAATTTTAATGCTGCTACTGTCGCTGCTGTATGATTGTTTATATATTTAACTATATATCCAACAATTTTAACTATATATCAAATTTTATAGATTACACTGGACTGTGATGTTTTCAAGGTCGAATATATTATTGCTGATTTTAAGGCAACATTTTTTTTTTATGCTGAATCTAAAAATTATACTCATTTTTTTCTAATCAGATCAAATTTTTAAGATAAAAACTCTTACTTGAAATATATAGAACAATATTATAGCTGTGACAAGTAGAGTCCTCATGCATCCCTAGTGCTACCAGCAGTTTTTGGCCACCGGACAAGGTATTTAAAAAAAATAAAAATAAATAATGTCCATTCAGTAGAAGAACCAGATAAGTGACATAATAATTGATACACAGAAATTCTGACATCATAAGAATTGATACGTAGAAATTGTGACATCATAAGAATTGATACGTAAAAATTGTGACATCATAAGAATTGATACGTAAAAATTGTGACATCATGAGAATTGATACGTAAAAATTGTGACATCATAAGAATTGATACATAAAAATTGTGACATCATAAGAATTGATACGTAGAAATTGTGACATCATAAGAATTGATACGTAGAAATTGTGACATCATAAGAATTGATACGTAGAAATTGTGACATCATAATAATTGATACGTAAAAATTGTGACATCATAATAATTGATACATAAAAATTGTGACATCATAATAATTGATACGTAAAAATTGTGACATCATAATAATTGATACTTAAAAATTGTGACATCATAAGAATTGATACGTAAAAATTGTGACATCATAATAATTGATACGTAAAAATTGTGACATCATAATAATTGATACGTAAAAATTGTGACATCATAAGAATTGATACGTAAAAATTGTGACATAAAAATTGTGACGTCATAAGAATTGATACATAAAAATTGTGACATGAATTGATACATAAAAATTGTGACATCATAAGAATTGATACATAAAAATTGTGACATCATAAGAATTGAGAATTGATACATAAAAATTGTGACATCATAAGAATTGATACGTAAATTGTAACATTATAATAATTGATACATAGAAATTGTGACATCATGAGAATTGATACGTAAAAATTGTGACATCATGAGAATTGATACGTAAAAATTGTGACATCATGAGAATTGATACATAGAAATTGTGACATCATAAGAATTGATACATAAAAATTGTGACATCATAAGAATTGATATGTAGAAATTGTGACATCATGAGAATTAGTGTTATTATTATGTTCAACTTATTCAAGCACATCTTAAAAACCAGACTTAACTAAACACAATGAATGGTATTTTTGAATTCAGCATAAAATGGCGATCATATCATTTGGTAAACCTTTGACCTTTGAAAAAAAATTTCTAACACAAGCCAGTGTAATATTTATATATTTAACTGTATATCAACGTTGTCATAAAATAAATGACAGAATTAATTGGATATTTTTACCCGTTTGTCATCATTGCTGTTTCATAAAATTTACAAATGACAAATTGTTTTTTTGTTTGTTTTTTATTAACACAAATTATTTCTGCTGATTTTTTTTATTGTTTCAATTAAGACTGAATGTTTTTGTTTTTTCTTGTTACATTTTAAAATATATTTTTCTTTATTTCTTTTTTTTGTTTTCAATAAATTTCATTTTAAAATGCTGAAGTTGTTTGTTTGCTTATTTTTTCTACACTGGTTTTGATTTGTAATTCTTATTGTTATATTAGGTATATGAATGGTGAGAGGGAGAGAAAGGGAGGAGATGGGCGCTTACTTTTCTTACTTGTTCTGGCTTTTTCTCGGAATTTTTGAGATGAGGCTTGATAATTAGTATTATTTGTATTATTCAGACTGTAAGAACAGTCTCCCTTGTCTGAGGGTTTTGGGTAATCTCCTGTGTCAGGAGACCCTGTTTTGGTCATGTGACACAGGAACCCAAAAAGAGAACCCTCTTTTTCCGATGCCACTAACAAGTGCAGACGTGCTTGTCACCTCTCTCCAGCAGACACCGATGGTGCATGCCAGACGCCACAGACTCTACTTACAATAAGCGGTTTCCACCTATTTGGTCTATTAACACTACTATGTATGTTTGGACACTTGTGACATTACTTAGCCTGGGGATCTTCGTTCTCCAATATATGTTATAATAAAAGTTATATAAATGTAACTAACGCGTTTGTTGTTTTCTTTACTGAAGTATTCTGCATTGGGTACTTATCCTTTAAGTAACCTAATGCTTTATAAGAACCAGAGTTAACACTCTGTGAACCTCTTATAAGACTATTGTCCTTATCTTCATTGTTATCTGTACACTAGGTTATGTGTCCAATTGGACACATAGCCTAGTGGATAAAGGAGTTAGATTAAGTCAGTTCTAAGTGACAGTTATCTCTAGACTGCAGGTTCAATCCTGACCAAGGGCAGCAGTAACATACAATAATAATTAACACAGCTTAACACCTGTACCCCAGCTATGGTTAGTGGAATGAGAACAGGACACCTCCATGGACTGAATAAAGGGTTAGGTTCAAAGTTTTGTGATGGCTCCTGATTACGACAAGAAGGTTCCCGAGTTCGAGAAGGTTCCAGAGTCCGACAAGAAATACCTGAAGAAGGCTGGAGGCACATCGGCCACACTTTCCTTCTCTCTGAAAAGGAACCCACGGGCGTCAAAGAAATAAACATCCCCTGTGACTATACAACTGCATGTGTTATTTCTGAACTAACAACTATTACTACTACTACTAATGGCAACTACTACTACAACTTGAAGTGGCCTATGCGACACATATCATTCTGATACATATATCGTTCTGGAGCTATGGTACATAATTAAGCAAGACTTTGTTGCTTTTTGTTCTTTATTAAGAACCCACAGTCCAAAAGGGTTTCTAACCATGTGGTGAAAAAATCTGCATCTTGGGAGCAAAGATCCTAACTTCTGCTCCCATTGACTATCTACCAAAATCTGCTAACTCTGATTTCCTTTAACATGCCTTTCCTTCAACCAATCAGAAGTCATGCCGACTTCTGATTGGCAAAAGGTTAACTGCTGTCAATAACAATAACGGCTAATGGTAACTTTCCATTTAACCTCCTCCTATTTTGAATCTTCATTTCAAAATCTAGCTACACTTACATAATTCGTAGGCTACCCATGATATAATGTAACATTATTATACAATTATGTGCTCAGGTTTAATGTCTAGATCGTTGTCAGTCACAATGTTTCTGTCCTTCTATCCTCTGGTCGTCATCATAGCCAGTAAAATTTTGGGAATTTCATAAATTCGTTAAAGTGTATCTAGTTACCAGACGGTTGTGAGTTCAATTCCTGGGTTGGGTTGCATAGAAAAGTTACACACTCTTGTTCAGTACAAGAAGTAGACAAGTGACATCATACGCAGAAATTGTGACATCATAAGAATTGATACACAGAAATTGTGACATCATAAGAATTAACATAGGCAGAAATTGTGACATCATAAGAATTGATACACAGAAATTGTGACATCATAAGAATTAACTGATTGTTTCCGGCCTTAGGTTTGAAAAACACTTATATTTAAAAGTAATTGGTAATTTGCTTGAAGCATTGTTAAATATGTTATAATATATTAGTAATTTGAAGGCAAATACAATGCTTATGAAAAATAAAAACAAAAAGATGTTATTTTTGTCTTATCGATTTCGAAGCATGAACTTCATCATCAGAGATTCATATCAGAAATGGACATGCTTACGTTTTTATTTGTGTGGTTATAATTTCTCTTCTTATTTCTTTTTCCTCTCCTTTTTTTTCTTTTCTTTCTTCTTCTCCTTTCTTTTTTCCTCATATTATGAATGAATGTCTGTTGAGAACGAATGCATCCAATATTGTCTGTTTGACATCCGGTCAATGTTGCAAGACTGTAGTCATATCAAATTCAAAATAAAAACCGTCAATAGAAAATTTTATATACTTAGCTTTTGTTTTGTTTTTTTTAATTTTCTGTTTTGTTTTTTTTCCCCTTTGTTCTCTAATTTAATTTTTTTTTCTTTTTTTTTTCAGTTGTAAAAAATAAAATCTATTAAATAAATATATGGACCAGTGAATAAGTAAATAAAAGATTATCTTAAATTATGTATTAGGATTGATGGGAAAATTTAAGAAAATATCTTTTATGAGTACTTTTTTTCTTTTAAATAGATTAAATATTATATATTATATATTAATTATATATTAGGATTGATGCAAAATTTAAAAGAAAACAAAAAAACTATGTATTATGAGTATTTTCTTTTTAAATTTCAAATAGATTAAATATTATAAATCAAACATTTAAATTACAAAAGGCATAGTGTTTTGTTTTAATTATTTATTTTATTTACTTATATCTAAATTTAAATCAGAGATGATTATAAAGGAACTAAAAGTTTTAATAACTTTTAGAGTAGTAAAAAGAAAAGAGATTATTAATTTCACTGGGGAATAATTTTGGACATAATTTCTGTTGAGTTTGATTTTTCATTTGATTTAAACTAATATCTGCTGATTTCAAAACTGCAGTCAGTTTTCTTCTATCACATCTAGTTTTTTTCTCCACAGCTTACTCCCCAAATAAGCTACATTGTATCGTCTGTCTGTAAGTAATAAGATCGATCAACTGATTGTGTTAATTATTTTATTGAAAATGAAGGAGAATTATTCAGATGACTAGATTGATTCCCAGTCAAAGAACAAACATCAATGCATTTGTGAAGCTAGTTTATTTTACATATTTTGAATTAAAACGTGTTGATTAAGACAAATCTTGGATCCCTTACAAGATGTGCAAGCAGAGTGTTGAGAGTTTATGGATCAAGGGAAGATATATAAGTTGGCATTTGGTATACCTATGATTTGGTGAGAGCCAAAATATCATTGCACAGACTGTTAATTTTGTTTAATGAAAACTTCCCCATATAACAAGAAAAACAAATGTAAAATTGAATATCCTAGTTTACCATCAGCTACATATCCAGTGTGGGGCAGTAGAGCTTGAGAGAAACATTGGGTGGAGAGGAATTGACCCAAACTTGTTGATCCCAACATTCTACATGAGCCATTTATTGACATAAAGAAAATTATGTTTGCACCTTGCACATGAATGTAGGTCTCTTGAAGCAATTCATTAAAGCATTGCCAAGACAAGGGTTTCAAGTACCATATTTTGGCATTTCCCAGCCTGTCAATTGAAAAAAATCAAGGCAGGTGTGTTTTATGGTCTACAGATTCAAGAAGTTATCAAAGATGATTATTTCATCGGGATAATGTCAGTATTTGAAAAGTTTTTGCATTAATTGCTAATTATGACTAAATCAGAATGATTTAAAATGGAATTATTTTCAAACATAACTCAATCCAAAAACTAAAGAATAATTTAGTATAACTTTGGTGTCATTAAACTAAGCAGTAAAAGCCTTTAGGAGACAAACATTTATTCTTGAAAAGTTCTTTACCTTGGTCGCAACAAAAGCATAAAGTTCCATTTTCAGCGTAGGCATCTTGCTAACTTCTTGGAAAACCTTAGTGTGGTCAGCTATAAGCAAGATGAATGATTCCACCAAGATTTAAAATTCATGGAGGAATGGTATATGGTATGAAAATATGATGGCTGACTATAGAACATAAAGTGAAATTGTCCTCATATTGAACACTCTAGAAAAAAACTGTGTACATCTTTACCTTAACTACTTGCACACAATCTGACTTACAGTAACAATATCCTTTGTATGAACAAGATGAATTTGTACAAACATTACAGTCAAGCAATTTTTCATTATTTTCTATTGTAAACTTTTTAAAACATTATATAAAATAAACTCAAATTTGTCACATGCAGCATTTTAATGATTTTTTTAGACCAAGTGAGCGCATCCTGTTACTTAAAAAGTTGATGTAATAAAGAAAAAAATGTGTAAATTTTTGGATTCAGAGTCCAAAATTTGTCAAAAACAAGTGTCAGATCTAACCCAACAAAATTTGTTATACCCAGTGTAATGTTTTATTATTTCCCATTATATATACATTTTTAAAACATTCCATAAAATAAGCACAAATTTGTTAGATGCTGTATTTTTACGTTTTTTGAGAAAAATTGGAGGTATCCCATAGCTTAAAAAGTTAACGTGATATAGAAAAACTGAGGTCATTTTTGGATTCAGTGGTCAAAAAATAATCAAAAACAAGTGTCAGATCCAATTCAACAAAAATCGTGTTCCCCAGTTTTATATATATATATATATATATATATATATAATAATAATAATGAAATTTATTGTGTACAGAGCTCAGGTGCACCACAACTCATCAAAGTCTCATGTCAAGTACACAGAATATTTATATATATATATATATATATACATAATTATTACTGTTGATTATAACAACTAGCAAATATATGCACCCTCCGGGTGCAAGTATTTCAGTTTTAATATAATAAAATATCATATTAAATTAGAAAGGCTAATGAAACTGAATAAGAATGCAGATAAAAAGATTTGGAACAGAAGGGGTATGATTGAAAAATAGAACAACTTTGAAACTAACTCTTCCATCATTTTCCATTTCTCCCGTCTTTCATTGGTAAATTTTCCTAATTTAACTATTTAGTTAAAATAGGAAGTAAAGAATGATATTACAGTTATTTCTTCTTGTTAATGGATTTCTTTTAAGATTTATCCCGAGATTTTTGCTCATATTCAATAAGATAAAACCAAACAATTAGAAATCAATGATACTAAGCATATATTTATTAAAATCAAATTTTTAAGATCAATATGCAAATTAGCCTTTCCATTCATACTGTAATCTGCTATTTGTTGTATATATAAATACAATTGCATGTTATTAGCATGTAGATATGGTTAACAGTCTTAATGATGTAAAACAATTTTATTAATAATTGAGGTTTAAATAAAAAATAAAATCATGGAGAATATGATGTAAATAACAAAGGGAATTGTGACTTTTATAGTAATATAGTTTCGGTTACAGACAGACAAACACGCAATCTCCATTATAATAAGATATCATCACCATCAGGTCATACTAACAGCACGAATATCTATGGCTCTCTCTTTCCAACCATCTATTTGTCATCGCCCCAAGGAAGTCCTCCACACTGCATCAAAAATACGCAAAGAGCTGATTGGAGAAAATTTTTGCTGATTGGTTAACATTGGTGTGTCCATGCGTAGTTGTCCACAGGAGAACTTTTAGTGGTTGAGAAGTGCAAACGATGTGAAATTTACACAAGAATGTGTGATATGTACAGAGAATAATGTTTTGGTAAAAAAATGTTTACAAAAGAGCTAAACATGGATTTGCCACAATTTGCCCGAATTGAAAAGACGGTCCAGGGAGAGAAAACACACTGACTCTTTGGTAAAGAAAAAGTTCCGGGTGCAGCAGCAGCCAGTAAAGAAGGTCATGCTGACGGTTTTCTGCAACATGGAAGGACAACACATCACTATTGATTTTATTGAATAAGGTGAAACTGTAAACAGTTATTATTATTGTCAACACATTAGGCAATATTCACTTCATTTATTAAATGACCCTCATATATAACGTCTTCGCTGGTCTTGTCATCTAGTTCACATGAATGATTGCCGAATACCAAAACAACTATTTTACGGGGAAATCTCAACTGGCAAACGTCGTCAGTGCAAACCCAAATTGAGGTTTAAGGACTGCCTCAAGGACACTCTGAAGAACACTGCTATTGCTGTAAAGGACTGGGAGAAGCTAGTTTATAATAGACATGGCTGGAGAGCCACAATCTACCAATCCGTGGAAGAATTTGAGTCCAACCGAATTAAACACCAAAAATTGAAGCAGGCTATTAGAAAGGGTAATTTTCAGCCCAGCAACATTCAAAGTGGAGAAGTTCCAGCATGTAATTTATGTGGAAGAGTATGTCTCCCCGGGACTGGCCTGGTGAGTCATCTGAGAAAACACAAGATAGAGGGTCAAATGTTACTGGCACCTATGATGATAAAAAAACAACAAAACAACATCAGGAAATGGTCTTACTCGAACACAAGTTGACAGCCATTATTAGGATTGTGAGGGATGGCAGAGATGTCACCTGCCTAAGTATTGAGAGTTTAATCCTTAGATCAAGTCTTCGCTGGTCTTGTCATCTAGTTCGCGTGAATGATTGCCGAATACCAAAACAACTATTTTACGGGGAAATCTCAACTGGCAAACGTCAACAGTGCAAACCTAAATTGAGGTTTAAGGACTGCCTCAAGGACACTCTGAAGAACACTGCTATTGCTGTAAAGGACTGGGAGAAGCTAGCTTGTAATAGACCTGGCTGGAGAGTCACCATCTACTTGTCTGTGGAAGAATTTGAGTACAACTGAATTAAACCACAAAAATTGAAGCGGGCTATTAGAAATTGGCCGGGTTAGCTCAGTCGGTAGAGCGTTCAGCTAGAAACCACAAGGTTCCTAGTTCGATACCGGTCCTCGCCAACTCAGCGTATGAGTAGCACAGGGATCTGTGCGGTAAAGTAAGGAGCTGATGGTAGGTGTGGCGCTCCACCTCAGATGCTAAAAACAATCTCCTTGTCTAGTGCTATTGAAAAGGGGATAGACTCCCTCGCTGACTGGCTGATACTGACTTTAGGCTGCCCCGACGACTTTACTTTTTTTATTAGAAATTGTAATTTTAAGCCCAGCAACATTCAAAGTGTCGAAGTTCCAACATGTAGTTTATGTGGAAGATTATGTCTCTACAGGACTGGCCTGGTGAGTCATCTGAGAAAACACAAGGATAGAGTGTCTAATGCTACTGGCACCTAACTATGATGATAACCCCCCCCCCCCCAAAAAAAACAGGAAATGGCCTTACTCAAACACGAGTTGACAGTCATTATTTTATTATTATATATATATATATATATATATATATATATATATTTGGGAGAATAAGTGCTTAATTGAAGTCGTACCTAATTTTGAAAATCAATTGATTAATAATTAATTAATTAGGCAGGAATGCCTATTAAATGTAAGGCTAAACAAATCGAGGAAAATCAATCTCTGTATGTACATTTCGGCCTATTAGGCCTCATCAGCAGAGCTATAGACTGGAAGACCGCTCTGTGCGTGATTCGAAACCGGACAGTCAAGCTGACAGGCCAGTGTCATAACCCCTACACCAAACGGACTTCTTAGATTTTACGATTTGTTTAGAGTAGGTTAATATTCCTCTTCTAGTGACTTTTATTACATGACGATACGATAGGAATGTAAACACGGTGTGTTTGGATATGGCTTTTTGCTGACAATTGTCGGCAAAAAGTCATATCCAAACACACCGTGTTTACATTCCTATCATATATATATATATATATGTAAGTTGGGGTAGCAAAGACATGAAGTCATCAGTGCTTGCTACCTGATAGTTTCTTTTCTATGTAATTTTTAAACTATAAAAAAAAAGAAAAAAGAAATCACATATGCAAAAAAACTGTCCGTTACCAAGTGTTATTGACTTTATGTCTTCGCTACCTCAACTTCAATATGCTCTATTAATGATATTGAGCACTCTTTACTTATGAATATAGCAAAATATATTATCAATATCAATATATATTTTTATATAAACTAAAATTATTTACCGCACAATCCCTTCGACTACTGTTACTGGTAGATAATCATTATATATATATATATATATATATATATATATATACATACATATACAAGGAGTGAAAGGAGTGAAAGGAGTGAAAAGAGAGGAAAGACAAGGAGAGACAAAAGCAACTCCAGCAAGCATCACTGTTTGCAGTCACTGCTCCAGAGACTGCCATTCTAAAATTGGTCTGTTCAGCCACTCACGCAGTTGCAGATAAAAAAATTTAAAAGATGGACACTACGCCATCATCTTTAGTAGACAGAAGGATGCCAACAAATATATATATAATTATTATACTAAAGCTTAGCGAATCAATCTTTGTCTCCTAAAAGTTTTACTGCTTAGTTTAATGACACCAAAGTTATACTAAATTACTCCTTAGTTTTTGGATTGAGTTATGTTTGAAAAAAATCCATTTTAATAGGTTCTAATTAGTCATAATTAGCAATTAAGTAAAAAACTGACCCGTCTCTTACTTTACATTCTGCCTGTCACTTTCACCCTCTCTATGTATTCTTGATTACCTCCTTGCGGGTAAAGAATGTTTTAGAGAGTATGAAATATATTTGTATGCCAAGTTTCACAAGCCAAGGTTAAACATTCCCTTTCTTAGAAATCTTACAAAATGCTTTTAATGTTTTTAAAAATTTCTCTTGCCATATTTATTTAAAAAAAATCTAATTCACTTTGCAAATTCACTTTACCCAAATCCTAATTATCTACCCAAAGCTTAATGGGTGAGCCAACATGTCAGGTTTTGTCTAGTGTGATATATATATATATATATATATATATATAAACTTTCAAAGAAAAACTTAAACTGTCATTTGGCTATAATAAATTTATTTCTACCAGAGACTCAATTTGAGTCTAATATCATCAGATAATATTTTAAAAAGCTGTAAGGTTATTTCCTATATGTCTAACATAAACAAAGGGAAACCACTCTAGACCGATAAATTATTTATCTATTTTCCCATTAAACTAACCCTAAACCCGTCTTCTTTTTTCCTAGTAGATCAATAAATAAATAAATGATTTATCAGTCAAGAATGATTCCCCTTTGTTTATGTTAGACTTATAGGAAATAACCATCAAAGTATTAAATTAAGCCTGTGTATAATTTTATATTGAAATCAATTAGAATAAAGTAAAAATAAGTGTAATCTTTTTTGTTTTCATATTTAATTTCATTAGTGTTTCTAATTCAATATAATATTTAATTATATTAAAACTTAAATACTTGTGCCCGGAGGGTGCATTTTTTGCTAGTAAAAATAACAAGGTTAAGGATACTCACAATTGAAAAACTCTTGTAATAGTTAGTTTACTGGTTAATCTTACTATAATGGAGATTTAGTATGTGTAACCAAAATTATGTCACTGCTTACGTCACAATACCCTCAGGAATTGGATATGTTTATCAATGTGAATTTAAATTATAGTCATAGTCAAAATCATTAATATATTAATACATAGAATAATTCTTATTTATTAATGATGTCTCCATGAAAATCTGAGTTACAATTGCCTCAAAACAGCCCATGTTATTCAAGCATTTAAAATCCTGCAATATGTCTTATATATCACTAAGAAATAAAGGTTTACATAATATATGTTGTGGTTAATTTGCATACTGATTTTAACAAAACTGGTTTAATAAATAATTACTTGGTGTTATTGATTTCTAATATTATTGTTTTATTCTCCAACATAAATTAAAATCAATCCTATGAATGATTTTATATAGAAATCAATTAAAATATGATTAGAATAAGTAATCTTTTTGTATGCGTTCTTATTTAATTTCGTTAGTCTTTCTAGTATATTTCATTATATTAAAACTTGAATACACCCAAAGTTCAATTAATATAAAAATGATAGAAATCAAGACAAAAACGTTAGGATCAACTAAATATATTAGTGTATTAGTGATTGCAAAAAGCAGCACCCTACCATCTCTTTCTCTTGCGGCAGTTGTCATCTGTAACAAAGAAATATTATTGAGTCTACAATTTCGTGTTTATAGTGAAGTCTCTGAAATTTAACAGTTAACTCCTTACCTACCAAGTGTACAGGTGTCAAATTCACTTCCACAACCAGGTGTGTAGGCTGAAAAGTTATTTGTAATATTAATGTTAAAAAAAAATGGGAGAGTTGGTGGATCTGATATGATCAAGGGGAAATAACTCATAACATTGAGTTAAGTCCCTTTATGACAAGACGCAGTGAACTGTATATCAACGGCGACCCAAAAAATAACGTTAGAGAGACATCACAACGTAGACATAGATTCAACGGTGCTTGGTAACTGTCAATTTCTTGTCTATAGGATCATCCTAAAGTGGGGAGTTGATGATAGGTGTGGCGCTTCACCTCAGACGCAAAAACAAACTCCTAGTCTAGCACTAGTGAAATAGAGAGACTCCGGGGTTATTTCCTATAAGTCTAACATGATCAAAGGGGAACAACTCTTGACTGATAAATTATTTATTTTCCCATTAAACTAACCCTAACCCAGTCTTCTTTTTTCCTAGTAGATCAATAAATAAATAAATAATTTATCAGTCAAGAATGATTCCCCTTTGATCATGTTAGACTTATAGGAAATAACCGGTGCTCTTCAAATATGTGATCTACCGAATGGTTTCTAATCCAATATTTGATCTACCCATTATTTTCCCATTAAACTAACCCAAAACTCAACCCAGTCTTCTTTTTTCCTAGTAGATCAATAAATAAATAATTTATCAGTCAAGTGTGATTCCCCTTTGATCATGTTAGACTTATAGGAATTAACCGACTCCGGTGCTCTTCCAATATGTGAACTACCGAATGGTTTCTAATCCAATATGTGATCTATCAAGTTGTTTACATTCCAATAAGTGATCTACCCATTGAGTACCCATTAAACTAACCCTTAACCCTAACTTCTTTTTTTCCTAGTAGATCACATGCCATCAATAGTAGATCACAAACCTTCGGTAGATCACATATTGGAAGAGCACCGAGACTCCCTTACTGTCAGGCTAATACCAACAATTGGCCATTCTGCTAGCTTTATTTATGACAAACACACATAAATCTTGTTATAATGGAGATTGTGTTTGTGTGTCTGTAACCAAAACTATGTTACCACCAACCTCGCAATTCCCTTAATTATTTACGTTATATTCTCACTGGTTATTAAATGATCATTATTTAATCTTAATTAGCATATCATTTACTAACAATGTCTCTACAAAGGTCTGAGTTAGATTTGCCTCAAAACAGCCCATATTATTGATGTTTAAAATCCTGCAATGTGTATTATATGCCATTAAGAAATAAATATTTACATAATATATTGTGAGGTTAAGTAAACAAACAAATGTTTATTTTTTTATATGGCTTTAAGCTGACAATTTTTGGAGGATATGTGCTTAATTTAAGTCATACCTAATTTTGAAAATTAATTAGTTAATAATTAATGAATTTTAGACGGGCATATATGTTCAAATGTAAGGCTAAACGAGGTCGAAATGTACATTCAGGGATTGACATATTCTCGATTCGTTTAGCCTTACATTTGAACATATATGCCCGCCTAAAATTCATTAATTATTAACTAATTAATTTTCAAAATTAGGTATGACTTCAATTAAGCACATATCCTCCAAAAATAATATATTGTGTGAATAATCTGCATACAAGTTTTAACAAAACCGTGTTCAATTGATAATTCCTTGATGTTATTGATTTTGAATATTATTGTTTTCTTATCAAACATTAAAAACAATCCTATGTATAATTTTATATTGAAATCAATTAAATAAAGTAAAAATAAGTGTAATTTTTTGTGTTCTTATTTAATTTCTCTAATCAGTGTGTGGTCACAGTCAAGTTGACACAATATTCTTCCAATCGACAGTCTTAAACACTCTCCCAACTGTATCACGCTTGTCTCACCAACAATATCCAAATGTATTTCTCTATCCCGCTCGTCTCGACAACAAAATGCTACTGCAGTTGTTCTCTCTGGGAGGGCAAGTCCTTAAAATATACCTCAATCCCCCCCATCCGGCTCCTCACTCAGAATTGTCAGCACTGCAAGTACGCGTCAATCCTTACGGCACGACCACCTTCATCCAAGTCAGTCTGCTATTTCCTATTTTACTGCTCGTCCACAGCACTCTCACATTCTGAAGGACACTGGTTCGACTCTAGGTCAGTCCTACACGCCAGGCAAAGCCTAGCCCGCTTCCTTTGAGAATATGGCAAGTCTTCACACCCACCACTCTCTCTGTCACACCGTATTGCACGGGGTAGGTCTCCTCTCTCACTACAATTTCATTTGACTTTCTACTTCAATAAATATTTGATTATATTAAAAAGTGAAATACTTGTGCGCAGGGGGCCATTTTTTTTTTTTGCTAGTATTCTAAATGATTTGTGAATACATTGACTTCTTCTGAAAATAGTAGTCCATAATGTTATTGATGCTTAAATCGGACCATATCACCTTTAGGCACCCCTTTACACCATCAACATCCGGTTGTTTGTTAACATGATTTTTAGAGTTTTTTTTTTTTTTAACCCTAACAAACAACTGGATGTTGACGGTTTAAATGAAAAAATGTCCTCATGAAATGAGATAGCAAAAGGGGTGCTTAAAGTTCATATGGTCCCTTAAATCTATTAATAATGGAGATTGGGTGTATTTCTTTCTATAACCAAAACTACATTACAGCTTATTTCACAATATTCTCAAGGATTGCATAAGTCTATCAAAGAGTTTTAAATTTATAGTAAAAATTATTAATACAAATACCATATATATATTTTTCCATTATATCTTCTCAACATGATATACATAAACACCATGCTGAACTTGGTTACGGCCCTTCACACACAACTACTATTCTCTTGTCTTCCAAAAGTCAAATAAACATTCTTTCCATCTCAAGTCCCGATGAAGGTTTTATAAAATTGAAATGTTATAACATCGAATTCACCATCAAGAATAAATTCATCTTCTTGGAATACTTTGTTTTTCTATTTATATATATATATATATATATATATTAAAAAAAAAAAAAAAAAAAAAACTCTCTCGTTGATTTTCAACGCATGAGTGTTCATCAATGAACAACAAACACAGTGATTTGTTTATAGTGGTGAAGGCTTGTGTAGGACCATTCCACACGATAGGAAAGAATTGGTGCATCAAGGAATGCCACAAACCCAATCAACGACTGACCTCAGGAATTTTGAATTCAGAGTTATCCCTCTCCTAGACAGGTTACCTACCCAAGGTTAAAGAGCCCAGTCTGCCCTACTATTTAACCCATAGCTGGAGGGAGAATATATGGATTCATACCTTTCCCAAGGGTATTAGCGCTATGTGAAATGCCAACAGCTTCGTCTAGGAATTGAACTCGAACCGATGAGTCCATTTTCAACCACTCTAATTACTAGCCTCCATATATATATATATATATATATATATGTATGTGTATGCGTATGCTTCTAATTCATTTAGTTAAGAGTTAATGTTATAAATGAAAAAATCTTTTCCAAAGGACCTCTCTTAAAATGATTTTTAAGAGAGGTCCCTAATGGAAAAGCCTTCTTCATTTTTACTGGACTCTTTATTTATCCTCTCCAATATCTTATATAATAATTATATTAATTCAATGCTTCAATGGTTGATTCATTACCAACCATTCTCAATGTCAAATATTGATCAGAAAGCCGGTTTTGCTCAGTCGGTAGATCATCCGACTAGGAACCACAAGGTTCTGGGTTCGATACTGACCCTCGCCAACTCAGCGTATGAGTAGCACTGGGATCTGTGCGGTAAAGTGAGGAGCTGATGGTAGATGTGGCACTCCATTTCAGACACAGAAATAATCTCCTTGGTCTAGCACTAGTGATACCAACTTTAGGTCACCCTGACGACTTTACTTACTACTACTAATGAGCGCTCACTTTTGTCTTTTTTTCCTTTTTCTCAGCTCATGAAGTGACCAGTTGATTATCTTCCACAATCCCTTGCCCATCCCCATCCAAGAATTTCTTTTGCCACCTGAAAACTTGTTCCCAGCTTAGGAACTTTAATCAGTTGGTTGGATTTTATGGCATGTCAACCCTTGTTGGGTTATTTTAAGATACCTTCCTTGGTTTGTGGCTTTGCACAACATTTTTTTACAGACTCATTATTCATAAGATTGACGAGTTTGATTCTCACTGGGTGCTACGTACTTCTGGCCTATAGTAGGCGCTTGTGGCGTAATGGTTATCATCATAGAAATGGACATGGTGATCAATTTCAAATCACAGTGCAACATAAAATACCCTTGGAAAGGTATGATTCCAAATATTCTCCCTCCAGCTTTGGTGAATAGGACAGACTGGGCTCTCTAACCTTGGTATGGAACCTGGTCTAAAGGAAAACTTTGAATTCAAACTTTTTTTGTTTTATTCATTCTTGATGGTTAATCAATTTTTCAAACACCTGTGTATGTATGCATGTGTGTGTATATTTATATGTATGTGTGTGTGTGTGTGTATTTATATGTATGTGTGTGTGTGTGTATTTATTTATGTATGCATGTGTATGTATAGTGTGTGTATATTATTTATGTATGCATGTGTATGTATAGTGTGTGTAGGTAATATGTGTGTGTGTTTATTTATATAAAATATATATAGAAAGAAGATTCACACTATTGCGAGAACTTAAGTCAGTAGTTTTATAACGATTTTTAATTGTTTATCTATATATATATATATATATATATATATATATATGTTTGTTAGTTTTACTTTTGTGATTGTATATATCTCCAAATCTCGTTTGATTCTTCCTCTTTTGTGTTGATTCTATTTCAATCTTTTAATGCCACTGATTGAGCATTTTTATATAAATGTTCTCAAATTTAATGGAATATATTCTGAATATTAGGAGACTCAATAAGAAATTATTTTTTAGAAATTTAAATGGAGGAAAATATACAATTGTGTATATACTACTCTGCACTTTTTGGATAGTTTTTAAGGCATGTCAACCCTTGTTGGGTCATTTTATGCTGAAGACGTTTTGTTTTATTCATTCTTCATGGTTACTCAATTTGTTTTAAAAACATTTTTAAAACTCATTTTTTTTTCTATTTAACCCATAGATGGAATCCTAACTCCTGGTCAGTGTATATCCTGGAGTAGTGGTGATGAAGGGGTACTCCACATTCCTCAGAGGTCCAGGATTGGAACTTCACCATCAGATAGAGTTTAATGGCATGCTTAGGCCAATAAAACCCTAAGCCACCACTTTCTAGCACATGACAATTATATAGGTCCTAGGGCTTGAGGTAATTTTCACCTTTAGTTGTCAAAATTCCTAGCAAATAAGACAATTAGAGTAACCTCCCTTTATTTTCACTTTGAAACAAGCCGGTAGCTATTTTGAAAGTCTCCGTGCGAAATAAACAAATCTTAGAAACTTTTTCGAAAACAATACAACTGCATGCTTTAATACAAAAATATCATAAAATGTGTTTTTAATAACAATTAAGTTCATTTCAGATAATGCACAAACAATTTTATGCTAGGAATTTTAACAACTAAAGGTGAAAATTACCAGACTTGACGTGACCAGAGGATTGATTGGAAGGAGCCATCTCCAAATAAGGGCCAAAGTCAAGTATTGCAAGTGATCATCTTTCCATCAGGATTGAAAACATGACAAATAGAAATTTTTAAAAATGGTCTTCTTACTTTGTAGAAACACTCTCGGTGAACAAGTATTGTCCTCATCTTTATTGTTATCCACACAATGTTTCGGCCGATGTGCCCTCCGACCTTCTTCAGGTGTTTCTTGTTATTTTTGAGATGAGGCTTGATAATTCGGACTATTGTCCTCATCTTTATTGTTACCTGTATAACGTTTTGGCCAATGTGCCCTCTGGCCTTCTATAGGTATTTCTTATTGGACTTGAGAGTTTCTTCTCAAACTCAGGAACCTTCTTGTCGTAATCAGGAACCATCACGGAACTTTGAACCCAACCCTTTATTCAATCCATGAGATTATCCTGTTCTCATTCCACTAACCATAGCTGAGTACAAGTGTTAAGCTGGGTTATTATTATATGTTACTGTCACTCTTGACCAGGATTGAACATGCAGCCTAGAGATAACTGTCACTTAGAACTGTATTAACACAACGCCTATATCAACTATGCTATGTGTCCAATTGGCAGATAGCAATAAAGATGAGGAAAATAGTCTGTATAATCCAAATTATCAAGTCTCATCATATGACATTCTCGTTTCCAAAAAATTAAAACCCAGCTCTGTGGTTGCAATTTGAGAACTGTTGAAAGCAGTGTCAGTTGATAACTTCCAGCACCGCAATTCGAGAACTGTTGAAAGCAGTGTCAGTTGATAACTTCCAGCACTGCAATTTGAGAACTGTTGAAAGCATGTTACAGGTTGTGATGAACCAACCAGCTGAAGGCAGTGTCAGTTGATGACTTCCAGCACTGTTTCCAGGAGTAAGAATGATTGGTTGGATTTTATGGCATGTCAACCCTTGTTGGGTTATTTTATGCCAAAGACGCCTTCCTTGGTTTGTGGCTTTACATAACATTTTTCATTATTCTCATTATTCATAAGATTGACGAGTTTGATTCTCACTGGGTGCTACGTACTTCTGGCCTATAGTGTAATGGTTATCATCATAGGAAATGGACATGGTGATTCAATTTCAAATCCTGGACGAGGCTGTTTGCATTACATGGTGCAAATACCCTTGGGAAAGGTATGATTCCAAATATTCTCCCTCCAGCTTTGGGTGAATAGGACAGACTGGGCTCTCTATCCTTGGTATGGAACCTGGTCTAAAAGGAAAACTCTGAATTCAAACTTGTTAAACTCCACTTAAAAATGTATGTTGCAGCCTGCTTGTGTGGAGGGATTAGGTAAATATACAAGTTAAAACATTTTAAGTGTATTGCTCTATTAAAGTGCCGTTTTTACTGAGTTATGCTCACACACACACACATCAAGGTAGTGGATTTTTTTTTGAAGCATGAGAGAATGATGCAATTAATACTATATATATATATATATATATATATATATATATATATATAATAAGATAAGATAAATATATAGGTTTTACATATCTATTTATTGGGTGACAACAGCTCTATTTTATATTGAGCGCTCTACCAATTAATACTGCCTTTGGTACACCATTCCAGCAAAAGCTGAAATAGTGACCATCTCACACTACAGTGTGTGTGTATATATATATATATATGGGCTGGGTTACCTCAGTCGGTAGAGTGTTCGGCTAGAAACCACAAGGTTCCTAGTTCGATACCAGCCATCGGCAACTCAGCGTATGAGTAGCACAGGGATCTGTGCGGTAAAGTAAGGAGCTGATGGTAGGTGTGGTGCTCTATCATAGAAGCTAAAAAATAATATCTTTGGTCTAGGGCTAGTGAGAAGGGGATAGACTCCCTCGCTGATACCGACTTTAGGCCACCAGTTGACTTACCAATATCATCTAAAAAAGTCGTCATGGTGGCCTAAAGTCGGTATCAGCCAATCAGCGAGGGAGTCTATCCCCTTTTCACTAGCCCAAGGAGACTGTTTTTGCGTCTGAGGTGGAGCACCACACCTACCTACCACCAGCTCCTTACTTTACTGCACAGATCTCTGTGCTGCTCATATGCTGAGTTGGCGAGGGCCGGTATCGAACTAGGAACCTTGTGGTCTCCAGCTGAATGCTCTACCGACTGAGCTAACCCGATCATGTAGACCTATTCAAACAATTAAAATGACATTTAAAAATGAGATACATTAAATAATCACGACAAGCAAACTTGACGAACACTGCATGTGACGTGCAGAATACTGGACAGCTGTGTTCGACCTATATTATATCTCATCAGCAGCGTATACCATGATCACCACCCCAACAGAGATTGGACTGGGGACCTGAGAACGCAGAGCCAGAGACTCTACCTCTAGGCCACCGCCCCATGCCACACACAAAACTTGACAAATCAACTTGTCAATGATAAATGCACCACTACATTCTAATCTGAATCCATTACCTTCAAAAACATTTTTTTCAATATTAGCTACCATACTTTCTGAACCAGTGACTGACTAGTTGTTATTTGGTTTGGTTTGTTTTGTTTTTCGGCATATCAACCTCAGTGGGTCATTTAATGCCGATAAAGTTTTGAAATAAATCAATTCTTAATGGATAATACAATTTTTTAAGAAATACATTTTTCTATTTACTCCATAGATGGGACCCTAACAGGTACTACCACTCCGGATCAGAGTGGACCAGGGAGCAATGGTGATGAAGGGGTGCTCCACATTCCCCAAACCTCCAAAACTGGAACCTCACCATGACTAGTTGTTATATAAATCTTAAATCTACATCTAGATGAAATTGGTAAGTCAACTTTATTTAAAAAAATTTTTTTTTAGTATTAATCCATTTGTATTATTAATTGCACCACTCTCTCATCCTTAAAAAATTCAGTACATTTATTTTTTATAACCATGACATCAAATACGTGAAGCATACGCAAAACCCTTACAAACTATATATATATTATTTGTTAAATTTTTTAAATATAAAAGTTTTTCATAAGCAACTACCCAGGTTTCAGGTTATTTCACCATCGTCAGGTTGCTAAGTCTTATGGTGTTTATTTGAAGACATTTCTTGTTGTTATCTATATATATATATATATGTTGAAAGGATAAATGAATAAAGGAAAGGAAATGTTGAATGGATAAAATTAATTTAATGAATTACCAACATGTGTTTCGTCCGAGAATTTGTTCATGTACACATTGTATTCTATTTATCATCATTTTAAATACGAAATAAAATAATAATAATAAAAAATTATAAAATATTTAAGTATACAAAGAAAACGTCCTTCTTCAGGGCAAAATATTTGATATTTTGAAATATCAAATATTTTGCCCCGAAGAAGAATAAACCAATTTTATCGATTCAACATTCTATTTCCTTTATTTATTTATCCTTTCAACATATTTTCGGATTCATTTCCATTTTTCAATTCTAGCCGGGATTGAAACCCGCCAGATTTTTCATCTGCCAAGTCCCTTATCCTTGCGGCTGTTAGTCTGAAGTGAACAATTAATCGATACATCCCTACGTGGAATGTTTTTACAATCACCAGAGAACTCAAGACTGTAAACAGCAGACAGACAGGTAACAGCTTTACGCCAAGCGGTGAAATTTTAATTAATAGTCATTTACTAAGCTTAGCTGTGGCACAAGGCCAGAAGTATGGAGTGCCCAATGAGAATCAAACTCACAAACAAGGGTCTGTGAATCTAGCTTGCTAACCATTACACCACACACATATATATATATATATATATATATATATATATATATATATCCGACAATATAAAGAAAATTTGAAAAAAAAATGTTCCGAAAATGATGATTTAATTATCGATGTTTAAAACATTTCGGTTACATTGAACCTTCATCAGGATGTATCTTGGGGTGAAGAAAATGATGGATGTTTTTATATGTGACAGGAGATGAAAATCTTTTTAGTTATGTTTTCATCTCCTGTCACATATAAAAACATCCTGATGAAGGTTCAATGTAACCGAAATGTTTTAAACATCGATAATTAAATTCATCACATTTTCGGAACACTTGTTTTTTTTTTCAAATTTTCTTATATATATATATATATATATACACACACACATACAAGCAAAAATAAAATCCAGGACTTCAAAGACCTCCTCATTTGGTAGATTGCTGTAACACAGTCTTCCTTTTCCTGATTCCACCCATCTTGGCCTTGTGCCAGACTTAGTTAAATTGAAAATTACTTAAGAAACCAATTTTGTATTCCCTGCTACCTTCATTTATCAAAACTATATATATATATATATATATATATATACAAACTCTTAATACAAGCACATTTTTGTTTTTTCAAAGAGGAAAGAAAGAGTAGATGTTTACTAAGCTTATATCTTTATTTCTGTACAAAAAAAATAAAAATAAAAAGGAAAAAAAAAATGTCAGTAGTGCATGTTGGGATATTGGTCACTGAAAGTGTATCACATAGAATTTAAGTAGAGAATTTTAAACAGGTTAATTACTAAGATTCAACAGGTTACCAATGATTTTTTTCTTCTTTCTTTTTTTTTTTTTTTTTTTCAAATGGCTGAAGTACCAAAATTCTGAGCTATACACAAGTTTATTGTCGAGTTAAATCTACGTCTTAATTCCACTGGTAAAAAAAAAAAAAAAAAAAAAAAAAAAATCTGTTTACTTTTCAAACAACTTTAAAAATTTAATTTAAAAATTTAAATCATATTTCACAACAATTAATTCAGATATTTTTTTTCGTAGACTAGATTTAAAAAAAAATACAGAATGCCCAACCAAACTGAAGAGTCCCGTTTCGTACGAGGCATCCTCAGAGATTTAAAAGCACTGGTGGTGGATTTTTATACAGTATATGTTAATAAAGAGAAACCAAAAAAAAAAAGTACAGATAAAAATGATTCTTTATTAACCCTTACATAGTCTATCGCCCCATATATGGGTTAGATATTATACAGCGTAGAAAACGACTCAATGTTATATTTGAGAATTAGTATACTTCTACAAACAGTATGTTCCATTTTAATTGATAAGACGTTCTCTTTTGAATTTCTTTTCAGATTTCTGTGTTTCTTGAGGTGGCATTGTTTTTAAAAGCTTACTATTTTTAGTCTTAAAAATAATCTACTAAAATCTTTGTATCCTGTTGTTTTAATCTAATCTTTGACTGATAGTTCTTTTAGAATATTAAACAAAAAACAAGAAATGGTGTAATTAAATAGTGCCGTTAAGAGAAATTACTTTGAAATGTTCCATTAATTCTATCATTCAAAATATCACACAAAAAAAAAAAAAAAACATTAATAAGTCTATAGTATTTGTTTATCTATATTTTTTTAAAAGTTAGTCAACACGTTAATTTTCTGAATTTGACTCATTTATTACCCACCCCCCGTCCTAAATAAATTTTTAAAAAAAATCAACTATTTGTTGTGCACTTCATAAAAAAGTATGAGTTCATTCCCCTTAGTAAAGATGAGTTCATTCCCCTTAGTAAAGTATGAGTTCATTCCCCTTAGTAAAGCAAGCCAAATAATATCTTTTTATCTACAAACAAATAAATAGGGAAGGCAAGAGTTAGATAAAATATTTATCAATAATTTAGGATTCTGATGAACGTTTTGGGTTTTTTTGTTGTTGTTTTTGTTTAGGGAGTAAACCACTTGTTTAGCTTTTAATAGCAAAAAGGTTTTCAACCTTTAACAATATTGTTTGTTTTTTCTTTTGTTTGTCAATTATTACATATATCTATAGCATTATCTAGGATAGTAGCTATTAGTATGCACTTGTATGTGTGCATATATGTATTATGGCAGTGTGTATTATATAAGTACTGAACATACGTTGCATGAAGATATAAAATGAGGTTTCAAGAACTGAAAGACATTTTCATTCATAGAACATTTCTTTGCAATCTTTTCCTTTTTTTAAAAATTTATTTATACATATTAAAATGTTTCAACTTTGCACTTGTCCACCCCTTCCCCCCCACCCTTATCAAATAACCAGAATGTAACCAATGCCAGACTTAGGAAGAAAAAAAAAAAAAAAAAAAAAAAAAAAAGAGCTGGAGGTGGTAAAAAAAAAAAAAAAAAAATCCAACAATCCAACCTATATACTATAGACAGTAAGTCACAGGCAGGTTTTTTTTTTATGGCAACACTATCACAGTTCTTGCAGTTAACTCCCACCCTTAAAACTAAAATACCATCTTTGTCCATAATAGTTGCTACATTTAGTGCAGGGGGTCTCCAGCCCACAGCCGTCAGGCCACGCTTGGCCCTTAGAGCCCATCTGTGCGGCCCTTCACCCAACTTTCAAAATTTTCTCTTTACCTTTTGATATTGACTAAAGAAATACCATTGTAACTGCAGATGGAACTCTTTGATCTTCAGTGTTTAGAAGATTTGAAATCCAAGTTTCTTGCTTGCCACACCCTTGATTTATATAAGAATCATGTGCTTCCATCTGTAGCGTAATTATCATGGTCTACGGGGAATTTGGGGATTTATGTATTTCCTCTTGTCTGGTGGAAAAAATGCCAAGATTGAGTTGGTAATAAATCCTCGGCACCCGACTTCGATAGGAAATACGCCCATCCGCGCGGCCCTGGAGGCCTATCCATGCGGCCATACACCTCCAAAACTTCCACTTCGCTATAAAAAAATACCATTACAACTGCAGATGGAACTCCTTGATCTTCAGTGTTCAAAAGATTTGAAATCCAAGTTTCTTGCTTGCCACATCCTTAGTTTCAATAAAGAACCACGTGCTTCTATCTGGACGATTATCCAACCATATCACCCACACCCAGCAAGTAGTGAGTATTTTTGGCACTACATACCACTGTGAACTGTTGTTCTCCAAAATGAAGCATGCCAAGAGTATGTTGCATTCAAAACTGTCAAATCATATGATGTGCTCCTTTTGTCAATCTCTTCATTTAACTCTGATATTACATCGTTTTATTATTGCAAACATTTGTTTCAGTAATAAATTATGATCATTATCTTATGAATTGAACTGGGTTTTTTTTCCCCCCTCTTTTTTTCAATCCCTTTAAGATTATGGCCACGGACCCTCCTGATTTAAGCTTCATAGCCCTTGGGCTGAAAAGGTTGGGAACCCCTGATTTAGTGTATGAAATATATATGCAAATATAGCAACTGTTATAGGATAGAATTAGTATCTTAATTAGAACAATTTCTACTAAATCATTTTTGTTGAGACTTACAAACTCTAATCTTCAAACGCAATTCAAGGCATTTTTTCTTTCTTCTTTTTAAATCAAAAATAAAATAAAAACTGCAATTTATTTTTTTCTAAGAAACTTTTGGTCTTTTTTCTCAAGGGAAACGAAAGGTTTTTTTTAAAACTTCATGGTTTAACTGACCCAAAACAATGCGAGGCACAGTAGGTATACACTTGCCCAAGACTTTATATCATCGATTAGGCAGAGAGCCACTGTAATGATTCATGATGGCTGCAGTGAATGACAGATTATATTAAGTGATTCTTTTTTTTATTTATATTCATTATTTTTTATTTATCTTTATACACATCTTATATTTACATATGGATTCTTATAAATCAAACTACAAGAAAGTCCACAAACTTTGATC
This sequence comes from Doryteuthis pealeii, assembly GCA_023376005.1. Taxonomy (NCBI): domain Eukaryota; kingdom Metazoa; phylum Mollusca; class Cephalopoda; order Myopsida; family Loliginidae; genus Doryteuthis; species Doryteuthis pealeii. The sequence continues at coordinate 33,241,692 of CM042161.1, read as the reverse complement.
AGAGTCCCAGAAAGTCTTACTAAAATACTAAGAACCAAATATTAATTAACTATTAAAAATTTGAAAAAAAAAAAAAAGCTTATCTAAAAATTAAATCAATTTGTATCTAATTATATATACTTAAGTAAAAAAAAATTATATATATATATATATATATATATATATATATATATTTAACTGACCCAACCCTTACCAAATATCTCCCTGCCAACCATTTCATTATCCGACTTCTTTCTTAAAAGGAATATTTAAAAATATCTTACATTATTTAAGAACGTGTTATCACTCGGTAAAATTTTGACTTTTTTTGTTTTTAAAAATAAAAAAATGTAACTGACACTTTTGGCTCTTGTAAGGTTTTTTTGTTTTGTTTTGTAATTTTTTTTTTTCTTTTTGAAGGAAAGGGTACAGTTCAAAATATCTATTTTCTCTTCCCCAATTTTCTGGAAATAATTGGGGGGGAAAAATTCTGACAAAGCTGTGTCCTTCGTTACCTGTATTCCCTTTAACTTTAAACAAGATTATATTTTCGAATCTCCTAGACGTTAAGATTATTCATAAATTTCCCCACCTCCCACCCGTTTATTTATTTTCATTTTTTTGCTTTTATTTTTTAAATTTAAAAAATTTTTTTTAAACAATCCCAGTTGCCAATAAAAGTTATAAATGCCTCGAAAATTCAAAATTTTTTTTTTTAAATCCTTTTTTTTTTTCGGTTTTCACCCCCACCCGCAACAAATTTTTAGTCATTTCATTATTTTAATTTTCCCCTTATTAAAAAAGATTAAAAAAAAAAAAAAAGTTGGTACTTTGTTTATAGCCATTGTTATTTCTTTTTTTTTTTTTGACCTCTTAGCAGTCTTTATGTCTCTTGTTGTCTCTCATATTCTGCTGGATCCCTCCTCCTCCTCCTTCTCTTCTTCTTCTTTGTGTGCCCAGCAGATTTATCATCCCTGAAGGTAGCCACAAAAAATAGAGACCACAATCAGGCACTGGTTGGTAATGACAGCAGAAGCTAAGGCAATCAATTAGGAAAGCAGGTTGATGCTGTCCTTTAGGCAAGCCAGGGTAGATCAGTCCAAAACTGAAGGGAAAGAAAAGAAAGAACAAAATGTTAGAGTTTTCTTGAAAAGAAACAAAAATTAGGTGTGTGTGGAAGGAATTAATTTATTTCACACACGTACACACATTATATAATAATAATCTAAATAGATAGATAGATAGATGGCAATTTGGAATTTTTTTTTGTTGAAAACTGAGTTATCTGGGTTTTTTTTCACACCGGTTGAGTTGAGAAAAAAAAAAAAAAAAAAAAAAAAAAAAAAAGAAAAAGAGAAAATAAAATATTATATACATATATAAATGAATGAAAAAATACCTTTGTCAGATTTCTGAAAGCTAGATATATATATATATATAATATATATTATTAGGATGAGTCTGGTTTAAAAAAAAAAAAGCTATTATGGGATAGAGTACTAGAGATTTTTTTACGTCTTATGTGGAGTGCCACACCCACCATCGGCTTCTTACTTTACCGCACAGATCCCTGTGCTACTCATACGCTGAGTTGGCGAGGGACGGTATCGAACTAGGAACCTTGAGGTTTCTAGCTGAACGGTCTACCGACTGAGCTAACCAGGCCCTTATATATATATATATATATATATATATATATATATATATATATATATATATATATATATATAGAGAGAGAGAGAGAGAGAGAGAGAGAGAGAGCTTTCAGAAATCTTCTGACGAAGGGATTTTTTCATTCCAAAACATTAAGAAAACAATCAAAGGTAAATGAACAAGATGCTAGTTACCTCATCTTTCTTTATATTGTGACATCCTTCAAAACCAACTGCCAAACCAATACAACAAAATGCTTATTTTGGTTGAAATAAATTTATTATGGAATAACGGTGTCGAGTTTTTCCTTCCTTTCAAAGATAAATATTGCTCTGTATATAATCTAAAAGGATTATTATACATTGAGCTTTCTGTAGTGATTTAAAGATTCACTGTATTTATACATACTGGATCATACAATAATAATAATACAGTGTGTCTTAGATATCACATATAGAATCATCCCTTACTACTAAGTTTGGGATACCTCTATATATATATATATATATATATATATATATATATATATATATATATATATATATATATATATATATATATATATATATATATATATATATATATATATATCTTTGAACATGGAGCTCTCTGTAGTGATTTAAAGATTCACTATATTTATACATACTGGATTATACAATAATAATACAGTGTGTCTTAGATATCACATATAGAATTATCCCTTACTACTAAGTTTTGGATACCTCACATCTCTCTCTCTATATATATATATGTGTGTGTATGTATGTCCGGAGGGAACTATGAAAATAAGACAACGACAAAGTAAATATATATACACATTCACTATCACCAGACCTTGGTGCCGAATAGTGTCCTGACTTTCCTGCTGAAATTTGAAATTGCTATTGAGTAAAAACTATGAAGAAAGCCAGAATTATCTTAAATTTTGTGAATGATACAGCAAAGGCTTTAGGTGATATGATAGATTTGGTTTGCACCTCATCAAGCCACTACTTTATTACACTTACAAATTTATATATTTGATAAGCAGGGGTAAACTGAGTGTCTTTCAAAACTCCGATTTTGACCGGAGAGTCCAGTTGCTTCGGCCCTGGACCGCATAAGTTAACATCATTGATCCCAGGGGCCATCCCCCCAGGCAACACCTGCCCCTTTGATTTAAAGGGGCAGGGCTGGGTTCATTGCCCGGCGCCTGATGCATCCCCCTTGAGGGGGAATGCTGACGGGATCAACACATTTTTTGCACCTACCTCCCATGAGCTTCGGTTCATGGGTGGTTCCACATTAATAGGGCCTTGTGCCTAACTCGTACACATGGGGTACGTGGTAAATATTCACCACTTCTGTAAAAACCTTAACACTGGAAGAGAAAAGAAAAAAAGCAATAAAACGACAATTTTCACATACCGCAAAAGAAAAATTGTGTAAACTTGTGAGGGGCGAGCATGGATTTTTGTGACAATGAATTCCTTAAGATAATTGAAAAATGTGATTTATGTGAAATGTGCATGAAACCTAAATGTGTACCTTTACATTCAGATTGTAGCTATGCTCATGGATGATAGATTTAACCAAGTTATTTGTCTGGACTTAAAGGAACATATTCACAATAAAACTTTGGATTTTGTATATAATTGATTCTGCCACAAAATATTCCACAGCCAGTTTATGGTTTTCTAAACAAGATAAAATTATGTAAAACATTTACCAAATGTGGACATCTTATTTTGGTACACCTAGAAAGTTCTTGAGTGATAACAGAGGGGAATTTTCAAATTAAAAATACAAGGAAATGAACGAGAAACTAAATATAGAAACGGCAACAATAGCAGGTGAATCACCCATTTAGCAATGGGATTGTGGAATGGCATAATCAGATATTGGCAGAGGGATTTTACAAGACTATTGCAGATGTAAAATGTGAACCAAAAATTGAACTTGCATGGGCAGTAAGTCCAAATCAATTAGTATTTGGAGTTAACCGTAACCTTCCACCAATTTTAGAGGATAAACTTCCAGCTATGGAATGTTCATCTAGTGATATCATATGTCAGAACACGGAAGCCTTACACAGTACCAGACAAAAAGTCAGACAAAATAGGCCAAAAAGAGATCAGAATATAAGACTGGAGATGAAGAACCACCTATGAATACTCTCGATGTGGATGAGGAATGATGATACTCATGAATATTCTACGCCAGATGAAACAGATTCTCAGAAGGAAGATATGTCTGATGGTAGATGTGAAAACTCACCTCAGAATATAACTAATAGCGTAAAACCAATGCAAAATTAAAAAAAAAAGATGAGGGAAGATGAGGGATGAAGAGGAATAGGGAAGAAGTGGCTCAAAGAACAGTCAACAGAATTTTATGGGGACGGGATACAGGCTCTCATTCAAAGGTGGAACAATGCTATTGAAAGAAAGGGTGACAATGTGGAGAAGTAGGGATGTGATCTAAAGAGAACCAGCTTCATTTTGATATATGATACATATTCCTGTATTGGTAATTATACCTGTCCTAAGTAAAATGGCATTACTTTTTGACTAGTCCATGTATAAGGAATGGATGACTGTTTATGTGGAGGGAGATAAATGCAACGATCAATTTTGAGTTCTTCTGTAGTTTATTGTTGTCTATCACATACAGCAGCAGTATGCATCGCAAAAAGAAATCACACCACCAACAGAGGACCAGATTGCAATTCAAAGAGCCAAAGACAGAAGTTCCAAATAGAAAAATTATACCATTGACTTGAAGAAAACTGTTGCTTGATTTTTGGTTGAATTTTATGGCATGTCAACCCTTGTTGGGTTATTTTATGCTGAAAATGTTTTGTTTTCTTTATTCTGGATGGGTATTCAAATTTCTTTTAAATTCAAACTCCATTTTTTTTATATACTCATTTTTTCTATTTAACCCATAGATGGGACCCTAACACATACTACCACTCCGGGTCAGAGTGAGCCTGGGAGTAATGGCGATGAAGGGGTACTCCACACTCCCCAGAGCTCCAAAATTGGAAACTCACCATTAGATGCAGTTTAATGTCATACCAAGGACACCTGTTGTTTGAAAAATATTGTTCAATAAAATGCAAATATGTACTCAACGCAGGGAGTGTCATTGTTGGGCCAAAGGCCTAATCAAGAGCCCTCCACAGGAGCGAGCATAAATGCCACCTGATAGGCGGCTTTTAAGTTAGTATCAAAATATAAAACTGTATATACCATTTTTAAATGACTTTTTATTTATAGGTGTAAATGGCAACGTTACCTTAAAGATTCTAGAAGTATAACTGTTTTTGAGAATTCTGGTCTGACTTTGGCACTCCTGTCTGCGGATGACTTTGAGACCGTTCTTTGGGAGCAGATCGACAAGGTTCGGCCAACTTCATCACTTGGCTCAAGCCGCCGCCCTCCCTGCCAAGGGTAAATGATGCATTTGATGCGGATCGTCCAAGTCCGGCACGGTTCAATCCAGACTGCTGGGACTGAGATATCCCAGGGGCACTCTTTCCTGTTGCGGGTAAGGTTGAAGACTGTCTCATCTTTTCACTTACCCGTTGCTCGTTGGTAGCACTTAACAATTGCAATGGGATTGGTATGTGATGAAGGTTACCCACTGAACTGCGATGTTGCTGCTGCTTGCTTAACTCTTTTAGGTCTTTGCCCGAAGACATGGAATCGTCGGGCGTTTGGCTAGAGAGTTCAGCTGAAGCAGAGCGTTTGTGCATGATCGGACTGTGTCCTGTGTTGTGGTTTGCACCATGTTGTGCAGCATCAAGGTTGTGAGATTTCTCTGCAAAACTTTGGCTTCGTCCAGCGGTGCCATTGAACCGATGCTCTTCCCAGAGGTCGTACTGCTTCTGGAAAACCTCCCTCTGTCGATGAAGTTCGTCCTTTTTGGCCCTTATGTCATTCTATGAGATATTGGGTGAAAAAAAAAAAAAAAAAAAAAAAAAAAAAAAAACGAGAAAAAAAATAGAAAGGTAAAATTACTAATGTGAATATTTTGGTTTTAAATTTATGAACAGACAAGAATATGACCCATTGAAAATAATTTTTTTTTTTTTAATTTAAAAAAATTTTTTTTTTTTTTTAAAATCTCTAGTACCTCTATCCCATAATAGTTACATTTCAAAAAGGGTGGTGCCCTTAAGGAAAAATTGTGATATTGTAAAAAGTACCTGATACCTCTAAAGGGGTGGGAGTGGGTCATTCCTAAAATGAGGTAACCAAGCGAGTACCCGGTTATATTAGTATTTTTGTAATTTAACCATTGTAGTTCTTTTAGACAATAACAAAATAAACAAAATTATTCTAATCAATTATTATTCTGATAACTCCATTGCAATCTATTAGATTTCCATATGATACAGTTGAATGAGGTGTATATCTTTATTAAATTATAAAATAACTTGATTAGTTAAAAGTTAAACTAAATAGAGAAAATGATGACATGCATTTAAATAAAATTGAAATAATTTATTACAAATCATTTTAATCTATTATCTAGATACATAAATAAATTATTTACATTATATTTACATTCAGATCCCCTATCACAGCAGTCCCCAACAAACTGTGTTGCGACCCGGTACCGGGACACACAGATTGTTTGAATTTTCTTTTTTTTTATATTTTTTTTATTGATTATCATTCTAAATGTTGATATTTTCGTTTACAGAGATGTTGTTGATTATTAATTTATGAACAAAAGGTTGTTTATTGTCCGATGTTTGCATTTGACATAAGACTAATTTATTATTAGATTACGTCGTTAACGATTATCGAGCAAATGTAGGCCGGAGCATATGAAGGCAGGTCCGTGAAAATATTGTCTTGGATGAAACCGGTCCGTGGCGCAAAAAAGGGTGGGGACCGCTGCCCTATCACACAAACCATCTGAGTAAGACGAACAAGTCATGCTGGACACTGCTGGAGAAGTAAGGATAAACTCATAATTGACATCCTTCTATGGAAACCAGCACATGGACATGCTAGTGCGGGTTGACCAGCAAAGACCAGCTCTGTGCGGATACTGCATGCTGTGCGAAGGATGTCCTGGGATCAATGAATGATATTTTTCTATTCAACCCATAGATGGGACCCTAACAGGTACTACCACTCCGGGTCAGAGTGGACCAGGGAGCAATGGTGATGAAGGGGTGCTCCACATTCCCCAAACTTCCAGAACTGGAACCTCACCATCAGAGAGTTTAATGTCATTCCCAGGACATGTAGACCCTCAGCCACCGCCTTCTAGCACCCATATGATAAGAAGGATTGGGGGTTGCCATAAGGGCAATAGGGTTGGGACAATCATATAGGTGCTAGGGCTTGACGTGGCCAGCCGATTGATCGGAGGGGGCCTCTCCGACCGCCCGTCTAGCCCAAGAAAAGCTTAAAGTGGAATATGACAAGTCATGAACTGCTCAGCCACCTGGGTTCTATCCTTAAGCATCACGGGTCACCACATTGGGGGAGTCTTACCCCTCTGCACAGGTGCAGTCAGTGCATTCTAATGCCCCAGCCGACAGGGTGGATATGATGATGATATCTAGATAAGAATTGCTATGCTTAAGTAATAGGTACCAGGTACTTTTTACAATATCACAATTTTTCCTTAAATTTTTATGATTTAGAAAAGTTAGCCTGACCAGAGGAAACTTACCCATTCTTTTTGCATTTCTTCACGAGCCTTTTCTAGCGATTCTGCTCTCCGTTTCTTTTCTTGTTCAAGTTCTTGTCGTTCCCGCGTTACTTCTTCCTGTAAAACAAACAAACAAACCAAGATTAAAAGTCTGGCAAAAGAATGTCTGTTTTCAGTAATGTTGTTTGTTCAATTTGTATTATTCAGACTATTGTCCTCATCTTTACTGTTATAGCAATAACGGTGAGGACAATAGTCTGAATAATACAAATTATCAAGCCTCATCTAAAAAAAAATTCAGAGAAATTGTTTGTTCAATATATGAATTTAATTTTATTTCTTTTTTCCTACAGATCTTCTTAAATAGACTGTGCCGCGCATTTGACTGGTTGTTTTCAATAGCCAATCAGATGCTCGTCCAAAATCAATAAAAGCCAAATGTTTGTTAGCATCTCAAAAATAGTAGGTAGATCAGAGTTTAACCATCTCTGATTGGGTCAGTATGATGGTGAAAGACCTGAAACTTCCCAGTGACCCAAGTAAATTACATCACTGACGACACCTACCAGCACCCCAAATGTAGTTAAGAGCGTATATAAAAATGTACTACATACAGAATATTTATCAAGACAGAAAGTGATAGATTAGCCTGTCATAAATAAATACAGATTTCCCACAAAAATGCCTTTTATCAATTTAAAAACATTAGTGTAATCCAACAAGTTAAAGGACAGTTGTGTGTATATGTATGTCTGGAGGAAACTTGCAGCTGATCCAATTAAAGACATAAAAAAAAAAAAAAAAAAAAAAAAAAAAAAAATCAATATTTTCCGAGAATGCTTCAAGAAAGTAATTTATCAAATGACCACCTTAAGATTACGAAGACCCTCAAGCTGGGAATGTTTATTAATCTCCGCCTTTTCTGTCATTAATCGGGCAATCTTATCTTGTGCCTCTATCAGCTGTTGTCGTGTGCTGTAACAAAAAAAAAAAAAAAAAAAAAATAAATAAATAAATAAATAAAATAAAAAATAAGAAAAGCTGTTTAAATTGAACTTAACAGACCTAAATTCCACCATCGTATGTCACCCCGCCAAAAGAAAAAAAATACCAAAAATGAGGGAATTAACTGAATTTAATGAAATTTTCAGTGCTGATACATTAACGAATAAAAGATATAATGCACCAGTTATTTTATTTTAAAACTTTTACATTTTTTCAGGTCAGTTAACTTTGCACAACGTATCTTTGAGAATCTGTGTTATGCCTCAAAGATACATGGTTCAAAGTTAACTGTCCTGAAAAAATGTAAAAGTTTTTAAATAAAATAACTGGTGCATTATATCTTTTCTTCATTAATATATCAACACTGAAAATTTCATTAAATTCAATTTAGTCCCTGATTTTTGGTGGTTTTTTTTTTGTTCTTCTTTTGGCGGGGTGACATACGATGGTGGAATTTAGGACCGTTAAGTTTGATTTAACCTGAAAATCTATATAAGAGTCAGATCCTTATCCAGTTTCAGTTATCTGCAGTCAACCTCAGAAATAATTCCTGACCATATGACCTTTAGGCATCCCTTTTTGATCTCGATTAAGAAAGGACATGTTTTTCATTTACACCGTCAATGTCCGGTTGTTTTAACAGACGATTTTTCGATTTAAAAAAAAAAAAAATTATAAAACTAACCCTAACCCCTAACAAACAACTGGATATTGACGGTGTAAATGAAAAACATGTCCTTTCTTAATCGAGATCAAAAAGGGGTGCCTAAAGTTAATATGGTCCATAATTCTTAAATTTGATTTACAAATGATCCACAAGTTCGATAAATAAAGGATAATGTGCGGATCATTCCACAAGATAAATTTACGAGTTTTCCACGAATGAAATGTATGGAAATGTACTGGTTATCCAATAAATAAATAATGGGATCAAGTATCTAATAGGCACCCCAGGTAAGAGCAGTTTTCAAAAGAACAACTTTTGCTTTTCACTGCAGACTTTCGGTTGTTTGCTAGCAACAACATGAAGTAACTGATTTTTTAAATTAAAATCAAAAACTATTTTAGTATAAAAACGTTTCTTTGGTTTATAAATAAACATGAACAAACTTTTAAAAAAATCTTACAGTGAAATTCTAATGTAAAAAAATCGTCTGTTGCTTTTGTTTACAAACAACCAGAAGTCTGCGGTGAAAAGCAAAAGCTGTTCTTTTGAAAGCTGCTCTTAGCTGGGGTGCCTATTAGATACTTGTTCTAAATTATGTATGTATTATTCCACAAATGAAAAGTATGGATCATTCCACCTTTTTTTAAAGGAAATTATTTAGTCATTATATTTATAGATTTTAAAGGGGGGAGGGGAAATGGTAAAGTTTGGTACTTCTGACTTACCTTTCTAAGGCTGTACTTTGTTGTACTGATAATTGCTAAGAAGAAAAAAAAAAGACAATTAGTCAAGCAATATAATTTGTATCAATAGAGGATTTGAAAAAAAAAAAAATTTTTTTATTACAAACAAGAAATGAGTACAGACGACCCATCTCAAAAGAAAAAAAAAAGAAGAATCAGCCCAGAGGAAAATGGCCACCGATGAAGTTAGAACAAGTAAGCGCCCATCTCCTCTCCTTTACTCTCTTCCATTTATATACCAGAGATGAATTCGATATATAACAATGGTGATATATGACTTCAATACATAAATAAAACAAGAGATAGTAGTTGGCATTGTAGCGATTGTCTGCCCCTATTTGGGCAGGAAGAGTTATCTTCCCAGGTTTTACCCGCTAGGCACCCCTGACTATTCAATCAGGGAAGTGCCAAATTTGAACCCTCTTTGTCTCCGGGACTACAACCAACACAGATGGGTTAGACGTTCACGTCTACACCCTTTCTTGTGGGTGGCTTTTGCCACCCATCCTGTCTTTAGTAAGTGACATTACTTTATGGACTCTCCATAACTTCTTTATAGTACATTTATGTACCTTCTGTATACTTCTATATTGTAAAAAAAAAAAGTAAAGTCGTCGGGGCGGCCTAATGTCAGTATCAGCCATGCAGCGAGGGAGTCTATCCCCTTTTCACTACCAAGGAGATTATTTTAGCGTCGGAGGTGGAACACCACACCTACCATCAGCTCCTTACTTTACCACACAGATCCCTGTGCTACTCATATGCTGAGTTGGTGAGGGCGGGTATCAACCTAGGAGCCATGTGGTTTCTAGCCGAACGCTCTACCGACTGAGCTAACCCGGCCCTTAACTCTATATTGTATTGTATCTCATATATGTGTTCTTTATTATATCTTCTTTGTATGTCTTCTACTTGTATACGTATTTCTGTATAAATGTTTCTTCACGTGCTCATGTAATGAAGTCCATGTTGTTATACTTCGTTTCAACTCCTTTGTCAGAACATGTATACTTATATATTGTACCTTATCTCATATATGTGTTCTTTATTATATCTTCTTTGTATGCCTTCTACTTGTATACGTATTTCTGAATGAATATTTTTTCCACGTGCTCATTAAATTCCGTTGTTACATTTCACATCTTCGTCGGAGTATTGTTTGTACTTATATATACCCACGTTGGGAGGCCTTTAAGCCAACCAACCAACCAACAATAACTGACAGTAATACCTTTTAAATCTTACAGCATAATCAATATCATTTTTTATTTATTTTGGCATTAAAAAATTTTTTTTTATAAACTTACCACAAAGTTGTGAAGAAACTGTGAAAGCTGTACAGTATTGGAAAGTCTGTCCGCGGCGTTTGAAATTGCAGCTGTTGTTGAGACAAGGGATGCACAAGAGGCAGAGCCAGTGGAATCGGGAATAGATGGCACACTAGAAGATGGAGTGGACGTTGGGAGCATTTCCGAAGAACCAGCTGACCCAGCCCAACTGACCGTCTGGCCTGCATCTACCCCTTCCACTGGTGGAGTCTTGGCCATCATGCTATGTAAGTAACCTGCACTTTTTCGGTAATTCAATTTTGTGGCGTCCTGCGGAGAGAGAGAGAAAGAGTTAGACATAATCAGTCTTCCTTCACTAAGAAGGAATTATCTTAAGCTAGATGCTATAGGAGGTCTTAAGGGAGCCTTGCCCCACCAATAAAAAGGAATTATCCTAAGCTAGATGCTGTGAAAGGTTTTAAGGGAGCCATTGTCACCCCCCCCCCCATAAAAGGAATTCTTAAGCTAGATCCTGTGGAAGGTCTTAAAAGAGCATTTGTACCACCTAATAAAAGGAATTATCTTAATTCTTAACGTCCTATACCACCTCATTCCACCCGGATGGAAGTCACATTCATTTTCCTAATCCGACCCAAATGAGCCATTGTTTAAATGTAATATTAAAAATATTTAGAAGTCTTTGATTTAAGGAAAATAACAGGTAACTTTAAATGAAAAGACCATTTTTAGCCATTTGTTGATAAATCCTTATAGGAACGCGGCTCTGGACTTTTCAAAATTCTCAACAGGATGTTAAGAGTTAAACTAGAGATCCCTGAAAGGTCTTAAGGGACCTGTTGCCCCCCACCCACCCAAATGAATTATCCTAAGCTAGATGCTGTGGAAGATCTTAAGGGAGCCCCCTCCCCTAAAAGGAATTATCCTAAGCTAGATGCAGAGGAAGGTCTTAAGGGAGCCCCCCCCCTCCCTCGAATTATATTAGGCTAGATCAATAAAAGGTCATGGATCACATTTAATATCCTGGGTGGGGGATGGTGGTGTTGATAAAAAAACCCACCCCCCACCCAGGATATTAAATGTGATCCAGTGATATGATAAGTACCCTGGATACAGTACAAAAGTATAGTTTAGCATGTAGACTGTGCCTCTCAATAAAAATATAGAAACTTTTAGTATCTTAGAAAACTAAGCTAAAAACACGATCTAGGCTCCAATTAGTAAGCACAGACAATTTGGTGAGTACGGCCCTTGCCAACCTTGTCAGACATTTAAATAAAAAGACATTTGGCAAATTATCATATATATTTTTGCAGAATTGATATTAAATACAGATTTTCAATTTTAAGCAAAAATACAATTTAAAATTTAGCAACAGGTGTATGGAGACAGAAGAGCCATTTATGATTGACCTCAGAGCAGTTGCTTTAAAACTCTTAAAGTCCTATACCATCTCATTCCACCCGGCTGGAAGTCACATTTGTTTTAACTAATCAGCCCCAAACAATAGCCTTTGTTTAAATTTAATATTAAACATATGTAGAAATCTTTGATTTAAGGGAAATAATAGGTAACTTTAGATGCAAAGGTCATTTTTAGCCATTTTTTTATATATCCTTATAGGAATGCTCTGGACTTAGAAAAATCTCAATAGGATGTTAAGAGTTAAATATCTTCAGACTGACCAGTCAAGTTTCCTCTGGTCAAGCAACTAAATGTATAAATCTAAAACGGGAAAGATTTAGTCTGAAAAGGGTCAATCAAATAATACTAATTGACACTAGGTAACATTATAATTGGTTCAGTGAAGTAAACATTCAACCCATACTTAATTTTGGGTTTGTGCTTGATTATTGCAGTTTTTTTTCAACAAATTTTATTCAACCAAAAACAATAACAATTGGCGGTTTGTATAATTTGTTTCATGAAAATAATCCTCTCTTTTCAGAATACATAAAAAATCAAAAAAAAAAAATCACATCCACATTTGTAATATGCTCTACCACTTCAAGAAAGGTTGGAATGCAGTCCAGTCATTTCGCGATCTTAAAGAACTTTTTAATGAAGCCAAAAGCCAAGTTCAAAGATGATTCAGGAAGTTCAAATCGGGCGATATAAGCTTCGCAGATGAAGAAGGAAGAGGTCAACCATTAAATTTCACTCCTCACGACCAGGAAGTGGCGAGTTCAATTTCTGTGGTCACTCGCCGCACTCCTCCCCCTTGCACAGGCCAGACATATCCGGACACGCTTTGTTCATGGAGGTAAGGATTCTGTTTGTCCACAGGAGGTTTGTTCAATTTGTTTCATAAAAATAATCCTCTCTTTTCAGAATGTATATCGAAAATCATATCCACATTCGTCATATTATGCTCTACCACTTCAAGAAAAGTTGGAATGCAGTCCAGTCATTGAGATCTTAAAGAACTTTTTGGTGAAAGAACAATCAGCAAATGCCAAGTTCAAAGATGGTTCAGGAAGTTCAAATCGGGTGATATAAACCTCGCGGATGAAGAAGGAAGAGGTTGACCATTAAATTTCAACGACCAAGCACCTTTGGCAGCCATGGAAGAGTACGAAAGCTTGACAACTTCAATGTGAATTGTTTGACAATCGTTCGTCGTCTCAAAAAGCTCGGAAAAGTATGGAAATTGGCTAGGTGTGTGCCCCACGAACTCTCTGATAACAAAGCCAAATGTGTCCAAATTTTTACCAATGAATAAAATTTGTTGGAAAAAAAAAAAAAAACCCAAAAAAACTGCAATAATTATGCACCAACTCAATAGTATAACCAAAGCTTCATCCTTTTTCAGGCTGATAAAACAGCAAAAATCGCTCTGCTTTAAAATGTCTTAAATAATGCAAGCTTTGATGAAGTAGGGTTAATTACATTTTTACAAAATAAAGAAATAAAAAAATAAATAAACAAAAAATAAAATAAAGTATGCAGTTGCTGGCAGAGACATGCTTGAAGATAGGGACAGAATCGTGCAAAATACAATGAAGGATTATTTCGGTTATTTCCTATAACTCCAACCTAAAAAAGGGGAACCACTCTAAGTGAATTTTATCTGTTAATTAATCTACCCATTATTTTTCCATTAAACTGACCCTAACACCTTCTTCTTTTTTCCTAATAGATCAATAAAAAAATAAATAATTTATCAGTCAGTCAGAGTGGTTCCTCTTTTTTATGTTGGAGTTATAGGAAATAACCATTATTTCTCCAGGAAATAAAGGTTCCCCCCACCAACCCACAGTGCAAGCCAGTTTGGGTTTTGTAAACTTAAAAAAAAAAAAATAAAAAAAATAATTTTTTCTTCCCTTTTTAATGTCCTTTTAAGTGGGAACAAATAATAACATGGAAACCCATAACATCATGATTATAAACAGAGCCATTTTAAACATTACGGACAATATGGAATCAGTTGATGGTAGATATTTCTGAATTTCCCTTTTTTATGGTATGTGTGTGTGTATATATATATATACACATAAAAGTATATTTTGGCAGCATTTTCTCTTTTAAATATTTGTTTGGTTGAACTCTAGTGACAACTCCTGTCATACGAGCTTTTGTTCAATCCTTTCAAGGTGCCTGGTCATCTTTTTGGTGTCAGGGTGGAACTGGTGTAACAATCCACCAAAGGTTTCTCTACAAGTGCTTTCGGAATGTCGATCTGCCATCTTCAGGTTGGAAACTGATGGTATATTTCGTGGTGTCTCGTTTTTAAACCTGTTCCACCCTGATACCAAAAAGATGGCCAGACACCTTGAAAGGATAGAACAAAAGCTTGTATGACAGGACTGTCCCCTTCTCCCGCGTTTGGCACCATCAAAGCTCTGGTTATTCCCAAAATTCAAAGAGGCATTCAACAGTCAAGATTATTCATCAGATCCCAAAGTTGAAATTAGTGGATCACAAGAAAAACCAAAAAGACTTTCTTGATAAATCAATAATAAACAATGTGCGTAGAAACATTTGGAGAGAGAGGGGAAAAAAAAAGTGTGTAGCATTCAATAATGACTTTATTTAAAACATTTTTAAATTTTGAAAAAAAAAAAAAAAAAAAACCCTTATCTTGACACCAGTTGTTCAAAAAATAAATTATCAATCTTATTTATCAATAAAGCTTTGTATATAAACACACATAAAAGGAGAAAGAGTTTTAAAATAGTCTCAACAAGTGCAGTGGTAGAACTAAAACAGCAACTACAGGAAATTCAAAGTATGGGAGCACAAAGAAGAAAAAAAAATCACACCCAGAGCTGCCAAATTGAGCCTGTTCATACCAAATTTTAAACTTTCAACATTGGTAGGTACATTTGGTACCATGTTTAATATTATTTGGTCCACTTTATATATTTTAACACAATAGCTTTGTTTACTTTGTGTGAAAGGGTCAAGAAAGTTCAAGAGTGACCATTTTAGGCAATTGATATTGGTAAATTTGATGAATTTCTTTTGGCAGCCCTGTTGAAACTGAGAAGAATGGAAATAAGTGAAGTCATGACTTAATTAGAAAATAAAATAAAAAGAAAGAAAAACTAGGACGATTTGTATTATTCAGATTTTTCAGACTGTTGTCTTCATCTTTTGTGTCGTTGATGTACTTTAGTATACTGTTGGTTTGAATAACAGCAACTAGCTAAGCACAACGGAACTGGTGCCCAAAATACTTATGGAACTCAGGAATAGTCCATTCATGCATTTGGATGATTCCATTCTTTAAGTCCTCATTGGCTGCTTGGTTCCTGTGGTGTTATGGTGTTTTATAAATTACCTGGTATTTTGCAGTAGGCTTGCAACAAGGTAAGATCCATATTGGGTTACGGCTTCCTTGTTGCCTTGTCTGCCAATTCTACGGTAATTAGAATTCTTCTACAATTGTTATATACACAACATTTTGGTCAATGTGACCTCGGTTCTTCTTTAGGTATCTCTTGTTTAAACTTGGGAACCTTCTTGTCAAACTCAGAAGCCTTCAGCCGAAATGTTGTGCATATATGTATATATATATATATATATATATATATATATATATATTTACCAACCCCTCCACACAAGTAGGATGCAACACAAAGTCAATTTCTTAAGCGGAGTTTAACAGTTTGAATTCAGAGTTTTCCTTCTCTTAGACTGGTGGCCTAACCAAGGTTAAAGAGGTGTTGGATTTTGTGTCAAGTATTCAACTCTGTTACAAGATGAATGCAAGACTAAAACTAGAGTTTGGTAGGTGGCTTATATTGAGCTTTGGATTGTTCCATTATGAACTCGGGCAAGTTCATTTCCTGAGTTCTGATTGGCTGTTGGATTTCAGGGTTAGTAAGAACAGGGATAAGTACCCACTCTTCAGCCACCACTTTGTATTATGCCAGCAGCATGCAAGGACTGTATTAGGTTACAGCTTGCCTGTTGTTCTCGTCTGCTAACTCGACGGTAGTTAGAACCCCACTGCGATGGTGAGTATCATTGTTTCTACAGAGGGTATTAACATTATGTGAAATGCAAACAGCCTCGTCCAGGATTTGAACTCGTCTCACTATGTTCATTTCCTAAGATGGTAACTATTACACTACGGGTCTCCTTATACGTGCAGTATATATAATGATAAAGATGAGGAAAACAGTCTGAAAAATCTAAATAATATAGATTATCACGTCCTTTCAGACAACTAGGATAATGTTTGAATCTAAATACAAAATCCTGAAAGATTGCATACAAGAATTAAGTGAGGGAAGACAGATTGGAAAAAAGACACTAGGGAGTGTACTTGAAGAAAAAAAAAAAAAATTTTTATGAGTAGAAAAATTTAGAATTGGAATCATAAACAGATTTATCCTTAACATTTTGTTTTCATCTGAGTCTCAACAGAGGATTACCACAGGAAGAAGAACTACGATAGAGAATGCAAGAATGTCATAATGGGGAGGGGAAAAAAAAATTGTGATTAGCCTGGATCAGGTAGCATCATGATTAAACTGCCACAGAGTTGTAAATGGTAGATGAATTCCTTTAGGGTAATCACAATTTAAAAAAAAACCTCCTCCTCATTATGCCATTTTTGTGTTTTTTATCATAGTTCTTCTTCCTGTGTGTTAGGTCACCTAACGAAATAGAGTTACTCCCCTTTTGAATGTATAACGCTAGTGTTCATGCAGTTTATGTTTTTATCGTCTGTGAGTAAGAAGCATCTTCTACTCTGTGTTTAATAAACCCTTCTTGTTAAATTTTTACAATAACCTTGGTTTGCATTCATTATTTCCATTCAATATTATTTTTGTCTGTACATCAAAACATAATACTGTGATAATCCTCTGATGAGACTCAGGTGAAAAGAAACATTTTTGTTATGGATGAATCCGTTTATGATTGCAATTAAAAAAAAAAAAAAAAAAAAAAAAAAAAAAGAAAAAAGAAAAAAAAAAAGAGGGGGGGTCTGAATCTACAAATGAGAAATTAGGATGACAGGTGACAGAATGTTGGTGAGATAATTGAAAAAAGTGAGTGTTGGTGAGATACAAGTGCAAATATCAATTATTAGCACTGATGATTTGGTTCATACCGGATGAAGTGTGGCAGACTTGAAATTCTGAAACGAGGAATAGAATAAAGGGGAGGGGGGGAAGAAGAAAGGATAAAGATTATTCAATATGAGCTGATTAAGCCAATAGCAAAACGGAATTTTAAAAGATTTATTCTATTTTTACAATGAGTTAGTGTTTGTGTTGTAACTTGAGTATCAAGTATTAAGAATAGAGGAAAAGTTTACTAAGAAAAGATACAAGGTGAACAGAGTAATTGCTAGGTTGAATAAACAAGTCTTATGAGATCTTGTTTCTCTTGCAAATTTTAAGATTTATTCTATTTTTTTTTAATGAGTTTGTAAGCGTTTATGTTGTAACTCGAGAGAAATAATAAGAAACACAACGAGTATTAAGAATAGAGGAAAAGTTTACTAATAAAAGATACAAGGTGAACACAGTAATTAGCAATAATTGATTTGTCTTTGAGGTTTTGTCAGAGATTATTTATAGGAAAAACAAATGATTCCATTCTCATTATCTAGGTACTATATGACAGTTTGCCTCAAATTTCTCTAAGTCACCCACTTTGGGATAACCTAATGCATTATAAGAGTATGTTAGCTACGAGTTAACACACAGCTAATTCTTATAACCTTATTAAAAAAGAAATATATAACAAATCACATTAACAAACAGTACGACAGACAATACTCAAACAAGAGATTATAACATTTATATATAAAAAAGATTTCTTTATAAATTAAAATAAATTTTGTTTCCTTTAATAGATGCAACAAAAGTAATTATAAAAAATAGAGTGTGGGTTATGATGGAAACATGTTAAGTAAATACAGCTTCATAATTAAACAATTAGTAAGTTACAAAGAAAAATTAGTCATGCATAATGAAATTAGAAGTTAGTATATACTAAAAACCTTAGAAGCAGAAGACAAAACATTCATTTGAAAAAAAAAAAAGGTAAAAATCTAAGCTTTATCTTCTAAAAGGACACCAACTTGTTTCCACAAATTTATCACACGATAAATTTACCAGGCAATAAATTCAGCACATGATAAATTTACCGGCGATAAATTCACTATACAATAAATTTACCGGCGATAAATACACCACACGATAAATTTACCAGCAATAAATTTACCACATGATAAATTTACATAAATTTACCACACATGAATTTACAGTCGATAAATTTACCGGCCATAAATTTTTACCATAAATTTACCACACAATGAATTTACCGGCCATAAATTTACCACACAATGAATTTACCGGCCATAAATTTACCCACACATGAATTTACCGGCCATAAATTTACCACACAATGAAATTTACCACATAAATTTACCACACAATTTACCACACACAATGAATTTACCAAAATTACCACACAATGAATTTACCGGCCATAAATTCACCACACAATGAATGGCCATAAATTTTACCACACAATGAATTTACCGGCCATAAATTCACCACACAATGAATTTTACCGGCGATAAATTTACCGGCGATAAATTCACCACACATGATAAATTTACCGGTGATAAATTCACCACTTGATAAATTTACCGGCCATAAATTTACCACACAATGAATTTTTACCATCGACACAATGAATTTACAGGCAATAAATTTACCACATAAGGAATTTACCAGTGATAAATTTATCACACAATGAATTTACCAGTGATAAATTTATCACACAATGAATTTACTGGACACTGGGTGAATAAATAGCTGTGGTTTTTTTTTGTTTTGTAAATCTATAATAAACAATAAAGTTCAATCTTCATCTTCCACTTACCTTGGCTGACCAGGCTTCACTTTCGTTGAGGTTAAACATACTGGAACTTCGTCCATCAGGATGAGAATAAGATTGTACACGTTTATGAGCAGGTTCTGCGAGGGGAAAAGAAGAAAAAATATCATCAGAAATGTGAGGAAATCTTTCTCCAAGAAACCATTTTGTATATTGAGAGAAAACGGCCGATATGATTGAAACAGAAGAAGTTGCTTATCTCAATAGCTGTTATTGTTATCAAACCTAATCTGTTCCGTTTATTCAAAATTAATTAACAATTATCAGCTGACTATAATAGAATTTCCAGGTATTGGTTTCAAAATAGCAGTGTCAGTGCTACTGTATGGCTGCACCACTTGAAAAAGATAGATGGGAACTATACAAGGATGTTGCATGCTGTCTTGAATGAATCTTGGAAGGAATACACCACAACAATGCAGCTGTATGGCCACTTGCCTTCAATCACACAAACCATCCAAATAAGATTGGTCACTGCTGGGAGGAACTTATAAGTGACATTCTCCTGTGGACACCTACACATGGACACACCAGTGTAGACTGATCGACAAAAATCTACATCAATCAACTCTGAATGGATTCTGGATGCTGTGCAGAGAACCTAGTAGGATAGGGTGAGAGAGCATGAACTGATGATGAGGATAAAGTTTTAACAAATTTAAATCCTCACTGAGTGCTAACTATTATGACCTTGTACCAGACTAGGCTAAATAAATAAGTATGACAAAACCACTATATATATATATATATATATATATATATATATAAAGGGCAGTTGATGTGGGCAGTTGATGTGTATGTATGTCCGGAGGAAATCTATACATATACAAAGGGCAGTTGATGTGTATGTATGTCCGGAGGAAATCTATACATATATAAAGGGCAGTTGGTGTGTATGTATGTCCGGAGGAAATCTATACATATATAAAGGGCAGTTGGTGTGTATGTATGTCTGTCTCGTTAATCACATGAGAGAAATCCGACTGCAATTGTTGTCCTTCCTATGTCACATGAAAACTTTTCATGCACCTGCTGCACTAGAGTGTGCTGAGCAGCTGGTGGTTTCAGGCATCACATGAGAGTTTACAGTGATGCATATACCGTGCCTGTTGTCTCAGTCAACACCGATCGTCATGAGTGCAAAATTTGTTCTAAGATATGTAAGTTGCTAGCAAGGCTGTAAAGTCATCAACGAGCTCACAAACGGACAATGAATGAAGGGGTGGCATTTGTCTGACAAGACGTTGTGATCAACATGTCTGTGCGGATGAAACTATGAAAATAAAACAATTAACGACAAAGTAAACATATAGACACATTCACTATCACCAGAGCTTGCTTTTTGAGCAAAAATAATGATTTTATTTATATTTATGAAGATATTTAAAAATTTTAGCTTTGAAATATAATATTAATTGAACTAATTGTCTAATTTATATCTTATTGTTATAGAAATTGTAAATTATTGAATTAAAATTTCTTACTATATTGTTACATGTGATGTCATTCCCCCTCTACCCAGGCCAAAAAAAATTCTGATGTCCCACCAGGATGGATTAATAAAAAGACCATTTTGTATGTGGAATTTTTTATTGGGCATCCACTGAGGATCCAACTTTTGATCCAGTAATAATAGATCTGTGAGACCAACTTTTGTTTTAATCTCCCCTCTACCCAGGCAACACTAGCTCCATTATAATAAGATGACATCAGCTGGTAATTGTTATTTGAAAGACTGACGAAAAAATAATCACAATAAGCAACTTCCTCTGTATACGCTTTTAAATTGTCGTGCAAGATCAAAACTGTGAGGATTTTGCTAACTTATTCATTATAAAAATCCTACAAATGACATCTGTTCAAAAAGTGGTAATCTGAACATTAGCTACATAAATGAGAGTAACCTCCCCTTGTTTATTTCACTTTGAGGAAGCCATATATTTTGGTTGGCCATTTTCATTTCACCGTAATCAAAACAACTATTTTTTAACATGAAAATATCATAAAATGTGTTCTTAATAACAATTAAGTTAATTTCAAATAATGTGCAAGCGCAATTAAGAACACACTTTATGATATTTTCGTGTTAAAACCATGCAGTTGTATTGATTAAAACAAATTCGTATTTTCAGTGTAGATTTACGGTGAAATGAAAATGGCGGACTAAATCATATCAATTCCTCAAAATGAAATAAACAAGGGGAGGTTACTCAAATTTATGTAGCTAATGTTCAGATTACCAAAAAAGTTAAATAAAAATTTAGATAGAGAAACCGAAATACAACCTTTAACATGAAAAATGAAAATTCTATATTGTGAGGAATCACAAATATTTGTCAAACTTTCTAAGCAAAGAATTATTTGTCATTGTTTCAAAATTCTATTCTTATAAAAAGACAATGAAGAATTTAGAAAAAAAAGAAAAAAAAAAGAATCACAAACAAATATTCATAAAAAGGTTTTATAATTATAATTATATAATGTTAACATTTTGAAGAATTGCTTTCATGAAACAGACAATTTGGCCTTCATACTAAATATAAATTTCAGACTTTGTTTTTATTAATCATTTTATTATATATTCTAAGAAATAATAAACCTGAATTTAAATATAATTAACAGGCTGCAAAAGGAATTTAGCAATTTAAATTTAATATAAGATATTCAGATAATGATATATATATATATATATATATATATATATATGAGAAGTAAATGATATATATATATATATATATATATATATATATATATATATATATATGAGAAGTAAACAAACAGACGATGTTTGTGATATGGCTATTTTCAGCCAACAATATTTGGGAGAATATGTGCTTAATTGAAGTCGAACCTAATTTTTGAAAGTTAATTCATTAATAATTAATTAGGCGGGATTTACCTATTTAAATGTAAGGCTAAACAAATCGAGAAAAATCAATCTCTGTATGTACATTTCGGCCTATTAGGCCTCATCAGCATGCTATAGATACGAAGACCACCCGTGTGTGATTCGAAACCTGTCTGTCAAATTGACAGTCAAGCGTCTTACCTTCACACCAAACGGACTTAGCAAGATTTCTTCGTTTTATTAAGTAGTAGGTGTTTATATTCCTCTTAAGTAATTAATTGTTTAGCCTTACATTTAAATAGGTAAATCCCGCCTAATTAATTATTAATGAATTAACTTTCAAAAATTAGGTTCGACTTCAATTAAGCACATATTCTCCCAAATATATATATATATATACACACACACACACACACACAGTTATTTAGTATTGGAGAATTGAAAATAAAGTGCTCGATTAAGAGTGTAAGAGCTGTATTCATTTGTTATAGAGTACACTACATTTAAGGTGTGATTGTTACCATTGGTTTCAAAGCAACGTATTAGCCACTTATCAAGACAACAAGTGCATTGTTTTGATGATAAGGGGCTAATATGCTTCTTTGAAACCAATGGTAGTATCACACCTTAAATGTATTGTACTTGACAAAAAAAAAAAAAAAATTATATATATATAATATATATATATATATACACATACACATACCCTTGTGCAAATTAATTGAAACAAAACGAATAATTCTTTTATTATTATTATTATAATATCCACAATCTGTAAGGCTTGCCAGTATGTTCAGCATCCCAATTATCGTATGATTCCATGAAGTAACATTCATTGCAGACAATGGCCGTAAGACAACTAATCAACATTGAAATAATATTTTTTAAGGCCAAACAAATTTCATCATACACCCTGAAAATAGATTCATATTACTGCAAACCACTGCAAATTACTTAATTACACCCTGTCACTCCAGTGGGTCTAAAACTGACTGTATGGTGAAAGAAAGGAAACTAAAGTGGTTGTTTCAATTTATTTGCACAAGGGTGCATATATATATATATATATATATATATATAAAAGGGTGCATATATATATATATATATATATAGATAGATAGATAGATAGATAGATATAAATGTTAAAATTTTAAATGCATTAAGAGTTAAGTGGTTACAAAAAGAATAAATGTTAGTGTAGAAACCCCCCCAACCTATTTTTAAATTTTTCACTGCTTAAAAATTGACCTTGCCCCATAGTGGAGGGGTTGGGTAAATACAAACTAGATCGTAGAGAAGATCAATTACAAAGAAGTAGTGAGTTCAATCCTCACCGAGTGCCCTATACTTGAAGACTTCTATGCAGTGCTTAATCTAAGGGCATCTTACATGGTGTAAGAATTAGCAAGCCAGGCTAGCCAAACTGTTTTGAGTTAAATCCTCATTGGGGGCTCTGCAATTTTGGCCTTGGACCAAACTAAGCAAAACTTAAAAGTTCTGATTTTTGCACCATTTGTCTGAGTCACTGAAGAGTTTATCAACGCATAAGTTTTTAGTTTCATGCCTTACTGCGGAAAAATCAAAGACAGTGTAAAATGTAAAAAAAAAAAAATTGTAAAGAAAACTAAAACATCTTAAATGTTATAAATACATAAAATGTGATGACGTGCTGATAAGTTCTTGTCCCAACTAAGAAGATTTCAGTGCAATAAACTTAAATCAACATTATTATACTTTTTACACATTGAACTATTTCGCAATAGCTCTTAAATTGACAGGTCCTGCTAGTTTAATGACTATCTTTGTACTTTCGTTTTAATCCATTCCTCTTAAGTCAATAACTCTTAAGTTAATAACTCTTAAGTTAATAACTGATACCGTTACAATTAGTAATGTAGTTAGTTTGTTAGTCAAAGTCTGAGGCAATGTAGCTGCTATAAGCAAGGCCTAAATGAGTACCAAAGAAAGAGATGTTATAAACATTATCTATACATATATAAAGGGTAGTTGTGTGTATGTATGTTCGGAGGAAACTTCATCTATACATATATAAAGGGCAATTGTGTGTATGTATGTCCAGAGGAAACTTCTATCTATACATTTATAAAGGGCAATTGTGTGTATGTATGTCCAGAGGAAACTTCTATCTATACATTTATAAGGGGTAGTTGTGTGTATGTATGTCCAGAGGAAACTACAAAAATAAAACAATTAAAAGTTAGGCAGCATAGACATGAAGTAAATGGTGCTTGAAAACTGACAGTTTCTTGCTGATGTGATTTTCAAACAAAGCCTTGCTTTGAAAATTACATAGTTGAGAAACTGTCAGTTACCAAGCGCTGTTGACTTCATGTCCGTGTTACTCTAATTTAGATATGAGCACACTTTACTTATAAATATAGAAAACTATATTATCATTAAGATATATATTATATATATATATATATATATACACACACACACACGTGTGGAACAATACATTGTTTTTTTTCTTTCTCAATTTTCGCGTGCGGCCCGCATGAAAAAAATTGAGAGAATAAGTGAGAGAAAAATAATGTAGCATTTAACTGTTATTATCCGAAAAATATCTTTAATTTAACTAAGGAATTACATCGACTTAAACTTAGAGTTAAACGTAGGGTAGGGTCCTGAGAAATCATTTCAATTTGATTGAAATCATGGTAGACGCTTATTATTATTACTGCTCTGTATTTTTAACATATTGAGCACTTTGGGTTATTTACTGATGCCACTGCGATGGAAAAGTTAAAGTGGCAATTGGATATTAAACTATATATACATTATATATATATATAATTTAATATACCAAGCGTGTTGGTAGATCCTTGCGGAGAGAAAAAACCCAGCAGAAAGTTTGATTGTAAAAATATACTACCAAACATCAACCAGGAAGAAAAAAAGAAAGGACCAAGATATTCGTACCAACAAAAAATAATCTATTGGTACAGTATTTGGCCAAAAGAAAAAACAATTTATATGTATATATATATGTATATAAGATATATATATATTCATATAACCGCTAGGAGAAAGCTAATATGTAAAAAGTGCTCGATACCTAAGTAGAGCCAAATAAAGATAATCTAATGAGTCAGACGAACCTACTATTAGTTTCGCATAAAGCTCCTCAGGGCTAAAATCTGACTCTTTTATAGTTTATATTTCTTTGCTCCATTACAAATGAGCTAAAGGAGTGCTCAATAGTTAAAACTAGAGCTAAATTTAATATACCAAGCGTGTTGGTAGATCCTTGCGGATATAGATAATATAGTGGTATATTTATAAGTAAATAGTGCTCAATATTGTGGATAGAGTATGTATATCTAAGTGAGGGTAATGTAGATATGAAGTCTGAGGCGATTGGCAAGGCCTAGAAAGATCAAGAAAATCTAAGAAATTGTTAATTTTTTCTTCTTCTGTCATTCAAAACAATATTAAGTTAAAAATTTCTATAAACATTAGTTTGTCAATTTTGCTTTAGAGAAGCCAGAAAGAAAAGAGAAGCAGACATATTTAAAGTGAGGCAAGTTTGTATTGCATAAAAGCACAAGATGACTTTTGTTTTAAATCTCTAAGAATTAAAACCATATTTGTTAGCATATACAATAGTCCATCCTTATCCATGATCAACCCCGAGAATCAACATTTCCTCCGTTTAGTAACAGCAGATAATATAAGCCAACAGGCAAATAGCAGGGTAGACTTTAATCTTGGCTAGGTAACCAGTCTAGGAGAAGGAAAACTCTGAATTCAAACCTGTTAAACTATGCTTAAGAAATTGACCTTGTGTCACATCCTGCTCGTGTGATAAACATATAAACCAACGTGACTCAAAGTGGTGGTATGTGTACTTGTGCTGATACACAAGTCATCAACTGCTGGTGCATTACAAGTTTCTAGTTTCACATTATCTATCTCTCTCTCTCTCATATATATATATATATATATATATATAATATATATATATATATATATATATATGGCTGGGTTAGCTCAGTTGGTAGAGCATTCGGCTAGAAACCACAAGGTTCCTAGTTTGATACTCGCCCACGCCAACTCAGCGTATGAGTAGCACAGGGATCTGTGCAGTAAAGTAAGGAGCTGATGGTAGGTGTGGTGCTCCACCTCAGACGCTAAAATAATCTCCTTGGTCTAGCGCTAGTGAAAAGGGGATAGACTCCCTCGCTGCATGGCTGATATCGTCATTAGGCCGCTCCGGCGACTTTACTTACTTTATATATATATATATATATATATATATATTATATATATATATAAATATATATAAGAGAGAGAGAGAGAGAGAGAGAGAGAGAGAGAGAGAGAGAGCCCTTTGGTGCATGGTGTAATGGTTAGAGTCGAAGGAAATGGACTCATCGACTCGAGTTCAAATCCTGGACAATGCTGTTCACATTTCACATAGCATTGGGAAAGGTATTCATCCAACTACACCCTCCATCTATGGGTAAATAGTAGGGCAGATTGGACTCTTTAACCTTGTTTAGGTAACCAATCTAGGAAAAGTAAAACTCTGAATTCAAATTGGTTAAACTCTGCTTAAGAAATTGACCTTGTGTCGCATCCTGCTCGTGCAGAGGGGTTGATATGTGTGTCTGTATGTGTGCATTATATATATATATATATATATATATATATATATAATATATATATATATATGAAACATGTAATCTAAAAATCTTTCTATATAGTTTAATATCATTCTTTTCATATGCTGTGATATGATACAGCAGAAAAAAATACTTGGAACTTGATTGGCAATGAAAGCTATACACAAAGATGCTTGCTATTGGTTAAGAGCCAAGTGTAGACAACAGAGTGCCGATCCATAGAACATTGCAAACAAAAAAACACATCCTGTTAGTATACCACATCAGATAATTTGAAAAGCTCAGCTCTAAGCAATCTGTTAAAATAGCAACAATGTTCTAATATCCAGAATGGAACCAAAAATCTTGTCAACAGGGGGAGTATGCAGGATCCTTTTAGCTCAGTCATTGCTAGGAATCACATGGTTTTCTGGTTCGATATTGGTCCCCAGCTACTCAGCACATTAGTAGCACAGATTGAATAATCTGATCTATGTGGTAAAGTGGGGAGCTGACGGTAGGTGTAGCGTTCCTCCCCAGCAAAAAGAATCTCCCTAGTCTAGCACTAGCGAAAATGGGATAGACTCTTTTGCTGTTCAGCTGATAACGACATTAGGCCACTGCCAACTTATTGGCTGCTGGTTTTCATTGTAGACACTTCCATCCATAAATACCCAACACATGGCTATGTTTTGGTAGTTAGTACAGGGTCTGTATTTGGTTACAGCTTGGTATCTTTTATCTGGTAACTAGATGCTAGTTACAGCCTTGAGCATGATATGTTGCTTCTATATAAGTCATTTTGGTGCATAGTTTAAGGGTTAGAGTCATAGGAAATGGACTCGCCGACCAGAGTTCAAATCCTGGACGAAGCTGTTTGCATTTGACATAGCGCTAATACCCTTGGGAAAGGGTATGAATCCAATTTTCCCTCCAGCTAGGGTAGACTGGGCTCTTTAACTATGGCTAGGTAACCAGTCTAGGAAAAGGAAAACTCTGAATTCAAACCTGTTAAACTCCGCTTTAAAAAAATGACCTTGTGTCGCATCCTGCTCGTGCGGAGGGGTTGATAAATATATATAAGTCATTTTGATAAGCATAGGATTCAGGTTCTTTACAGTATCTACTGTTGCTAAAGTGGTCACCAAATTAAGTACCAAACAGGCTCATTGCTGCTTAACTTCAATGATCTAGCAGGAAGCCATGCTTTCAGTGTGACTTGATCGTAATTAAAAGGTCATAGAAAGATAGATATAATGATTCTTGGTTTGGTTTGGTTTGTTTTACGGCATATCAACCTCAGTGGGTCATTTAATGCCGACAAAATTTTGAAATAAATTCATTCTTAATGGATAATCAATTATGTTTATAAACTCATGTTTTTCTATTTAACCCATAGATTAGACCCTAACAGGTACTACCACTCCGGATCAGAGTGGACCAGGGAGCAATGGTGATGAAGGGGTGCTCCACATTCCCCAAACCTCCAAAACTGGAACCTCACCATCAGATAGAGTTTAATGTCAGTCCCAGGACATGTAGATCCTCAGCCCCAACCTTCTAGCACCCATATGATAAAAAGTGTTGGGGATTGCCATAAGGGCAATAGGATTAGGGCAATCATATAGTTGCTAGGGCTTGACATGACCAGCCGATTGCTCGGAGGGAGCCTCTCCGAACGCCCGTCTAGCCCAAGAAATGGCCAAAGTGGAGTATTGCATGTCATGGACTGCTTAACCACCTGGGTTCTATTCTTAAGCATCATGGGTCGCCAGCCACGGCCAACAGGTGGCCCCATTGGGGGAGTCTTACCCCTCTGCAGAGGTGCAGTCGGTGCATTCTAACGCCCCAGCCAACAAAGCAGAATGATCCTTGTGTTGGCCAGGTTTATTCATTTATTAAACTCTTACGTTCAACTCTGAAACTTTTAAAAGTTACGTAGAGCATTAAACATTCAATGCCAAGAGGAATGTGTTTCTTGTTCACAGCCACACAACACATTTTAGGGGTGTGGTGTAGTGTGACTCCATCCAGAAATAAATAATTTGTAAGTTTTACTTAATAGCCCCAAAGTTTGCACAAGTAGCAATGCTGGTAATTTAAATATGCCAAAGAAAAGCTTAAAAGAGAAAAAGTTGAAAGTTCTCAATAAGCAAAAGAAAAAAACAATAAAAACAAACCTGTGCTGGGATTGTTAAGATCTACAATAAGAATTAATTTTCTATCAGCTACAACATTTATTACAAAATATTGTTCTATTTTATTGTTTTTAATCTTTCATTATTGTACATTTATTAAACTATGTAATATATATATATATGTGAAATAAAATGGAAATTAATCCGACAGTGTGAATATGATATATAGAAAAAAAACAAAGGATGTTTACAAATGCATTGGCTCATCAGAAGAGAATGTGCAAACCGTTTCGGGGCCTTCCTCTCTACGGTTTTAAAAAGCAACTTATTATAAACTATAATGCTTCTGATTTTTAAAAAATTAAAATTCATTTTATTTTTAAATAAAATTCATTTTATTTTTAATACAGACAGCGCATTTTTTTGAATAATTCCAATTTTTGACTAGCAGCGTTCTGTTTTGCTAACGGTCATTTCTTCCCGTCTTATTTTTGTTGAAGACCGATCCACGTGCGGTCGATGCAGATATTGCGAGGGTCCTCACATCAGTGAGGAAGGCCCCAAAACGGTTTGCACATTCTCTCCTGATGAGCCCATGCATTTGTAAACATCCTTTGTTTTTTTTTCTATATATCATATATATATATATATATATATATATATATATATATATATAAAAGTTAAACCTAATGTGTCAGATATACCTACAAATAGTTTCACTTAGTAGCTCATCAGGGTAAGAATCTGACCCTGGAAAAAGTAAAAAATGGTTGTCTAAAATTTTTAAGACTACACCAGTCCCAATGTTTGGCCTCCAAACTCCCCAGATCTTAACCCCATGGATTACTATGTATGGGGTGCTGTTGAGAAAGACACCAATCGCCATGCCAAGTTTTTCCTACTTATTGAAAGTGTGTGTGTGTGTGTGTGTATATATATATATATATATATATATATATAACGCTCTTCTAAGGAATGGAGCACTTTGTGACGGCCTTTACACGCAAAGCGATGTGTGTATTAAAACAGTTAAAATCCCCTTCCCATTCTGTAAGTGAAGACAGCCTAATGGTTACGGTGCCGGACTGACACCCAACCGATCGGATTTCAATTCCGGCTGTAGGTAGCTTACAAAATGTCTAGCCACACTGAGGAGACTTGATAAGTCGAAACACGTGTCTGTGGATGACCCTATATATGCTCCCCATCCCCTAGGGTTGAGCACTCTGGGGGGGATCTTGCTGACGGCTGCCAACTCAAGCGTAAACGCAACGCTCTTCTAAGGAATGGAGCACTTTGTGACGGCCTTTACACGCAAAGCGATGTGTGTATTAAAACAGTTAAAATCCCCTTCCCATTCTGTAAGTGAAGACAGCCTAATGGTTATGGTGCCGGACTGACACCCAACCGATCGGATTTCAATTCCGGCTGTAGGTAGCTTACAAAATGTCTAGCCACACTGAGGAGGCTTGATAAGTTGAAACACATGTCTGTGGATGACCCTATATATATATATATATATATATATATATAAATATTCAAACCAAGTTGTTTGAAAATCATATAGATGAGAAACTGTCAGTTACCAAGCATTGTTGTCTCCATGTCTTTGCTACACTAACTTAGACATACATACTCTATCAATGATACTAAGCACTATATATACACACACACACGTTTTTACATACAAATTAAATAAACACTGAATGAAAATGCAAGAACAGGTTGTTGAAAATTAATAAGGTTTTATTTAATGCAGGGTAGAGAAATGCTTTTACCCTAAAACAGCTAGCTCTTGTATCAGCCCATGTGTGCCATGGCGGAAGTCCCATTTCCAGTCCTAGCTCCCACAATGCATCTGTCATATACTCATCAAGGGGAGAAGAACTCTAGAATTTTGTTAAGACTGGTCCTAACAATATATATATATTTCAGTTTGTTACTATCCACATTTTCATGCATCCATGAGAAATGTTGGATAAGGTAGGACTATTGTTCTGTGTGATGTGTACAATTCTTTATGTAACATTTGATACATGAATATAAAGTGAAGTCTATTTTACATGTTTAAGATGTAAATAAAATCTTAAAAAGGAAAAAGTGTCTGGGTTTTTGTTAAATTAATTAATGATAATATTTATAGCATTAAAACATTGCCAAAAACTTTAACTATGAATGCAAAATACTTTTTCTTTGAAATATGACATCACAAAGAAATCTTACACCCCAAACCCAACAAAATAAAAAAAATCTATTTGGATCATTAAATACAATTCAAGTTTACATTTAAAAAAAAAAAAAAAAAAAAAATGTTGGTATTAGTTGTGTAAATCAATTAGTAAAAAGATCAAAAAGGGAAAGAGAGAGAGAGGAGAGAAAGACAAAAGACTAAAATGAGAAGGGAAATGAGAGAGAGAGAGAAATGATTGAGAGAGAAAGAGGGGGAAATAAGAGAAAGAAAGAGAGAGAGAGAGACAAAAGAGAAAAGAAAAGAAGAGAGAGAGAGAGAATGAAGAAGAGAGAAAGATTTAAAAAATGAGGGAGAGAGAAAGATAAAAAAATGAGTGAGAGAGGAAAAAAAAAAAGAGTTAAAAAAAACAACAAAAAAACAGAGACGGTGATAGAAAAATGTATGAGAGAGAAGGGAGAGGGAGAGAGAGAGAAGGAAGGGAGAGAGAGAGAGAGAAGGGAGAATGAATCAAAAAGACAAATGAACCATTTGTCTTTTTAATTTAGAACAAAATTAAAAAAAAAAAAAAAAAAAAAAATGCTGATATTGCAGATACCTTCAAAATTTAAATAGTAATCATTTTTCTGTATTGAGCAATTATCCACCCATCTTCATTAATAAAACAATCTGACTAATAATATCTTGTTTTCTTTTAGTAAAAAAGAACAAAAACAAAACTCAAGTAGTTTATGGCAAAGGCAATTATTATTGCAACAAAGTGTTCAGAAAAGCAGATAAAAACGAACTTAATGGAAAGTGAGGTTATCCTTTATTTAAATTAGGATCATCTGATTTTTGGATAACAAAGAAAAATGGCACATCACTACACATCATCTATTAATAATAGAGATTCAGTCTCTATTTGTAACCAAAACTATGCCACTGCTTACGTCACAGTCATTTCAGATACATGAGTTACATCATGGTGGAAAAAAGGTTAATCATAGAAAAATAAGATGGACAAATATTTTGAAAGCATCTGATTTCAATATCAACAAATAATTTATTTTTTAAGTTTTGGTTAGTAATAGTGAAAATTTGCATTTTAAAAAATTAATTTTTTTTTCAAAAACTAGAAAAAAAAAAAAAAAAAAAAGGGAAAGGAAAACAGAAACTATTAGAAAAAAAAGAAGAAAAAAAGAAAAACCTAAGAAAAAAAAAAGAAAAAAAAGAAAAAAAAAGAAAAAGAAAAACCTAAGAAAAAAAAAGGAAAAGGAAAACAAAAACTATTAGAAAAAAAAAGAAAAAAAAAAAAAAGAAAAAAGAAAAAAGAAAAAAAAGAAAAAAAAGAAAACCTAAAAAAAAAAAAAGAAAAAGGAAAACAAAAACTATTAGAAAAAAAAGAAAAAAAGAAAAAAAAAAAGAAAACTTAAGAAAAAAA
Organism: Doryteuthis pealeii; assembly: GCA_023376005.1. Lineage (NCBI taxonomy): Eukaryota > Metazoa > Mollusca > Cephalopoda > Myopsida > Loliginidae > Doryteuthis > Doryteuthis pealeii. The sequence goes on along the minus strand of CM042161.1, from coordinate 33,209,109 downwards.
AAAAAGGAAAAAAAAACTATTAGAAAAAAAAAGAAGAAAAAAAAAAGAAAAAAAAAAGAAAAAAGAAAAACCTAAGAAAAAAAAAAAAAAAAGGAAACAAAAACTATAAAAAAGAAAAAAAAAAAAAAAAAGAACAAACAAATCAGTGTACATTAGTAATAGATAAAGAAAAAAAAAAGAAATGGTGAAATAGTTAATTTTTTTGTTTAGTGCATGTGAATTATCTACAAGATTAGCAAACACAAAAATTGTAGACTACAAGCCAAAGCTTACCTTTCCTTAAATCAAGGCTGTCAAAGCCAGCAAAAGTTTCTGCTCGTTTCGGTGCCGCATGAGTGATAGTACTACTGCCTAAGTGCTCAGTGCCGCCCCCTACAAAAGGTGTCGAGCACGTACCAATGCTTCTGAATACTTTTGTTAGTCTGGTAACTGAAGGACAATGGTAAGATACCAGTGAAAAAAAATATAGAGAGAGGAAACAGCAACTACCATTTTCACATGTCAGATGGTTGAAACTGGGGAACAAGGTAATCGCAGTCAAATGGTTGGAATTGGGGAATGAGGTAAATCCAGTTGAATGGTTGGAATTGGGGAATGAGGTAAATCCAGTTGGATGGTTGGAATTGGGGAAGGAGGTAAATCCAGTCGGATGGTTGGAATTGGGGAATGAGGTAAATCCAGTCGGATGGTTGGAATTAGGGAATGAGGTAAATCCAGGCAAAGGGAGGGGGTTCAAGTTTTCAATGGGAAGAGTGGATTTATTTTTCATACTTATGTTCCCAGCAGTAATAATTATCTTAAGCAGTTTTACCAATATTTATATTAGCTAGTTTGCAGTAAGGGGGGTTGAACCATATTATCTTATATTTTCTGTTTTTAGATTTGTTGTTTTTTTTAAATTTTATTTAGAGGTTCTTGAAATTTTAGTTTTTGAGTGAATCCAGTCCTGGGGTGCTTCATTATATACTTTTATTTTCATTAAATATTTTTTTATTTGATAATAATTCATTAATTCTAGCATTGATTGCATTGGGTATGCGTTTAGGGTGGTTGGAGTGGATGTTGATGTATAATGGCATTTGGTTATCTTTATAAAAGGGTTTAAAACCTATTAGTTAGGTTGAGTGTGAAATTTAAAAATTTACTATTTTACATTTGGATATATCTATTTTAAAATCAAGATATTTAAAAGCTTTTATCTTTTTTGTATTTTGCTTACTAGTGAACCATTACTATTAGGGATTAGGATTAAACCATCATCTCTATAAACAACTATATATGTTGGGTTTATGAATCTACTGATTGTGTTTATTATGTATATATCAATTAAATCTGGTATTTGTGCAGAGTCATAGGCACCCATTGCTACGTCATTATGGTTATATTGGTTATATCTAAGCTAAAATGTAAAGAGTGCTCAATACCTAAGTAGAGCGAAATTATTATGATAATTTATATATTTATATCGATAAAGTTTATATATTTCTTTATATCTAAATTAATCCTATATTTCAGCATGTACTTAAATATCTATTCAATGTAATATATTTTAAGACTTAAAAAGAAAAAAAAAATGACTTACTGCTGGGAACTTCAGTTAGGGAAATTTTGTAAGGGGTCATTCATATCAAAATAATGCAGCACTCTCAGTAAATAAATATATGAAAAATAAATAGATAAAATGAAATAATGTTGTCAAAGTAATAATTAAAAAAACATACAATAAATAAAATTCTTTAAAAATATTTTTAACTCACAAAAAAAAAAAAAAAAAAAAAAAAAAAAAATGCAAGAAGCCCATTCCAAATTTTCACAGATATAGACAATAATGATAATAATAATGAAATAATAATAATAATAATAATAAAATAAAATGTTTAAAAAATTAAAAATTTATTTTAAAATAAATTAATTAAAAAAGTTAATTCTGGCACATATAGAATTTAAAACATGGATGTCATCTATATTTTCCTAATTCGAATAAGACCAGTTCTCTTTAGAGTATAAAATCAATCTTCACTCCCCGATCAAAATAGCTGATGATAATTCCTCAGTGGGTTAACATCTTCTGGATTCAGCAGTGAGGTGTGACCCAGGACAACTTGCCGACGGTCACAGTTACATTAAATGGCCAAACCAAGTTTTGATGCAAAGGATTATCTTTTCAACCCTTTACAACATATATATTCAAGATGGCAGTTGACCATACAAGAGGTTTGGTTTGTTTTATGGCATATCAACCTCAGTGGGTCATTTAATGCCGATAAAGTTTTGAAATAAATCAATTCTTAATGGATAATACAATTTTTTTAGAAATACATTTTTCTATTTAACCCATAGATGGGACCCTAACAGGTACTACCACTCCGGGTCAGAGTGGACCAGAGAGCAATGGTGATGAAGGGGTGCTCCACATTCTCCAAACCTCCAAAACTGGAACCTCACCATCAGATAGAGTTTAACGTCATTCCCAGGACATGAAGACCCGCAGCCACCATACAAGAGGGTACCACCTACTGATACAATTAGTTAACTAGCAAGAATTGGTTTCTATATAAAATCATTCATAGGATTGATTTTAATATGTTGGAGTTAAAACAATATTACAATTCAATAACAACAAAGGTATGACATTTTTTTTTAAAACTTTTTTTTTTTTTAAAACACATTTTTTAATCTATCTAACTCATAGATGGGACCCTGACAGGTCAAAATCGTTAAAAAAAAATCAAGATATACATAGAAATAGCATTGAAATTCTACTTTAAAATTTCCAGCAAATGTAAATCTCAAGACTAAACAAATCAATACACCAGATTTTTTTTTCTTTCCTTCACCCAGGTGACTTTGGGTAGATGCTTCTAGTTCAACAAAAAAATGAAGGAATACTATGCTCCACAAAGGCCAAATATTTCTCACTTTTTATCAAAAAATATTTTTTTTCCAGCGCTCAAAGTCATTATCTTCTTGGTTGAGCCAAGAACTTTTCAGCCCTCCCTTGTGTTGTTACATAGCCGTCTTTACATAGATGGTATGCCTGTATTTGCATTTCTCGAACTTATTTTTATTGTAGTCAATGTATTTCTTCTTACTTCCTTTATGGTTTGATCTGAGTAGCTATCTGGCTAACTGTCTGTCTTCTTGTTACATAATTCATTGGTAGCTTATGAATTATGTAAGTACTGCAGCTAGATAATTTGCATTGAATCATTGAAGATTCAAAATAATGGGGGTTGAATGGAAAATTACCTTAGCCGTTACTGTTAGCGTTATTGGCAGATAATAACCATTTACTTGACCCCTACCAGATATGCACCTGCAGAATCATGTGACGATTTTAAATTTAGTTGCGACCAGTTATTTGTCAAGAGAAGACGTTCTTTCAAGGTGTTGCTTCTCAATCCATGCAAAAGCTATATAGAAAAAAATGGAAGCGCGTGGTGTAATGGTTAAAGTCATTGGGAATGGACTTGTTGCCACAAGTTCAAATCCGGGATATGGTAATTGCATTTTACTTAACACTAATACTTTTGGGAAAGGTATGAATCCTACTCTCCCTCCAGCTATGGATAAATAGTAGAGCAGACTGGCTCTTTAACCTTGGTTAGGCAACCGGTCTAGGAGAAAGAAAACTCTGAATTCAAACCTGTTGAACTCCGCTTAAGAAATAGACCTTGTGTCACATCCTGCTCATGTGGAGGGGTTGGTATATATATATATATATATATATATACAGAAAAACAATAAAGTCTTGTTAATTCATTAAAACAAGAGATGACCAGCCCAAACAAGAAGTAAAATCAACCTGGAGAAAACAGCCCATAGAAGATACTAGGAACAAGTACATGTATGAAACCAAGTCTATCATCCCCTCATCATCATCCACCAGTCTGTCTCTCGCCATTATATATCTGATGTAATCTATGGAGGCATGTGGTGTAATGGTTAGAGTTATAGGAAATGGACTTGTCGATCTGAGTTCAATTCCTGGACGAAGCTGTTTGCATTTCACATAGCACTAATACTCTTGGGAAAGGTATGGATCCAATTTTCCCTCCAGCTATGGGTAAATAGCAGGGCAGACTGGGCTGTTTAACCATGGCTAGATAACCAGTCTAGGAGAAAGAAAACTGAATTCAAACCTGTTAAACTCTGCGTAAAAAATTGACCTTGTGTCGCATCCTGCTTGTGAGGAGGGGGTTGGTAAATATATATATATATATATACTCGATGTAAAGGGTATATAATATTTTTATCTTTCTGGTTTCTTCTTAAGATGTTTCTGACTTCTGGCTGATACTGTTTTGTTGTTTGTTTTTAGTGACAACACAAAACACTTCTTTAGTGAATTCACATTTTATTTAAGCTCTTGAATTCATACCATTCAACCCGCGCGGTAAGAGTCTACCTAACCACTGGCCATTGTATCTTCATTCGTCAGCAGCCTGCCAGAAACTGCCTATCTAAATAAACTCCTTACCATGGTTCAAACTCCAAACAAGAGAGGGGTCAAAATAAGGTTATGAGATGTCAATCAAAATCTCTAACCATTGTTAACTTATGTTGGAATTCAAATAATATTCTTTACACTAACTGTGCATAATTGATAGTATAACAATCAATTGTGCAACAGTGCGGGTTCTATACTGACATCCAAAATGTTTAAAATTCTACACATGTGCAAAAGAATTCTGGAAAAATTCTAATCATAAAAACTTAAAAATACAAATACGTTTTAAAATCTTTAAAAGACAAAAATGTTATACAACTTTAACAACACATACACATTTATATATGAATAAATAAAAACGAAGAGTAAAAAAAAAAAAAATCACTTTAAGCAAAACCGAGGTAAAATAGTCGCAGGCAAATTTATATACATTAACCCTTTATCAACCAGAGTGCCTCAAACTGCCTGACGATCAAAATGCAGGACCGCCCGAAAACAATAATCAAAAGAATTAAAACATCTTTGTAAATCATCAACCTATCTTATTAAAAAAAAAAAAAAAACTACTTCAAGGTAGACAACTTTTGGTAATTTTCACCTTTAGTTGTCAAAATTCCTAGTATAAAATTGTGCGTGCGCATTATTTGAAATGAAAAATGTGTTAAAGCATCCAGTTGTATTGTTTTCGAAAAAGTTTCTAAGATTTGTTTATTTCGCACGGAGACTTTCAAAATAGCTACCGGCTTGGTTCAAAGTAAAAGTCAAGGGAGGTTACTCTAATTGCCTTATTTGCTAGGAATTTGTGTTCTTAATAACAATTAAGTTCATTTCAGATAATGCGCACGCACAATTTTATGCTAGGAATTTTGACAACTAAAAGGTGAAAATTACCCAACTTTTAATTAATTACATTAGTTACTTCTCTTTATTTTTGTAGAACATTCAATGGTTATTGTGGATGGCAGTGGTAGATAAAGGGTTAAGCCAATGCATTTTTAACCATGTTAATAGGAGAGGTGCATTCAAAATTTGTTTCTTAAAAAGGGGAGAGAACTCTATAAAGGGAATGCATTCAAGTCTTATCTGGTTCAATGAGGCCACATGTCTTGGGCTTCTTTTTATCAAGGCAAAACAAGACGATGGTTTGATCATATCCAGGAAATATGGAGTTGCTGTACTCTGTGGTTCTGTACTCTGATCTTTACTCTAAGAATTGCTTAGATACTGCCAAGAATTTTTGAGAACTCTTTTGGCAGACCATATCTAGAGAGAGAAGGGTTCTCTTTGGTTGGTTGGATTTTACGGCATGTCAAACCTTGTTGGGTTATTTCATGCCAAAGTAAAAGCTATTGGAAAGTTCATTATCAAGTATGTTGGTTGGTTGGATCCTATGGCATGTCATAGATTCTAGATTCTGCCAATAGGACAAATAAGGAGATTGACCAGCTGGTTGGTTGTGTTTTACGGCATGTCAACCCTTGTTGGATTATTTCATGCCAAAAAAGTTTTCTTCTATTCATACTTGATGGCTATTGAAAAATTTTCTTTTTTAAACATTTTTTTAAAACTCATTTTTTCTATTTCTAACTAAGCCTATCTATATGGTTAGATTTTACGGCATATCAACCCTTGTTGTTTTTATGCTGAAGATGTTTTGTTTTATTCATTTTTCTATTTAACCCATAGATTGGACCCTAACAGGTACTACCACTCCAGGTGAGTGTAGACCTGGGAGTAATAGTGATGAAGGGGTACTCCATACTCACCAGGATTCCAGAATTGGAACTTCACCATTAGATGTAGTTTAAATTCAGAATGTGTTTTATCTTTTATGAATTGGAATTTTTTTCTCTTTTTCTATAGAAAAAGTAAGCCTCATCTTAAGTTTGTAAAATTTCATTATCTTGAGGAAATCATTTTAATCAAAAAAATCTGTTGTGCTTGTATCAAACCAGACCGTTACAGTAATCTTAATTTTAAGATAAACCTAATTTGGTTTTTGACTGTCAAATTGGATTTGGAACAGAATTCTTTGAAAGTCAAGAAACAAAAAAAAAAATGTTGCATAAGTTGACGGTTTTAAAATATCATCAAGTTCCAATTTTATAATTTTCTAACCAAAACCGATACTAGCAGACTAACTGATTGTAAATCAATATTAAAATTCAATCAGTAGAGCACCTGCCTCTGAACCACAGCATCACCAACTCAGCACATGAGTGGCACAGCTTGGATTTGTGTGGTAAAGTGTGGAGCTGGTGGAAGGTGTGGTGCTCCGTCTCAGATGCAAAAACAATCTCCCTGGTCTAGTGCTAGTGAAAAGCAGATAGACTTCCATGATGTCTGGCTGATACCAACAATATGCGGCTCGGATGATTTTATTCTTTCTTACTTATTAAGTTTTCACCAAGAAAAAAAAAAAAATTCTAGTATATGTACTGCCAAAGCAAGTACAAACAAAAAAGGAAAAGAAAAAGAAAAGATTTTGAATCAATTCTTTAGAAAGTAGAAAACATAAAATTTTAAATTTGTATTATGTGTATTATTCGGACTATTGTCCTCATCTTTATTATTATCTGAACAACGTTTCGGCCAATGTGCCTTCCGGCCTTCTTCAAGTATTTCTTATCAGACCCAGAAGCCTTCTCGAACTCAGGAACAGGATACCCCTGTGGATTGAATGAAGTGTTGAGTTCAAAGTTCTGTGATGGCTCCCTAGTCCGACAAGAAATACCTGAAGAAGGCTGGGGGGCACATCATCCGAAACGTACATATAAATAAAGATGATTGTATGAATAATTGTATGAATAATCCAAATAATCCAAATTATCACGCCCCATCTCAAAAATTCAGAGAAACATTAAAGTGTCTATTTTTTTTTTAAGATTCACACTGATAAAATAATACTTACTCTCATCCATTGCTATTTGCAATACTTCCCAAGCATCTGGTCCCTCTTCTCTTGACTGACTCTTATCCTTGAAAAAAAAAAAAAAAAAAAAAAAAAAAAAAAATTATATAAATAAATAAATAAATTTAAAAAAAGATATATATATATAAGGTCCTTCAACACATATACAACAAGCATTGTTCTTTAATGTCAACATAAACATTTTTGGGTTATTTCCAACATAAAAAGGGGAATCACTCTAAATGAATTTTATCTGTTAATTAATCTACCCATTATTTTCCCATTAAACTAACCCTAACTTCTTTTTTGCTAGTAGATCAATAAATAGATAAATAAATAATTTATCAGTCAATCAGTTCCCCTTTTTATGTTGGAGTTATAGGAAATAACCCATTTTTGTCCTATGTTGTTTTTTTTGTGTCCCTGTTTAATGAATAGAATGTAACAGATTTTTTTGAGACTAGAAGATTTGACACACTTGTGCAGTCATCACCCCCGCTCCTTCCTTCCTCCTCTTTTTCAAATGTGATTTGCGTTCAGTCAATATCCTGGGGGGGGAATTCAATTTAAATCTTTGAATTTACCAAAGAGTTCCTTCATCCAAATGAAACAGTCCAAGGGAGATAACTAATAATCTATAGCTTCTACTTGAGAAGGGGAAGGAGAAATTCCCATTGAATTGATAAAGCAGTGAGAATAAGAATATTTACCCCTGTGGCTACCACCGCTGCCGGTGTTACTGTTGATGATGATGATGATGATGTAGTGGAGGTAGTGGTACCAGACGATGTAGACGTGGTGGATTGTACTGAGATGTTTGTTGATGTGTTGGTCTCATCCACCGTGGAGAAATTGTATAACTCAACATATTCATTGATTTTGTTCTTCTTCTCTTCACACAGTCTCACAATTTCAGAATCCAGCTGGGTCATTGATTCTGAAATTTCACAAATAAACATAACACACAAATTAGTTGACATTAAAATGGCACAGAATTTTCAAAAAACAAATTGTGCATTTTACATAATTCTGTGCATAAATAGATGTGTTG